>OX155698.1:8998394-10198394 GCA_944547425.1 Eupithecia centaureata | reverse complement strand
CGCCGCGCCGGTGAGCTCATATTGCACACTGGACAAACGGTAGTGGCAACAAACGCATTAATTACTGCGGTAATCTTCTTTGATGTGCGAAACAAGACCGCCGCCGGAGCTATTGTCTACCGCCATTTGCCATATTGATTGGCATTGTAAAATTATGGCCATAAATCGTGGTTACACCTAGGTGTTGTATAACTTATGGCAATAATTATCGGCATATCACGATAGTGTGGCCCCAGCATTAGACGTGTCAGAGTGTATGCAAAGCATTTCGCTCATTCATCAGCGACGACCGATGTGGCGCAGTGGGCGAAGGTCCGCCTGCGACCGGTTGCGGGTTCAATTCCCGTGTCGGAAAAAAATTGTGTACGATCTGCAGAAATTTGTTCCGTTGGTCTGGGTGTTTTCTATGTATTTAGAAAAAAAATATCTATCTATGTAATGTATTGTATTAAGTTTATCAGTCAACTAGTACCCATAATACAAGCTTTGCTCAACTTGGGGCTAGATGATGCTGTGTGGACTGTCCGGAATTATATATTTTTTTTTATTTTATTGGACTAATCGTCACTTTTTACAGGAGCCAAAACAAAATTTTGAACATGATTTTTTTTAAAAAATGTTTTTCTTTCATTCATCACATTCATCATTGTTTTCGTAATTTTTTGCTCTATTTTAAAATAATGGTCGCTGTTATATCTATCACCCAACTTGATAAAAACTACAAAAGCCCTTTTTGCATTCAAATTTTGAAGCAAAGTTAAGATAATAATCCCAATAAAAAGAAATAAATATTGAAATGAAATGTTTTCAAAAGAAGATATACTTTATGAGAAATAAAACATTTTCTAAATTTTTTGAAATGTGGCCGTTTTGCATTCAATGAGCGATTTGTAAAAATGCCTGAACATTAGCTGGCGTAAAGAGCTAAAATAAAATAAAAATCAGTTGGTGTTGATAGTACATAATTGTTTCATTTTATGTTTGTCATACCGTTAGAAACGAGGTCAGGACCCTTTGTGGGATGTACGCAGAACAGTCTACCAAAGTTTTATTTATTTATTTTATTTATTTTAGTTTATTTTAGTTTATTCGGAGAACAAACAGTTGTACAAACAGAATACTTAAAAATAAATTAAAATAACTCTTAACTATTAACATGTCCTCGCATAGAGAAGCTAAATAACGTGCTTGCCTGCATTTTAAACCTCCAGAAAAAGTTTTAAGAAGATAAAAATTGAAAAAGAAAAAAGAACCTTACTTTACACAAAAAACCCTAACACTACAATTACAATTTTTCAACTAAATTTACATAACCCGTTTACATGAGAATTACTCGCTTCATAAAATTTGTATTTATGTTATATTACAATAAAATAGACTTAGGAAGGCTTACAATAAGTAATTTATGACAAACATGAATTTGTTTGTACTAGGTCTATGACATTGTTCAAAACATAAAGAATAAAAATGATAAAAATCAAAAATTTTGGTAGTGTTGAAGGGATTCGAGCCCGTACTAACGGGATGTATCAAAATTTTGTGGATATTTTATCATCAAAAAGCAAAAAGTAAATCAAATTTTCAGTGGTTTCGAACCCAGGTACGACTATACATCGTCGCACCCACCCGACTGTTCGAACCGCTAGTCCGACGTGACTTATTGAAATACGGTGAAAATTTGTATTACTTTTAATCTATTATAAGTGGTCGTAAAATCGGAGCTAAAATACCTAAGTACACAAAGAACAGAGTCAAAAAAAGTGGAGACTTCCTTACGCCAACAATTTTATTGTAATTTTATTATAATATTGGAACAACTTTCACAGTGAGTACATTTAAAATTAATGATTGTTATTGTGAACTCATTCAAATTATTTGTCAATTCCAATGATTTAACGAAATTAATAAATAGTGTGAAAAGTATTTTTTTTACCTATAATTTGTAAGATATTCCTTAGCTTATAAGCTAGTTTGTAAATAACATTACCCTCTGCGCCTTTTTACTTAAATTGTTCAAAACGATAAAAGAAAATTACCTCCAATTTTTTTTTAAATGTAAATAGAGCCTGTTTTTATTCTTAAAAAAAACAAGAGTCGAAAATTAGTTCGTTAACTAGTGGTTTTATTGAATTAATTTTAGATGTAATTTAGTTATGTCCCGAAAACGGAACTATTGGTCCGAAAAATATTTAGTCCTAAGGCGTCTCCAATTATCTCTGTTATTTTTCGAACAGTAGTTATTTTAGTTCCACTGAATTTATAGGGTTTGCCTGTGTGAGTGACTCGTAGCGGCCGATCACTCACACAGGCAAGATCTTTTTTTGTGTGAGTGACTCGTAGCGGCCGATCACTCACACAGGCAAAATCTTTTTTGCTCTTCCCAAATACAAGCTCCATAGATGCTTTCAACACTTGAAAAATTGCTTGGTACATAAAAAACAACATCCCATTTGCGGCAAATATATTACAATTAAACAATTATGCACAATTTAATAAGAAAATAGTGAAAAACTTCAACATAGAAAATCAGCGCCATCTAATAGCGGAGCTTTGCTTAGTCCTGGACCAGAAACAACCTTAAAGGGATGAAAAGTACTAGCTTGTGTTTTATTCCACTACTTCTTTTCATTATTTCAGATAGATTCGTTAAAAAGGGTCTACTAACCTAGTACCTACAACTTTCTTGTGTATAATTGGTAACGCCAATAAATGGAAAGTGAATGAGTAAGGATAAACAAAAACATATTATTGGTGTCTTGGACTTTAAATATTAAAAAACTATGGTAATTCTGTGATGTATCCAAGGCATTTGACTGTGTTAATAATGTTTTTTTCGCCGAACACAAAGGGGCGCGCAGTGTGCGCGGAGCGCCAGTGTGGACGGGTTGTTTACTCGAACGCGCGCGAACGTTGGAAGAATGGAAGAAAACACAGCTGTTGCAGTGCCGTATACGTTACGTTTTTTTTTCACATGATTGATGATTATCATTGAAGCATCGAGAATCATCGTAGCCAGTAATAATTGTAAAATAAATTATCTCCGCGTGTTCTCGGCAGACTGAGCTATGTTCGCCGCGCGCATGCCGGAAAAGATGCGAACACGTACGTGCTCAGTTCGTGCGCGCGCTGCGTCCACACTTATGAAATGCTCCTTTCATGTTACATTGCATGTTACGTTACAGCAGTCTGCACGCGGCTTTAGATTATGTAGTGATCATAGGTATATTATAGATCAAAAGAAAACGTCTTATATTAACAAGAAAATCAAGTTTAAGGCCCCTATTACGTAAAAACGCGGAAATGCACTTTTTCATCGTCCAAATTCTATGACTTTCGTTCGTTGCTTGAAATAACAGTTTCTTGTTAATAGTAGATTGTTTCCTTAACTTCAATAATAATTAAACAGATTTTTGATAACTTATTTTTTTATTTAGTTATAATCATTCTCCCGATGCAAGTTTAGGCAAAAACGCTCGGAGACCTGTTTTTGGAGCTCTAATTTGAAGATTCCATTGAATATAGACCATAAAACTATTTTTTTTAAGGTAACAAATATCCCATTCTTCGATAATAATTAAATACATTTTCGTTATATGCCTTTATATGAAGGGAAAAAAATCTGAACCGAGGTTAACTTTCGACCGAAAAGGCTTCGAAACAAACCCTAATATCTCCAAAGTTTTACATCATTTTGACATAAAAATTATACCAAAATAATCTTCATTGTTTTCTTAAACTACAATATTAATTTTACGTTTTAAATCCCAACTAATTTTTTTTAATGAATTTATTAAAAAAGGTATATATTTCATTGTGCCGGCAATCTGCCCTCAGTACCGCGCGAGCGCTTGTCGAAGGTGGACCTATGTCACTTTTGCTCGCACTCTCCGTCGGACGAAACGCCCAAAAAATGCTGCGTTTATGAGCGAGTTAGAACGTTTTGATCGTTGTAAATATTTACATTCGCATAGTATATTTCAATAATTTTTAAATTCGTACATTATTATTACATATTATACCAGATAGTTATTTTTATTATAACTGAGGTTTATCACAAGCCGAAATGGGGAAAAATAAATAGAAATGCGTTACTAAACAAAAAAAAAACTAAATATTCTATCGTTGAAGAAAGCAAGGTATGGTATTATTTTATTTTACCCTTTATATAAAATTGGTTTACCACTCACTGACTGACAATGTCACAACAGGGAGAACAATCATGTCATGATTGTTCTCCCTGTTGGTGGAGGGGGAGGTATGGTTTTTTTTCGTAAATGTGTTGAGTTTGGGAAAATTTCGACTTTTTTAAATTTCGAACCCCCTCTAGGACCCCCCGGGGGTTCTTCGGCCGTGTGGGGGGGTGGGTCAGATTTTTTTGTGGGGTCGTCTGGAGGGTTAGAATTCGTTTTGGGGGGTGAAATTTTTTTGACCTCCAAGCCCCCCAACACCCCCCGCTTTTGACTTGCTACCGGATAGCGTACCGATAGAGGATTTTGGATGGCGGGATCGTATAGAGGGTTAAGTCCTTAATAGGAAGGAAAAAAAATCGACCCCCTCTCATGACCCCTTTTTAGAACCCCCCTTCGTATCTCCCGAACGGCTCGCGATGGAAAAAAAGTCTTTTCGCAGTCGCGTAGAGGAGGTCGAATATTTGCGAAAGCCAAAAAAAGTTTGACCCCATTGCACCCCCAGACCCTCTTTTTTTTAAAAAAACCGTTTTTTGGCCAATTTTAAGGGTTTTTCTTAGGGTGGAGCATCGAGGCGAGCGAAGCGAGCCGAGATGCGACACTGGGAACCAGCACGGCGAGCGAAGCGAGCCGTGCTGCATTCCCCCCACGACCCCCAGGACAACCCCCTCTAGGACCCCCCGGGGGTTCTTCGGCCGTGTGGGGGGGTGGGTCAGATTTTTTTGTGGGGTCGTATGGAGGGTTAGAATTCGTTTTGGAGGGTGAAATTTTTTTGACCCACAAGACCCCCCAACACCCCCCGCTTTTGACTTGCTACCGGATAGCGTACCGATAGAGGATTTTGGATGGCGGGATCGTATAGAGGGTTAAGTCCTTAATAGGAAGGAAAAAAAAATCGACCCCCTCTCATGACCCTTTTTTAAAACCCCCCTTCGTATCTCCCGAACGGCTCGCGATGGAAAAAAGTCTTTTCGCAGTCGCGTAGAGGAGGTCGAATAGTTGCGGAAGCCAAAAAAAGTTTGACCCATTTGCACCCCCAGACCCTCTTTTTAAAAAAAAAACCGTTTTTTGGCCAATTTTAAGGGTTTTTTTTAGGGTGGAGCATCGAGGCGAGCGAAGCGAGCCGAGATGCGACACTGGGAACCAGCACGGCGAGCGAAGCGAGCCGTGCTGCATTCCCCCCACGACCCCCAGGACAACCCCCTCGACCCCCCCCTGGGGTTCTTCGGCCGTGTAGGGGGTGGGTCAGATTTTTTTTGTGGGGTCGTGTGGAGGGTTCAAAATCGTTTTGGGGGGTTACATTTTTTTTACCCCCAAGACCCCCCCAAGACCCCCACTTTTGAATTGCTACCGGTTAGCGTACCGATAGATAATTTCGGATGGCGGGATCGTATAGAGGGTATAATTTTTAATAGGAAAAAAAAAATCGACCCCCCCCATGACCCCTTTTTAGAACCCCCTTTCATATCTCCCGAACGGCTCGCGATGAAAAAAAAATCTTTTCGCAGTCACGTAGAAGAGGACGAATAGTTGCGGAAACCAAAAAAAATTTGACCCATTTGCACCCCCAGACCCCCTTTTTTAAAAAAAAACTATTTTTTGCCCCATTTTTGAGGTTTTTTTAAGGTGGTGCATCGAGGCGAGCGAAGCGAGCCGAGATGCGACACCGGGACGAGTACGGCTCGCTTCGCTCGCCGTGCTACGTTCCCCCCACGACCCCCAGGACAACCCCCTCGACCCCCCCCTGGGGTACTTCGGCCGTGTAGGGGGGTGGGTTAGCAAGGAGAACAATTATGTCAATCAGCGTTACCCACACCCCCCTACACGTTTCCGTAAAAAAAACATACTTTCCCAGGTATGTTTTTTTTACGGAAACGTGTAGGGGGGTGTGGGTAACGCACCAATTCAGGAGTGTAGATTACGAAAAGGGGTTCTAAATAAAAAAAACAGCCTACACAACCGACGCGAGCTGCTTGCAGCTAAAAACTAGTTTCTAAACACCTAGACAAATTTCGATCACGTGATCGTTTGCGACTAAACCCAGGGTATGTTGCTACGAATTTGAGGTGTGTTTTTAATTTTCAAAAGTTTATTTTTCTTTAAAGGCGATTTTTTTTTATTTTCGTATAAACTGAGGATATAAATTACGAATTTCAGAAATTTTTTATTCCAGTACAATCAGCTCGGTGAGTACGGCTCTTACTATGTCTACCAGTGGCGAAGGGTGAATATTCACATAAAAGAAAACTTAGCTAGGTACCTAGGTTAGGTATGTTATTTATGTCCCTAAAATTGATCTTTGGTATCATTTCACTTATTTTATTAATAACGATATTTAAATTAAAACAATTTTATTGTTTGGAATCAATTAATCAATTCAACATGTATTTCAATACGGTTTAAAAAAAAAAATAATTGTCGCATACGTTTTTTTTATTGTAACAGTCTTATTAATTATTACGGAACCCTTCGTGACACATAGTTATAAATATAATGTGTAATAAAAAAATCTATCCATATACATATTGTATTATATAATTATAATAGTTTTCTAGTACCCATAACACAAGCTTTGAGTAGCTAATTTTGGGGCTAGATGGTGCTGTGTGGATTGTCCTGCATTATTATTATTATTATACCAGGGTACAAATAAAGAGCCTCTTCTTGCGACGACCGCATTAATGACGGCGTTTTTTAAATGGATATTTATTATGACGTCACTGTAATAGTGAGACATATATTGTAGCGATGTTTTTTGTAGATAATAATGTGTTCTGCAAAGTCGTAGTAAATTGTTTTGTTCTATCATCAATAGTTTTCGTAGCGCACGCGCCGAAAGACATTTTGTGACTTACTTTTTTACACCTTGTTTTAGATAATTTAAGTTTTAGTAGGGATCCTTTTTTTTACTAATAAATATAGTCTATGTTGGTTGCTGAAGGATAAGTAGCATTCAAATGGTGAAAGAGTCTTCAAAATTGGTCACTTTGTGAGTTTATTCGTTACATACATACAAATCTTTCACATTATAAAATTACTAGTTGCGCCCCACGGCTTCGCCCGCTTGTAAATTTATTTGTCAAATTGAGAACTATATCGATGTCCAAGGCTGAGAATAATCACTACGTTTGATTCTTTGGTGGGTAGGCCACGTTTAGAGCCGACGCGGAGAGCGGATGCGCTTATCTATTATTTACATACGTAATGGTTTTCAGGTAATAGTATCATGTTTTGAGTGAATGAGAGAAAAAGGAAAAGTTATTTTTCTTTTCCTAAAAATTTATTGCAAAAGCCCTAGGGGTTATATTGTAAAACATAAAAATACGTATTTAATTATTCACTTCAAAATTTATTTGAACTGAGTTTTGATTGTTTCGAACCAAGGAATAATAATTTCCCATACAAAATTTACCACCCTATTTAACCCCTTTGTAGGCGATAGGGAAGGGAAAACAAAGACCTTTGCTGTGAGAAACGACGAGTGAAGCGGATCAGTGAGCGTGCGCGCGATGGGTCTGAAAAAGCTACTGAAGATCTCTGAACGGGCGACCGCGGCATCCAACCCCGCGTCCCGCACCTTTGCGCGCACCCCCCTCGAACACGCGACGCTCGCAATTGTTTTAATATTTTCAAATTCAAAATACATAGACAAAATATCAGTAACAAGAAAGGAGTTTTTAACTATGCGTTGCATACATTCCCCCCCTAGTGCTGGAGCAGCACTCAGCATCAACCGTGATACGTGCGACGCGTGTTGCGTTTCTCCGCAATATCCCAGTCTTAGTCTTAACGTCGACCACTCGAATTCTACCATCTTTTCCGGCTAGTGCATTCTGTATCAAACCTTTCGGCCATACGTTTCGGGGAGAGTTGGGGTCAACAACCAGCACCAAATCACCCACTCGCAGGGGTTCTTGTTCTGCGTGCCACTTCTGCCTAGGTCTCATATCTGGAAGAATCTCCCTTACCCACCGTTTCCAAAACATGTCAGTCAGTTTTTGTGACAAGCGCCACTGCTTTCTCAAGTAGGTATCTGACTCATCAAAGGTACCTAGTGTAGGTAAGTTGGAAGATGTACCCAGTAGGAAGTGATGATGTGATTGTCCGCATTCTTCTACATCACAAACTGGCGCGGGGCAACTGTCTTGTTTATGTTTAGGCAATAAACACTTATAACACATCCCGTATCGTTTTACAAAGGTCCACCGGTCCGGAACGGGCGACCGCGGCATCCAACCCCGCGTCCCGCACCTTTGCGCGCACCCCCCTCGAACACGCGACGCTCGCAATTGTTTTAATATTTTCAAATTCAAAATACATAGACAAATATCAGTAACAAGAAAGGAGTTTTTAACTATGCGTTGCATACACCCTTCAAAGGTTAATTTTCAAAATAATACTTCATATGTGTTATTCTAGGTAAAATAAATTAGTAGTTACTGCAATAATTATAACAAACATTCACACAGACTTTCACTTTTAATGTAATAGTAACATAGTAAGTATAAATTAAATTACCTACATAAAAACGATAAGACAAACAGATACTATTAAATTATTTATAAATCTATGGAAGCGATATTTGATTCACATAAAAAAATCATCTACCGAAATCAATCCTAAGAAAACTTTGTAAAAATTACTGGTGGATCAAGATTTTATAGCAATACTCGCTTGTATAGCACGATGCCCCGCCCACTCGGTGCCGAATGTACCTAAATCAGCAGAACTTCGCAATGTAAATCGCCTCTTAAATGAAATTTATTGGCACCAGTATTTTCCATTGGATTAAGAGGTCAAAATAAAGAAAGCTATGATTATTCTTCAATTGAAGAACTTTATAAACTTTCAGGGTTAGATAAATCGTCTTCTAAAAGCGGTTATATTATACTGTCTCATCTGAAAACGTGGGGTGTTACGGGGGTTGCTAGGATACGAAGAGAATACGAGATTTCCCGAATATAATGAACAAATTACAATCATTCAGCTTCAAAAGAAACTTGGAGCGTGTATTTCTATTTAATCTTCGTTAAGTCCTCTACTTTCTGTGTTTTAATTATTATTTTACACAAGTAGATATCTGCGGAAACTTTAAAATAGGCCTACAGCACACATGCACTGGTGCACATGCACCTGCATATAATTTGTTTTCTGATATTTTCTTTAAATTTATAATAAAAATATCTAAGTATCTATGTATTAAGAATATAAATAGTACCCATAACACAAGCTCTGCTTAGCTTGGAGATAGATGTTGCTGTGTGGATTTTCCAACATTATTTATTTATAGCAATAATTAAATGTTGTCGAGTTTTGCAAATAAGTATTTCTCCCAATACATCTGAAATCGTGTATAATAATTTCCTATGCTAACATTGTCAGAATACAAATTTCACCAAACTGAGGTAAAGTTTCATATTTCCGGGTAATTACCGAGCAGTTCCTGGCAACACCGGCAAACTGTTGCTGGGCGGCGGCGCGGGGGCGGGCGGCGGCCTGTCGTGCCGCTTGCTATGTTTGATTGGGCGGAATAACGCGCAGAGATGATAATACCACCTCAAGTATAAAAATATTTTAATAAGAAACAAAGACTTGAATTATATGATTGGAAATATATTCTGCATTAAAGTACCGATATGCAGAACTATTCAAAACAGTATCTCAGATGACAACTTTTATTATTTTCCGAATACAAAGTGGAGCTCCAAAAAAAAAAAAAAAAACACAATTGCAAATACAAGTTTAGTTTTTTTCTATCCCTTGATTGTTATTTTCGTTGTTATTAAAGAGTACTACATTTTTGTGTAGGGAGAATATCACGTATTATCATAAAGATTACAATTTGTTTAGAATACCTATAGTTTTGCATGCGTTATTTCTATTGGAAACGTTTAAAAGCTATTAATATGCCATGGGAACTGATTTATGGGATGAAAAAGTAGCCTATGTATTATTTTATTAGGACTAGGACCACTTTAGTCAAAATTTCAGCCCAAACCAAAGTCTCAATCTGTATCTATTCTGTGGTCAAAGCAATAAAACAAACAAAATCAAATTATTCTTAGTACCCTTGATTAGGGTATAGCGTTGTAGATATTGAAAATTAGCATCCTAAAGCGTCCGAAGGGGTCAAACAAAATTGGGTTTCAGAAATCGCTTATATACTGGACCGTAAAATTTTTACATGCGGCTTCCTCTTAAATCAAACGGACACAAATTTCAGCGTTTCGGAAATTGTCCTTTATAAGGGCATTTGTTTGGATTATTAGGTTTAAGTAAAAGTTCAAAAGCTCTTAACAAGCACATAAGTTATTTGAAAAGAGTAGTAACTATTATTATTACAAAACGTATTATTTAGGAAAATAGGAAGAACAAATACGATTCGGGAGATTCGAGAGAAAAACCTCACTTAACTTTCCCTACTAGGTACCTAAAGTAAGGATGCAATTATGCAAAGGTTAAAAAATCTTCGTAGAGTTACTGCTATTTCTGTATAATATAAATGCTACGAGTATGTGATTTGAATGCATAAAAACTGACTGATGCTAGTAGCTTCACACGCCTGGAATTTTATGCGAAAAGGCTATGAGCCTGTGAAAGTAATATTAATAGAGCAAACATCTCTATACATTCCTTCTCCCCTCAAACCAACAGGCGTCAGTTGAATCCACTTTGCGGTCGCGAACGCACGTCCCTTTGGACCCTTTCGATGTACAGTACCGTTCGAACCTTTACCTTTATAAAAAAACACCACATAAACAAGGTTCTCAAGAAGTATCTGTGAATATCCAAGTCTCAGATTTATTTAATTTGTATTGAACCCTATATTACCTTAAAAAAACCGTATGAACATTTAATTGGATCAGTTAAGGAAAATCTGGAAAACGTGAGATAAAAGGGGATAAGTGAATTGTTTTGTTTAAAAGAAAGACCTTTCATTTTCTATTTGTAGCTTTAAGAAGGAGGGGAACTTTTAGTGATTTTGAGGGTCATTATTTTTCCTATACCAGTCGTTACGAATTACAATAAAATAATTTACAGGCAAATTATAGACATTACAATAACATCGTATGTATAACAAGTTTTGTAACGTCAAATTATATATGATTTGTGACCTGTAAAGTGACACTATTTTAAACTAAGGTTACAATCATAAATAAATTAGAATTTTCTTTTCTATTTTATGTCTTATCGGTGCCGTTTGTGTCTTTAACTATTCTTTATAATTAAAGGAACATTAAAAATATTTTAGAACCACTGATGGAAAAAAATATCGGTACCTTGGTAATATAACCGGTAATTTTACCTAATGATAATTTGATTACTCCTTAGCGTAGAATGTCGCGCCTAAAATAAATTCGCTCTGAAAACCTTTGTAGTCTGAATCTTCGCGAAAAGAATATTTGATGGTAATTATACGATAGAGCTAGTCCACCAATTTAAAGTCACTCATCGAGCCATGGAAACGGCTATTTAGAGAGTTTCTCTTAAGGGATTTGTAATGACATCTGACAGAGAACAAGTGGCAAGGGGCCGGCCATGTTACCCGTAGCACTAACAAATACTAGGTTAAACGAGTTTTTGATTGTAGATCCTGACTTGGCAAACTAAGTCTCTGACGCTCTCCGACTGCCTTATTATCTAACTTGAAATCGATTACCAGTGGTCGACGTAGTCAGAATTCATTCGGTATTATCTAAGGTATAAGGTATTACACTGGACTAACTGTCAAAAATGAAGACGATCTCGATTACCAGTTGATTTACACAATACGGGCCCAGGTGGACATACTGAAATAGACCGCTATCAGATGCTGGATGCAGCTAAAGAAAGGACAGACCGGTGCTCATTAGGGGAGGCTTTTCTCGTTTTCAATCAGCGTTACAGCTCACTGAAATCGCACCCCTAGAGTAATTAAAAGGTTGGTGTAAAAATAAATGAAAGAAAATATCTTCAATTTTATAAATAGAGAGATCTTTTAAAAATAGCTCTCAATTTTGTTTGCGTAAAAGAACCAAATCGGTCCTGTTATGCGAAAAAAACAAGTTCATGATACTACATTTGCTGAAAAAAGAAATACTATGCAGGTAATTAATTATAGTAACTAATATGAATTAGAAAAATAGTAAGAGTATAACAGATGAGAATAAATAAACTGCAAAAAAAATTGGAACCTTATTTAAACTAGTAGGTATTTACAATAGAAACAATTAAGCTAACTGCAGACTGTTCCAAACAATCTAGGTAGTTCAAGAATTTTAAGATCTAGGATTTAAAAGTGTTTTACCAGAATATATTAGAATTCCTTAGTAACAATTCAAAGTAAAAGACAAACAATTTGGGATAACTACGAGAAATGTGAATAACTGAATTCAAAAGTGGAACAGTGAGGTTGAATTTCGAATCCAGTGTTTTATGGAAAGGAGCGATGCGAGCACTAAATCGAGACAGGTGAGTTTTATTCAAGTATACGGTACCCTAAAGGTTTAGCCTAGACTCATGCTTCAATTGCTTTCCCCGTGCGAAGCTGAGACTTTAGTTAACGGCCATATTCTTTACACAATACTTAACCCTGATTGTGTTAATCCATGTCAAACATGATTATTATGTGAATGTGAACATTCTTACACCGGTTAACATCGAGCCATATTTGTAGAACACCAACACATCCAGGTTTCATCCCTAATGAATTTCTCGAAAACATTTACTTATAGTTTTATTAATATTGAATAGAAGTGAAGTTTAAATATGGCGTGATAGAAAAAATGTGCGGTCCCATATTAATTTGAACAAGTTCAGACTAGTAGTTTTCGAGTTTTACAAATGAGAAAACTGGGTAACTAATCAAGATATCTCTGAAACTACTATAGCTATGAAGCTGAAATTATGCATGTAGGTTCCTTTTAAGACGTAGGCGTAGACGCTAAAATAGTACATTGATACCCTGTTGAAACTGTTGAAAGTAACTTAAAGTCTCGAGACGCGAGGGCGCCAATAGTTCGAGGGAATAAAGAAGTAACTTTCACCACACTGTGCTTTCGATTACGAATAAGTGCAAGGAAATATAAATAAAACGCAAGTTAGCTAAAGAAAAAACACGAGAAAACAAATGAAGATCGTATTGCCGCTTTCCCGCATATTTTTTGATTATTATTAAGTAAACTATTATTTTTCACATTCTACCTATGACATGGTTCAATAGAAACATGATAGCTGTCAGTTGAAAACGACTCTCCCTGGAGCTGAAAAGTATCACTTTCAACCCGCTCTTCAGGCAACTTCAGTCAGACCTACTTTCTGAGTATGAGTAACGAAATAGTACATTGTTACCCAAGGGTTGAAAGTAACTTATTTAGTCCCAAGACAGGTTGGCGCCCTCGCTACACTCGGGCGCCAATAGTTCGAGGGTATAATAAGTTACTTTCACCCAAGGTAAACACTGTGTTTTTCATAACAACAAGGCAACTTCAGAACTACTTTCCGTAATGAAAACGTATTTTTGTAAATTCGTATTTTAGGGTACTTAAAATTGAGTCAATGGGGTATTACTGGTAATACTAAAGTCTACGCGAACGAAATTGCGAGCGGGTTAGCTAATTTCTTGTAATGCACATACATAATGTATTCGTTGGATATTTATTTGCTTTAGTATTTTTAGTTGGTTTATAGTTTATTGAAACCCAGCTAATTTTTTTTTTATTACCATACAGTTTAAAATAAAATAAATATCTATACCTCTATATTCAATAATCAAACAAATCTTCATTTATGAAATATTTTCATAAAAGCTGTTTAAAAGTTTATCACGCTACCAGGCGCGCAGAATGAACAAAGAGGTGCGATGTTTAAGTGGTTCTTTGGCCCAGCCGGGCTAGCACGCAGTTTCTTGTCTTCTCTTCCTAGAATAGAGTGGAAAACTTTCTTGTCTTCGAAATTTGTCTCTTGCTCGAGCACACCGTTTCTCGGAACGAACCCTAGAAAACAGTTTCTTCGTAGACTAGCTCTTTCTATAGCAACGGGAACGAAACCACAGATAAATTATGAATTGTTGTAAAAAAGCTCGTTCGTAGCGTTTCATTACCAAAATAATGTCAACAAGGAACAAGAAGTTTCGCAAATACGTAAATCGAAACGTTTAACTTCGACATTGATTTGACGTTCTAATGATTATGAAGTAAATTTACGTCACATCATTGACTTTGCCAATGTCATTATGTACTATTTAAATCATAGTCAAACCAGACGCAGAGCCATAATCAAGAAGTTGAAGTTGATTGTTTTTGTTTATAAACAAACATTATTTGATTTATTATTCATTGATTTAGATGATGGAGAGTTCGTCGGAGAATATCATGCTAAAAGGAACACTTTACAACTCTCTACTCCCAGACTTCTAACACTACCTACAGACCAGGCCACCAAAATTTTTATTTCAGCCTTGGACTGGAGCTTCAGAAGTATTTTGAAAGTTACATGCTAATGCTCATTATGTTATGAGTACTAATTAATAGGTATATTGAAGAGGTTTATTTGCAGCAAGCAGTGGTCACTAATGCGCTGCAATGTTGTGAAAGTTTTCTACACATCCCAGTTTTGATGTTTTAATTATTGATAACTAACTTCATTAAATACTCTTGTTTTAGGATCTAAACAACAACCTAAAAAACATGACTTGGAGAAGATACAGATGAGAAACTTCATGTAAAGTTTTATTCATAGGTGTCTAATTTATACAGAAAACAAAACATGTAGTTATCAATAACGGTTCCATGATACATGTCATGGTTCTTACTTCTGATTAAATTAATAATTAGTTACTTTTTATAAATTCAAATATACATTGGCAAAAATTATAATTTATTAAATTCATACTAAATTATAAACTGTCGAAAAGTTCATTAAATGTATAATGACATTGCTCAATTAGCCAGAACTTTAGTTTCGTTTTGAAGGACTGCGTTGAGGAAGCACTGATGATTGTAGATGGGAAGCGGTTTTAGACAGCCAGCCCCATCACATGCACCAGCTTCGAGGACTTCATGAGGCGCCTCGGGAAAGCTCTCAGCTTGTGCGCATGACGAGTAGGCTACCTGTGACCCTCACCAAACTTGGAGTATATCTACATATAGTACTGCTTGTATCATTGCTGGCATTTCTTGCTCCATACCTGGAAAATATAATAAATTAATGTTAATAATTACTTATTTCTTCTTATAGATTAACTTAAGTTATAATAAAAACATAATATTTCATACTGTGTTTTCACTCAATAAATAAATAGGTAGGTTACCTAGTCATTGAAATATTCCCTCACTAATCTGTTGTTTGTTCCGTCTCATGTGGATTGTGGGGATCAACTCTCACGACCCTGAAAAACAAAATTATTAATAACATGTCGGCATTTCTTAGGAGGTGACTAAAAGTACTTGTATGTAATAGTGAGAATTTCTCAAACCTGATTTGGTTTCATCATGGTAAATATCCCATTTGAAATGATAATAACCATGATGATGTTGTTGGTTGTCATATTTATATTTAGTGTTTTGGTTTAAACTGTGTGTGCGTGTGTGTATTATGTAGGTATATTTATAATGCTAAAACACCTCTCTGGTAATGGCCAGAAATCAATAGGTACTTTGTGAACTTTGCTCCCGCAAATATAAAGGTGAAAATAAAATTATCAACCGGACATAACCTATAAATGGTTTTCATTAAACTTGCAATGAGTGAGACTTATGTATAATTTAGTAGGTAGTTGACTAGGTTAGGTATGTACTTACTTTTACGATTGTTGGGCAGTCTTGTTTTGTGTGAGGAGACAGCTCTTGGCACAAATATTATCCTTCATTATGAAATAAAATCTCCGAAACTAGGCCTTCGGCAAATCGAAAAGAGCTCTTGAACTGCGATTCTTTCTCTTCTTCGGTCATTTTTCTCCTCGTAGTGTCTAAGAACCCAATTCCTACCCCGTTTATAATAGCCAAAGACCATAATACTTTTACGAAATACGAGAGAAACGCTTGTCTAGGCCTCGAGAGGTGTAGAGAATTTTGGAAGAATAGGTACTTTCTATTCTCAAATGTCAAAAAGCAGGTCCATTCGGGAGGTTCGAGGGAAAACAAAGTAGATTTATCAGTCTGTAATGTTTGAAATTGTCAATAAATCTTCATCATCATCATCAGCCTATATTAGTCCACTGCTGGACATAGGCCTCCCCTAATGAGCGCCATAGCGCCCTGTCTTCAGCTTGCCGCATCCAGCATCTGCCAGCAGTCCTTCGCAGATCGTCATCCCACCTGGCCGGAGGGCGCCCTACACTACGTTTGCCGAGTCGCGGTCTCCACTCAAGAACACGTTTACCCCAACGGTTGTCGGTTCTTCGCGCGATATGGCCGGCCCACTGCCACTTCAACTTGCTAATTCTTTGAGCTATGTCGATAACTTTGGTTCTCTGTCGGATGTATTCATTACGAATCCTATCCTTCAGAGAAACTCCGAGCATAGCTCTTTCCATAGCTCGCTGAGCGACTTTGAACTGGTGGACCAGCCCTACCGTGAGTGTCCACGTCTCAGCTCCGTAGGTCATTACGGGTAGGACGCACTGATTGAAAACTTTTGTTTTCAAACATTGCGGTATGGATGACGAGAAGACTCGACGTAGTTTTCCAAACGCTGCCCAGCCCAGCTGAAGCCTCCTCTTGGCCTCCTTCTCAAAATTGTTTTTACCTAACTGCACAATCTGCCCAAGGTAAGTATACTCGGAAACAATTTCGAGAAGGTGGCCTTCTACGATGACCGGTCCTGGATAAATGTGGTTATTGGTCATGACTTTGGTTTTATCCAAATTCATGCCAAGACCGATGCGTCGTGAGGCTGAGGCTAGGCCGTCCAGCATGTGGGTCAGCTCCTCTAGCGACTCCGCCATTAAGACTATGTCATCAGCGAATCGTAGGTGTGAGATGTAATTGCCGTTTATGTTTATGCCCTTACCTTTCCAGTCCAGCGTCTTAAACATATCTTCCAATGCGCTCGTGAACAGTTTCGGGGATATGACATCCCCCTGTCTCACTCCTCTGCGCAATTGGATGGGTTTAGACTGCTGGTCCTGTACTTGGACACTCATAGTGGCGGCATCGTAGAGACATCTCAGCACCTCGATATAACGATAGTCTACTTGGCATCGCTGTAAGGATTCCAGAACAGCCCAGGTTTCGACAGAGTCAAAGGCTTTCTCATAGTCCACAAAAGCGAGACACAGGGGCTGATTATACTCTTCGGACTTCTGTATAATCTGCCGCACTGTGTGAATGTGGTCTATGGTGCCATATCCTCCGCGGAACCCGGCCTGTTCCGGTGGCTGAAACTCGTCGAGTCTCCTGGCGAGACGATTCGTGACCACTCGCGAGAACAGCTTATAGACGTGGCTCAGGAGTGTGATGGGTCTATAGTTTTTAAGGAGCGTTTTATCGCCCTTCTTAAAAAAGAGCACCACCAAACCCCCGCTCCACGCCTTAGGAGTTCTCCCACTGTGAAGGACGGTATTAAAGAGGCTCTGTAGCTCCTGTATAACGGGGGCTCCTCCTGCCTTTAGAAGCTCTGAAGTAATACCGTCCTCACCCGGGGCTTTTCCATTTTTAAGCTGCCTCAGAGCTAACACGATTTCATCTTGACTGATATCTGGCAGTTCGTCGGTATAGTGGCGTGTCAGGGTGGCTCTAGAATCATGGTCATCTCGCCGGGAATGAGGGGCATGTGCAGTGTACAAACGGCCATAGAAATCCTCTATCTCGGCCAAGATCTCAGGCTTCGACAAAGCGGTCCTCCCATCGTGCGTTTTAAGCTTCGTCAGGTGGCTCCTGCCAAGCTGCTGAGTGAATACTTTGGACCCTCGGTTGCGCTCTATCGCCTCTTCAATGAGGCGTGTGTTGGAGCTCCGAAGGTCGCGCCGTACCATCTTCGCGATTCGCTTGTTCAGGTCTGACCTCTCTGACGAAGTCACTTGGGTGGTTTCCCGTCTTCTTGTCATCAGATCCCGAGTCTCAGTCGAGAGTTTGGACTTCCTGCCAGCACCTTGTTTTCTGCAGAATTTAATGCCCTCGTCCCTCAACGTTTCGACCAGATTGTGTAGGTTCTCGTCAGCGTCATCAGTGGGTTCCAAAGCAACAAATCTATCCCCGAGAAGCTGCTGAAACTTCTCGGTACCCGCCATGATTTGGATTGGATTTGGTCGGAGCGTGGACTTCATCAGACGGTTTCTTTCAAGCTTTAAGTTGATATCCAGAGTGCCTCGGAGCATTCGGTGATCAGATCCGGTATTGAACCTGTTGATCACTGAGACATCTCTGAATATGTGCTTGCTATCCGTCATGATGAAGTCGATCTCATTTTTAGTCACAGAGTCGGGACTTCGCCATGTCCACTTCCTTTGGGGCTGCTTCTTAAAGAAGGAGTTCATTAAGAACAACCCCTCTTTCTCAAGGAAGTTGACAAGCATTTGCCCCCTGTGATTCCTAACTCCATAACCATGCGGGCCTATTCGGGATTCGTTGCCAGTTTGGATTCCCACCTTGCCGTTAAAGTCCCCCATAACAACGTTGAAGTGAGCCTTAGTGGTGTTGTGTAAGGCTTTGGATATGTCTTCATACATATCCTCCACTTCATCATCCGAGTGTGCCGAAGTCGGTGCGTAAACCTGAATTACCTTCATGCTATACCGCTTGGACAGCCGAAGGATCAGGTACGCTACCCTGGTCGATACACTGGAGATTTCTTGAACGTTGCTAGAGAGGGCCTTATTGACGAGGAAACCTACGCCACCCTGGGATGTTTTATCACCCTCGCGAAAGTAGAGAAGATGGCCCGAGTCTAGGGTTACGGTGTCCTCCCCCTCTCTACGGACTTCGCATAGCCCGAGAACATGCCATTTAATGTTCTCTAACTCCACTTCCAACTGCGCTAGATGATGGTCAAGCCTCAGAGTGCGTCCATTAAACGTTGCCAGGGTCATTTTATTAAGCGTATGGTAGCCTGATGTAGCCCGGTGATTCCTAGCACCCCCTGCCCCGCCGTTACCATGGCCGCTACCATGGCCAGGAATAGCGAGGCGGCCGGGAACTGGGGGCCGTTTTTTGGCTTTGTCCATCATGAAGGGGTTATGCCCATAATCCCCACGCTGGGCATGCGGGTTGGGGATCGCAGTTTGGTGGTGGGGTTGTTCTAGAGGGGTGCTGCTGCCCACCCCCCGGTATATCCCTTAGTCGCCTCTTACGACACCCACGGGAAGAGTTGGGGTGGTGCAATTCTAAGCCGGCACCACACGGCTAACGGCAATAAATCTTAATGCTAAAAAAATCTGTTTCTACCCGGACAAAGTCGCGGGTTATCTACTGCTAGTACTTATTTAAACTGAATTGAAACTGACACAGAACCAACTAGTTAGTAGGAAATGAGTATGTGAAATTTTAACGTTGTTTTGTGATCACTACGTTAGTTATTCACTACGTTCGTCGTGTCGTGACGTTATTAAGTATGTAATTTCGTAAGGGTCCGAAATAATTTGGTAATATCGAAAGCCATTGTATCGTAGGTGTATTATAATGCTAAACTGATATTTATACTTATAACTTTTCCAATGCGTTATTATCAACGAAAATTACAATCAAAGAATAGAAACAAATTAGACCTAGTGTATCTGTACACAGTAGAAACAACTGAACTAACTGCAGACAGTTGCAAACAGTCTAGAGGAAGCTCAACTGATCCATGGCAATACCAGTCGTCGCGTCCCCAAGACACTGGCTGCATTACCACGCTGTATGGGAATTATGCTTACAGATATTATAAACTCGAAAGTTTGTATGTATGTTTGTTACCTAATCTTTCACGCAAAAACTACTGAACGGATCGGGCTAAAATTTGAAGAGACGTAGTTCTAGCCCTGGCTTCTTTTTATCACAGCCAAAATCAAGCCGCGGCCACATACTAGTTTTATAATAATAAGTTTCGCACATGCCGGTCTTATAATCGTTCCTTGTTCCTATTTTAAATGTATTTTTGAAGTTCTTATTTTATATGTATTTATGCTTTGATTAATACGTTTAGTATTCTTAAATAAATAACTATTTATTTTGAAAACGACCCGCTTTATGTCTCCCTCTCACTTAATGTCTCCGCCAGATCGTAGAATTACATGGAAATTTTGAAATACAGATAAATCATTTAGTTACATTATTTTTATTCTAGACGGGAAACAAAGCGTACGCTGATTTTTTGTTTCAAAGTTTTATCAACTCATGTAGTACCTAATACATTTCATTCGACTACATATCCAAGTGAATTATAATTTTTTAACGTTATAATTATTCACCGTTTTGTAAATCCTAGTCATTCTAAAAACAGTCTGATTATACAATCTGTAGACGACATACCTTTACAAGTCATTTATTGTCTAAATAGGAAATCGTTCCCAGAAACAGTTACGTAGCATTTCATATTGATTCTCGGAAATCCTCTACATCCAGGAGACAAATTAATTGAATCACTTCCAACAGGATATAAAGGCATCATTGGCGGAAATCTTATTAGAGCCGGGGTTATTAGACGTAAGAGGATTTCTGAGCTTTTGCCTCGAATTGGAGTTGTGCGTGTTTTAATTTGGAATTAAACTGGTACAAATGGTTCTTCTGCGATTCAAGTAATTTTCTTCTGAATTTCTATGAAGTTTACCCTTTTAAAGGCTTGTTTCTATTAAAGCCAAGTGAATTGGAGCGTACGCGTTTATAAATAACTAGCGAAATAACCCGCCCCGGCTTCGCACGGTTTTGTTATACGTATAATATAAACGGTCCTCTTGAATCACTCTATCTATTCAAAAAATCGCATCAAAATCCGTTGCGTAGTTTTAAAGATTTAAGCATACATAGGGACATAGGGACAGAGAAAACGACTTTATTTTATACTAGCTGGTACCCGCGATTTCGTCTGCGCATGATTAGTATTTGGAGTACTCGCGATTTTACTTGCGTAATTCCCTTTCCCGTGGGATTTTCGAGATAAAATAAAGCCTATTTCTTATTCCAGCTTATAATCTATCTCTGTGCCATTTCATCCAGATCCGTTCAGCAGTTTTTGCGTGAAAGAGTAACAAACATCCATCCATCTATCCATTCATACTTACAAACTTTCGCGTCTATCAGTTCAATTCAAAAATTTCTCACAGCATCTGAACGACGCGTACACACGCGTCGTTCAGTGATGCTGAGAGAATTTTTTGAAAACCCGTATAGCCCAGGGGAACCAAACTGAATTCCGGGATAAAATGTATCTCATGTCCAATCGTCCCGAGTTCCATTCGAATTCATTGAATTCCGTCGTGATGCGTGGTTAAAGAATTTTTGTTCCACCCTCTCTCCCAGGGGAACCTTACTGAATTTCGGGATAAAAAGTATCCCATGTCCTTCCTTGTACTATGAACTCAAATCGTCCTGAGTTTCATTCCAATTCATTCAGCAGTTTCGGCGTGATGCGCGGTAAAGGAATTTTACTTTCATACCCTCTCCCACGAGAACCTTACTGAATTCCGGGATAAAAAGTATCCTATGTCCTTCCTCGTAGTATGACCTATAATCATGCCGAGTTTCATTTCAATCCATCAAGTAGTTTCGGCGTGATGCGCGTTTACGATACAGACAGACAGACAGACAGACAGACATGAATAAAAAAAATACAGTTTTGGCTTGAGGATCGATAGTAGAGAGCCCTCCAAAAAAAAAATTCAAAATATCTTCAATGTACAGAATTGGACCGGTTACAGTTTTATTATAAGTATAGACTATGTAGTGATGATACACGTTAATAGTCCATGGCGACCTTGTCTTAAAGACTATCTAGAGATCTAGCGGCAGGAGATTGCGAGTTCGATTCCCGCCTCAGGACAAAAAATAGTGCGATTTGTAGGTTTTCTATGTATATGTGGTCTTTTTATATCTTTACGAATGTAGTATTAATGTATTAAGTAGTTATAATCAGTTATCCTAACACAAGCTCATCTATCTTAGTTGGGTTAGAATATTTAAAGATTTGTGAAATATCCATCATTATAAATTATAAGTTTCGTGTTTTCCCGCGGTTTCGCATGCGTTGCTACAATGGAAAGTTCTAAAGGTTACTACTATCCCAAAGACGCTGATTTGTGTTCTATAAAGTTGCCTATATGTAATTCCTACTTCATTTACAACATTTCAGCCTAATCCTTTAAGTATAGGCCTAAAGTTCGAAACACACTGAAGCCGGAGGCGGAGCGGAGGCGAAGGCGTGCGAGTTGTATTCTGTTGAATCATATGAAAGCCTACACACACAACGCAGGCGGCGGCGGCGCGGTGCCATAGGAAAAACCGGCACTTTACGCGCGTAAAGCGCCCTATCTGGACAGGCTGGCCGAGCGCTTTGCCCTTTAAGTTATAATTCCAAACTCAAAACTCTAATTAGGCTGGCTCCTTGGTGCTTGTCTTTGAACCAGTAAACTTTGGAACTTACCGAGTTATGAGGTAGTTATACGTTAGTATCTGGGTTTACTCGTGTTTAAGACAACCTCCACGCCGAGTATAGGTATTAGTGTTTTGAATAATTTTAGTATAGTCCTTCGATCGAACTTCTACTGATTTTTTGATTAAACTTCCTAGTTTAATAAAGTAAATGAAGTTTACTTCAACATCATCATTATCATCATCATCAGCACATATAAGTCCACTGCTGGACGTAGGCCTCCCCTAATGAGTAAACTAGATCTAGTTATAGGGACAGAGAAAGCGACTTTGTTTATACTATGTAGTGAAGAGTACTCTTGGACACAGAAAGTTCAAGTTAAAGATACCTAATTAAAACTACCAAGGAAATAAAGTGCTCACTTTGATGTTTATTCACATAAAACTTTTTTAGGAAAAGTAAAAAAGCAAACAAGGAACATTAACCTTGTTAGACTGTTCTTTTTCGAGCAAAACTTTTCCCAAAGTTTTTCATGGAAGAAAGTAATCTGTAGTAAAACATCATCATCATCAGCCCATATTAGTCCACTGCTGGACAAAAGCCTTCCCTAATGAGCGCCATAGCGCCCTGTCTTCAGCTTGACGCATCCAGCATCTACCAGCAGTCTTTCGCAGATCGTCATCCCACCTGGCTTTAGGGCGTCCTACACTACGTTTACCAAGCCGTGGTCTCCACTCAAGAACACGTTTACCCCAACGGTTGTCGGTTCTTCGCGAGATATGGCCGGCCCACATAGTGAATCAAACTTTGAAATATTTCGTAATATCACAGAATAGATAGGTAATCACTACATAGTATAAAATAAAGTCGCTTTCTCTGTCCCTCCCTATGTCATTATGTCCCTTTGAACGCTTAAATCTTTAAAACTACGCAACGGATTTTGATGCGGTTTTTTTTAATAGATAGAGTGATTCAAGAGGAAGGTTTATACGTATAACAAAACCGTGCGAAGCTGGGGCGGGTCGCTAGTATCTATACAAACAGAAGTAAACATAAATAGTTTACAGTAAGGGAAGCATAGTCCTTTTTACGACCCCATCAAGAAGCGTCCAGGCGCGACCCATACAAAGTTTATCGCGCGGAGCTATGTTACAGTCTTATTTGTCCCATGGGACCGAGTTACGTCGTATGCTGCTATTATTCAAAACTTGAGATAGGAACGGCCTTTTTATGCGTGGATTTAGTGGCAGTGTGGAAGTTTTGAATAGTTTTAGTGGTAGGTTTCGTTAGTTCATCTTAAAAATTTAAACCTGACAATAATCTTTCTGCACGGTTTTTAAATCATGGTTAAAATTGGTGTTATCACTACATTGTATAAAACAAAGTCGCTTTCTCTGTACCTATGTCCCTAAGACCCTTTATTCAAGAGGAAGGTTTATACGTATAATAAAACCGTGCGAAGCCGGGGCGGGTCGCTAGTGTATGATATAACTTATCTAAGTAAGATAGTTTGTATTAGATATAAAATATTGTAACTCTATACGTAATTAGGGAAGATTTTCACTTTCTACAATGAGGAAAAATAAAGGAAACACAAATAGCTATTTATCAGTCTGCAATCATACACCTTCGATTGACCTTGAATGAGGTTATTGAAGTGAAGAGAAAATTTTCTTCACAAAACTCATAACTATAAAATTGGATATTTACAATGATTTCAGTTGTTTCATTTATTTTTATTTTATGCTACTTCTGAGAGAAAACTAATAAAAAGTCTTTATTAATAGATGCCCTAGTTAGAAAGTACTAGACGCCCAGCATCAATAGAGAGTGGTTTCGAGGCTATCCGATACGAGCAACTATCAAAGTTTGATGAAACCTCCCTTGAGTCATAGTATCCTGGTAACAGAGGTGTAATAAACTGGAAAGTATAAGATACAGAAGGTTACTTTTAAACAGAATTAATACGTTCATTGTGTCATGAATTTGGGAAAGTATAAAAAGGAAAATCGTCCCTACGCAGTACAATTTCCTTTTTCTTCTTTCAAGCAGTATCCTTGTCCACACACACACAGTTTAAAAAGGGTAAAAAAATACAGTATAATCTCTACAGCCTTGCTTAGCTAACGATTTTACTAATATTTACATTGTTTAATTGCGAGCGCGACAAATATGGCCTCTACTCAGCGTTGTGCTGAATAAACACTGATGTGTCTACCCAGTGCCGGTTTTCAGTGGAGGCTAAGGCAGTGAAACGCCACGACCGTCGAGATTGGTGTTTTTAAGGAATATAACTTTCCGTAGAAACTTTAGTACCTTCTTCAACCCCATCAAATTGTTTTCAAAATAAGATTAGTCTATGTTTTTCTACGCCTTAAAATATCTATTAACCAAATTTCATCTAAATCATCGAAGTAGGTACGGAGATATGTTATAAGTTATAATAACAAATATTAACACAGACTTTTACATTACTAGATCACTACATAGTATAAAACTAATTCGCTTTCACTGTCCCTATATCCCCTATGTCCCTTTGAATGCTTAAATCTTTAAAACTACGCAACAGATTTTGATGCCGTTTTTTTAATAAATAGAATGATTCAAGAGGAAGTTTTATACGTATAATAAAACCGTGCGAAGCCGGGGCGGGTCGCTAGTAAGTAGTATAAAAAAGTCGCTTCTCGCTGTCTGTTATCTGTCTGTCCCTATGTATTCTAAGATCTTTAAAACTAGGCATCGGATTTTGATGCGGTATTAATATATAGAGTGATTCAAGAGGCAGGTTTATACGTATAAATCACCCGTGCGAAGCTGGGGCGAATCGCTAGTTTATTATATTAGTAGGATTTATCATTGGGCACGATGAGTGAAGTATAAGCTTAAGAATCTGAAAACCGATGTGGCGCGGCGGGCGAAGGTTTACCTGCGACATAGAAGGTTGCGAGTTTGATTCCCGCCTCGTGACAAATATGTTTGTACAATCTGCAAATATTGGCTCCCGGGTTCTGAGTGTTTTCTATGTGTAAAAAGAAATATCTGCGTAATGTATTGTATTTATTAAGTATATCAGTCATCTAGTACCCATAACACAAGCTCTGCTTAGCTTGGGGCTAGATGATGCTGTGTGGATTGTCCAGCAATATTTATTCTCGATGAATTCTTAACAGAATAAGTTAGGCGAAACCGAAAACCAGCATCGAAGTGTTCTCTACTAAATCAAACCCTATTCAACCCACAATAGAGCTATAGTCGTACTACTCAATAATTCAGTACATGTAGGACTGGTCAGATATTGATACTTTGAGGTACAACCTCGTACGAAGCTAAATATAACTCGGACAACTCAATATTGAGTTAGGAAGGTAGGTACTCTACCTTACTAAAGCATCACACTACTATAAACTAGTTTTCGCCCGCGGTTTTGCACACATTGTTTGACGTGTCCAAGTGTCCCGTAGGAAATAAAAACTTTGACTTTGATCTTGTTTCTTTGGAAACGTGTAATTTAATGTAATAGGTATTGATGATAGCTGACTTGTAAAATTCTTACCAATTCAAATAATTAATTATCCTGATCATTCTAAACGTCTTAAGGTTGTTTATATCCTATGGTCATAGAATGGTCATAGAATTAGAATTATGACCATTAATTCTAGACTTTCGTGATACATCTTCGGCCACGTCATCACTTACCATCAGGTGAGACTGTGGTCAAACGAAGGTCTATTGTTAATAAAAAAAAAAAAAAAAAAAGCTGTGTATCAGTTCAGTACGCCCTTCCATATATTTAAAATTGAGTGTCCACAGTTTGCTAGTTTGCGCTCACTGTACGCAGTTTGCACGCAGTTTACGTGCGCCGACTGTCTCAGTTAGCGGTCGACTCGCAGGTTCCAGTGCTTGCGATACGTACGCAAACTGATCTGAGTTAGTAGCTGTTCGCCACAAATTTGCGGCTCACTCAGTCGGCCGCTCACAGTTTGCCTACTGGGGACACAGCCGTAGGATCATTTTAATAGCCTTTATTTAAGTCTATTCAAACTTCTACCCGATCCCTTCAGTATTTTTTTCATGAAAGGACAAACATTCATACACACAAACTAGAACTACGTTAATTCAAAACTAGCGTCGTCCCGCGGCTTCGCCCGCGAATCAGAGTTTTTTTCATACAAATTTCAAAAATGTATTGCCTTGGATTGATTGCCTATTTATTATCTAGGAGTTAATGTGTAAAAATAAAAAATAACATAATTTAAATAAATTAGGTCCTAGATTAACATACCTATATCACACATACCGAATTTCATCTAAATATCTTACGTAGTAACGGAGATTACCTATAACAAACATTCAAACAGACTTTCCCATTTATTATAATAATAATATACAAGTAAGATTTCAGCCCAAACCGTTCAGTAGTTTTTTGCTTGAAATAGTAACAAACATCAAAACTAAACATTCGCATTTTTAATATAAATAAGGAGACAGCGATTTATTATATTTATTTTTTTAAGACATATATATCTTTATTAACAACGAAAATTACAAGCAAGGAATAGAAAAATTACAACTAGTATTTACAATTGAAACCATTGAGCTAACTGCAGACGGTTGCAAACAGTCTAAAGGTAGCTCAATTGATCCATGTCAATACCAGTCGGAAGCGTCCCCAACACACTGGCTGCATTACCACGCTGTATGGCAATGCTGATGCGCTGAGCCAGATATTCACCAGCTCTCGGGTCACGCGTCGCATCGACCAGACGCTCAGATAATTTTTTAAAAACCCGGAGAGCCTCGGTACCCCACGGACCTAGTTATTACATGACCTAAAAACTTAGACCTTCAGTCTTTGTCCTTAAGTATCTTTTTACAAACGTCACAAATCTATATCAAGTAAAAAGCTAAGGGCAAAGGTAAGAGGAATCTTAACGCGGCCCTTGAGAGATAAGTCTTATACAACATTTCTGCTGACAAATATTTTTGGTTGAAAGCTTAACTTTTAGACATGGGTCCTTTTGGTTAGCCCGTTTCAAATGTTCTGATGTTACACTAAAAGAAACATTTCAACGAATAAATAAATAAAAAACCTTTTACAGATAGCTTAATCTAGCTCCATGTAAGCTCGTGCTACAGATCATTCGTAGATAATTCGTAGACCATTCGTATAGCTTTCGTAGATCTTTCGTAGACCATTGACTTGTTTCTTTTGTTTGACAGCGTAAATTAAATGATTTTCGGCCTTACCACAAAAAAAAAGTTACGACTTAGACACATGTTTAACAGTTGATTAACAACGTGGGGTTACTTTTGCTAAACAACTTTTAAACACGTGTCTAAGTCGTTTTTTGTGGTAAGGCTGTTTGTGTTCATATTGGTACATAAGAAAACTAGCTTCCCTCAAACGGCTTCGCCCGCGCGGACTATACGATTTGTCCTGCTCTTCAATATACTAATAATAACTTTACTTGGATGAGTTTTTTTTATGTTTTTAATTATGTATTTGTGTGTTTTCAATAATATTTCTCTCAGTGCACACCGAAAATTTCAGGTTTTAAAAATGCTACATTAAGAAGTTACAGACATTTTAATACGGAGCTAACTACGAATGTCAGACTTTGAAAACCCGTTTTGCCCCATTTTCAGGAGTTGGTTTGGACTTGGCGTTATCTCTAAAAGTCGCTTATTTTTTTAAATACTAAGATAGGTAGATGATTCATACAGCATCAATCACCAAGCTAAACAGAGCTTGTGTTTCAAGAACCATCTGTTTGCTCTCACATCTCTCCAAACTTGGATCAAAATAAAGGAAAATACGAAAACTCTTAAGTGCTGTAATATTTTGAGCAGATGATTTTCAACCTTATTTTGTGGAAATATCTTAGCACTTTGAAGAAAATCCTTAAAAGCATGACAAACATTCTTCCTTTGAGTACGGACCTACATTCATTGAGTGAAATCCACCGTGAAAAATTTTCACAAGTTCCATGAAAAGCATATTTGTCTCTTACTTTCAAAGGAACGTGTTTGTATCACTGGCATTTTTTGTCTCTTTTTATCAAAGGAAGTGACTCTGTCAAAAGCATGTTAATATTTATTTATTTTTTATTTATTTATTTATTTAAAAGACCAACAGTTACAATAGTACATTGTAAAGTTATAACAAAACACAAAAACAGCCCTTACAGGTCTTTCTAAATAGACTTAAGAGTAGTTACATGGAAATATTAAAGTTTAAGTGCAACAAAGATATAACTGTAGGTAGGTACTGAACATTGAACTATAATAATTACTATTATGTATAACTAGTACATTGTAGTTAATTATAATAAAACTTAATTACTGTCTTTCAGTATGATTTTTTTAAAACAATCAGAGTTCATAATTTACTTACTTACATCCATAATGAATTTAAGTTATTACACTATTTTTGAATAATAAAAATAAGTTTTTAGGTGTACACAGTAAATTAATTAACTAAGTATATTGAATTATTTTTAAGTTAGGAGTTTGACAACAAAATGTCAACGATACCCTTTCTGAATTTTAGCTTGCTTGAGTAAAAGATATCCACACTGGAGAAACGTTTATTATAGTTAGAACAAATTCGGTATAGGGCGGCATTTTTGGCATAATTAGTAGTATGGGTGGGCAATGAAAATAATTTTGTATGGCGAGTGCGTTTAATTGGTACGTTAAAGTTAAGTTGAGCAACTAGTGTGGGAGCGTCAAGATGATTATTAGTTATATTATATAATAACATACAGTCTAATAAAGTACGTCTGTCTTCTAGTGATAGAAGTTTGTAAAGAGTGCAACCCTCTCTGTACTTGCAATAAATTCTTTTCTTATAGTTAAGATGCTTGATAAATTTCTTTTGAATATTTTCAACTTTATTTGTATATGTGATATAATTAGGTGACCAGATGCTACTGGCATATTCGAGAGTACTACGAACGTAGGCAAAATAAACAGACTTTATACAGGCTAGATCAGTGAAAGGTTTGCATGTGCGAATAACAAAGCCCAGGTTTTTGTAGGCTTTATTTGTGATATAGTCTATATGATCAGACATCGTAAGTTTATCATCGAGCATCACTCCAAGGTCTCTTATAATTTTTACTTTTTCAATATTAATGTTGTCTAACGTGTAAGTGTAACTAATAGGTTTATTTTTACGAGTGAACGAGATTTGTTGGCATTTAGGTACATTAACAGTTATTTTATTTCTTTTATAGTAATCCGAAAGGGTTATAAGTGTACTTTGAAGATTAGTACAGTCCTGAAGGTTGCGAATTTTACAAAATATCTTTTTATCGTCTGCGTATAAAAGATAGTTACAAGTTGTGAAACAGCTATAAATGTCATAAATGTAAGCATTATATAACAAGGGACCTAAATGGGATCCTTGGGGAATACCCGATGATATGTTAACAAAGTCAGACTTAAATCCCCCCACTACAACAGCTTGAGAGCGGTTAGAGAGATATGATTCGACCCATCTTAATAGATCTCCGTGTATACCTAGGTTGTTAAGTTTAGCGAGCAAGATGGTGTGATCCACACGGTCAAATGCTTTTTCGAAGTCCGTGTAGATCACATCCACTTGCCCGCCTCCTTCCATACTTTCTAGAACAAATTGTGTGAACTCGGTTAGGTTAGTTACAGTGGATCTGTTTTTAAGGAATCCGTGTTGTGTTTCACTAACTCCATTCACAATTGTGCCGTAGATTTGATCATAAACAATTTTTTCAAAAATTTTGCTGAATGTATTTAATATAGAAATAGGTCTATAGTTTTCAATTTTCGATTTAGATGATTTTTTATGTATGGGAATCACGTTTGCTTCTTTCCATTTAGACGGGAATATTCCCTCATTCAAAGATTTTTCAAAAATAGTTTTAATAGGTTTTACTAAAGCCTCGGCACAATTGTGAATGAAGATAGGCGGAATGTCATCGGTGCCAGCTGATTTGTTGACGTCAGTGTTCCTCAACAAACTAAGCAATCTATCTTCGGAGACGGTCACTCGGCTTAACGCATTGGTATCATTAGAAGGGGGTAAATTTAATTCATCGATGTTATAATTATCAGAAGGTTTGACAAAGACACTTTTGAAGAATTTGTTAAACCCGTTGCAGATATCAATCCCATTATTGAAAGTTTCTGTGTTGAGAGTAAGTGATTTAGGATAATTGGATTTACCTCTCATAAGTTTAACATAACTCCACATTCTTTTCGGGCAGATTTTAATATCTTCTTGTATTCTTGTTAAAAAATTATTATACAGTTCATTTTCTACTTTTTTAGCCCTAGCTCTCAACATGGAAAATTCATGATAATCGAGGGGATTCCCATAGGTTTTCCATTTAGAGTGAGCTTTTAATTTGTCTCGGATGATGTTAAGAAGCGCCTTATTGTACCAAAGTGGATATTGTTTACTTTTCTTCATGTTACGTTTTGGAACAAACAAATCAATGCATATTGATAGTTCATCATAAAAACATTTAGTCGCACAATCGACATTATTACAAGAGATAAAAATGTTGTCCCAATCCCGTGACTTGAGGTATTCAGTTATCTTTTCAAAGTTACATTTTTTAAAATTATGTTTTATTATGAAGACTTCATCTAGAGGGGTAAGTGAAATATTGGTAGATTCAATTAATAAGCTGGGATGAGCTACGTCCTCTCTAACTAAAGAAATAGGTGCTGATAAAACAGTGGAGGCTGAAAAGTTGCTGAAAATAAGATCTAATGTGTTTCCAAATTTATTTGTTGTGTAATTGCTTTGTTCCAAACCCAATAAATTAAATTCATCCAGCAATAATTGACTTGCAATATTCTTATCTTATTGGTTTGAAATATTCTTATCTTCTTGTTTAAGTGCTCCTTCGAACTGTTTCAAAATGAAATAAAATATGTAACTACAAGGTTTCACATAATCAGCCCATAAATCAGTTCCCATGGAATATTAGTAAATTATTAATTTGATTATCAAACCATTTAAAATAGTGCAATCGATGAGTAAGTACCATGTGCTTACTTAGATGTTTAAATTAGTTACTTCAGTTCAATATTCGAAGCAAACCAGCACAGTTAAAAATATAATCAACGTTGCATGTACTATTTGGAATTGGTGCTGTTTTGTGTGTTTTTATCAACAATAGACCTTCGTTTGACCACAATCTCAAACTGTTTATTTGATTACAGTGAAATCTGAGTAAAGTTTGGCTGTTAGTAATTTAATACGTACTGTATTGAAATAAAAAAACTGGCTAAGTGCGAGTCAATCTCGCGCACGAAGGGTTCCGTAGATACCATTAAATATTTTTTTATATGATGTTAATAAAATGTTATACTTTTCGTAATTTTTCCTTTATCTGTGCTATAAGACGTTGCTTCGTAGCAAATTTCAAATTCTGAGTTCAAGCGAATTACCCTGCCGGTTTTGATTCCCTTGCGAGTGTCGAAAATTTGCAGCATAAACGTCTGTATCTTCTGATTGCGTTGGCTTAGATATTTGATTGTTACATACCTCCAAGGGACAGTAAAACTTGAGTATTAGATATGAATTTCAGCTTTATACCTCTACGCGTGTTTGAGAAAAAGGGTCTTGACAGACAGACATACGGACAGCAAAGTGATCCTATAAGGTACTTTGGTTTTTTCCTTTTGAGGTACGGAACACTAAAAAATGTTTACTTAAACTGTAACTTTTGGCTCTCAAAAAGTTGTCGACCTCTGTCTTAGGCAGTTCCTACGTCTTTACGATCTAAGTTATGGGGTAAATTCTTACGCCATAACCGGCTTGGCATATGAACATCATCATCATCAACCTAATATTAGTCCACTGCTAGACATAGGCCCCCCTAATGAGCTCCATAGCGCCCTGTCTTCAGCTTGCCGCATCCAGCATCTGCCAGTAGTCTTTCGTTAATCGTCATCCCACCTGACCGGAGTTCTTCCTACACTACGTTTGCCAAGTCGCGATCTCCACTCAAAAACACATACGAACATAGTAAAACATAATCAAACCATTCAGCCCTCAATCAAAGCCTAGCTCAAAGAGAAGCTGCAAACAAAAGTGGCCCCTACATCATCCCTATTAGTCCCCTCGCCTTTCTATTTTAGCTCTTATGTCCACTGTACAGAGGATAGTTTAGGAGTAGGTAGTTAGTTCGTAAGTCACACTGATAACGCTGTTTCGGGTTCGATTCCCGCTTTGGTATAAATATTTGTATGTATTTGCATGTATGTGTATTTGCAAATATTTGATAAAATACGTAATAAGGTATTGAGTTTCAATCATCTACCATAACCCAATTTATAAAATACATAAATAACACTGGACAATTTACACAGCATCATCTCAAACCAAGCAAAGTTTGTGTTAATGGTACTAGATTACTAAGTACATATACATACATAGTACCTACTTAACACACTACCAGACAAATGTTTTAATTAAATATAGTACTTTAACACACAGAATACCCTCAAAAAATATACAAAAGCATTTGCCCCGAGGCATAGAAATGAAGTGAGTTTTCTTCAAGTAAGCTCTTGTTCTATTTAACCCCTTCGATGCTACGAGTACCTGGTGACCACACTATGTGGTCTAGCCTTTGTGAAAACTATTCCCTGTTTTCCTTACATTAGAAGCAGATCAGTTACATTCTTCTTTGGAGGCATGTGGTTAGGTTAGGGGTGGGTTAGGGTGGCCTATTTTTTAATTTTTATGCCTCTTGCCCAGGGGTCGGCAACTCTTTTGAGTCGGAAGAGTTAATATTCACAATTTACAAAAATTTTAAGTTCTCAAAGAGCCATCATTTTTTTTCGTGCCAACACATACTTACAAAATATTATACAACAGTATAATATTTTTTAAGTATATTGAACTAAAGATGTATTTTAGGTTTAGCAAGACTCTTTTTCTTACTAAAGGTCTTTACGGATATGGATGTCTCTTATTCTTTCACGCTAAAACTACTGAAAGTTTCGAGCTGAATGTTTGAATTTCAGCTCAATTGATTCAGTAGTTTTCACAGCCACGAAACTAGTCTCAAATGACGATGCAGCATGGTGTGTAGATAGATAAACTGACAATGTGCGCGTCAGGAGTACTACTTTTTGGATCTGACCCTTATTCCACTTCCAGCGAGAGACTCTTGAGATATTTATTGATCGAGGATATTTGTTATTTTGTTATAAAGATTGCTTTCTATCTTCAATAAAAAATATCTATGTAAGTAATGTGATTTACCCATTACTGAAGCTCTGCTTAGATTGTGGTTAGATGAAGCTATGTGGATTAAACAGTTTTTTTTTTATTATTTTGCTAAGGCCTAAGGGTAAATCTTTGCGAATATTATAAAAGCCAAAGTTTGAAAGTATGAATGTTTGTTATTCTTGTACAAAATAACTAGGTTACTGATCGGATTGGGCTGAAATTTTGAATAAACGTAGTTATAGTTCTGGAATAAGACATAGGCTACTTTTCATTCCATAGATCAGTTTTCATTAGACAAAAATAGCCTTAAGACGTTTCCATAGAAACAAAGCGTGCGAAGCCGAGGGCAGATACTAGTTTCCCATAATCTACAAATAGGAACCCTCTCTGTTCTAGTTCTACTAAAGGGCCAGAGTGTGCCCTTGGCCGAGAGCAACATCAATAGGTTACGTATGTTTAATGGTCCATATACAGGGTGGCACATTTAGATCGGCCAGTATGGAAAAATCTGATACTATAAGACAAACGAAGATCTTCTCTTAGGTACCATGTCATCGATTTTAGTAACAAGATAAACATAAAAGCTGCTTTCTTTAACATTTCAAAACTTGCTCGGGAATCAAACTCAAATGAGACAATTTTACGCACCCAAACGTGTTGAATGTTATATGGAATAAAAAATATTGTGGTTATTTCGAAAATATATAAAAATAAATAAAAGGACATGAAAACAATGCACTCATTTTAGACATCGTGTTTCAACTTTCGTTTACTGCTTAAGACCTACACAATCGGTTTATAAAACTTTTTAAACGTTTTATTTTACAAAACAAAACATCCGGGTTCGATTCCCGAGTTTTTCTTATTACGAAAATCTATGACATGGTTCCTAAGAAGAGATCTTCGTATGTTTTATAGTTACAGACTTTCCCATACTGACCAATCTAAATGTGCCACTCTGTATAACCTACATACGGCCTTTTCACCCAGCTTTACAAAACAGGGTGATTTATTGGCTTTTAAAGAGGAAGGGTAATTGGAAAACTTTGTTTGAGAAACCAAGTATCATGATGAGGCTCGAATGTCTTTGAAAACTGTTTTTAATAACGACCTTTATGGCTTAGTGGGTTAGACGCTGGGATCTTCCTGAGGTTTAAATAAAGGGGCAAACAGCACCTAAAGTGAGATAATCACCTAAGGAGATACGAAAACAGAGTTTGGTGGCCACCAAAGGCAACTTCGTGTCTCTTCCTAAACTAGACAAAATGAAACTACTACAGATGTATTAAAAAAAAGCTTTACGTACATAAGTCTAATGGTTCATATACAGGATGGCACATTTAGATCGGCCAGTATGGGAAAGTCTGGAACTATAAGACATATGAAGATCTCTTCATAGGAATAATGTCATCAACTTTTAAAGAGGAGGGGTAATTGGAAAACTTTGTTTGAGAAACCAAGTATCATGCTGATGCTCCATTGTCTTTGAAAACTGTTTTTAATAACGACCTTTATGGCGTTTGATTTGATACTCGTTCAGTTTGATAGGTTTATCAAACTGAACGAGTGAATTTTGAAAACTCCTTTGTTTAAAGGAGTTATATGATAAAATAAGTGGGGGCGCCACTTTAGGTGCTGTTTGCGCCAAGCGCAAGTAAACACTCTTTTATGAAGAGATCAGCAGGGCTATTCAAAAACTCCGTTCCGAGTCACGGCCACGGATTCTGAGACAGATTCGCGTGAAATTCAAATTATTTTAGCGTTTTTTTTATATTTAGCGGTTTGCAAGGAATAAAAGTAACAGAAAAAAAGTTATCCACAAAACGTAAAACATTTTCTATCATCCCATGTTACAAAAACATACCATTTGGTGGACCTTTGGGTAATTATGTTGAGTTTTAGATAGGTCTCTTATTTTATTAAAATCGAAAGTAGCACTAAATCAAAATTAGTTCAAACATAGATTCATAGAACATGTCTTACTAATTACGGGAAAATACTTTTCCGCTTTTTATATTCCCTACTAGCAGCGCCTCGCGGTTTCTCCCGCGTAATTCCCGTTCCCGTGGGAATTCCGAAATAAAATATAGCTTATTTGTTATTCCAGACTATAATCTATCTCTGTGCCAAATTGCATCCATGTCCGTTCAGTAGTTTTTGCGTGAGTAACAAACATCCATCCATACTTACAAACTTTCGCGTTTACAATATTAGTAGGATAGAACGCATGAAATATTAAAAACTTTTTAAATATTAGAATTTCGTGCGAATCTTCATCAGATTCCGAGTGCAGATTACTTGACTCTAAAGATTGGATATGTAAGCATTTTGTTAATATTTTTAATTTAGTTTTTCGTGAAAAAAAGAACAAGTCTACATATTTGACCTCGCTGTGTCTTTACTTCAGTTCCGTTCACGGCTGATGGAATATTATGATTACTTGATCGGAACCAGTTCCATAAAAGTAAATTAATAGCCACGATCGGAACCAGTTCCATACAAGTAATTTAAAAGCCTCGTATGGAACCAGTTCTGAAACTCCGATTCTGTAGACGGCCGAAGGGAAATGCAGTAAGGTACCTAAAGGGTAAAACGGGGCCCTATTACTAAGACTAGGTACGCTAGCCGTAGTATGACTGTCCGTCTGTCACTATGCTGTATTTCATGAACTGTGATAAACAGTTGATCGGCAACAGAAAAACATAATAAAAAATTATGTCATTTTGTTGCTTTATCAGCAACTAAAGAACAGAATAAAATAATTATTGCAAATTTTTTGCCGATTTTATTGATGGCACCTACGGAACCCTTCGTTCGTGAGTACGACTCACACTTGGCCGGTTTTATTTTTCTTTTTAATTTTCGCCTTTTTACATCAGCAAATACAAAAACAGAGATCTTATATAAAGACGATGAACGACATTTTATGATACATAAAATTCCCATAAACAATGAACATTACATTGTATACGCTTTAATGTTTAAAAATGGAACTAAAAGCTACTAAGTGATTGTTGGAGGTTACTATGAAGCAAGGAGCATAATACTCTCTACCGAGAGCTACGAAGGGGGTTTTTTTTCCCCCAATGGTATAGTTCGCGTCATGTAAGAAGAACGCTGGCGGTCAAGCTGCGCAGAAGGCGATTTATGGGTCTATTTGGAGGTAGGCGGTGGGGCGCGGGGTGGAAGGGTCATGCGCCGCATGCTTGCCGGTGCGCTATTGGTTCGTCAGTTGACATTTGCTGTCACACGTCACGTTTCTTGTCAAAATACCATCGCGCACAAAAGTTTACGAAATGGTTATGTTTAATGTTTGGTAATGGTTATGGTTACGAAACATTTATTATTCGTGTAAGGGATGATGATTCTGACTCAAATAATGATGAAAGCTAAAGTGACGACAGCGACGATGATAAAATAGCCACCTCCAGTATCAATCCCGCGTCCTCATCTGGTTTTCACGTCACCCAAGACGACTTAATGGATGGAGTTGCTACATTACATTATTTTTTTGTAATTAGATTAAACATTCTAAACTGAATCGTACTTGTTTTTAATGTTATCTAATATTATTTTCTAATAACCAACACCAAGCCGCGAGTGAAATATTAGTTAAAAATAGGCACAGCAAATTGGCATAGTACTATCGTACGCGAGTGTACCCATGCGCGAACATACCCCTTCCACTTTCTTCCAGCGCTCTTTTTACGTGACGCGACCTATAGAATGCGTAGAATGCGCAACATTGCGTTGCGCAAAATAAAGAGAAAAAAATTTGGTATTAGCGGGAAGAACCTCGTATATTATATAAGTGTCCAAGTATTTAATTTTTCGATCATTATTTTACTTCCTACGTGTCCTATAAAATATTCATTCATACCTTATTCACGATAAAATGGAATAAATAAAACCCCAAAATAACACAATGTTTCGTTAAAATCTTCCCAATTCAGTACTCACGGATTCATAGCACCAGGCTGCCATATTAAGGAGAAGGCGTTTTATTGCGTATCAAATATGATGGATCACTTCTACGTGCTTATGTTAGCCTAGTACTTCTCAAGGAGTGTATTACTTTAGCTCTTGTCGCTGTGATAAGTGGCTTTTACGCCCAGTTTCCGGAAAAACGAAGAAGAAAGATGTTCCTAGTTCCTAGATACTTAAAAGTAACCAATGGAATCTAGAACTTTCTATGTCAAATACATAATATATCATATACGTACCTAATGTAGCTATAGGTACAATCATGTAGAATTAATATAGATAAAAAGTTTTTTGTTTCCAAACTAGACTTATCAGAATATTTGTACCTAACAAATTACGATAGAGCCATCTTTTATTTATTTCATGGATCTAACGAGGTCCGATATTTGAGTTAGTTATTTGAACACCCTGGATGTTTTTAAAGTTCGTCCAAACTATCTGTAACAGCTCAAAGTCAGAAAGTTAGTGGAGTTACACCCACACCCATACCTCGCCGTTGGACCTGCGCCTGACATCTCACCGGTTGTTTCAGTTTGATGTCCGATACGTTTATGAGTAGGTCTGGTTACGCAAACACTTGTTTACTATATGTATGTCCTGCGTACATTAGTCTCCATTGAAACTGGCTGCCGTGGTAGAAAATTCGGCAAGGAAGACGAAATGAAATTCATGAATTTGTTTACTTATAATATAGTTATCGCTAACGATTTTAATTATGCTAGATCTAGAGTTACGTGCAAATTAGATTTAAAGTCGTCTCAAGTCGCGATTTTTGAAGAAATCTATGTTGAGTTACTTTTATCTAAGCCATCCAAATAAAGTGATATTTTTTTTTTGTTCACTTCAATGTTTTGAAGACAAAGTAAAGTAAGTAAATTTGTTTAGGGCGACCAAGAAACCTTTACCTAGTTGGTCGGTAGTAGGTTAGTTTGAATATTAAAAATAACTCGTTTATGTATCAATTAAATATTATAATGCCTGTATAAAATAGTGCATGGTTGTTGAAGGCTAATTATAAGTTTCCGCGCACGGGTATAATTAAAAATTAAATTTAATAATTAAATTAAATTAAAAAGCGTGAGAAGTACAAAGTAAGTTGACGATGGTATAATAAGTACCAAAAACCAAGTGTGAGTAAGTCAGAAAGAACTTTAGAGAACTTTAGCACAACAACACAATAAACATTAAGATCCAAAAATAAGTTACTTCTTTTAAAAAAGAAATTAAAAAAATGACACTAGTAGTTTAGGTACTTATGTATCATCATCACCCTGTATTAGTCCACTGCTGGACATAGGCCTCCCTTGATGAGCGACATAGCGCCTGTCTTATTAAAAAAAATTACATTTAAAAATGACACTAGTAGTTTAGGTACTTATCGTATATTATACAGTATACTGGTGTTGAATAAAGTATTTTAAAAACAGTCAGGTGTGTAAACAATATTTTATTTAACATTTCACAAAACAAACCTAAACAGGTGAAAGTAAATAAATCTTCATGGAACGTGACGGCTCCCTCGTATATTTTCACTCAATTAAAAAAAAGACTTTCGGGACTCGTCGGTATTTGCATACCGTTCTTTTAATTTGGGATTATGGACCTAGCCTATTTACTATAGCCTGTGGGGTAAGGGCAGCTTTTTCTGTTATAGATTGAGCATTTTAACTTTTTGACTCTCTCCCAATAAGGTTTGCTGGAAGAGAACTCTTTTTAGGGTTAAGCTCGCCTGTACCATAATTTATCTAGTTTTAAGATTTTCTTGTAAGTATTTTTTTATTTGTGAAATAAATAATTAAAGTTTCTCTAGCTTAAAAAATAATAAGAACAGAATATAAATATTTATTTACAAATCAAACACGTCATAGAAGAGAGAAAAAAGCCCTTATCATCATCACTACATAGTATAAAACAAAGTCGCTTTTTCTGTCCCTATATCATTATGTCCCTTTGACTGCTTAAATCTTTAAAACTACGAAACGGATTTCGATGCGGTTTTTTTGTAGACAGAGTGATTCAAGAGGAAGGTTTATATGTATAATAACATCCATAAAATAGTGAAAAAATACTGTTATTTTTGAGGTTTCTAATGTGATGTCATAAATAGTTACATTTTTCCTGCTTACATTGCAAACGCAGGCTGAACCCTACGAGATTTATCAAAATAATGTACTAAGTATTGTACACGTTGAAAAGGTCTACAGAAAACTCCGCGATGGTATGTCTATCTCTTATGGATAACCCACATTAACATTTTTTTGTCATTTACTTTTTACGACAAATAAAGGCTAATTTTCGAAGTGATTTTAACCAATACAGCATTAATCCTTTTCCAATTAAATACCTTAAATAAATCGTTAATTTACTATAGATCTTTATGGCCCTTTACAGCATATGATTTAATGAATATTTTTGAAGATATTACAGATTTCAAAATTGCGGGGCGTAGTGTTTGCGGCGGTACCGGCCGGTTGGGTTTGTTTGTTTATACGTATAGTAAAACCGTGCGAAGCCGGGGCGGCGGGTCGCTAGTTATTTTATAAAAGCGAAAGAAACTCTATCTGACTGTCTGTTACGCTTTCTCGTCTAAACTACTGAACCGAATAAAATTAAGATTTAGAAAATTAAGAGAAAATTAAGAAGTAAAAGTACCTACTTTTAATTCGAAATAATGGTTTTAATTAGGGAATAGCGGTATTGGACGTTTTGACAATACCGGTAATTTTTCGGTATTCATATTTTTAAAACCGGGATCCCGGTATTTCGGTAATTTTTCGGTATTTTACTATAAATATTAAAATAGTTGAAAAAATATTTTCTTTCGTGTGTTTTATGGTTTTAGACTGAATAATTATATCTAAATTGTAATAAAAAAGGGTTGGTTCTTAAAAAAAGCAATACTTTTAAATCAATTTGAACTTTAATTGGGAATTTTTGATACTTATATACTACTATACAGTCTTTCTTTATCTTTAACATCAATAACAATCAAATATTAATCACAACTAAAAACAACTACAAACTTAATTAAACATAACCTTCGAGTTAGGTTTTCACACACCAATGAAACAAACTAATCACGATGAAATCAAACAGATAAATAAAAAAAATAGAACTCTAAACATTCCTAATAACACATTAATAAAGATTCGAAATAATCAACATTTAGAACTCCAAAGATCTTTTCTGACAGTATTATAATTACCTATTGAATTAACCACTATACCGACGAACTGCCAGACATTCAAGACGAAATCGTGTCAGCTTTGAGGCAGCTTAAAAATTGAATAGTCCCCGGTGAGGACGGTATTACTTCGGAGTTTCTGAAGGCCGGAGGAGCCTACGTTATACAGGAGCTATAACACCTCTTCAATGCCGTCTTCCACAGTGGGAGAACTTCTAAGGCGTGGAGCGGGAGTTTGGTGGTGCTCTTTTTATATTTCTCGTACTTCATGGTTGAATGAAACTGAAAATAGGAAAGGTATTTTAGAAAGTCTATCACTAATAATTTCTATTCTATTTTATATTGAAGACTATATCTATTTTATAGGAAAGTAATCTCCAAGACCACAAGATAAGCAATAACTTTCAAATAAAGAAATCATCAAAGGCGTTTCACCCAGAGAAAAATTCGGAGGTAACATACAAAAAAACTAAAATAAATACAGTAGAATTGAGATCCACCTACATTTCGTCATCGATTGAAAAATCTTTCTGTTTTGAATTCACTCATATTATGCGTATTGATTGATATCCATCAGTAATTCAGTATAATAGTTCCTTATTTGCTCTAGACAATAAGACGTGCAATATGAAACCTCCGATACGATAAATTATTTGAGAAATTAATAAATGAAATATTACTTACGGTTTATCCTTTCGGTGATTGTTTTTCGTCTCCAATACCAAACCAGCAACAAAAACTGTTTTAGAACTTGTCACTGCGAAATGCTACGATACACTGATTACCGTTTGAACCTTGTGCTCGTGCGTAGTAACAATAACAATTGATTGAGAACGCCTACCAAGCGAGAGCGCACTATGCAATTGAAAATGTGCCTGACAAAGAAAGACGCACGGGTCTGACGGTTTTAATTCCAAGAAATTACAGGTACAATACTTTTTGTTCACTTGCACGCATTTGTCGTTAATTTCGCCAGTCAGTTTTGAGCTTTATGCAGGCTTGCTCAATGACACCCGCGTCCGTCTATCTGCTTGCTCGTACACATTGACTAATTTACAGTTAAAAAATATCCATTTATACATATTTTAAAACTTTTATAAAAGTAAAGATTTAAATCAACAAACAGTATAACACTATCCTAAGGGAGTTTGTACGTTTATTTATTTTGAAGTCGGTTTGTGACCACGTGAAGACATGGTGAAGCGAAAACGTAGACTGTCCATCAATTTTACAATCATTATAAATTTAAAATAAGTTGTTTGTGTAATCCAGAGCCGCCTTATGAGTTTTTTCATTTATTTTCACGTTTAATTCAAAATACCGAATTACCGGTATTAGCAATTTCAATACCGGTATTCCGAAGTGCCTTAAATAACTCGGTATTACCGGTTTTTCGGTAATACCGAATACCGGTGTCCATTCCCTAGTTTTAATACTACAAACAGAAGAAAAACATGACAGACTTTGAATTAAAGTGTTTATTTATGGTACCTAAAAATCCCTTGTAAAAAGGTCGATTTGTTGATAAAAATAATTTGCAAACATACTAGCTTTTTCTTCTACCTAATTACTGCTTTGAGAGGAAGGCACCTGTATATTATTATATCCCAGCATCATGAGGACGCTTCCGATTAGCATTGATATGAATCAGTTGAATTACCTCTAGATTGTTTACATCAGTATTGTAAATAAATAAATATTTTTTGGACAGTCCACACAGCATCATCTAGCCCCAACCTAAGCAGAGCTTGTGTTATGGGTAGATAATATTAACTCAAGTGATTTTTTTAAAGCTTTATTAACAACGAAAATTACAAGCAAGGAATAGAAAAATTGCAACTAGTATTTACAATTGAAACCATTGAGCTAACTGCAGACGGTTGCAAACAAGTGTTTCAATTATAAAGACCTTGACAGTATCTACTATTTCTGAAATACTTTCTATACTTTCACAGTCGCATAATTTCCCTGTGAGTTTGCAAATGTCTAAGTGCGCCAACTAAATAGCAATTAGATGCCTCGTAGCATGGGTGAGATACCTAGATTCCTAACCATCCGTACACGCGTGTTCGAACTAACGATCAATAGATTATGCATGAGCGAATTTCATAGTGTTGTGGTGAATTGGTCTAGAATAGAACATGGACTAAGAACTCAATTGTTTTAATAACTTCTCGCTTTAATTCTTTAATGCACAAATGAAAAATAGATACATAAAAAAAACTTAAAACTAGATAAATTATGGCACAGGCGAGCTTAACACGTTGTACGCCATATCACCCACCGGTGAGCCTAGCTTACTTTTCCATTCGGGCCAAGCCAAAATCAGGTAATCGGTCATTTTCATCAACTTGATATTTTAATTCCAAAGTTAATAAAATGAAGTAATTTGGATAGAAAATAAAAATTACCGACTTTTACCGTTTAGTTTTTAAGATATCGTCAAAGGCTCACCGGTGGGTCCCGTGGCCTAGTGCAAAGGATTTTCTGTTTTCCGTTGGCAGGGGCCGCGGGGTCACGATGCGGCTCACCCCGCACGCCTTTGGTATGGCGCGCTTTGTCGACATGTGATGATCTAATACGCTTTTCCCGGCAAAAATGGATGAGTTTGATTTTGAGCTTACGCAAGAGGATCTAACGCAGTTGGATAACATTGAGATAAATCTTTTGAACCAAAGTTTTCAATTAGACAACAGATGAAAAAAAAGAAAAAAGAAGTAAAGTTAGAAGGACATGCTGCCAATGTAGAGGATTCTATCCCGGGATCCCGGTCAATTTTCGATCCCGAAATTTTGGGATTACATTTTTGAGAACCCGGGATTTTCGGGATAGAGATTTTTTTTTAAATCTGTTAGAAAAAATAAAAACAGAGGGTGATATATAATGTTAACACAAATTGTATACTAAAATGTAAAAACTTCTTATCGGAAATAAAGATACCTTTCAACGGGCAATGTATACGCTCCTACAACAAAACTCCAAGTGTGAGTTTTGTTGTAGAAGCGCATAAGTTATCAATAAAAAAATTCATAGAAATGTTTAGTACAAGTTTTGCTCCAACTCGAAAACTAACAACCTAACAAGGTATAGGTTTCCTGTTCGCTTCTTCACTTTACCTTAAAAAGATTGAAGTGAACAAAAATCAAAGTGAATGCTTTATTTCCAAGTAATTATTTGTAACATGAATTCTGTGACGTGTCCAAGAGTCCTGTCATCCAGGTCTAAAGGAAATAAAGCACTTTGATTTTGAAACGTAATTAATAAGAAAAAAGGCAAATCCGATTATTTCGCTTGACATCGGTATAGTTTTCATTAATCAAATTTTATTTTTCTAAAATAACTGATTATATATTCGAATTATTTATTTTTATATCAATCATTTATACCAGTGTTTCATTATGTAAAATTAAGCTTGTGTGATTTACGTTGATTTCTAATTTGTTTTTGAAAGTAAATACAAGCTGTACTTTCTTATAATACTTAATTTTTTTCAACTTTCTATGATCTCGGGATTATCCCGGGATTGAGTTTTACCAATCCCGATATCCCGGGATTAAAAATAAAGACAATTTAACAGTCTTCAGATAGCAAACAGGCCAAAACGAAGACGATAAAAGTGATCACATATGGCCAAAGCTGTCCAAATAAACCTTACCTTTTTTTGAATTATTTCATAAGATCCACAAATATTTTTCTTTTGCCGAAGTCAATAAGTCTTCAAATTTTTATTTTAATAATTATTTGATTATTATTTTGTAGTTTTATTGTGCATAATAAAGGTTAGTAGTATTTTCTACCATATCGTTAGCACAACCCTAGCATTATTACAAATACCTTGTTATATGTAAAAGTTTCTATGGGATTTGAAAACCACGCCGTCCGTATCAGCTACAGGGCCACGCGGCTCACTTCCATACGCGTTTTGTTTCATAGCTGCAATCTGTGGCTTGTAGGAAGCGTTTACGTTAAACCTCTGACGCGGCTCACCGGTGACCCCCGTGGCTCAAACGGTACAGTACGAGTAGGCTCACCGGTGAGCCCCGTGGCCTGAATGGAAATGCTCGATTTTTCATGAAGCGTTCAACGTGTTAACCCTAAAATGAGTTCTCTTCCAGCAAACCTTATTGGGAGAGAGTCAAGTTAGAGCAGTGGGTACGTGTGCATATTTTTGCAGATGTAAAGGTGATTGTATCCATAAAATATATTTCCTTATAATATACTCTCGCTTTGGTACTGATATAATTATAGGTATATCTGAGAGTATCTGACGAGTAATATTTCTAGTACTATTAACTGTAGGACTATTAAAGACAAATACTTTTTATTTATTTGTTGGCGCCTTAGGGTGCCTGTCCATTGGAGCGGAGCGAGCCGGCGGAGCGGAGAAATGAGGAAATATTAACCAATAGGATTGCATGAAAAATACGAGGAAATATTAACCAATAGGATTGCATGAAAACGCGGAGCGGAGATTTCATGGCAATCCTATTGGTTAATATTTCCTCGTTTCTCCACTCCGCCGGCTCGCTCCGCTCCAATGGACAGGCAGAATTAGCGTCCTAGCGGCAAGCGGAAGACAGGGCGCTATGGTGCTCTTTAAGCCATGTCCAGCAGTTGACTCTAGATATGGGCTTATTCCCAACTCGTCATAAAAAGATTTCTAATAACATCCAGCATCATATATTTGATTTAAAATAATCCACATAAAAGAAATTTTTAAGTACAGCAAATATAAAAACGGCTTCTGTCTTTTCCGTCTTCGTTTATATGATGATGTCGATTTTCTAAATTTAAGTTGCGAGTCTGAAATAACGCTTGGCTCTACCATACTATTGATACAATTTAAATTATCGTTTTTTGCACTTTTGCCGAACGAGATGCACAAGACATTCTTCAACTTAGCCTTTAAGAAAGTCTTTTTTGGACTTTAAGCAAAGTGCAATCATAGCAATAAAAATATGCTTGAGTGATGTGATAGTACAAGGTTTAACTTTAACTTTAAGCAAGCTCTTACAGAAAAAGCAAAAACAGCTGGATTGTCCAACCAACAAGGATTATCTGAACACACCAATATTATCGGCGAGCCGCATTTTTTATTGTCAGAGGTTGGTAATCAACGAGATTGAATAGATGGAGCATCTAGAGCCCGTTGATCCCCAGTGAGCTATTTCTTTAGGCAATCTATTTTTTTCACATACAATGGACAACCATTGTATGCGAAGAAATAGCTTCCTTCTAATCAGTGGGTTTGGAAGTGGCTATTACCACCAAAGTCGGTACTTACCGGACAAAATCTTCTCCGTGAATGTAAAAAGTTTATTCATAGAATTAATAACTTTAAGTTATTCAAACTTCACTTATAGATTTACTAGCGACCCGCCTCGGCTTTGCACGGTTTTTTTATACGTATAAACCTTCTTCTTGAATCATTCCATCTATTAAAAAAAACCGCATCAAAATCTGTTGCATAGTTTTAAAGATTTAAGCAGTCAAAGGGACATAGTGATATAGGGACATAGGGACAGAAAAAGCGACTTTGTTTTATACTATGTAGTGATTCTTTATAAATAACTTACTCACTACTTTATGTACGTACCTACTGTATACAGTAGGTAGGTAGTGAAAAAGATGTTATTTTTTATTTATTTCTTTATTTTAGAGGGTTAAACAAACTCTTACCTACTGACAAAATAGCAACAGTAACCCATATAACGTAACTAAGAGTCGAACCGAATTACGATTTTGGGGCATTTAGTATATAGACTTTGGTGAATTATTACCAGTACAGACTCCTAACACTACTAAATCTCTGAACAGTAAGTTCAGAGCTTTAGAATTTCACTTAGAGTTCTCTGTGCTATAATGTGGTCCATAATTCAGACTGATTGAAAAGCAATTTTCAAAATCAAGACTGCGTGTCCCCTCCCTAGCGACAGCTTAATCGTTCAGTGAAGTTATTAGGCGATGGAATGGAGGTGGAATACCGACATTTATGTCCTTTTCTGTCATTTATAGCTCTATCTTCATTATCTATGATCGGTAGTTTCAGATTTCCGATTGATCTACCCAATCATGGTAGTGTTTGCGTGTAAGAGTTACAAACATCCATAAATGAATCCACTAACATAAGAAAAACAAATTTTAAAAAAGGGGGGCTAACGCGGACTAACCAAGGAAAATATAATGCTACCTTAAAAAGTGGATAAGTAATTCTACATAAGAACATACCATATTATATTGTCTCTACGTATACAAGACAATGGCTGCTCAGCCATGACACAGAACATGTTAGACAATAGAGCTGACTTAATGAAACCCTCTTCATTATTTATTTACTTAACACTCATAGAATGAACAACTTCAATGAAAACCCTGAAATACGCATCCAAGTTACCAGGGACTCAGAAACCCTTCGTCAATTCAATTTTACGCGCCGGCAGCAAGTGATTTCCCCTCGCGTAAACGGATATTGGACTAGCTCTTTGAATTTATGTTGCCCTGGTACATTTGATGAATAATTTTGGCTAATGTTGGCTTACTTTATACGTGAAATTGGCATTTGGATAATTCTATATTCATTTGGTATTTATTCTGTATTGACATTTTCTATATTAGGTATTTAGGTAAATTATATATCCCACCTACATTAATCGCACACGTATTTGTTTCATTTCCCTTTGACATTAGTAGGGCTTGTAAAGCCACACAACAATAATAATTAGACCCGCATGGTTGGAGCTTTTGTTTCGAGATTTGATCACGGCTTTGTTGTAGATGAAATGCTACAAGCTGTGCATAACCCAGGCTATGTTTGTTCTACGTCGCATTTCGGTGAAACAAAGAGAATCATACAGTTGTGTATGAATGTATGAGCATTGAAGCATTCGGTTCGCAGCTACGATCGAAGCCAAAAGCTCATATAATGGCTTCATTACTATTTTTGAAATATATCGTCCCCGGCAGCAAAGGATGCTTTATGTATTATGGGTGATGTCATCGTCAAGTGATAAAATATCTACTAAATTTCATTAAAATCGGTTTATTACTAACCAACATATTACGTTGTAACAAACATTCACACACATGCAAAGTGGCCGCAGCTAGTTATAAATATTTAAAATGCTGTGATTTCAATATCTAAAACCTAGTTATATCCAATCTAGCCTGTAATAAATTAAATTGTGTGGTCTACATTTTCACCCTAACCATAAAACATAGTTTTCAGTGCAGCCAACATTTTGAAAGTACGATATTTCAGCGAGGAATCCAATAAACTTGTCAACGGCAGATTGTTTACAACCAGCATGGCTCGTCTCTATTTTAAAATAGGTTTTTAGGGCATCATGTATCATACTATTGTAATAAATGGGAAAGTCCGGGTGAATGTTTGTTATAAGTAATCTTTGTAACTACTTATGTTATTTAAATTACATTTGGTATGTATCTAAATACCAAATTTCATTTAAATAACTTAGTTTAGAACGTGGAAATTTTAACCTATGAGGGGATTAAATAGGGTGGTAAAGTTTGTATGGAAAATAATTTTTCCTTGGTTCGATTCACTCAAAACTCGGTCTATATAAACTATGGAGTGAATTATATAACATGTATTTTTATTTTTACACAATAACCCCTATTTTTACACAATACCCCTGTGCAATAAAATTCTGAAATTTGTGCGAAAAAAAAACTCTAGTTCGCGGGCGAAGACGCGGGGCGCATCTAGTAGTTCATAAAAGCTGTTTTTATTCAATTTTTTCTTTATAGTTAGGCCGTATTATTACGTTTATCTTAGGCCGTTCTTATTATTAGTAGCCTGATCTGTTTGATGGAAAGATAGATTGTTTTTATTAGCGTAATATAAAATCCAACAAAGACAAAACTATAGGTAGGTAGGTGTAAGAAATAATGTACGAACATAGTTGTATTTCAAATCTCGGCACACGAAATATATTAATTAATCTGGTAAGAAACTTTTTTACATACAAAAGTATACATCGGTCGTTGATCCAAACCCCGCGTCCTATTCAATAGCTAACTACCTACATTATGAATAAGTATTATATCCACGTAAAACTATATTACGGTCCATAGAAAATAATACGTGTATTTAAGTACAGGTGGTACTGAATGTATAATGCACGATCGATAGTGTGACCAGGGTCCGTACCAGTAAAAACGAAAATCGAAGTTTCGGGTTAATTTTTGCGCAAACACTATTTTATGTAGGCGACATAAAGTTTCTTATTCGTTTTCATACTAAACCTACTCTGGTTTAGTATGGAAACGAATACGAAACTTCGATTTTTGTTTTCCGAGTAGGCCCGTAGGATCTAAGATAAAGTAGGTATCTACCTAAAGAAGCTTTTAACAACCCTGAAAGGATTGTCCTTTGGGCACAGAATGAATAATAGGACAGATAAGCTTATGGTTTCAATTATTAATGTTTCTGATTAGTATCATCTTCTCATCTATACTTAAATCTACAAATGTTTGATCTGGGGTCCTGGGTATTTTAACTAGTTATGTACTTATAGTAAAAAAAGTATGTAATGTACCTATTAAATATATCAGTTATCAAGTACCCATAACACAAGCTTTGTGTAGCTTACTTTGGGGCTAGATGGTGCTGTGTGGATAGTCCAGCATTAATTAATGATAGAAATTTGTTCCGTTGGTCTGGGTGTATTCTATGTATATAATAAAAAATATCTATGTATGTAATCTATTGTATTAAGTATATCAGTCATCTAGGACCCATAACACAAGCTCTGCTTAGCTTGGGGCTAGATGATGCTGTGTGGACTGTCCGAAATTATTTATTATTTATTACTTATTTATTTATTTATCTAAATATTAATCGTATAAGCATTCACAATGCCTCATAAAGTAGGTACTTTGGGACACGTGTTGGTAACACTATTGAGCTATACACAATACAATAAAATTGTAAAACAATAGAAGCAAAATGGACATTATGTGTATGAATAGAAGCCTCACTCAAATAGAAATATCAATACAATCGGTATCGACTAAAATAGCCCGAACGAGCTATCAGTTAAAATAACTTTTCAAATAACCCCACGTTGTGCGCCAATCAATCAAACTGAATTGTAGTTTATTTTCTACATCGAGAGAGAATATGCCTATAGTTATAGGTAAGTACGATATCTGTAAAAAGGCAAACAAACGATTGGTTGTGAATATTTAGAAAATAAAGCAACATTACTTGTGGTATTCAAGTAATGTAAAATTTTGGGTTGGCAACCCTATTTGCAACAGCTGTTCGCAAATGTTCCCTACGATTTTATTATAAAATAATTGTTTTTACATAATTCTAAAGTGCCCTTTCCGATTTAATCGCATATTTGTAACTAAATACAAGTTTATAAATAACTATTAAGGATATTTGTTGTGAAATAAGTGTGTTTTGGCCAACGGAAATTTGTCGAATTTTTCGGTTACAAGTTTTGCTAGTTAGTGCTTTTCTGAGTGTTTTGTGCTTACCTACTAATAAATCCCGATTTCATAAGTGAAGGAATACTATTTCCAATAAAGTTTACATCTTTATTTACGTAAGTACATTGAACTTCTTGAAAACATAACCTAGACATTGTGCAATCTGCCTTTTCATATTTCAAGTTGTTTTTTCAAAACAATCTACTAATTCAACATGATGACTCGTAAAGCCGACAAGTTGAACCAAGTTTTACTAGAATTAAAGTCGGCAAAAGGGCAGATTTCACAATTAGAAGCGGAAAGAGCTGAAAATGAAATTATTCTTCTAGAAGCTCTAGATAATAACAAAAAGTTAAAAATCGAGATGTGCGCACTTCATTCTGAGAATACGTCTATTAGTGAGGAACGGGATAGGCTTCAGTTGATTATTGATAGGTTCGATGAAAAATGTGGCATTGAGTTTGAGTCCGTCCTGCATAGAACTTCAGTCCTGGAGAAACAACTGTGTGACGCCCACCACCACATCACCCAGCTGGAGGAAGCAGCCGATAGCTCTGCCACCGCGAAAACTCAAAGTTTATTTGATGAGTTGATATCCGCTCAACCATCCCAGGGCCAAGTTTATGCTGCGGGCAGCAACTTACACACTATGCAAACCATTGATTTAACCAAAGATGACTCAGTGTGTAATGTGGAGGCTTGCAGCAAAAACATCAACAACACACACAACCTTAGTAAAAATAAGTTTAAAAAATATGTTAAAATAAGTAAGTTTATAGAAAAAACTAAAAAATTATTAAAAAACCAGAAAAATGTTGTATATAAACTAAAATACAAAAGAAAACTTGTAAATAAATTAGACCTGTGTACAACACAGCTAAATTATAATCAAATTAAATATGAGGCAGACATGCAAGACCTGAGATGTAAACTTGGTCAAGCTGAGCACTCCCTAGAACAGTACATCAGCCTCTATGAGAGAACTACTGAACAAACAAGGGAACTCAATCTGGCCATGGATGCATTACTCAGAAGCCAGGTGAGTCTGGAGGGCAGAGTTCTGGAAGGCTGCGGCTGCTGTGATCCCGGCCCAGTCTCTGACCACTCAGGTCCGGACAGCACCGTGTCAGCCGCATCCCATCTGGATCTCAGCACTTCATGCTCAGGTATAAATACAATAATGTACTGTGATGAAATCGGAAAAAACATGGGCCAGTTCTTAAATAAGAGTATGGAACATCCAGTAGTAAATAATTGCTTTCAAAATTCAACTCTGCATAGTATTATGCAGAAAATTAATAATGAAACTTTTAACACACAATCAAACTTGATAATATGCCTTGGGAATAGGGGTAATGTGAACAAATCAGACTTAATTAAGTATATGGACAAACTTTGTTCTTTAAATTTAAGACAAATTGTGATGTTCACATTCCCCTACAGCGACAGCTTGCCACTATCTGAAAATAAGCTTAGATATAAGTTAAATATGACATTGCATACTATTTCATGCAACAATAATGTTCATTTGATTGATATTAACAGTATTGTTAATAAAAAATATTATATGACTCAAGGTAATTATTACCTTTCTAATTTTTACAAAAGACAGATAGCTATTTCGCTATCATATTATTTTGAAACTACAGCCAAAAACTTGGCTATAACTAATGCTTCTTTTGAGCATTGTAATAATTTACAAACCAAGACCTTGGAAATTATTCCAAGTCATTTAAATTAGAAATAAAGACAATAGAGGAAGTCTCTTGCCTTAAAAAAACAAAATATAATATCAATCAAAATAAAAAACAAATTTGTAAAATTAATACAAAGTTTACTAACTTGGTGCATCAAAATATTCAAGGATTAAAAGGTAAATTATTAGAATTGGAATTGTTCATGAACTCATTTGATATTGACATCATCTGCTTAACAGAACACTGGCTGAAAAGCTATGAGCTCATGTTCAACTTCAGTAACCACCAAGTTGGTAGTTCTTTTTGCAGATCACATGCTATTCGTGGAGGCTCTTTAATATTACTAAATAAACTACTGAAATTCAAAGACCGTAAGGACATAATATGTATGTCTGTTGAAAGTCACATCGAAGTAGCATGTGTTGAGTTGGAGCAAAGTATTGTAGTAAGCGTATACAGCCCACCATCAGCCTCCTTCGAAATATTTGAAAAAATTATGGATGATATCTTATTTAAATTATCAAATTCAAGTAAAAATCTCATAATATGTGGAGACTTCAACATTAATCTTTTAGAAGTTTACTCTCTCAGTAACAGATTAACTAATTTATTTAATTCTTACAATCTAAAGCCACTATTTATGGAACCTACTAGAATAACTGAAACCTCAGCAAAATGTATTGATAATATATTTGTTTGCCTAAATGATAAAATTATAAGTAAAAATTTAATAAGTAATTTAAAATCAGACCACTTAGGTCAACTTATAAAACTCAACATTCAAATAAAAAATAATAATTGTAAAAAGAAAATAACATATATACCAGTAACCACAAATCGATTTGAACATATGAAATCACAATGGAATTCCATACCAACACCTAATTACTCACATAATAACCCAAGTGAGTTGTATAGCAGTTTTTTTAAGAAATTCACCTCTGCATTCAATTCCATATTTACACCCAGATCGATTGTGGTTTCTGATAAACTTACATTTAGTGAGTGGGCAACTGTAGGTATTCATAAAAGTAGACAAAAGTTGTATGAACTGTATAATGAAAAACAATATAATTTTAGTGAGGAGTTCAAAGATAAAGTTAAAAATTACTCAAAAATGTTTAGAAAAGTTTGTCTAGTAGCAAAGTCAAACTATATTAGCTCAAAAATTAAAAATAGCGAAAATGTTATTAAATCAACATGGAAAATAATAAATAGTGAGACTGGAAAGGTTAGTACCTATTTTAATGATTATAATTTAAAAATTAATGATTGCACAATCAAAAAAGACGTTGAAGTAGCTCAAGCATTTGAAAACTTTTTTACTAACATTCCAATCTCTACTACAAAGAATCTTAACTCTTCTCAAGTGAACGCCGAGTCTTTACTCATAAAAAATGTACCTAAATGCGGTAGTAAATTTAATTTCAATCATGTTGATGAAAAAGATATTGTTAAGGTCTTTAAACTTTTAAATATTAAGAAAACTGCAGATCTCTGGGGCATTTCCGTTAAAATCATTAAACCTTTAATTGAAACAGTCGCACCAGATCTAGCTTTCATATTTAATGAATCTATTGATTGTGGCGTATTTCCTGATCTTATGAAACATAGTAAAATAACTCCATTGTTTAAATCGGGTAGTAGGTCTGACCCCACTAACTTTAGACCAATATCAGTACTGCCAACATTTAGCAAAGTTTTTGAAAAACTTATATTACATCAATTGCTTAAACATTTTAATGGCAATGACCTGCTACATTGTAAGCAGTTCGGGTTTACTCGAGGCAGGTCAACTACTGATGCCGGTGTAGAGTTGGTATCGCATATTTTTGATGCTTGGGAGAAGTCGCAAGATGCTTTAGGCATTTTTTGCGACTTGTCAAAAGCATTCGATTGTGTTCATCATGAGACATTAATCAGGAAACTACATCACTATGGAATAAATGACACCTCTTTGGCTCTTCTTTCTTCTTACTTAAATGATAGGATACAAAGAGTTGACATTAATGGGAAACGGTCTTCGGGGTCTGTAGTTACTATGGGTGTACCGCAGGGGTCTATCCTCGGTCCTTTCCTATTTTTAGTTTATATTAATGACTTGCCTGATCTTGTAAAGAATAATCACGAGATTGTATTGTTTGCAGATGACACTTCTTTAATTTTTAAAATGAAAAGACAATCAACAAATTTCGACGATGTGAATAATGCAATCTCAAAAGTTGTCCACTGGTTTAGCGTCAATAATCTTTTGCTTAATGAAACCAAAACGAAATGTATTAGATTTATTCTACCTAATGTGAAACAAGTTAAGGCTGATATAAACGTAAGAGGAGAAAGGTTAGATATTGTAGAAAGTACTGTATTCTTAGGAATCACCCTAGATAGTAAGCTTCAATGGGGCCCACATATAGATAAGCTATCAAAAAGGCTCAGTTCTGCAGCATATGCAGTCAAAAAAATCCGTCAACTTACAGACGTAGATACTTCTAGACTTGTTTATTTCAGCTACTTCCATAGTATTATGTCTTATGGTATACTGCTGTGGGGGAATGCTGCAGACATTAACACCGTTTTTGTGTTGCAGAAGAGGGCTGTTCGGGCAATCTATAATATGGGTCCCAGAGAATCCCTACGTGATAAGTTCAAAGAAATTAACATAATGACAGTACCATGTCAATATATTTATGAAAACCTGTTGTATACTCGTAGAAATATCAATAAGTTTCCTAAAAATAGCGATATACACAATGTCAATACTAGAAATAAAAATAAACTCGCTTTGCCTACAACTAGACTAAACAAGGTTAATGTATCTTTCAAAGGGCAATGTATACGCTTCTACAACAAAACTCCAAGTGAGTTGCAAAAACTATCAGTAAATAAATTCAAACAAATTGTCAAAACTATTCTTTGTAAAAAGGCTTACTATAAAGTATCTGATTATTTAGATGATAAAAAAGCTTGGGACGAGTTTTGCTCCAACTCGAAAAATAACAACCTAACAAGGTAAAGGTTTTTGTTCGCTTCTTTACTTTAAAAAGATTGAAGTGAACAAAAATCAAAGTGAGCACTTTATTTCCTAGTTTTAATTATTAATAACATGAATTTTATGACGTGTCCAAGTGTCCTGTAAGGTCTTAAGGAAATAAAGCACTTTGAGTTTGAGTTTGAGTTTGAATGTTCAAATGGTGTTCTTCAGACCTCGCGAATGAAATCGCGGGTGGGTCAGCTAGTTACTCTTAAGTTCTAAACAAACTAAAATAACTAAATATACTTTCTTAATTTAATTTATTCTGGAAGAGCAAGATTCCCTAAGGGAATTCTTTACTTAAACGGGAATTTCAAACATAAAATTTCTTCAACTGAATTATAGTACCTACATTAAGTTGAAGAAAATGTTTATTAAGTAAAAGTTTAATTAGTTTAATTTTGTATTATGTATCTAGGATTTGATTACTGTCTTGTTCTTGCTCCAGATATTAAAAGTCAAGTGTAGGTGAGTAGAGAACAGTTTTATAAAGACATAAAAAAGTGGAGGTCTTTCTTTTTCTTCTTCGCAAACTCCCTAATACAAAAAGTATTTTAGGTATGTCACCCAAAATATATAATCATGCTGTAAAATATTTAAAGAACTGTAGCTCTGATACTTCGAATGTATTTGAAATAGACTCAAGAATATACTCATAGATAAATGTTACTATAGCGTTAATGATTTTCTTTGTGACAGATTTTGAATAAATACTTACCTATTAGAATTTATAATTAAGTTTAAGTTTAACTGATAATTTTATTAATTTCCGAAATATGATTGTCTATATTATTATGTATACCTACTATAAAAGACATATCACATTAGTGACAAATCCGCAGAGTGCGCTCTCCTATTTGCCCGCCAGCAATCAGTGGCAAAACATGTAGAACATAACCTATGTATAATAACTAATTCACATTTCACATTTTAACTTCTTGTCTTTACTGACTAGAGTAACTTACTTTAAATTTCATTTTTTATTGTTTAAAACGTCAAAACTAATTTGTATGTTAGATTAGTTTTGGTAGAGTCAATATTAGTTTGTTTTCACAGTATTAAATAGTTAATTTCTTTAAGATAGCCGCGCAGCAGAGCGAGACCCTCTAGCACAGGTATAATATTACTTAAAAGAGGGTCCCATACCACTGATATGTACTAGATTAAGTAAAAGAAATAAAATATTTTGTATTTTTGTATTTGTATTTTGTAATTGCATGCTCACACCATGTTTTATGTTTCTTATTTTTATTCTTCCTTACCTCGTACACCCATTGTGTTACGTAAGATTTTTTGAACCGATTTCAATGAATCTTTTTTATATGACGTATGTATGTATGCTGATGCACTTTATGTGGTCCCATTTAAATTTAACCAAGATCTGATCAGTAGTTTTTGAGTTATACTTTGAGACTAATGCGAATATGACTTCGACTATAATCTAGATAGATGATGTTCTCATTTGGAAATAATGAAAATGGGTTTGTAGCATAATTATGTCAGACAGCAATGGAATTGTAAATACTAGCTGTAATTAGTGGTTTTTCATTACTCATACTCGGAAAGTAGGTCTGAAGTTGCCTAAAGAGCGGGTTGAAAGTGATACTTTTCTGCCCTAGGGAGAATCGTTTTCAATTGACAGCTATAACGTTACTACTGAACCATGAAAATGGCTCAATAAATACTCAAGCTAAAAAAAAAATCGACTTTTTTGCGACAATTGCGACAATTCACTGAATTCAAAAAATACGAAAGACAAGGCAGTATGGCTTGATGGCTTTCGCCTGTCCTAGATGGACTTATATATTTTAAAAAAAATGCGGCAAAAGAAATTTGATTTATTTGTTTTCTCATGTTTTTTATTTATATTTTCTTGTATTCGTAATGAAAAGCAGTGTTTACCTCGGGAGAAAGTAACTAGTCCCTCGAACTATTGGCGTCTCGGGACTAAATAAGTTATACTTTCAACCCTTGGGTAACAATGTACCATTGTCATTGTTTCACTGTTCATATGGATAAATAAATGACAGCTATCTTTTTGTTATATATAGTTTCAAGTCCGTTAAAACTGTCTTATAAACATCAGGTTCCTCTCAAACAAGGTTCTTTTAAATAGGTTGGTAGGAACCCTTGGAAACAATATTGCAAGAGGTTTAGTTAGAAATAAACAAGGTTTCCCTGAGCTGTCACGTTCGATCGTTAGCTCCACAGTACTTTTAGTTGTTTCTTTTCTTTTCCAGTAGCCAATTATCGAGCTCGATAGCTATTCTACCTTATGAGCAATAATGATCCTTGTTACCATTTCTAGGTAAAGCGTTAGCGTAAAGTGTTTCCCATTAAATATATAATAAATCGAATAAATTGATCGCTGATTATTAAATGAATGAATGAACACTGTTGTACTTTATTGGAAGTATCATACAACTAATAACTTATATCTTCGTATAAATAAACATAGTACAAAAGACGGCATTATTGCTGAGAATGATTTCTCCAGCTACCTTGGTGGAGAAAAAGGAATAAGAATCGGGCAGTAGACTAAAACTAAAACAGATAATTGAATACATACAATACATAACTTCCTAATCACTACATAGATAAAACAAAGTCGCTTTTTCTGTCCCTATTTCCCTATGTCCCTTTGACTGCTTAAATCTTTAAAACTACGCAACGGATTTTGATGCGGTTTTTTTAATAGATAGAGTAATTCAAGAGGAAGGTTTATATGTATTATAAAACCGTGCAAAGTCAGGGCGGGTTGCTAGTAAAATGTATAATAACATAGCAACAAAATAAATCAAGGAGAGACTTAGAGAAATCTAGTACGGTTGGTACCAATAACAAAAGCCCGGATTACTTAGGTACCTTATGTAATACCTTTAGAAACTCAGACGTACTTAATACTTAAACCTATATGTGAGAGATTAAGTCTTCGCTCTAAATATGAATTTTTATGTAGACGTATGAGTGCCTCTGTTTCGGATTGTATTCTCATTATAACTAGAGACCCGCCCCGGCTTCGCACGGTTTTATTATACGTATAAACCTACCTATTAAATCACTCTATTAAAAAAACCGCATCAAAATCCGTTGCGTAGTTTTAAACATTTAAGCATACATAGGGACATAGGGACTGACAAAGTGACTTTCTTTTATACTATATAGTGATTATAATTAGTACAAACTTAAATATTAACACCTCTTTATAAGTACAAAAATGTAGATATTCTTCGTGAAACAAGGCATTTTATTTTCCAGCTTAAAAACAAAGTCAAACAGCAAAGGCTATAAATAGCGCACAAAAAGCCCTATCCACTTTAAAAACCCGGTTTCCCCACTAAACAACCGTTTTGTGCTGTTACAAAATACCCCATTGCATTTCAGTCACGAAAGGAAATTGTATACGTCGCTCTCTGAACTAGATTGTGTTGTTCCGATTATAAAACTAACTGGATATACGATTTACAGAAAAAGGGTCCTAAATTTATTTGGTACTAGCGACCCGCCCCGGCTTCGCACGGTTTTATTATACGTTTAAACCTTCCTCTTGGATCACTCTCTATTAAAAAACCGCATCCGTTGCGTAGTTTTAAAGATTTTAGCGTACAAAGGGACAAAGGACAGAGAAAGCGACTTGGTTTTATACTATGTAGTGATAGTGAAGGGTTGTCCCTTATTGGACGCCAATAAAATAAGTAATAAGATAATTTGAACTGCAATAATCCTACAGATCGTTGGTCCTACAGATTTTAGAGGACAAAATGTACAGATTATTATAGAAAAATGTTATAGAGTTAAATGGATGATTAGTTTTACTGAACATTTTATTGGAACTAGCCGCCCCCGTTCGCATTTCATTCATGTGAACTTCTAATACCACAAGCAACTAAAGTTGTTTTCTTTTCTAATGTTTAACAGAACATTTTTGAAGATTTTAAAGTTATCACGAGGAAATCTATAAAATCATTTCATCGTTTTAAGAACGCTTGTTGAAAAAAATATTTAAGTACTCAGAAGAACGGATATTCTTTCTAAAAGGAACTCCCACGTAAAATTTCATGTTCGTATATTTTCAGAGATCTCTTGATAAGTCACTAAGTTTTCTTTTATACGTATAAATTACATAAGAAGAGCCACAATCGACAAGAAAAGATTGCCCCACGTTGGACGCCAATCGCAAAAAAATGTCCATTCTACACAACATTAACAGTTATATATTTCTAACAGAAGTATATCTATGAATCAATCAAATCAGATATATATCAATCAAAAAATGTATCGTTTTTGGCGCTAAACAAAAATGACCATGATAGATCATAGCCACTCACATAAAAGCTAGCACCATTTTAATATTAGTGTTTCCTAACGTTGAGTTTCAAATATACAGGTTGTAACATTTAAATCGGTCAGTATGGGAAAGTCTGAAACTACAAGACATACGAAGATCTCTTTTTAGGACCCATGTCATCGATTTTAGTAACAAGAAAAACTGCATACACATTTATAAAAATCTCGTACTTAGTCCGGGAATACCGTATTATGACTAATACGATAATAATATGACTCGCATAACATTTGCACGCCTGCTTGCAGGCTGAATATAATTACGAGAATACAATACAATACACTTTATTGCACACCAAAAGAAATAATGACAAAATACAGGAAAACAGATATAACAAAGATGCACAATGGGCGGCCTTATCGCTAAAAGCGATCTCTTCCAGGCAACCTTGGGATGGACACGAATCAGATGTACACGTATAGACGGTGGCGTTTATTTATACTTATGTTATAAAATAAATACATACCTATATTTAAGAATAGTTTACTGTAAGATTTTGCTAAGACAAGTAAGTGCTGTTATCATATTTTTGACCGATATTGTTTTCCCCTATCGGTGAGGATAGCACGACTTTACATAAGTGGTTACTGAAATAATAATAAACGAGTTATAAGATCTGACATAATGTTTACTAATTTTGTATTCTAGCAAATACATAGTACCTAATTTGATTTGATTTGATTTGATTATATAGATCACATAACTTAACTTATATTGGACACTAAGCGCAAAACTTCTACGTCAGACGTCACTTACAAAATTTGTTCCATATTATACGCCAATACAAAACTTTCTCAGCCTGCTTGTGAAATCGATTATAAGAGTATGCAGGACGTTCAATCACTCAATCAAAAGAAGTGTTTGTAACGAGTAGTTTCAAACTAACAAAACTAGCGACCCGTCCCGGCTTCGCAAGGTTACATTACATTATACATATAAACCCTCCTCCTCTTGAATCTCTCTATCTATTAAAAAACTGCATCAAAATCCGTTGCGTAGTTTTAAAGATTTAAGCATTCAAAGGGATATAAGGATATACGGACATAGGGACAGAAAAAAGCGACTTTGTTTTATACTATGTAGTGACAATGCAATGTCTACCAACCAATGAACACCCGAATAGTTTTAATTGGATTTCTAACTAAACCTAAATTGGAGCCTTTGTAATTCTATTTCGTTTATTTACTTATTTACTAGGAAAACCCCGCGACATCGTCCGCTTAGAATAAGATTTTTTAGTTTAGTTTTTTTCTATTTTATTTTTTAACAATGTTTTGGATGTAGGTAAAAATTGTGTTTTGTTGATTAAGATTGGCATAATATTATGAGCCATCAAAGCAATATTTTAAAAGAAAAACTGAAATCGACTCGTCTCTAAAATAAAACATTTAAACCCGGTTTCTGAGGCAGAGCCGGAGTTCCCGGTTTAGTAGGTATAGTTATTAAGAAACATCCTGTATTAAGGCGCTAACAGGAGCTAAAGTAGCGCCACAATCTTATTTTATCATATAAAGTTGCCTTTTGTGGCCATCAAACTCTGTTTTCGAATCTCTTCCTAAACTAGACAAAATAAAACTACTACAATACATTAAAAAAAGCTTATGATAGGTTTAAGAAACTGTACGTGTGAATTTAGGAAATTCCTTTGCTTAACTGAATTACCTATAATGATAAGATAAATAAGTGGTGGCGCTACTTTAGCTCCTGTTTGCACCTTAAAACTAACCTTATCCTGGAAACAAATAAGATTTTTTTTTTATAAGCCGTCGCGAAATAGCATCACACAGGGTTAAATTATACAATAGTAAAACTATGTTTGTTTGGTTTGCTTGTCGAAATTATTCAAAGAGAGTCATAGAATCGCTGTGTATAATATTCGATGTGTAAACAGTGTATAAATGTAAAATATACAGTGTGTTTAAAGTGTGTTCCGCGGCCTTGACATGGAAGAATATAAAAGTTTTTTTTAATGAAGTACCTACTCAACAGATGGTCCTACGTATTTACTTTTTTATGCAAAAATGACCTATATTTTATAATCAAAAACTGCCTAAAAATATATTTTAATTTTATATGCATTGTTTATAAATATTAGAAAATAGTTTTGATTCTTATTGACTTTACCGAATTATATTGTGACATGTGATTTTTGTATGGTATGTTTAGATTTTGGTCGTATATAACTATAAGAGATTTTTTAATTTTTTTTATTAAAAGCCAGTGCTTTTAAGATAATTCTTTGCGTAGAAGAGCTCTTCCGATTACAGTAGTCATTTATAATTGCATTGATATAAATAAAAGTGATAATAGCTTATACCTCCATGATCATTGTCAAATTTTGTATGTTTTTTATCTATGTGTGTCAAAATAAATCTTATTCTATTCTATACATTGTAACTTGTTTTACGGCGTGCCTTCCGTTGTGGTGTTTTAAGCAACGGAATGGTTTAGCCCATCGCATTTCAGGCTAGATAACGGAAATGGCTGCTTTTCACGACCGTTACATCATGAATCTTGCATGCGGCTTCATGGTTGGAAATTAGATTCGACTAAATTCAGGAATTTTCCAAAGAATCCTTCTAATATTATAAACGCGAAAGTTTGTAAGTATGGATGGATGTTTGTTACTCTATCACGCAAAAACTACTGAACGGATATGGATGAAATTTGGCTCAGAGATAGATTATAGTCTGGAATAACACATAGGTTATATTTTATCCCGGATTACACACGGAAATAAACGCGAGTGAAACCGCGAGGCGCTACTAATAGCTTTATATAAACAAAACAATAAATAAGTACTGATATATCAGAATCTATGTAAGTAGGTGTCAAATTAGTAAGTCAAGTTACAAGAAATTTATATCACGAATCATATAGAAATAATATTACATGTAATAAAAATAAATAATGTTGGACAATTCACACAACATCCTCAAGCCCTCTAGAGATCTTGTGTTATGGATACAAGACAACTGATATACTTATTATAATAGGTGGATCTTTTTACATCGAAAACATGGTGAAAAGACAAAAAAGAATTTACTATTTAAAAAACACCATGTAGGTATCCAATACAGAGGGCACTGCTTTGTTGTGGTGATAAAATGGAAATGTAGTGATATAGCCACCTGCTTTATGGAGATCCCGAAACAACTTGCAATATAACTTGCTCACTATATCTACCACTAGCTGTCGCTCATTATGTGTTTCATACGAAATATGTGATAACCAGATAGGTAGGTATACAGTACGTACATAAGTTGCCATTTGTTTTTATTCTCATTATAAAATTCCCTTTTTATCATATAAAATACAATAATATTATCATTTTATTCGACAGTAAAAATATATCAAAACGGTGGAACAACGCGAAGCTAGGCTCAAACAGCCGGTGACTAGGGTTGCAGAGAGAAGAACTTCCTGACGATACGCGCTGAATCCAGGAGAAATACTTTTTGGATCTGGCCCTTGATCCGACTGCCTAGCGAGAGTCTCTTGAGATGTTTATCGAGGCTAGAGGCTAGATCTTCGCTATTACGCCGTAAACCGAAACGACTATCGAGACGATGCGATGGTCGCTGAATCAACATCCCACATGCTGACACCTCGTTAGCCAAGTCAAGATATTTGCTTAGTTTATCTTTCTTAGCTTTAACTATATTAACAATATGTGGTATGGTGACATCAGCAAGCACCACCCATCTTTCTTACCGATCTATCAGTGAAATATCAGGCTTATATACAAGAAACAAACTTTATCACCCTATTTAAACCCTTCAGAAGTACATTTTTCAAAATTTGACTATTCTATAAGTTATTTTAGGTCCTAAACTATCTACAAAACAAATTACATCTATATGGCTTAAGCAGTTACTGAGATTATTTATAACAAACATTCACAGAGACTTTCTCATTTATTATAATAGTGAGATAGTAAGATGCTATAAGTATTATGGACAAATGAAAACTCCTAAGTTTTTGGCGTTGATTTTGAAGAGACATGATGAAACAAAATTTTCCGCTGTGAATTAGCAAAGACCTTGATATTCGCAGCTGAAGTATTTGTCTGCGAGCCGTCAAAGGGTACAAAAGAGGTTTTCTGGGTCGCAGCCTCGATTTCACTCATCGCTGAGGGTTTTCAATTCACATGAGTGACAGTGATTTTGTAACTAAACTAGGCAGTTTAAGATGTGTATCTTTCTTTTTAGTGTTAATGATTTTGAAACCATACTAAGTTGGGCCCGAATTTCAGTAAATAAATCTTCACCTTTAAAATAGTATCGTCATAACGTGTCAAAATGACACTGTTATACTCGTTTTCGTATTTTACTAGTACAAACTTTTTATGGTTCATTCATAGCTGTGACGATTACGTTTATTACTACCATTTTGAAATTCTAATTATGAAAGTCTTTTTAAGCGCAAAAACTAATAGAATACCAAATGCAAAAAGTCATTTTAGCCATCTTGATAGTATTGAGACCTTTGTTTTGAAATTAGTGGAATTCGGCCCCTGTTAGGTTAGCTAATATGTAACCATACGTAGGTAACATACCAATTGCAGTTCTAAAGCAAGCGTAAAATCGGTCCATTTTTGATTAGGTATATCTTTCTTCAGTTAAGTTATTGTGAATTTTTGTTTTGAAAGAAAGAGAGAAAAATTCCTTACTAATCTTAACTACATTATTGATTATAATTTTCGTTGTTAATAAAGTATGTATACATAGGTAATTAAATGCGAAAGAATTTATGGATTGATGTTTGTTCCTTTTTGAAGCAAAGCAAACTACTGAACGTATTGGTCTAAAATTTGGACTAGACATAGTTCAAGCTTTGGAATAAAACACGGGGTACTTTTCATCTATAAAAAATTTCAATGCGATTCGATTCATTCGAAAATTTTTGCGTGAAAGAGTAACATACACCCATACAAACTTGCACGTTTATAATATTAGTAAGGATAACATAAAATCCCTATTCAAATCCCAAGTAAACAGCCGACCTCAATAAATTACCAATCGAGAAGAAACAAACAGAAGGTTAGTTTAATTACCGGTTAGAACCAGTTTAATATCCTCTCCGATGGCGAAATTGGAAATAAATCAAAGGCGATTGGATGATCAGTCTGATTGAGGTAGAAACGTGGATAGAAATACGCTATTCTAGCTGCATTTCTAGTTCGCTACGTGTTTTTACTACTTATTATTGAACGTAGATAAAAAGAGCTTTTGCAAGGAATGAAAAATTTTGGTACTTCATCATCATCATCATAGCCTAGTATATTAGTCCACTGCTGGACATAGGCCTCCCCTAATAAGCGCCAGAGCGCCCTGTCTTCAGTTTGACGCATCCAGCATATGCCAGCAGTCTTTCGCTGATCGTCATCCCACTTGGCCGGAGGGCGTCCTACACTACGTTTGCCGAGTCGTGGTCTCCATCCAAGAACACGTTTACCCCAACGGTTATCGGTTCTTCGCGCGATATGGCCCGGGCCAACGCCACTTCAGCTTGCTAATTCTTTGAGCTATGTCGATAACTTTGGTTCACTGTCGGATGTATTCATTACGAATCCTATCTTTCAGAGAAACTCCTCGCATAGCTCTTTCCATAGCTCGCTGAGCGACTTTGAACTGGTGGACCAGCCCTACCGTGAGTGTCCACGTCTTAGCTTATTTCTGTATTATTATCTTAGGTACTTATTTCTGTATTATTTGTAGTTTTACATAACGTTATTCATTCAATTTAGTTTAGTTTAAGCTCATGTGTAAATTAATCAACGAATTAGCATTGCCATTCAACGTATCAAGACAATGCTGCCAGAATTCTGGGCACTCTACGTCCTGGTGACGGCTTAGATTTTAAGGAATTTATCTTAATTGTGAATATTTACTAGCTGTAATTAATCGCTTTATTAATTTTTAAGTAATAGTAATTAAAAAGTAAGTAAATAAGTAATTTTCTTTGATAAATAAATCCATACTTTCCTTTTTTACTACTTATTTTACTTTTATTGTCCTTTACTATTTTTTGTAATTTTTACCACAAGGTTTGTACAAATTATTTTTGTTTAGCGGATTATATTTTTAAAAGTACATATTTAACTACCCTTGCAAAGCCGGGGTGGATAAATACGTACCTAACTTATCTTTGTCTACTCAGAAACTCGGAAAATCCCTTCCATTCATATTTATATTTGCATACAATAATGAACGAATGCATATTGAAGTAAAGGCGTGTCCGGAGTGTGAGAGGAACTGTTCATTCATAGGTAATACTAATGTATTAAAAACTAGCATTTGTTCCAAGTAAGATATTTTACCTATGAATCTATATAACCTAACTAAATAAAATTTTATACCTACGACTAAATTTTATACATGGCGACTAAGCCACTCTGATAAGCTCTCTCACTGTATTTTATTTTTATTTTATTTTATTTATTAGTTCACAAAACAGAGTAAATTCCTTATAAAAATACAGCATGTACATTTTTATTACATTACGAACTAGATTTTACCCAAATATGCAAACATGATAGCAATTTGAAAAAAAAGAAAGGCAAACTAAATTTATAATAACAAAAAAAGAGAAATATTAACTAAGAAGAGAACACAAATGAAGAACAAACAGAAATTGGACAGATAATATAAACATTATTTAACATTATTATTGAACACCATACAGCAATCTGATTACGCATTTCTTAAATTTATTAATATTAGAATCAAAAATATCTATGTTAGTGCTTTTGGAAACCAATTCGTTAAACAGACGACACGCTCTACATAATGGGGCATTGAACGACGTGTTATTTTTTAACGTGGTGACAATGTAGCAGTAGTATTCTAAGATGTTACATTTAAAATCTCTTTCATTAAACTATTCTCAGCATTTTCGTAAAACAACACAACACAAACAACAAATCTATCTTCGTAGAAAATTTTATAAAGCATATTAATTACTTATTAATCCAGTACCCATAAGCACAACGTTGTGCTTAGCATGAGGCTAGATGATGCTCTGTAAATTTGTCTAGCAATTTTTATTTATTGATATAGAATATTACTATGGTAACGTCCTTTAGATGAAATGGTGGACGACTATAGATATCGTACAAGGATAAAAATACCGAGCTCAAAATATTCAAATACCTTATCTTTAATCCCAATATCGTTTACACTCGGGCCACACCCGATAGCATGCACTGGGCGCCATATGCCTTTATCAAATAGCATGGAATATTTATGACCATAATTCCTAGATTTGGAATCGATAGGTACCTACGGTTGAATATACATACATTCCCTGGTCGAACATTGGTCGCACATGGGTCTTGATGTATGGTTTCTGGACTATTAGCTATTCTGGGTAATAGTATAAGTAAAGAAAACTTTATGACTGGGAAGCTGTAAGGAATTTAAATATCTAATTCAAGAGAAAATGAATTTACGGGACGGCGGGAACAAAGCGCAGTTCATAGCAACGCAGGAAATCTTCACAGCAAATGGCGGACTGGTTTTCTTAAATTATTTTATTTATCTACTTTGAAGTTTATTTATAACGAGTTTCGAGTGAATCAAACTAAGGAATAATACTTTATCATAGAAACTTAACAACTTGTTTTTAATATCTTCAGGAATGAATTGAATCAATTTTTCTTATTAGTTTTCCCATAATATGTTATTCTTGATCCTAATCTATCTACGTACCAAATTTAATTTTACTAAGTTAAAAAGTTACAGTGAGAAAACAAACATTCATACAGACTTTAACAATTTTTATTAACAACGAAAATTACAAGCAAAGGAATAGAAAAATTACAACTAGTATTTACAATTGAAACCATTGAGCTAACTGCAGACGGTTGCAAACAGTCTAAAGGTAGCTCAATTGATCCATGTCAATACCAGTCGGAAGCGTCCCCAAGACACTGGCTGCATTACCACGCTGTATGACAATGCTGATGCGCTGAGCCAGATATTCACCAGCTCTTGGGTCACGCGTCGCATCGACCAGACGCTTATATTAGTAGGATGCGAAAGTTTGGATGGATAGATAGATGTTTGCAAAACGTCTATCTATCCATCTCTCACGGCAAATCACTGAACTAGAAGTAATTCTGTGCCCGGAATAAAATACGCACTATCATTGATTTTCACCCGAGAGAAGCGGCGGTGCGCAGCTAGTCAAATTATAAAAAACAAAAGAAGAGAAAACGAGCAAAGAAAAGAGCAATGACACTTTTAGTTTAACGGAACGGTTTTCAAAGTTAGTAGTTAAATCTTCGCGTTTGTTTTTGCAACATTTTAATAAAAATGCATAAAATGAATGCAGATTCTTTCCTTTGGTTGTGTGGATTCCTTCATGAATAATTCAAGTAATAATGGTTTTCCTTTCATTATAAATGGTGAATATTAAAACCGCTGTGAAACTTTAGTGAAATTTAAAGTTTGGATGATAAATATTTTTCTTATATGAATTAATTTAGACTGAGGATTACTATAAATTTAAATAAATCTTCATCAGATGCTGGATGCGTCTAGATGAAGACAGTGTGCTATGAAAGAAATAAAAATTGAAACACATTAAATCTGTTGTACACATGAACCAAGAATACTGGACAATTTATTTAATAATTTATTAAATACTGGAGAATCCACACAGCATCGTCTAGCACCAAGCTAAGTAGAGCTTGTGTTATGGGTAGGTATTATTATACTACTACATAATAAGTATATATATATATATATATATATTATGTAGTAGTAAATATATAAAATATAACAGCACCTACCAGACACCCAGAAACTCGGAAAAAATATTTGCAGATAGTAATAACATTGGTCCCAAGGCAAGAATCGAACCCGCAACCTTTTGCGTCGCAGCCGGACCTTCGCTCGCCACGCCACACCTTTCATCATCATCATTGTATACAATACAACAAAGTCGCTTTCTCTGTCCCTATATATCCCTATGCATGCTTTAATCATTAAAAATACGTAACGGATTTTGATACGGTTTTTTTTAATAGATAGATTGATTCAAGAGAAAGTTTTATACGTATAATAAAACCGTGCGAAGCCGGGGCGGGTCGTTAATAATTTAGTTGATTTGTTGATTATGAACCTCTTTTTTATCCCAGCTTAAATAAATTAAGATAAGTCATGCAAGTTCTTTTCTCTACGCCTTCCTGTTTATTACAATGGAACGTTGTTCTCATAATAGGAATAGGAAATTTGATTTCAAATAACCTGATTTGAATTTGGAAAACCAAACCGCTTTTTTATTGAAAAGCTGCTGTTAGGACTCCTTCAGTAAGCGTAGATAAATACGTCATTTTAAGTTTTCCGTACAGAAGTATACAAACCATAGACTTTGATTATTTTTTCTACATTATTTCATTCCATATTTCTTTTTTTTTTCAATTTGATTTAAGTAGTGTGTATTTTTATAATAATTTACTGTAAACTAGACTATACCAAGTGTTCTGTATGTTCCTATGGTACAAATAAATAAACTAAACTAAACTAATACACTTCCTAAGCCTATGATACAAACGTACGTACGTATTTTTCTTTGCTAAGTTTACTTAGCGGACTCATGAATCGCGCTAAATACCCATTCACTCATGTGGCATATCCCTCACGAAGACGTAATGCCCGGATACATCTTGTGGGATTATGCGCCCCTGGTACTTTTAAGGGATTAGTCGCTAACTAGCCCTGCTATTTATCACAAACTGAGGGGATTTGTTGCTAACTGGTCCATTATATTTACAAAACCTGTAAGATTTTATGGGTAAAATATAAGTCTATTTACAAATTAATTGGCAAAACATCTTCCATTTCTTTATTTATTGAAAATCAATCAGTAGCGGAGGAGGTAGCGTAGTTTTTTTAGGCTTGGAATATATTCCAAGCCTAAAAAAACTACACTACCTTCTATTCCAAGTCTAAAAAAACTACGCTACCTCCTCCCCCTACATTATCATACTGTAGGCTACTTTCACGTAGCCTACAGTATGATACAATTTTCACGTGAAAAATCAATCAGTAGCGGAGGAGGTAGCGTAGTTTTTTTAGTGTCATACTGTAGGCTACTTTCACGTACTGTAGGCTACTTTCACGTCAAGCTATCAATTTTCACGTGAAACGGCCGGGCGCAGCTAGTTAAAACGTAAACAGGAGGTACTACACACTAGCGCCACCACTTATTTTATCATTATAATTACATTAAATAATGGAATTTCCAAAAGTCTAACGTACAGATTGCATACCTATGTAGTAGTTTTATTTTGTGTATAGAAAGAGATACGAAAACAGAGTTTGGTGGCCACTAAAAGTAACTTCGTATCGAAAAATAATGTGGCGGCGCTAGAGAGGTTTAGAAAGTTAAGTTAAAATTCAAATAAAATAAGTAATTGTTTACAGTAACATTTACTTTATTTAATAGAGTTGGTTCATTAAATCCAGTGAGTAATATTTTATTCCTTTAGTTACTTAGGTACTAATATTTAGTTACCAAATCAGTTTTACAATTTATAAGTACATACAATAAAACATTGTTGGCAGGTAAGTAGCGAGAAATACTTTTAGGTTAAAAATACTTCTAGTTTCATTTAAACATTTATAACTGTAGGTAAGCGGGTTAACTAAGTACCTTATTTAGTGCTGTAAAAACACAACCTATAGGTTTATTATTAACTTGTCAAACTATTAGTTAGTAGGTAGGTAGGTACATATTATTACTACACAATTTGATGTTTCTCTCACAAACTAAAAACCGACCACGAATTCTTTTGTTTTGTACAAATTCCTATACTAAGTCCTAATTTATACAAGTTACTTTTACTAATTTCTTTGTGTTGTACCATGAATACACTGTTTGATTTAGTTTGAGGGTTATACTGAGATTATTTTCTATGCAAAACCAAAAGAATAATCAAATAATAATGACTCGGAAAAAGTAGGACGATTTCAAAAATTCTATTTTCTAAATTCTATTCTCAGACTTCTGGACTGATTTCAAAAATTCACAAATAACATAAATGGGATCTCGAACCCAAAAATGGATTCGATGGACTTCAAATAAACAGTTTCTTCCATACATTTTAATTTTCGAAATCGTCCTACGTTTACTGAGTCATGGTTGTCGGTTCTTCGCGAGATGTGGCCCGCCCACTGCTACTTCAGCTTGATAATTCTTTGAGCTATGTCGATAACTTTGGTTCTCTGTCAGATGTATTAGTTACGAATTCTTTCCATCAGAAAAACTCCTCACATAGGTCTTTCCATAGCTCGCTGAGCGACTTTGAACTGATGGACCAGCCCTCCCGTGAGTGTCCACGTCTCAGCTCCGACGGTCATGTGTACAGGCAGGTATAAGTTTAAGTTCGTTGGTTGCAATGAATATTAATCTTCACTGTGGATCCTGAGTTGCTCTATCTCAATAACGACATTGTTTCTTGCCTGGCCATCGCCGCCGCCATTTCTAGCTGAAGGTGTGACTTCCGAACGAACCGATCGTTCTAATCTAACAAAATACTCAATCCACAACTCTCGATTTGTCCTCTGAATAATAAAACATACACAGAGCGCAATATTCTGCAGAACATGTATAGTATCCTGGATATATCTTATAAAATATGGTATTTCAGATAATTTCTCAGTTAATTCGTAGTACGTTGTAACAAATGCGATGAAGAGTACAGGCATACCGCACATTATAAAAGTCAATGTGGCAACATGAAGTTTTAGACACAATGGAGGACCAAACAGCGTGTTTACGCCCATTGTGAGTATACTATATAAAACCCTCACGTATAAACAAAGACTTAAAATTAACAATGTTACACAAAAACCAAAATCTGAATAAATATAAACAGACTCTTTCACAATACCCTGATCAAATAATATAAAAATAATCGAAAAACTTAACGGTAGTCCCCAAGCTAATGCGTTGCATTTTATCATCTTCCTTGATATTATCGTATTGAATACTGTTACTATCTCCATGTAGATTATAATAGAAATTATGAATATCCAACAGTTGTAGACTAAACCTAAATACTGCTGGACATATAATAACTTTGTATATTTTATATGAAGGTTATTGTATCTCAAAATGTATATCGATTCCGATACTGCAAAGCACAGAAATGCACTCATTCGCACATATTTTTGAAGGCATCGCCATTTTGGTATAAAAATCCATGTCAGAACACTTACTACAAGTGTAAGTATACACAGCGCGGTTCCAACAGCATGTATTACAAATGTATCGTCCTCTAACATTTTTTTAAATCTATTATCACTTATATCAAATTCACAAAAATGTTTTTAATTAAAACTGTTGTTATCGCATAGATCGAGAAGAGCGTGTGGTTTGTATGATATCGGTGCGTGAACTCCCAAACTAAAATAAATTAAATTACTTATAGAAAAACACATGTTACATTCGTTATCTTTGGCTTCCTGCCAAAACCAATGTCAGTAGGTATTTACTTTAGTAATATTACCTATAAACGCTATTGTTTATGTGTGTGTAGAAGTATAAATGTATATTACGCACAAACTACTACACGGATCGCGATGAAATATTAAATAGACATTGGAATAAATATAGATACGCTGCTTTTTATGCACAAATCAGATACTATAGGATAGAATCACTACATAAAATAAATAAAATAAAAATAAAATAAAAAAAGCTTTATTCCGATATCACATATAGTTTTACATAAAAAAAATTCAAGACTTATATTAAAGAATTCCATTGACATTGATTAAACCTACGATTAAATTAAAGTATCACTACATAGTATAAAATAAAGTCACTTTCTCTGTCCCTATGTCCCTTTGTATGCCTAAATCTTTATAACTTTGCAACGGATTTCGATGCGGTTTTTAATTCAAGAGGAAGGTTTATACGTATAATAAAATCGTACGAAGCCGAAGCGGGTCGCTCGCTAGTTAATAATACATAAATAAATATGAACTAGACCTACACTGATAAGGACGGTTATCAAATACCATTTGTAATCAGCAACATACAAAAATAATTCGGTTAATAATAAAGCATCTATCATGTTTTGTTTTCATTATTTTGTTATCAGCCAATAACATAAGCACTGCTTAGCTTGGATCTAGATTCCTTGATAATGCTGTGTGAGTGTTCCAGTATTATTTTCATCCTCCCATTTCGGAATAGTAGGTACATTGTTAGTTACCCTAGGGTTGAAACTGTTGAAAGTAACTTATTTAGTCCCGAGACGGGCATAGTTCGAGGGGCTAAATAAGTTACTTTCACACGAGGTGAACACTGTGTTTTTCATTACGAATACAATTAAATATAAATAAAAACATGAGAAAACAAAATTAATCAAATTGCCGCTACTATTTCTTTTTTATATTAGTCCCTCTAGGACATGCGAAAGCCATAAAGCCATACTGCCTTGTCTTTTTTTTTGAATTCAGTGAATTGTTGCTAATGCGATTTTTTTTTAGCTTCAGCATTTTTTCTACCACCATCATGGTTCAATAGTAACGTTATAGCTGTCAGTTGAAAACGATTCTCCCTAGGGCGGAAAAGTTTCACTTACAACCCGCTCATCGGGCATGTTCAGACCTACTTTCCGAGTATGAGTAATGAAAAGATATTTCAGCTCGTGCTCTTTTGATTCCCTCACTAATAAATAACTTTAAAACATTTTGAATCCTTCGCTTTATCGGTTTGTTTTATAAAACAAAGTTGCTTTCTCTGTCCCTATTTCCATATATCCTTATGTCCCTTCGACTACTTAAATCTTTAAAACCACGCAACGGATTTTGATGCGTTTTTTTTAATAGATAGAGTGATTCAAGAGGAAGGTTTATAAGTAGGTATAATAAAACCGTGCAAAGCCGGGGCGGGTCGTTAGTAAGTATAATAAACCATTCTCTTGAATCACTCTATCTATTAAAAAAACCGCATCAAAATCCGTTGCGAAGTTTTACAGATTTAAGCATACATAGGGACATAGGGACGTAGGGACAGAGAAAGCGACTTTGTTTTATACTATGTGTCTAGTGATTATTTTATTCATTAAATGTTTTTCTCTATCTATTAAAAAAACCGCATCAAAATCCGTTGCGAAGTTTTACAGATTTAAGCATACATAGGGACATAGGGACGTAGGGACAGAGAAAGCGACTTTGTTTTATACTATGTGTCTAGTGATTATTTTATTCATTAAATGTTTTTGCCATAAATTATCTAGGTAGTATTTTAGGACCAAGTACAGTGAAATTCATCTCACATAACAAACCGTATTATGTTAGCCGGCAGTATAATAAAAGCCTGAAGAAGGAACATTGATTGGATTGGAACCTTTGAATCTCAGAGGGGCGATACCGGCTCTGCTATAGGTACAAAGGCACTCATATCTTCTGGTATAGAACCAAGGAATAAAAAAAATCTTGAATTTTTAAACCCACCTCAAAAAATGTAAGTGGTTTTCATAGTTCATAGTTTATATAATTACTAGCGACCCGCCCCGGCTTCGCACGGTTTTATTATACGTATAAAGCTTCATCTTGAATCACTCTATCTGTTAAAAACCACATCAAAATCCGTTGCGTAGTTTTTCAAGAAATAAAGATATTGATTTATTGATTTATTTATAGTTTGAAAAGTGAAAAGTGGGATGAAAAGCGGGATGAAAAGCATGTGTAGTTCCAGGGCTAGCACTACGTCTATTCAAAATTTCATCCCGTTCAGCCGTTTCAGATCCGTTCAGTAGTTTATGCCTGAAAGGGGCAAAAAATACAAACTTTCGCGTTTATAATATTACTAGTATCTGTCTGCGGCTTCGCACGCGTTGTAAAATCAGAAAATTCAGTAAATTCATTTTATTAGCAACTAGCGGCCCCGGCTTCGCACGGTTTTATTAGAAGTATTATAAGGGGGGGGAAGGCCCCTTGAATCACATTCATTAGACTCATTTAATAGATAGACTATTAAAAAAACGCATCAAAATGCGTTGCGTAGTTTTAAAGTTTTAAGCATTCAAAGGGACATAACGACCTAGGGACATAGGGACAGAAAAAGCGACTTTGTTTTATACTATGTAGTGAAGTAAGGAATCGCAGTATTAGCCGGTTGTTTCGCATCAAAATACCTCAAAGCACTGTGTTTAAAATTACCGTAATTCGTGCCTACATGTAGCCCAGTGGGTAAATAATATAAGAAGCACGCAAGGTGGCTACGGAACACGAATATTAAATAATCTATGCTCACTCAAGGGCGTTAAGAAAGGTAATGAGTGTAGAGCTATCGATCGACAGAGTTCATTTAATTTACTAAAATTGAAATAGGTCTAAAACTAAAATCGAACATCGATTATTTAGTTTAGTATGTAAAGAAGGGACTGATAATTAATGTAGAGCTATCGATCGACATCGGTCATTTAATTTTCTATTATTTTATTTACAACTCAAAGGCGTAAGAAAAAAGTAGGTAATGAGTGTACTATACATCGACATAGTTCATTTAATTTCATTTTATTTAATGACTACTGTCATTGGTCATTTAATTTTCTATTATTTTATTTACTAAAGGGTGTAAATAAAGGGCCTGTAATGAGTGTAGAGCTATAGATCGACATCGTTCATTTAATTTTCTTTCATTTTATTAACTACTCAATGATGTAAAAAGGAAAGGGCCGGTAATGATTGTACTATAGAGCTATCGATTAACATCGGTCATTTACTTTTCTATTATTTTATTTACAACTGTAAGGCGTAAGGAAAGGTAGAAAATGAGTGTAGAGGTATCGATCGACATAGGTCATTTAATTTTCTATTACGTTTTATATTTACTACTCAAGAGTGTAAAAAAGGGCCGGAGTAATAAGTGTAAAGCTATATAGATCGATTTCGATTATTTAATTTACTATTATTTTATTATCGGGAATCGAACCAGCAAACTAAATCGAAGGCGGACCTTCAACCACTATTCCACAGAGGTTGTCTAAAGTATACATGTAGGTATGTAAAATATACCTACTTAGAAATCCTACCCATCTTAGTAATTCATTTACCATAGCCATTTATGGGCAAAAATGGTTTTTGTATTAGCTTTTTAGAGAAATTTCGTTTCATTGGAAAATAACCTCAAAATTCTTAGTTCTTTTCTTATTTTCTTCTAGCACTTTTTACTCGTGAAAGTTAATTCTGTTTTACGAGTATTTCTTTAGTTACTTTTTATACTAGTACGAAACATCCAAATGGTTGAAATGCTTTTAATTAATTAAGTATTCGAAGTAAAAGAAGATCGAGTCGTTTTTTTTAGTTTATACTAATTACTTTTCCGAAATCAATCAATTTTTTGTCGATTTATCTATTGTCGTTAACTACTATATTTTTGCAAAAAAAAAAATAAGAGCGAGATAAAGTTAGTTTTTTTTGTTTTTAATTGTTTTATTATTCCCAAATCAATCAGCATCATAATAATATAGATTACTTACAAAATCTACGATTTTTTTTTCTTTCGAACATTTATTTCATTTATATGTTTCCAACATATATTCAGCTGCATATTATATAATACATATTTATAGTGCATTCAATATGTCGTAGATCTAGTAGGTTCTGATTTCGTAAGTTTAAAAAACTAGACAAAACTAAAGTTGATACAAATTATGATTTGAAAATGTACGCTTATATCATTAGCCAAATATGACCAAAGCATGGGCATGTCCTCGATGACAAAACAAATTACATTTTCAATTCCAATCCTTATCTTCGACCTATACAAATACCTTCAATGCATAATAAAAAAATATCTATCTATGTAGTATATTGTATTAAGTATATCAGTCATCTAGTACCCATAACACAAGCTCTGCTTAGCTTGGGGCTAGATGATGCTGTGTGGACTGTCCGGAATTATTTATTTATTTATTTATTTATAGGCACTTTGAATACAAAAATATGAAAAGTTGATGCCAGAATAAATTGACCCAAGCCCCAAAGGGGATGTCTTAAAATGAGTTCTTTATTATAATGGTTATTACTTCTTGGATCTTGAATGGAAATAAATGAGGATTCTTTCTTGATTCGTTTTTCTTGCGTTTTTATTTTTAGGATAGCTTTTTTACATTAAATATGTGAGTATGAAGATTTTTTACCTGTTGCCATAGTTACCATACTCAGCAGATAGCTTGGAATGAAAATACCCAGAACGAGAAGCCAAAAACCAAATCACTCACCTTATAAATCAAATAAACGGAAACATTGCACTGTACAAGACACAAATAAAAAAACTTTCAACTAGACTAAAACCACATTTTCCGTTCAAAAATTGTAACGAACATCTAAATATTAATAAAATTATGAAATAAATTTTATCCTAAACTGAATTCACAACAAGAATGTCTGTTTAGTAAACTGAACAAGTTTTCTCAGATTTAGGGCCCATTTATACTTACACTTAACTATCGAGAAATACTTAATTTCCGTAATTTACATCAAGTACCTATACTTGGTAGAATGCTAAGAAATTAATTGTTATTATGCCTACACATGCGATGCAGAGTCCATTTTAACACAAGACTTGTAACTAGGACAAATAATGGAGCAGGGTATTTTTATCCCAAAGAGGAACGAAGAAGGGTTTATATCTATTAGGATTCGTTCAGAAAGTCAGACACTCAACAATGGAAAAATCTGCTTAATTTGCAATGAAAGTCAATAATTAACAAATTTAGACCTATTATTATTGGTCTCTGTGAACCAAAATGGTACATGACAAAAAATGCAACACGGATGATGTAAGCTATTTTCAATAGTTATTGAAGAAAATCTTTAGACTTGGCCTTTCTTCTTAGGGTTCCTTACCCAGAGGGTGAAATGGAACCCTATCACTAATTCCGCGGTCCGTTTATCCGAGTGTGTCACCAGGCTGTATTTCATGAACCTTCATACTAAAACCGTTGACATTTCATAGATTATGTACTTATTTCTGTTGCCGCTATAACAACAAATACTTATGCAGATCTCGACAGAACCTACGCGTTTGCTCCCCGTGGAGTCGAGACCCTAGGTCCGTGGGGTACCGAGGCTTCCCGGTGTTACACAATTATCTGAGCGTCTGGTCGATGCGACGCGTGACCTGGGAGAGCTGGTGAGTATCTGGCTCAGCGCATGAGCATTGACATACAGCGTGGTAATGCAGCCAGTGTCTTGGGAACGCTTCCGACTGGTATTGACATAAATCAATTGAGCTACCTTTAGAGTGTGTCCAACCGTCTGCAGTTAGCTCAATGGTTTCAATTGTTTTTGCTAGTTGTAATTTTTTACATTCCTTGATTGTAATTTTCGTGGTTAATAAAGAGATAAACAAATACTTAAAAACAGAATTAAATAGATATTAAAGCGGGTTCCCATATGTATATGATTTTATTGCCGTTTTTTTAAATATTATTACGGAACCCTTCTTGTGCGAGTCCGACAAGCAATTGGCCGGTTTTTTTATGGGTGTCTCTTTCTTTTTGCCGATTTCTGCCCGATTTGGTGATTCTTTTGCAGCAAATTGTTTAAATATTAAAATAATGTTATTCCCGAGGTATTAAAATTTATTCCATATAACTCAAAAACTCAACTATTCAGCGATTTGATGCCAGTGACTGTGTTTTATAATAACTAATTATAACTTAGGAAAAAATAATTATAACTTAATCCAGCAAAATTATAATTAGCTTCTCTGAAACAACATGAGGTTTTGTTGGCAACTCCACTTTAATTCTTACAGCGCTGAGTTATTTGTTCGCTCTACTTTCGACTTATTCTTAGAGTAACAAGGGTCAGTTATCTTTACAAGTATGAACTGGGTAGATATGTATCTTTTTATTTTTAGATAAAACTTAATATTTTTACTGTTGACAGGAGTTTTAATATTTGCTGCTAAAATATTTGATATGATAGATGATGAATAGTATGATATGAATAGGTTTTTAACCTAAATAACTAGCTCTCCGCTCGCACCTTCGCTCGCGTAGACTATATGACTCTCATTTTAACCCTTCTGATAGGTATTTTGGAAATTCCGGAAACATACGTTTTAAATTATAGTTATGTACTGAAAATTTCAGGTTAAACATCTTACAAAGCTATAGATATTTCAAAACGAAGCCAAACTATGAATTTCAAACATTAAAAATCCGTTCCACCCCATCTTCAAGAGTTTTCTGAAAATCCTGAAACACGTATTCAGTCATATGTTTTTAGTATTCTCTGTAAGTACCTTATTATCAAGCAAACTGGACCACTGGTTAAGGAGTTACAATAAACACCAAAAAAAATCGTCAAACCCCCTTTTCACCCCCAAAAGAAATCATATCTTACTATTAGCTTATCTTACTATCTTACTATTATAATAAATGGGAAAGTCTGTGTGAATGTTTGTTATAAGTAATCTCCGTAATTACTTAAGTTATTTAGATGAAATTTTTTGAAATTTTTGAAATTTCGTAGATACTCTAGGAACTAGAATAAGACATAGGCTAATAAAATTTTCAAAATCTTCCTCTGAGGGGATTAAATAGGGTGGAAAAATTTGTATGGAAAAGTATGTTTCCTTCCTCCCTATTTTTCAAATAAAGTATGGAATAAATCATGAAATACTTGTTTTTTATTTTTACAAAATAACAAGTTTATTACACAACCCCTTATGAGTTGTGTAATAAATTTCTGAAATTTGTATGAACAAAAACTGGGACTCGCGGGCGAAGCCGCGGGGTGCATATAGTTTAAAAAAATCTCTGTGTAGAAAAAGGTACATACCCTCCAAATTTCAAAGGTCTGGGCTGGGCGTTGACTCCAAAAATCGCTTATTTTTTATATGTCAAGATAACGTATGGTCCTATTACTCTGTCTGAGACCGAGTCAATGTCGACTACTATCAACTAAGTCGACAAGACCGACGACGAATCGTTTTAAAACTTTCTTAATTCTGCACTACTCCGTCTTTCCTGATCTTAAAATTTACAGAAAATTGGCACATAGAACGGGTTAAAAGTAAACTATTGTTAATAAACACACACACAGCACAACACACACTAACAATATGTTTCAAACAGAAGAGAAATAAAGAATAGCCTCATTTACATGATACCATTTTCTTGCCTGTTGCATATAATTAAATTGAAGCAATAAATGACTTGCATGGTCTAAACAATTAATTGTATAATAATATAAACAATTATCTAAACAATCAAAAGTCAATTATTGCTTTCAATTAATTGCATTCAATTATTGCTCTTGAATATACAAGAAAATGGTATCATGTAAATGAGCCTTTAGATAGAGAGATAATTTCTTTATTGCACCATCAAAATATGTTACAGAACGCTAATTAATGCTGGATTAAGCTCTGCTCAGTTTGGGTCTTTGGTTTGGTACGAAAAGGTCGTGTTATGGGTACTAAATGACTGACATACTAAATACAATACAATAAATTATACTAGTTGTAATTTTTTCTATTCGATTAAGCGATCTACAATCCTTCTAATATTATAAAAGTGAAAGTTTGTAAGTTTGGATGGATGGATAGATGTTTGTTACTCTTTCAAGCAAAAACTACTGAACGGATATGGATAAAATTTGGCACAGAGATAGATTATAGTCTGGAATAACATATATTTTATCCCGGAATTCCTACGGGAACGAGAATCACGTGGGTGAAACCGCGAGTTGCTGCTAGCAATCTAATAGTCTTTAGATCTAAGTAAATAAAATCCCTTATCTTGCTTGACGCTAGGGGCAGAATTTGGTTTTACATTTAATTTTCCTTTGAAGTGGCTTTCATTTGCTGAATAATATTTAAAAAAGCTCTCATTGATACATAATGCTCGTAGTTATTTATATACAGAGCTACATCTAGCTTGGTTTGTGTTGTGGATACTAGATATTTTGATAGATACTTTTCTATAATACATAAAAAAACCGTAAACAACTGGAACAAGTTTTAATACCTAGTGAGCGTACAATAGGGCAGGAATCGAACCCACAACCACCTGTGTTGCTAGCAATCTCCTCAAGTGTTGTCGTTTTGTTTCCAATCGCTTCTACAGACTAGACCAAAAGTACCAGGGCTCAATGAAACAAAGGAGCTCATCTATCAGGTTTCCACACTGCCTCTCGCAAAGTGCCTGCAAACATATACCACAGATAGTTTCACAGTTTGTAAACAGATCTACATCTAGGTTGTGTTCTGGGTTCTAGGTACTTTGGTAGATATTTTTCTATAATACATAGAGAACACCCTGAACAGAACAAATAGTGATCGTACATGAATCAAACCCACAACCGCCTTCGTTGCAAGCAGAGCCAAATACTTCAAGTGTCGTGTCCTATCATTTATACAGACCAGACCAAAAGTACCAGGGCTCAATGAAACAAAGGAGCTCATCTATCAGGTTCAACCTCTCGGCGCAAAGTGCCTGCAAACATATACCACAGATAGTTTCACAGTTTGTATCACTTTAAGTGAGTGTGGTAAGATATGGGTAAAGTGCACTCTGGATAAAATGAGGTTCTTGTCAAGAACATAATAGAAGTGATCTATTGAGGGACACAATATCAAATATCATGAGAAATGCGAAATTTTATGAGAATGTGTGGTACCTACAAACTTTCCTGAGTAAGTGAGGCTAACGGATGAGTTGAAATTTGATATAAATACTATGTGTACTACTCTGTCAAGAAAGTACCGGGAAAAGATCAATAATACACAAAATGTTTGTTATTCATCCAAATTTATTTTATCACCTTCAAAGTATGCTCCTTCAGAAACGATACACTTACGCCAACGAATTATCCAATCATCAAAACATTTTTTAAACGCTGTTTCCGGAATTGAGTTCAGTTCTCGCCGCGAATTCTCCTTTATGTCTTGTACCGATTGTTGGAAGGCGCCACTCCGAAGCTTGTTGACTAGTTTGCATGTCAAACTCATAAACCCACGTCTCGTCACCAGTAATAATGCGTTTCATGAATGTTGGGTCGGAATTGACTCGTTCTAGCATGTCCTCAGCGACTCTCATGCGATTGAGTTTTTGGAGAAAATTCAGGTCTTTTGGGACTAGTCGAGCGGCAACATGTTTCATACCCAAGTGATTATTTAAAATGGTACGGATCGACTCGTGAGATACAGAAAGTTCGGCGGCTATCTCTCGCAAAGTTGAATGAGGATTTTCAGTCACTGTTTCCTTCACTTTTGCGATGTTAACTTCAATTGCAGACGTTGATGGCCTACCAGAGCGAGGCAAATCTTCCATCACATCTCGACCGCTTTTGAACGCTTTGTACCACTCATAAGCACGTGTTTTTGATAAAGTCGATTCACCGAAAGCCTTCTGTAACATTTTCAGTGACTCCGAACACGAAATTCCATTGGCGATGCAAAACTTAAGACAAACTCTTTGTTCGATGTTTTTGTCCATTGTGAAATTCGCAATACACACTAGATATGATGTAACTAAAAACAGCACTGTATTTAATATAAATAACAGATGCAACTCAAACTCCGCGCCAAAATGGCAAACAGTTGTGCCAACCTAACAACAACAAAAAAAACAAAAATTTGAATTTGGAACCATAAACAAATCATCCATTCCCGATACTTTTTTGACTGAATGTATATCTCTAGATCTGAAATCCTTACTAATTTTGCTATAATATAAATTCGGAATTAATTCTGCCTGTCACGTCTACACGCTTAAAATGATGGTAATGAAATTTAGTAGGGAGATAGAATGAATATCGGGACATAGGCAGGTCTACGAGTATATCAAGGGAAAGCGCGCGCAAAGCCATTGGCAGAAGCAATAGCAATAGGTAAATACTAGTTGTAATTTTTCTATTCCTTGCATGTAATTTCCGTTGTTAATAAAGTTATTATTAGATAAAAATAAATAAAAAGGGAAACAACTTTTAAGCTAGATACTTTTTATCGAAATCGTTGTTTAGGTAAACGTTTCAAACCTTCACAGCCGTCTCAAACAAAAACCAGAGATGTCACGGTTGGAAAATTGTAGCAATGAAATAGCAGATAAGGGCACACCAGTGGTAAAAAACCGGCCAAATGCGAGTCTGTCTCGCGCACTATAAAAAAGGCAAAAAAATCATGTTTTTTATATGGGAGTATTTATTGTATTTGCCGTTTAGTATGCGTTGTTATTGAAATACATAATTTGAAAATTTCAACTATCTAGCTATCGCGTTTCTTGATTTAGAGCCTGGTCAGCAAAGTCTTAGTATAAGAGTCCTGTTTTTACCCTTTGGGTAGGGAACCATAAAAAAATTGTCGAAAAATCTTAGCATTGTAATTGCATTCTAATCCCTATTGCTTATCTCAGCTGCTACCAGGCTCTCATAAAACACAAAAGGTAATATCCCAGAACCTCTCGACCAGAGTAAACAGAATAATACAAAGTTTGTTTCCACATACCAATGGCCGTCCCTTTCGCAGAATAAATTCAAGATAGAATAGGCACTCATGTATCCTTTTAAGGGCTCCGTAATCAAAGGTTAAAAACGGGACCGTATTACTAACATTTCTCAAAATATTTAAGGGGGCTCCCATGCAACAAGCATGATTTTTAGCCGTTTTTATAGATACGGAACCTTTCGTTCGCGAGTCCGACTCGCACTTGGCATGTTTTTTATGTACGTTTGTTGATTACTCCGTCAATCCAAACTCCGTTTTGGATGATTATTTTGCTCTTGTGTAAAAAATGATCCCAAGCAGTGCCATACAATTTTATCCTGGAACTTAAAACCGATTAAGGAATTTTAAGTTTTTTTAAACCATTAGCTTAAAGAAATAAAGTCTCACTAACTTAATTTCTTTAGGGTTACAAAATAACCACTTAACTACCAAGTAGAATTTTAAAGTAAAAAAAACTAAGGTGTTCATTGATTATCTTTCACTTAAATCTGTTGTCTACTAGTGGAAGAAGCAAAAAATAATCAAATTATATTGAAAATCCTTGGCTTTATATTTACCTGACTTAGCTTAAGATGTACAGAATTTATGTTAATAATTAAACAACAAACAAGAAGATACTAAAATGATTACTTTGATTTTTATTCACTTCAATGTTTTTTAAGGTAAAGTAAAGAAGCTAACAAGAAACTTTTATCTAATTAGGTTGTTAGTTTTCGAGTTGGAGCAAAAGTCGTCCCAAGCTTTTTTATCATCTAGATAATCTAATATTTTGTTAGCCTTTATACAAAAAATAGTTTTGACAATTTGTTTGAATTTATTTACTAAAAAAATTCTGAATTGAAGCTTTTCGCAGCGTGCTATCTTATGAATCATATGCGATAAATACTCGTAGAAATATCCTCACGTAAGTAGACCTATAAAAATAATTTAGATTATCACAGAGCATTCCAAAGAAATATTTTCTTATCACACCAAACTTTATCATCATCATCAACCTATATTAGTCCACTGCTGGACATAGGCTACCCCTAATGAGTGCCATAGCGCTCTGTCTTCAGCTTGCCGCATCAAGAATCTGCCTGCAGTTTTGCGTAGATCGTCCCAACTGGCCGAAGGGCGTCCTACAATACGTTTGCCGAGTCGCGGTCTCTATTGAAAAACATGTTTACCCCAAAGGTTGTCGATTCTTCTTGATATATGGCCGGCCCACTGCCACTTCAGCTTGCTCATTCTTTGAGCTACGTCGATAACCTAAGTTATCTATAGGATGTATTCGTTACTCCTATCCTTCAGAAAAACTCCTCAAATAGCTCTTTCCATAGCTCGCTGAGTGCTTTGAACTGGTGGACCAGCCCTACCGTGAGTATCCACTTCTAAGTTGTTCTAAGTCATTACAAATCCACTTTTATCTCTAGAGTCACAAAGTCAAATAGGTCTTTCCATCTGCTACATTCCCTTAATTTCCCTCAAAATAAACCTTCATTAGAACAATAACTCCACTTTAGCAGTAGGTATCGTGTTTTACTATTATTCCTTTTAGATTGACCCTCCCTAATTGCTTAATCGATCGGCACAGAGGGTTGAAATTAAACACATTTAGCTACAATATTATAAAGGCTGGAATAGGGGTGAAGTTTTTAATCTACCTACGTCATAAAAGGAGGAAGTTTTCAATTCGTCTATATTTAATTGTGTGTTTTGAGATAACTTTTTTCTATGTGAACCGATTTTGATGATAATTTTTATTTAATAAACTAGCAAGCAACGTGCCCCGGCTTCGCACGTTTTTATTATACGTATAAAACAACCTCTTGAATCACTTTATCTATTAAAAAAAAGCGCATCAAAATCCGTTGCGTAGTTATAAAGATTTAGCATACATAGGGACAAAGGGACAGAGAAAGCTACTTTGTTTTATACTATGTAGTGATGATAATGCTGGACAATCCAAACATCATCTGGCCCCAAGCTAATCAGCCCTTCTGTTATGGGTACTAGATGACTGATATACCTAAAACAATACATTATGTACCTACATAGATATTTTTTATTTTACATAGAAAACACCCAAAACTCCGGAACAAATGTTTGCAGATTTTAAAAATATTTGTCCTGAGACGGAAATCGAACCCGCAATCTCCTGCGTCGCAGGTGGACCTTCACCCTGCGCTACAGAGGTCCAGTCATAAAATAATACAATCGAAATGAAACTCCCTTAGTCGTTTTAAAACTTATCCAATAAACACCGTTCTACTCTAATTCGCATCTGTGCGTAAAACTTTTACATTAGTGATGAGCTTCACCTTTTTTATATCGATACTATATTCCCTTTGGTATCGGCGTAACGTATGTTCACGTCAATTTAGAGTGAAATATCGAGAATGGTTTATCAAGACTCGAGAGAAAAACATCGGAATAACTTTACTTAACTTTATCTTAGGATAAAAGTGACATAAATGTTATTTAGGAAGAAATAGTTTTTGTTAGTAGTATCGCCTCTAAGCTAGTGGGGCAAAACTTTGAGTTAAATAAACAGCTAGAGGTTTTCTAACCCGGAGATATTTCTTTCTGTTTAACAGTTTATTTTGCTCCAACTATTTAATATTATAAACTTGAAAGTTTATAAGTATGGATCTTTGTTACTCTTTCACGCAAAAACTAGGGAACGGATCTGGATGAAATTTAGCGCATTTCAGGCACAGAGATAGATTATAGTCTGAAAAAACACATAGCCTATATTTTATCCCAGAATTCCCACGGGAACGGGAAATACGCGGGTGAAGCCGCGGGGCGCAGCTAGTATTAAATAATTCGGAGTAAAATAACCCGACTAATAAAGGTTGATGATGATGATGACAATAACACGAAGTTACAGTCGGTTTCATTCATTCATTTTGCCTAATATGGTTAGATGAACGCTGCATGATTTAAATGCACTGATCTCTCACTCTCCACAGTGCTTTGAGTAAGTCTATTCCTTTCTGGCAGATTTGAAATGACACCGTGTCATTCAACATAACAAACGATAAAATGCGATCAAGAACAACGGTTGTTCTTGATCGCATTTTATCGTTAGTTATGTTTATGTTGGCATTAATTTTGGATATTTTAACATTACTAACCCATAGTTAGTTGGCTTAACCATACGGCTGTCCCAAACCAAAACCTAGTAAGAGACATTTTTTCAGAAAACGTTTTTTTTCGTCATTCGTTTCTTGAATTTTGAGCCGCGTGTTATGCAAAAACACCCGTATTTCTATCTCATTTAGAACCAAAGCTACGAGACCCACTAATCCTAGTAACTCCACTTGTTACACTGCGAAACAAAATCAAAATCCTAGCATGTAACATTTCCAAATCCAAATACCTCGTAAATGGTGCTCATACTAGGTGTTTGAGTTTGGAATTACTACTTACTAGGTTTTTCAATTTGGGATTGGCTAAGTTATTCTACTAAGTTTTTGAATTGGAAAACAATGCTTTAATTGTACCTACAATATCAAAAATGCTCACGCGAAACACAGCAACTCCATGCGTAGTGGGTGTGGTTAAGGGGGGTTAGGGTACACTAGGATAGACTATACTAGGTTTTTGATTTTGTTTCTGGACAAATCGTCTGAAAATATTTATATAGTAAGTCTCATAAAACGTGTATGTGCTACAGTTTTTCGATTTTAATACTCTCTACTTGTAGAAAAAAAAATTCTACCAATTAATCACGAACGAATAGTTCATAAACTTTCATATTTTTGAAGAGGCACGTAAAAAAGTTTGTTTCGCTTCTCCTGTAAATTTTTCAAAATGTCTCTTACTAGGTTTTGGTTTGGGACAGCCGCATACCACAAAGGAGGATTATATTATAATTTAAAATGTAACTCAAGGTTAACTCCCTTGGTAGTAGTTTTAAGACATAATACAATGAAAAATGTAGCACTAAATTTTGGACAGATATTTTTAATTATATATTAATTTGGTAATGTACCTAAGCTTCGTAAATAAAAGCGTAAATGGGTGATTCTACGAAAACTCGTTTTTTGTCTGACTTCTGTGGCACATTTTTTTTTGTTGAAATTGCACATAATGATGGTATATTCTAAATGAAGATTTAATTTTGAATTTTTTGGTAGTGAAGGGAACTTTATTGGCTTTATGGTTACGAAGTTATTCAATTTTAAAAATATGGTGTCCACGGAAATCAGAATTTATATCACCAAAACAAAAATCTTTATTAACAACAAAAATTACAAGCAAGGAATAGAAAAATTACAACTAGTATTTACAATTGAAACCATTGAGCTAACTGCAGACGGTTGCAAACAGTCTAAAGGTAGCTCAATTGATCCATGTCAATACCAGTCGGAAGCGTCCCCAAGACACTGGCTGCATTACCACGCTGTCACCAAAATCAAATATGGGTTGGTTTATCAATAAAAATATGTGTTTTCGGTAGTAAGTAGATTATTAAGCTAAGGACCAATTATTTGACGTTTGTAGTTTTAATCAGTTTTTACAAAAACATCTTTAAATCATTACTGTAAATACAAGTAACTTTTTACAAAAATCACACTAATAATGTTTATCTTTGTATTAAAAATATTATAATTATTCATTTTGTATTTATTATAAACTTTTATCCTAAAAAACATTATAAAAACATAAAAATATTATTATTGAGATGTTAATCAACCCGCAAAATCCACGGAAATCATACCACGGAAATCAAAAATAATTACAAAATCCTAGAAATTTTCTTAATTTGCTGGTTTATTTAACATTGAAATATGCAGTCGAAATTAGGAACACAAAAGGCATAAATTATTGCAATTATTATAACAATAGGATTAGTATGAACAAATTTACAGTCAACATGGTAATCAGAATTTCTAGATACCAAGCCACGGAAAGTGATTACGAACCAAAATAACAGAGTGACGTGGAGACATACACCTTTGTTGTACACACCACTGATGGGGCGTGACTGATAGTTTCTCTCAATCTAACAACTATTTACGCAGATATTAAAGTACAGTATTTATGAATAATTTAGTGCGCACCACGGAAATCAGAGCTAAACGACGGACGCGAAGTTATCTCGTTGTAACTTGTCAACTAAAGCTTAGTTTTGCGTAGTAATAGCGTCAAATAAGCAAGTAACTATCTGGGTTAATGTGAACCTATGTAAATTAGTACCAGAGTTTTTAGGAAATGATATAAAAATTTATTAACACAGGAACATGAGGTCCGGACGCACCACGGAAGTCATAATTTCCAAGGATTTTATTTATTTTTACTTATTTAAAATAAGAATATTAAAAAACTAAAAAAGGCCTCCCCTATTATCTTTGTCTAATCTACTATCATAAAAAAAATCAAAGGGCTAGGGATACTTTTTGTATGATTTTTCGAGCCGGACATGTATTTTTGAAACCCGGGAGGGAGAATCACCCTAATACTATGGAAAAATCTCGTTTATTTGTGTATAGACCTTCATTTGACCACACTGCTGTACTGACCCAATGATGGTAGCTGATGATGTGACGTTGAAATATCACGAAGGTCAAAAAATAACAATCTAGACTTAAAGCAACCCAGGTCGTTTGGGAGAAGAAGGTTCTTGGATAAATTTAAAGGTGCTTATGAGCAAGACAAAACAATTTCAGATAAAGACATGGACAACTCATTTTGAGTTTACGATATCGATAAAAAGTTTCCCATCCCTATTTCCGTCACGTTTCATCGTTACAGCTGCTACATTGTGTTTTGCTACACTGTGTCACATGCAAACGTCGCTTGTTCTATTCAAATACTGATTCAAATGCTAAGCCCTACAAATACAACATTAAATTTCTACTTTATGTTTTAAAGTTAGTTTGTTCTGGCTCGATTTTTTCTAGGGTTACATAATTGTGTGCGGAGCCTCTGGCAGATAGATAGGCACTACTATTTTAATTGCTTATCACTACATAGTACTTATAAAACTAAGTTGCTTTCTCTGTCCCTATATCCCTATGTCCCTATGTACGCTTAAATCTTTAAAACTACGCAACGGATTTTGATGCGTTTTTTTTTAATAGATGGAGTTCAAGAGGAAGGTTTATACGTATAATAAAACCGTGCGAAGCCGGGGCGGGTCGCTAGTTTTTAATAAAACGAATCCTCTTGACATTCCATGCTATAAATAGGTAGAGAGGTACATTCCTCGACAAAAAAGTGAAAAAAAGCATTTGGATAAGCTGTCACAAACAATAAAGGAGGATTTATGTAGATCGCAAAATTGAGAGAGTTAAGTTTTATTTCTAAAATATATTAATTCGATTGTTTTTTTCCAGGAGCCGAATCGAGCGGACTGCTTCTAAAAGATGGAGAGGATCCTTACGAAGACTTGTGGCAGCGACTGTTTGTAAGCAATCATATTATATTTTAACTAGCGAACCGCCCCGGCTTCGCACGGTTTTATAATACGTATAAACCTTCTTGAATCACTATGTATAAAAAAACGCATCAAAATCCGTTACGTATTTTAAAGATTTAAGCATACATAGGGACATAGGGACAGAGAAAGCGACTTTGTTTTATACTATGTAGTGATGCGCAAGTTTAGATGAATTGATGGATGGATAGATTGATCAAGCCTCATAAAATGATACCACTTTTCATATTATCACTTGGCCACTGTTTTGAAAAATTCAATTTTAAGATCCGAAATCTGCCACTGGACACCCTGTTCTTAATACCATAGATTTTTCTATACATTGAAAATACATAAATAAATTTACAATCAAGGAACAAATCAACATAAAACAAATTAAAACTAGAGGTAGTATATACCTACAATTGAACTAACTACCGACGGTTGCAAACACATAGAAAACACCCAGAACACCTTAATATGTACAGATTGTACAAACATTTGTCCCGAGACGGGAACCGCAACTTACTGCGAGGCTGGTGGACTTTCGTTCCCTGTGCCATAGAGATCTCATACATTTTGTAGGTCTTAATATTTAGGCAATGTATTATGGACAGAATTGTACCCAAGCAGCCCATGGCAATAGGTAAAGTGGCAATACCTAGAGTGATAGGTAGTGAACCGGTATTCTCGAAAGTTCTCTTGTTAGGTTTACTCACCTTTTCTACCAGGCAATCACGAAACTCACTATTAGTATTGCACCTTCTTACTAAGCAAACATAACTCGAAGAAGCTCATTTCCCCAAGTCTCACCAACTCCGTCTGCTTAATTTAACTTCCATTTTCGAAAATGTCCTATTTAGACAGTGCATTTATCTTCCACCTCAGCGTTATGAAAGCCTGGTAATTTCGAGCTGAAAGGTTTTACGGGAAAGTGGCAATTTAATGTCTTTTTAAGCCGCGGGGTGGCTGAAAACTTTTTGAGGTTAATTTTGATGACACCTAAAATGGCTAGAGGTTTGATTTTATTTTAGGTTGACTACTTACGTTTCTCTTTGAATTTTAGAGCAGGCGGAATTCAAATTGCTTTGGATGCTCCAATTTCAATTCAATGAAATTCAGTTGAATATTTATGACTTCCGAGTCAGATATTAAAATCCAAATCCAACGAATATGTTTTTGTTATTTCATTGTTTTATAAATAAGTAATTCACTAGGATTATTTCCGCGTAATTTTCGTTTTTCTTACCTATCAAATGGAAGTGTTATTTTGATTTATACCGACTTAATAAAGAAGAGAGGCTTCTCAATTCGAATGCATTTTTATGTATATTACCTTAAAAAAATCAAGGTAACGGATAGTGCTTCTCATGTAACCCATGCCCCAAACTTCAATGTTTCAATGCATAAATTTAATAAAGATCTGACCATTAGGATTTTATTTATCCATAGTATCCTTAAAGCGTAAAGTAAAACATGGTTGCAAACTTTAAAGCCTTTTTTTTTTGCATGTTTTCTTAATAATTTTTCTACAATTAAGGTTAATAAGTATCTATTAGTTTGACATAATCAACTTGTATTAAACTGGAGAATTCACTGGCTCCTAAAACACAGTTCAGGAGCCTATAGACTCATTATTGTCTGTAAACTGTCTAAATGTCAATAAAAACCCTTTTTTACTTTACTCTACTTTAAACAGTCTATAGGTAGCTCAATTGGTCCATGTCAATACTAGTCGTCGCGTGTCCAAGACTGCATTACCACGCTGTACGGCAATGCTTATTGTAAGCTTCTCCTTTTAGACAATGTCTCCTGGCTGCATTACCACGCTGTACAGCAATGCTTATTGTAAGCTTCTCCTTTCAGACAATATCTCGTGCTTCACTCACGGCTGCAGCACGGGCTGGGTGTCAGGGGTGCTGGGTTCAGAAGCCCTGGGCGGCGGCGCCTGGCTCGCGGCCCTGCCGTGCTTAGCGGCCCTGCCAGCGGCGCCCTTCTTTGCAGCGTTAGCGGACACGAGAGGACGCAGGGCGGCCGCTGCGTGCGTGTGCACGACCTTTATTGTGAGTACTAGTATCAGCCCTCTTCACGCGTTGTTTCTATGGAAATGTCTCGAGGTTAATTCAATCCTACTAAGGGATTTATTTACGCGTTTATAATTTTAGTAATTAGTAAGGATTTGGGTCTGAGGTACGTGGCGATAATCTCTTCTGCTTAACACGGCAATACGGGCTAATGTCAAGAGGCGCTCGGTCAGTTGCTGCCCTAACTTGGTATGTACTTTGAGTGACATTACCTGATCCAAAAAAAAGACAAGACGTACAGAAGTTCAAACCAAAGATCCTACGATTACGTTCCATAGGTTGTAGAAACATTTTGTCACAAAACCGAAATCGAACTAGCAACCTCCTGTGTCGCACCTTTGCCCGCCTCACCACATTGGTATTCAAAATGCCCTTACGGGTTTCCTAAACTAGATATTCAGAACGTTCAAGAAACTGTCGCTCCGAACGACACCAACTACATATGTAGTGAACAGATTATTTCTAGTTAGAATGAACCAGATTACACTGACTTTATCCGCAACGCGGATACACATTTTAAACCCCTTTACTTCTGTACCGTTCCAGATAAGCTGGTCTCTAGCCGCCTGGTGCGGAGCCAAGGGTGTGTGGGCAGCGCGGGCCGCGGCGGGGGCAGGCGGAGCGGGGGCTCTGGCGCTTGCCCCCGTCTACTGCGCGGAGATCGCCCCCAGGACCAGGGGGCTGGCGGCGTTGCCGGCTTTAGCTAGCAGGTTAGACTATGCTAGAAGTCTGCGCTACCAATACGACGTTCACTCATATGGATGTATGTAAAACAATTCGAGTTAGTTACACCATTTTTACTCAAGAACCAGAACCTAATACTAGACTAACTGATGATCAGGAATGGAAATAACATGTAATTTATTTAATCTATAAGATAAAAAACTAACACCGCTGGGCATTAACATAGAGCGCCATAGCGCCCTATCTTCAGCTCACCGCATCCATCATCTACCAACAGTCTTTCGCAGATCTTCATCCCACCTGGCCGGAGGGTCCTACACTACGTTTGCGAGATATGGCCAGCCCACTGCCACTTCACTTTGCTAATTCTTTGAGCTATGTCGATAAATTTGGTTCTCTATCAGATTTATTCGCAACTTTATTCGCAAAATTCCTGACTAAATTCAAATATCCTCCTAGACTTTCACGAGGGTCTTCTGACCCAGTTCTTGATCCACTGTAAGCCTCTGATTCCAGTTGCGGCATCCTCTTCGCGTACGCGGTGGGAGGTCTACTATCAGCTCATGCGCTGTCTCTCTCCATGGCGGTGCCTCCGCTGGTGCTGCTGGTAGCGCTCGTCTGGCTGCCGGAGACACCCTCGTTCCTCATCAGCATCGGGAGAGTACAGGTATCAGCCTCGCGGTTCTTATAAACTAGCAACCCACACAGGCTTCGCACAAGTGTATCCTACATAAACGCGAAAGATTGTAAGTATGAATGGACTCTTTCACGCAAAAAATACTGAACGGATATGGGTGAAATTTGGCACAGAGATAGAGATAGTCTGGAAGTTGTAGTTTTATTTTTCAAAACATCCGGGTTCAATTCCTGGACTGAGAACAAGATTTTTTTAAATGTGCGAATGCAGTTTTTTTGTCACTAAAATCAATGACATGGTTCCTAAAAAGAGATCTTCATATTTCTTATAGTTTCAGACTTTCCCATACTGACCGATTTAAATGTTAAACCCTGCATACATACATCTCATTTATAACGTGAATTTCTTTGTGTTATCATATCCTTATTACATTCCAGGATGCAGCTAAAATCATCTGCTGGTTCGACGGATCAGACTTTCAAGAGGACCTGACTGACGTCATCGAGCAGCAAGAAGTCCGCATCAGAACCTCTGACTTCTACGGGCGCCGGGAGCTGAGGAGACAGGACTCCGACACCATCCAGCCCATGCTGAAGAGGATCAGTGGACTGGAGTCCACATCTTCTGATCGGAAGAGTGAAAAGACTGAGCTATCATCTTGTAGGGAGCTGTGTAAGTTTTATTTTAAACTTTAGTACTGTTTACAGTCTAAATAGAGGAAGTACTAATGTCATTTAAGAGCAATTGAGTTTTGGGTGGACCTCATTGTCATTGGACAAAGGCAATTTTGGACTGGTCTAGTGGATACATCTTGATTTACATTTAGATGAGGGGAGGTGCTTAGATTGCAACTGGTTTTTTAATTTAGCAGACATGAAGATTTGATACGGAACATAGAAATCACGTAAAACAATAAACATCATGTACTACCTACACGTAAGGCACTGAACTATACCAAGTATTGTAGTTTAGGTGAACTAGCTTTCTCGCGTACCTTCGCGCTGAATAACATTGTACTTTGTACATCAATAGTGGTTGAAGGTGAATTTGTGGCGATATAATGGTGGATTTACATACAGGCCAAGTCATGGCGAGTCACTCCTCGATATACCTACTGGTTGTTACCTACTACATGCATAATTCATATTGTTAGTTATTAACATGATGCTACTGTATATTATTCATTTATTAATTTTATTATTTTTCTATTGATTTATATTAGTGTTATCATTAGGAATTTGATTGAAATTATTTATTAAGTTATGATTAAGAATTTCATTTAGTTAATTATTTTTAAGTTTTCAATTTAAGTTTTTAATTTTTTTTTTTTAAATTTCAATTTATGTAATAATGGTGAATTTATTGGATAAGACGAGTACGCTATCGCATTACGAATACCTGTAACGGTAGTTGTACAATATTTTAAATAAATAAATAAACAACAGTTACTACTAGGAGAACATGAAACCGCAGCATGCTTCTCTTCCAGTCCGTCACTGGCGCACGCGTCGCGCCCTGGTATCCTGCCTCGTGATAACGTGCGCAGCGGCGGGCAGCGGCGCCTGCGCAGTCAACAGCTTCGCGGCCGCGCTAGTCCGCCACTCCACACACGCCGTGCCTACTCTCAACCTTACTGCTTACAACTTTACTATGTATAACGGGTAAGAATAAGAATATCACTTTCTTGATATACAGCAATATTAAATTATTTAGGATCTGTAACTGCATCAGGTGGATCAAAACCGCATTGTCTACAATGTCAATCAGTAAATAAATTCAAATAAATTGTCATAAATTACTATGTAAAAAGGCTAAAATATCTGATTATTTAGAAGATAAAAAATGTTATGATGAGTTTTGCTCCAACTCGAAAACTGTGTGCCTAGCCTCAAACTTACTGCTTACAACTTTACTATGTATAATGGGTAAGAATAAGAATATCACTTTCTTGATATACAGCAATAGTTAATTATATAAGGATCTAAAACTGCATCAGGTGGATCAAAACCGCATTGCCGAAATTCAAACAAATTGTCATAAATTACTATGTAAAAAGGCTAAAATATCAGATTATTTAGAAGATAAAGGGTTAGGATGCGTTTTGCTCCAACTTGAAAACTGTGTGCCTAGCCTCAATCTTACTGCTTACAACCTTTACTAGGTAAGAATAAGAATCTCACTACCTTAATATACTCTATATACCTTAATATACTTTATATACTCTTAGCACAGCAAAAGTAAATTAGATTAGGATTTAGAACTGCATAAATTGTATCAAAACCTGATGCTTTCAATGGAACAAATGAATACTACACATAAACACAAAGTAAATTAGGGAGTATGTCAAGGTTGTCTGGTAGAGATCGCTCTTCAGCGATAAGACCGCCAATTGTCACTTAGTCTAAGTAATTTTATGGTACTTTGTTATTTTTTATTTATGTGTGCAATAAAGCATTTTCTATCTATCTATCTATCTATGTATGGCAATGCGCATCATTGTGCATACAGCGTGGTAATGCAGCCAGTATCTTGGGGACGCGACGAATGGATTAGTTGAGCTACCTATAGACTGTTTGCAATCATCTGCAGTTAGGTCAATTCTTTCAATTGTACATACTAAATTTTGAATTTTTTTTCATTTTAAATTTTTGTTTCTATACCGTGATCCTTATTTTTTTTTAATAATAAAAATTTTTTGCTATACGAAATTCTCCTAAAACGCCTGGAAACTGATAACATCCAACGGAGGTTTTGACCCCAAGTCTTGTGGCATTAAAATGTCACTCTTCCACTGGATTTAAATTGATAAGAGCTACACTGAGACTGGCGCAGGACCGTGTGGAGTGACACCAAAGTTTAGAGGCCTATACCCAGCAGTGGGTGAAGTCGGGCTGTGAATGATGATAAGCTAAAGTGTGACCTTTCAGGACGAGTCCCCGGCAGTTGTTCGACTCGGGTGACGCGGGGTCACTGCTGTGTGGAACAGCACTGGTGCTGGGGGCGGCTGTGGCCACGGTTACTGTTGACAAACTGGGGAGGAAGGTAAGATTTAAAAGAAGAATTAGATTCTTACCTCTTATTGTCGGTGTTTACTCCGATTGTCCGTCTCAAAGTTCCTACATATATTTCAGTTTTAAAAAATAAAAACAAATAGGTACTTAAGTAGGTATTTAAAATAAATTTTTATTCAAAAAATTATCCTACTTATATAATATACGCAAAGGTTTGTAAGTATGGATGGATAGATGAATTTTTGTAACTCTACTCATAAAATTAACTCAAAAACTCTACTCAAGCAAAAAAACTACTGAACGGATATGAATGAAATTTGGCGCAGAGATAGCTTGTAGTTCGGAATAACACAAAGGCTAAATTTTATCCCACGGATTCCCACGGGAACTGGAAAAACCGACAACCGTTGGCTAAACGTGTTCTTGTGTGGAGACCGCGACTTGGCAAACAGTGTAGGACGCCCCCCGGCCAGGTGGGATGACAATCTACGAAATACTGCTGGCAGATGCTGAATGCAAGCTGCAGACAGCGCGCCATGCCGCTTACTAAGGGAGGCATATGTCCAGCAGTTAACTAATATAGGCTGATGATGATATCTGCCACTCTTCTCAGATGCTGCTCCTCTGGTCTTGCACGGGCATCACCTGCTGCCTGGCGCTCCTCGGCGTTTACTGCGATCCTCACTTACACCAGTCCTGGTACCTCAACCGGCTCTGGTCGTACCGCAGACTAAAGGACAGCACCAGTCTCACAGACAACGTTACTGTCAACTACACGCATGCGAGTGTGATGGGTTTGACGAGAGAGGAGGTGGTGGTCAACTTTACTGAGGTGATTTGTGTTGTTGTTAGAAGAAACAGTTGATTAAGTGCTTTATGGAAATGAAAAACGTGCTTTTCTAATTCTAGTTTTTAAAGTTACTTTTTTTCAAGGTTCTTTATTCGACTTTTTCTTTTTTAAGTTAGAACCAGATGGAGCTGCCACAATGTCTCTGGTGAACCGATTTTGTTTTCAGTTCGAAAGCTTTAACGTGGTCTCACGTAAATTTGAGCAAGATCTGACAAGTAGCTTTCTAATTATCTATAACTAGCGACCCGCCCCTGCTTTGCTCGGTTTTATTATAAGTATATAAACCTTCCTCTTGAATCACTCTATCTATTAAAAAAATCGCATCAAAATCCGTTGCGTAGTTTTAAAGATTTAAGCAGTCAAAGGGACGTAATGATATAGGGACATAGGGACAGAAAAAGCGACTTTGTTTTATACTATGTAGTGATTATACTTATTTATTGATTTCGAATACATTGATGATGCACTACATAACATACTTATTACTACATTTATGCTTCAATAAATTTGAAGAAGGTTCTTAATTCTTCTGTTACGTTCAGTAGTTTTGACATTTTCTTGGTCCAAACTTGTGCCTTTTTACGTTATTTTTAAAAGACCTGCTTTTTTGTATAATCCCTTTAATAAAATGCATGTAAACTAATCATTACAACCCCTTAAAAGGTAACTTACACTACTGTATTATTCATGTGTGTCTTTTAACACGTAACTAAGCAAAAATTCAAGCTGAAGACAGGGCGCTATGGCGCTCATTAGGGGAGGCCTATGTCCAGCTGTGGACTAATATGGGCTGATGATGATGATGAAGCAAAAAAATTACTATTTAAAAACGACTTTTAAGTTTAATATTTTTTCCTTCTTTTGGAGGTGGAAAATGGGACAGAGTGGAAGAGTGAGGAGTACAGAGATGGGAAGGTGGTGACTCCGATAGTCCTGCTGTCGATGACGCTCTTCATTTACAACATCGGTCTGGGTTCCGTGCCTTACGTGCTGATCTCTGAGCTATTCGCTTTAAATGTAAGTCAGCTAAGATTTCTTAAATTTCATTAAGGATGAAAAGAGTAACTATGAAACTTACTTAAACTGCTTGGTTTTGAATGGATCAAACATGATGAGATTCACATTTGATCCATTCTTTTATGATGTTATTTTAAGCATAGTTTTTTTGTTAAATGCTGATGCTATATGGTAAGAAAGCATATCTCAGATATCCTCGCTTTTGAACGACCATCTAACGTAAGATGTTTCTAAAATCAAGACTAATGGATCGCCTTGTAGGCGTTAATACAAAGAATGAAGAGAAAGTGGCATTGTGTCTGCAAATATATTTTTAAACAGTTATTATAATTAAGTTAAAATTTATAATTTATAAATAATTGGATGTAACCAGCAACTTTGGAATCAGTAGCCGCAATTGACATTGAAGGCTGACTTTTCGGTTAGAGCAAGATCGAAATTTTACAGCTTCCTTTTAATTAGGTACTATATTTTCACACTGCATATTCTTTTAAAAGTGTCAAAAGAGAAACCAAATCAAGAACATTCAAAGCTACATTTTTATATTGCGTTAAAACCTCATTGTTCCTTCCAGGTCCGCAGCCTAGCTTCCAGCCTCATAATCTCCTTCACATGGGTCTCCAGTTTCCTCGTCCTCCGCTACTACGGGTCCATAGCGATGTCCCTCGGCCTTCACTCCACCTACTACATATCAGCCTCCTGCACTCTTCTGGGCGCCGGGTACATCTATCTCACGTTACCGGAAACTAAAGGCAGATCTCAAGAGCAGATCGATAAGATACTCGATGGACCACTGATGGTAGCTTGTAAGAGTTGATGACAATAAGATTTTTGAGGGGTTTTAATGTTTTGACGTGTTGATGACGTTTATTGGGTGTGATGAATGTTGATATCTATGCCTCATGGAGGTGTATTGGCGTACAGTTTTTGAGTAGCTGGTATTGTTTTTGGGAAATGATTGAAAATCGTATACATACACATGTATTGATGATGGTAGGTACATTGTTGATTAAATATTTTTGGGGAGTTGACATAAGGTGAATTCTAATTCTGATATTTATTATTGGTCTGAGTATGTCACAGTGTTCGCATTAAGTTTAAAAAATACACAAAATATTTTGTGTCTAAAGAGTAAAACAAAATATATGAGCGTAATAGATTTGAAACGCCATAAAGTACCACATTATATGATGTATTTAAGAAATTGTATGTCGTGAAAAACAATAATTTCTTAAAACATTTTATGTAAATTGAAAGTTTTATGAGCAGTTAGCGAAAGACAACTAATAAAATATCATTATTGTAAATAATAATTATCCTTAGATAAGGGTTAAAGACAGCTCAATCAGAGTGTTATTATTGTGATCATAAAATGTTGCAACTTTTAATTAGGGTACCTAAAGCCCAGATTGATGCTCCAGGAATTCGTTCCCCACTGCCAAAAATCCAAATTCCGAAAATCGCAATCAACTTTTGATATATGTAGCCTAGAAAATAAGCTAAATTTAAACCAATAAATACTATTGGAATAGAATTTCAGATCAAGCTAGAGCGTGTTCCCAATAATCTAGATCCGAAGTCGAACAAAACTAAAAGTGTTGGGAATCGCATGACGGAACTAAAATGGAGCTGGGCAGGACACCTGGCATGGAGACAAGACGACAGGTGGAGTAAGGCGCTAACTGAATGGCTTCCAAGAACTGGGTATAGAGGAGTCGGAAGTCCAGCAGCGAGATGGGCAGACGACATCACCAACATCGCGGAAGAACCTGGATGCGACTGACGCAGACCGTGTGGAGTGGCACAGAAGTTTAGAGGCGTATACCCAGCAGTAGGTGAAGTCGGGTTGCGGATGATGATGATGAGGATTTTTGGCAGTAGGGACGAATGCCCCCTGGGCCATCAATCCCGACTTTACCCTATAAATCGGAGTGTATTGGTATAATGAGACCGAAATGTGGCAACTACGAAAAAATATATAAATTAGTGTTTTAAGATATCGTGTTCAAGGTTTGAGAAACTATGTCATTTATTCGGAATTGATGTTTTGCACAAATTGATGTATAAATTAAGAAAGAGTTTTAGGAATCCTTTAATATAGGGGAGAGTGTGAGATAATTGCGACTATGGCAAGATTTTATGAGGATTGCAAGATTGTATTGTTGGATTAACACTCACGGACCAAGACGTCGGACGTCTGCACCCCTGAATCCTGAAAAGTAACGACGATCTTCTCGCAGCCTAGTTGTTCACTTCACTGTTGGATCAGGGTACAACAGGTCCGAATCTAAAATCAGAAAATTTGGGACTCCGACCAGTTGTACCCTAATCCGATTCGAGTATTCATTCGGACGAAATGTACCCTAACCCTGCGGGTCGCACCACAGAGGATAGTCAGTGAATGCGCTAAGCTAAGCAAAATTATGTTAGAAACGACCCCTTGATAGAACCGAAGGCATCGCCTTACCAGTTTTAGGCTGTATTGTATCGAAACGTATGAATCATTCGGTTCAGATAGATAGATGTGGGATCAGCTTAATAAGACTCGCAAATCTCTAATAAAGGCATTCGTAGATGTAAGGTCGTTGTGGTACTGCCAAATTATTTAGATGAGTAGATAGAGATGATATGTCCACCAAAGTTTTAAAATAAATTGTTATGTTACTTACTCGCGAAGAATTTATGTTTTTTGCTCGGAATCCTTCCTTACTCTCTTATAGTTGTAATTTTAGTCATTCGGGATGGACACAAATCCAAAAAATTATATTAAACTTATTTTCTCAAATAATTCCGTCAAACAAAGGAATTTCCATAATTCACTCGTAGGTACAGTTTTTTAAACCCAGCTTTTTTTTGATGCATCTGTAGTTTTATTTTGCCTAGTTTAGGAAGAAATACGAAGTTGCCTTTGGTGGTCACCAAACTGTGTTTTCGTATCTCTTCCTAAAATAGACAAAATGATATTACTACAGATGCATTAAAAAATAGCTTATGATATGTTTAACAAACTGTACGAGTGAATTTTGGAAATTCCTTTGTCTAACGGAATTATTTGAGAAAATAAGTGGGAGTGCCACTTTAGGTGCTGTTTGCGCCTTAAGTCTTTGTTGCACAAATTGTTGTTGTATCAATATGTTCATCACAAGGTACCAAGCAAAGTTACAATAGGTCACTTTTAGTTACAAAATACAAAGTCCAAACCAAATTGCAGAGGATTTTTGTAACATTACTATTATATTGTATTATTTGTGTTATGTCGTTGTTGTACAAATTGGTGTTGTGTCAATGTGTTTCCATCACTTATAGGTACCAAGCTGGAAATAAAAGGACGGTGGTTTTTGGAGCTTTGTATTAATGTTTTTACAATATAAATGATGCTTAAAAATGCTTTAAATGGAAAAGAACTTGTGCCGTGCGCTGAGGCTGTATTGGTTGTTTCGTACGATGTGAATGGAGTGAATGTGTGGTCCGAAGCTGTTATTCGTAAGACTGCCATGAAGTTGCAGCTGTGTGTTGCGGCTGCATTCACGCCGCTGTGTCCTCACATTGTTTGCGGCGTTAACAGGGTCCCGGCGTTGGAACACCGTGTTCCAAAATCATTGGTAGTGGTACTAGGCGATTGTAAGCTCGTCGTATGGTTCCCGTCGATGTCTTCAAGTCCGCTACTCGAGCGATGCCATCGCTGCCCTTGTGCAGCTTGGTGATACGTCCTAACACCCATCGGTTTGGCGGTAGTCGGTCATCTTTGACGACCATCATGTCACCTTCGCGGAGTTCTGCATTGCTTCTGTGCCACTTTACTCGCTTCTGGAGTTCTGAAATATATTCATGATAAAATCTGTCCCAGAAGTGAGCTTTCAGTTGCTGTACTCTCTGGTATCGTGGCAATACATGAAGTGATTCATCGTGTACCTGTGGAGAAGGCAGCAGAGTTAATGTTCGTCCAAGTAAGAAATGGGAAGGAGTAAGCGGGACTAGATCAGAAGGATCACAGGACAGAGGAGTTATGGGTCTAGAATTGAGTATAGCCTCTATTTGCACTAATAATGTGTTCATTTCTTCGTAGGTAAGAAAAGCTGTGGATAAAATTCGTTTTAAATGATGTTTTACTGATTTGACTGCGCTTTCGGCCATTGAATTAAAGTGGGGACTGTATGCAGGGGAGAATTTGAAATTCATAGAATGCTGAGCTGCGTATGAACTGATGTCCTGATTTGATTGTTTCAAGAATTTCGCTAAATCGTTACAGGCGCCTACAAAATTGGTACCGTTATCTGAGTATAGACAGACAGGCAGGCCTCTGCGTGCTACAAATCGGTTGAGGGCTGCAATAAAGCAATCTTTGGTTAAGTCAGTGACAAGTTCAATGTGTACAGCCTTCACAGCCAGACAAACAAATATACATATGTATGATTTGATATGTTTTGAACCTCTGCCCTTTCTGTTTGCTATCAAAATTGGCCCCATGTAATCGCAGGCCGTGTGAGCAAAGGGATACTCACCCTCAATACGTTGTTTTGGAAGATTGGCCATTTGAGGCTGAATACTTTTACCTGAAAACCGTAAACATGTGACGCAGTTATGTACGGTTTTTCTTGCTAGGTTACGACCACCTATAGCCCAATATTTATGTCGTATGGATGCTAGCAAGAGTTGCGGTCCAGCATGCAATAGACTGGAATGATAGTGTCTGAATATAAGTTGTGTTATATGATGTGATGAATGAAGTAATATAGGGTGTTTAGTGTCGTAATCATAATTTGAGTTTGACAGCCTGCCGCCGACTCGAATCAAACCATTGGTTTCTTGAAAAAATGGATTTAACTTTACTAATTGATTTTTAATATTTATTTTTTTATTGTTTGAAAGTACATTGTATTCATTAGGGAATGATTCAAGCTGAGACAGCCTGCAAAGTTTATGCATTGATATGGTGTATTCCTTTGTTTTTAAATACCCTGTATGTTTGTTGTGTGGATTACGACAATTATGTATAAACCTAAGTATGTATGCTGTTATACGCTGGAGTTTGTGAATGTTTGAGTATTTATGTATAAAAGATGGATCTAATGATGAATCATGTTTATTTATTGTGTGACATTTTTCTTGAAATTCCGGTAATTCACTTTCCTGCGGTAAGTCGGGATGTTTAGGCCAGTGGCTAAACGAATCCAATAAGAAGGCTGGACCGTGCCACCAAAGACTACAGTCTTGTAGCTTGTGTGGTTCGAGCCCCCTTGACCCTATATCAGCTGGGTTAACAGAAGTATGTACGTATTGCCACGAGCTAGGATCGGTGTTTTCCACTATTTCGTGTATTCTGTGCATAACGAATGGTTTTAGTTGATCTGTGTGAGGAGTTTTAATCCAGCTTAAAACTATCGTGGAATCACACCAATAATAGGTACGTACCTTTGCTGTGAACCTAAATGATTCTAAAACCTTTTTTGCTAACCGTGAAGCTATTAATGCCCCGCAAAGTTCCAAGCGTGGGATCGTCGTTTTTTTAATTGGAGCCACCCTACTCTTGGCCATAACCAAGTTAACCGTTACCTTATCATTTGCTGTAACCGAACGTAAGTATACACACGCACTATAAGCAGAATTTGAAGCGTCTGAAAAGGTATGTAACTCAATACTGATAGGATTATCACAAACAACATATCTAGGTATTTTTGTGTTATTTATGTGGGGCAATAATTCAATGAATTTTGCCCATTGTATAGACAGGTTATTGGGTAAAATATCATCCCAAGTTATTTTTAATGCCCATGACCTTTGCAAAATGAGTTTTCCCACTAAAATAGCAGGACTGATTAATCCTAAAGGATCAAATATTTGTGAAAGTACAGATAACATTGATCTTTTTGTATATACCTTCGAATTATCAATAGGTTTTACTGAATACATGAAACAATCATCTTTACAAGCCCATATAAGGCCTAATGTTTTAGATTGCTCATCTTTGCTAAGATTTAGAAGAGTATCAGCATTGTTTTCCCCATGGAGAGTTTCAATGATACTAGCATTGTTTGAATGCCACTTGCGGAGATAGAACTGAGCACCCTTTAACTGATTGACTACCTCTGTACATATACGTATTAACTCTGTTTTGTCATTATGCCCGGATATAAAATCATCGACATAGAAATCGTTGATAATGGCCTGACCTACAGAAAGGTCGTCACTGAGACGTCCTAGTTCTACGATGCACCTGGTCGTCAACCAAGGCGCGCTGGATGTACCATATGTGGCAGTCAATAGGTTATAGGATTTCAACTTTTCTTTTGGATCAAATCTCCATAGAATCTGCTGTAATTGGTGTTGTGATTTGTGAACTGCAACCATGCGAAACATTTTTTCCACATCAGCTGTTACAACATGCTTATGCTGTCTAAATCTAGTAAGTATGCTTATAAGATCATTCTGCACGATGGGACCGACGAGTTGAATATCGTTAAACGACAAACCAGACGAAGTAACTGCTGATGCGTCAAAAACGACACGTAATTTCGTGGTAAGGCTGGTTTCACGTAAAACTCCGTGGTGTGGGAGATAATTTTGAATTGTGTCTGTGTGTAATGATGTATTTTCGGACATGTGCCCGAGCTCAATGTATTCTTGGATAAATTCTGTGTATAATTGTTTGAACTTAAGGTCCCTCTTGAACCTACGCTCAAGTGATAAGAACCTTGAAGAAGCTTGCTCGTAAGAATCACCTAAGTCAGTGGGTGACTGTTTGAGTGGAATGGTAACCACGAACCGACCATCTGGTTGTCGAGTTGTGGTTTTTGTGAAAATATCCTCACAGGTTTGTTGTTCTTTGGACATGGTGTTACCCTTTATTGGTATAACTGCGTCAAGTTCAAAGAGCCTAGTGAGGTCACCTTCAATATCTGTTTGAATGTGATGACAGTGGACTGTAGAACTGTATGTGTTTGTATGATTTTTGTATGACTTTGTATGGATTGCACCTGAAACTAACCAACCTAATCGTGTTTCACTTAGAGTTGGTTTTGTCTTGCCTAGTGAAATGCGCTCGCTGCCGAGTACATCCCAGAAAATGTCTGCGCCTAATAACATGTCTACCTGTGACGGTATGTTAAAGGTAGGGTCAGCTAATTGTATGTGGCTAGGTATGTTGAGTGTGATGCAACTGATTTCAGATGAAGGTAATGATTGTGCTATCTGAGGCACAACAAAACAATCAACATCTGTTTTGTATGTATTATCGTATTTGGATTGAATCGTAACCTTGCAACGGTTAGAAATGTGTGATAACTGGTTGTTTAACCCTTCAACGGTCGTACGCGTCGAGAAGGTTTTTATGTTAAGTTGTTTTGTCAATCTTTCCGAGATGAAACTCGTGGTGCTACCATTATCGAGAAGCACGCGTATAGATTGAGCGTGTTTAGTTTCAGGATTTGAAACTTGAATGACTGCTGTTGAAAGCAAAACTAAATTATTAGTTGTATTTGATAATGTTGTATTTTTATTGTTTGAATGAATTGACTTATCCTGTATCTGTGTGTGACAAGTTGATAACACAATATCGCTGCGCTCAGTATCCTTGGATTCGGAGTCTTGGTGTAAGAGTGTGTGGTGTTTTTGTGAACAAATCGTGCAATGACCTAAACGACACTCCTTATCTCCATGACTACGTAAGCAGTTTAGACATAGACCTAATGTTTTTATTTGTTCAGTCCTAGTTACAACAGGCATAGCTTTGAATTTATAGCACTTGTATATTGGATGATTATGTTTACATATCGCACACAATGAAGGCCTCGGTCCTTTCTTTGTTTCTGAGGAATTTGCAACGAAAGCCTTATTGCGTGGAACTGCACTATCACTGTGCCTACGTTTGCTGCGCGACTGTTCATCAATTGTTTCTAACAAATCAGCACGACCTTTAAGAAATGCATTGAATTGAGCCAGAGTGGGAATACTGTCATCTGATCTGCTACGATGAAACTCCCATTCGCGACAAGTAACTGAATCTAATTTGTTTGATACTATATGAATTATTAGCACGTCCCAGTGTTCAGTAGGTAATTTAAGAATTTTTAATGCCCTAAGGTTTTTGTTTACTGTGTCGATAATATTTCTCAACGCTTTAGCTGACTCTTTATTTATTGATTCTATATTGAAAATAGACTGTATATGATTATTGATAAGAAGCCTATTGTTGTGAAAGCGTTCGCACAGTAATTGCCACGCAATGATGTAATTATCGGCTGAGAAATCAATTGCCTGAATAATAGAAGCTGCACTATCTTTCAGAGCTGCGCGTAAGTAGTGGAACTTATTGATAGCAGGTATAGACGTATTGTTGTGTATTAGAGACGTGTAAGAATCATGGAACCCTAACCAATCTTGATAGCGACCAGAAAAGGTTGGTAAATGTATAACTGGCAGTTTGAATGAAGGTCTACCTGCGACCGCTGTACCTGAACCCGTCACCGAGACGCTGCTGCAGGCGCCTGCTTCCGCCGAGCCCACAGAGCCCTGCTTGTCTATAATGTCTCGAGCTGCGGCGATTGTACTGTAGTACTGCGTTTCGAAGGTTTCCCGCTCTTTGTACTGCTCATCTGGAATGTCACACGTATTTTCTATGTCAGTTTGTACGCCATCATACTCCACATAAAGATCATCTAGTTTGGACACTCTAATATTTAATTCATTTAATTGAACACTCGTCAGAGCTGTGCTGCAACTTAGCACTGAATCTAGGTATGATTTGAATTGAGTAAGCTTTGATTTATAGCTAGCTCTGCGGCGAATTAAAGCTTTAAAGTCCATGGCGATAGGAAAAATTTACGCTTTAGGTAGTTATTTTATTACACTTCACTTGTTTTATTTAGGTAGGCAATGAAAGGAGCAAAAGATAGTAGGCAAGTATGAATTTACGAAGGATAAAAGCTATTGCAAACTGAAATAAAGAGATTATTTTACAAGATTAGAAAAGTATAAAGAATAGGAACAATACTTAATTGTATGCAAATGCAGGTGAAAGCGTGAATTGAATGCTGGAATGACCGTTTTCGCAAGCCACCTTGAATGTTACGACAAGGTCATGCGCGGGCGCTCAATGTCATTATCCTGGAATGAACAAAAATATTGATAAATTAACCAAAAATCAACACGTAAACCTATTGAGATTACCTACTACTAAGATTTGAACACTATTAAATGCAAAAGAGACTGAAATATTGTAAGATGGGAATGGATAAATTTACTGATTGAGAATTTATTTTGACGAAACGAAAACTTGAAAAGGATATTTTATTGGAACGAACTCAACACATGCGTTACCCATCCACGGTTATCACTTCTCTTGATTATCACTTGTCTTCTTTGTATTTTGGATAAGTATTTATTGCCAGCCGGGCAAGTCTTTGTTCTTGAATTGCGCGTCCATTAACCTCCGTTTGACTTCTTGAATATTTGGCTGTTTCCTCGCAATCCGGCTCGAATGGACCATGGAAATAAAAGGACGGTGGTTTTTGGAGCTTTGTATTAATGTTTTTACAATATAAATGATGCTTAAAAATGCTTTAAATGGAAAAGAACTTGTGCCGTGCGCTGAGGCTGTATTGGTTGTTTCGTACGATGTGAATGGAGTGAATGTGTGGTCCGAAGCTGTTATTCGTAAGACTGCCATGAAGTTGCAGCTGTGTGTTGCGGCTGCATTCACGCCGCTGTGTCCTCACATTGTTTGCGGCGTTAACAAAGCAATGTTATAATCACGTGACTCAATTTTTTTATGATAGAGTAAATTATTTTAGCCAAATTTTAAAAGTCTACACGTAATGTTGATAAATGTTTTGAATGTTGGTAATTTTGTATGGATGAATAAATGCTTTATGTGTCATTATTGGTTTTCTATTCTAGTAATCCTGTTCTGTAAAAAAAATGTTAATTCGCTCTAGTTCGCTTAGTCTTGACCCACCATTACCCAAAGTTGAACCTATTATAGACTTCGTTTCTTGCACTTGATAAATGTGGAATACCTACCTACTTATTTAGAATACGCAAGTATTTAATCTCAAAAGTAAGGAACGGGGGTAAATTCAAAAAGAACCTAACTTTTCTGTCTTGGCCTGTTGCAATGGGCATGATTGGCCTATTTTCGGGGCCACCATAAAATTCAGTGTCAACCATCATTCTCTTTTGTCTCTTTCCGAAGGTTTTGAATTAAAATTAAAATATTACACGGTAAAAAAATCTATATTACAAAATCATCCTGGCAAGTTATGACACTTTCTCTCATTCTCGTTCTCTCTTTTACACATTTGAAGTCACAGTTCTAAACAAATAATGTAGTTACAGTTCTTTCACTAAACATACTGTATGTACACTTTCATATTTTCCCTATCACATAACAATCTTTTCCCTTTTCCTCCCCAAAAACACTTCCTGTATCTGCTCATTTGACAATCCTTTCGTCTCAGGCACGATGAAGTAGCAGGTCACAGCATTAACCATAGAGCAACCGGCAAAGACATAGAAGGTGCCATGGATGCCGAGGCAACCATTGATGATGGGGAATATAGCAATGATGGCGAAGTTGAGGAACCAGACCCATTCGATGATCATCATTGAGGCTAAGGACTGGACCTGTGAACGATTAAACAATATGAATTGGCTTAATTTGGTTGAGGAGCTCAAGAGGCACAAATATGCAGTTCACGACAGAGCCTACGCATTTGCTCCCCTTTGAGTCGAGATCCCGTCCGTGGGGTCTCGAGGCTCTCTAAAATATCTGAGTGTCTGGTCGCTGCGACGCGTGATCCGAGAGCTATTAAGTTTCTGACGCAGCGCATCAGTATTGCCATTTCAACTAAAGAACTAGAACTGTAGGTGTAGAGAGAACAAAAGATAGGAACGCGCTGTTAGGGTTATTTTTTCCTAGTTTTAATTCTTTATACGAGTAGGTACATAACATGAATTTTGCCCAAGCGTCATGTAAGATCCAAAGGAAGAAAAGCACTTTGAGATAGAGCTTAGAGTTTAGCTCGTCTTTACCATCCTAGTTTCATGTTTTATTCCCAGCAATAAATAATACAAATATATACGTTATTCATACCTCAGGTACAAAAGCCTCAGATAACAGCACGTACGGGATAGACCCGGCCCCGAACATGAAGGAGAAGCAGTAGAACAGGATCATGGCGACCGTCATCCAGGCGGGACCAGCTCGGCTCTGCAGCAGGTAGCCCAGGACCACCAGGGACACGCAGACCATAGCCGATGACGAGATTAAGAGGATCTGGAAATATTTAGCAGAACTAAGAACAAAGCTAGAGTGAAAGAACCAAATTCGCCGATAAAGGTTCGCCAGAAAATATTTTAACACAACTATAACATAACGCTTCGGCGAAGACGATTGATCTTCGATCTGCGAAAGACCGCTGGCAGATACTGCTATGCGGTAAGCTGAAGACAGGGCGCTATGACGCTCATTAGGAGAGGCCTTTCTCCAGCAGTAGACTAATATAGGCTGATGATGATGATGAACACTTAGTTTTTGAGTTTAATTCGAACTCATGTTCAGCAGTGATACATAATCGACAGGCTGATAAATCATTAGGTATAAACAATGCATCATTCTAACTTAAATAAGTTCCAATCACTCTCATACTGTTCAGTCTCACCCTTCACTATTCCTAATCTCCTCTATCTGGTGCATCTGTCGCATCACCGGTTCACAACGGTTGACTCGGACTTCTATGCTCTACTTATAAGCCAGAGAAACTCCAGACAGAGGAAACCAGGAATAGTGAAGAATGAGTATGTTTCTGTCACAGCTCACAGGACAAACGCATTAAAAAACAAACCACAACTTCGTAAGTATGTGTTTGTCACATGACAAACACATAGACGAACCACAGCTGCTTGAGACGCAGACTTACCCGTCGTCCCGCTTTATCAGCGATACCGGCAGTGACTAGACTTCCCGCCATGAGCACCAGAGCGAAGATCACGGTGTACAGATCAGCTTTAGAAGGATCTGCTTGTTGAAAGACTGTCTTCGCGTAGACCTGGACTGGGACCATGCCCATCAGCACCTATAAAAGATTCAAGCTTGTATTGCTGAATACCTGGCGAGAGATGTTTCACACATGTAAAATTTATATTATTGCGGGCAAGGGAGTGTTTAGGAGACAAAAAGTCACAGGTTAGTTTTTTGCTCCTTTGTTTTTGATTCGATTTTTATGCATGCCAAGTAACTTTTGGCACAACTTCCCTGAACCAAATCATAATTTCATCCAATTCATTCAAATCCAGCATCACTCACTACTGTGAAATGGAACGCCACTGGTTACGTTATTTGTTATTTATTTTGTGATTCTGTGCTTTATTCTCAATTAGGTTTGTCTTCAACGAACGATTATATCCCCTATATCCCTGAACAACCCTTCTGCTTATTCTCTTACCTGCATACTAATGCAGAAGAGGACGACCAGGAAAGCTCTCCGCGACGACGGTGATACAAACAGCATCTTGGCGGGTGACATCCGCTTCTGTTCTTCCGGCGCCACGTCTGAGTTTAACTTCTCTTTCTCTGATTCCTCTACTTTCTCTGAATCTGGAACATTTAAGATTTTTTATCAAACGTTACATAATTCTAAGGATTTTCACAAAACATTTCTGGTATCTACGGTGAATTCAAATTATCTTTATCCACTGACTTATTGACTTCACAGAGGAAATAGAGCTTATATCTTCAGATTGATAATTGAAGCACGTAAAGAATATTTTACATTTGAAACCTCATAAAAAGATCTACTTCGACAAGACTTACCACAAATAAAAGCTGAGCTATTAATAAAAGTACACAATTTTCTATCTGGTCTGACATGCTTCGTGAATTTAAGAATTTTTAATTGTAAGTACACTACTGATTTCTGACAGGAAGCGGGTTCAAACCTCAACGGACGTAAAACTTTTGATGAGCATTATGTTCACCATGTGTTATAACTCAGTATGAATAAAGAGACATTATTATAAACATACCTCCAGTAACGGAAATTAATTCCACCGCAGGATAAATCTGCTGCTTTAGCCTTGAGAACTCGTCGAGCACCAGTTTGGATGATGTAGAGCATCCTCGGTAGTGAGCTATGGCTGCTTTGGCATCCTAGAAAACAAGGTTAAGAAATATTTTCAGATACGATAGAAAAGTTAAAGATAATAATATCGAAGATTTATCTCTATCCGATCGGACACTAATATTAATTCCGGACAATCCGCACAGCATTATCTAGCCCCAGCTTGTGTAATGGGTACTAGATGACTGATATACTTAATACAATACATTCCATAAATACATATTTTTATTATACATAGAAAACACCCAGACCAACAGAACAAATTTCTATATATATTATTACTATTCAGAGTATCAAGGGCCTAAGAGACCTAGGAGAGTCTTCTGACGTCCAACAAGAGGCTAACGTGAGTAATAACTATGATGTCGGAACCTGAGGTCGGAACTTGACCAAGCCAGACCGCGTGAGTGGGTTTTTCACTGCCTAGAATATTATATCCCTAGAAAGCTGGCTAAAGCCCGCTCCCATATCCTACTAACATTAAAAACGCGAAAGTGTGTACGGTATGTATGGATGAATATTTGTTACTCTTTCACGCAAAAAGTACTGAACGGACCTGGCTGAAATTTGACACATAGATTATAGTCTGGAATAGCACATAGGCTATATTTTATCCCGGAATCCCCACGGGAACGGGAACTACTCAGGTGAAATCACGAGGCACTGCTCGTTTTTGAATATTTTCTAACCTCCTCTCTCTTTTGCCGGATCAGGAACACAGGACTCTCAGTGATCGTCATCAGAGACGCCGCTAGCACCACTCCGAACATCAGGTTCGTCCACACTATGACGCGGTATGTCATGAACCAGCCGAATAGATACGATAGGAGCATTCCGGAGCAGTAAAGGAGTATTGGGCCTGGAAAATGAACAAAAACTTTTTACATCTAATGTTCTTTGTTTTCTTTTTTCGCTGCTTTTTCCGCCTCTTCCCTTCGCATGATCAATTTTAAGGCGCTGTGATTTTATTGTGAGATGATTTAGTAACGAACAATATCAAGCCTGATTTGGCAAATGTAGTGTAGGACGCCCACCGGCAAGGTGGGATAACGATCTGCGAAAGACTGCTGGCAGATGCTGGATGCATCAAGCTGAAGACAGGGCGCTATGGCGCTCATTAGGGGAGGCCTACGTCCAGCATTGGACTAATATAGACTGATAATAATGATGATGAATATCAAGCCGGTTTGTTAAGATCTTCCAGTAGTCCGGATCAAGTGTGACTGGGCTACGCGTTTTAGGATGATTATCTTTTTCGCTAAATCCAAATTGAAAAGGCAGCAGCGTTCGGTTACGTAGTGTTATTTAATTCCGTATTTTGATTACATTATATATTACACTGTGTAACAAGACGAAAGTCTTGTGAAATGCGATACAAGGAATGAAATGGGTTGGGTAAAACTATAACCCATGTCATTCCTTGTCATTCCTCGATTATTCAATTCCATTTTTTGTCTGTATTCTCACAAAGCTAAAGGATATCGAACTAATATTATAAAGGCGAAAGTTTGTAAGTATGGATGGATGGATGTTTGTTACTCTTTCACGCAAAAACTACTGAACTCATGAGGATGAAATTTGGCACATAGATTAGATTATAGTCTGGAATAGCACATACGCTATATTTAATCCCGAAATTGCCATGAGAACGGTAATTACGCGGGTAAAACCGCCAGTTTACATACTCGAAATACTAATCCTGCGCAGACAAAGTCGCGGGCACCAGCTAATCTGTAATAAGGTGATATGCATCTGTAAGATACCTGAAGCCAGCATCCCTCTGATGGAGTCCTCAGCCACCTCCGATATGAAGATAGGGCTGTAGACCAGGAAGGCTCCCCCCGCCACCCCGCCGAGGAATCGGGCCGCCAGCACCACATAGATGGACGTGGTCGCACTTATCATTGCCCAGGAGATCTGGGGACAGAAGTTTTTAATTATTTTTAAGACATACATGTATTAGGCGGCCATTAAACGGTCAATTATATTGCGCAATATTGAAAATTGTGCAATAGTATTGACCGTTTAGGGTTAATATTGAACTCGTTTGGTATCAGAGCGCCTTTCAATCTTATTGTACAACTAGCTGGTACCCGCGACTTCGTCTGCGCATGATTAGTATTTGGAGTACTCGCGATTTTACTTGCGTAATTCCCTTTCCCGTGGGATTTTCGAGATAAAATAAAGCCTATTTCTTATTCCAGCTTATAATCTATCTTTGTGCCATATCATCCAGATCCGTTCAGCAGTTTTTGCGTGAAAGAGTAACAAACATCCATCCATCTATCCATTCATACTTACAAACTTTCGCGTTTATCAGTTCAATTCAGTTCACCCGTATAGCCCAGGGGAACCAAACTGGATTCCGGGATAAAATGTATCCCATGTCCAATCGTCCCGAGTTCCATTCGAATTCATTCAATTCCGTCATGATACGTGGTTAAAGAATTTTTGTTCCACCCTCTCTCCCAGGGGAACCTTACTGAATTTCGGGATAAAAAGTATCCCATGTCCTTCCTTGTACTTTGAACTCAAATCGTCCTGAGTTTCATTCCAATTCATTCAGCAGTTTCGGCGTGATGCGCGGTAAAGGAATTTTACTTTCATACCCTCTCCCATGAGAACCTTACTGAATTCCGGGATAAAAAGTATCCTATGTCCTTCCTCGTAGTATGACCTATAATCATGCCGAGTTTCATTTCAATCCATCAAGTAGTTTCGGCGTGATGCGCGTTTACGATACAGACAGACAGACAGACAGACAGACAGACATGAATAAAAAAAATGACAGTTTTGGCTTGAGTATCGATGATAGAGTGCCCTCCAAAAAAAATTTTCAAAATATCTTCAATGTACAGAATTGGACCTGTTACAGTTTTATTATAAGTATAGATAAAAATATTGTTCAATTTTATTGTAGGTCTAGGGGCCGCCTTAGACACATGTTATCGCTTCTTCCATTAGTGGACAATTTTGATGAAAAAGTACCTATAATTTAAAATTTGATATGTCTAAGTGCTTATTTTGTAAGTCTAGAGAAAGAAAGATATTGATTTAGGTACTTAATTTACTTGGAGACAGTTAGAAAATTCGGTCTATTGGTATGATAGTCAAGCTGATAGATGAAGAGGTTTTTATGTAAGTATTTATTTTTCTCTTACGAATTTACGAATTCAATAACAGAGAAACTATAACTATATAATCATTTTTTTTTAGTTTTTGAAGATTGCTTGACGTAGTTACTCTATTTACTGTATTGGAAAAAGAAGAAGAGATAGATAGAATCAATACATCAGATAGGAATGACTATGATGATTGTAAATACGTGACATCAACAGCTCCTTATTTAATTTGAGTTTGTAATGTGAAGTGTTTTTTTTGACAATGTTTGTGTTTTTGTTTTTTTGACAATGTGAAGTGTTTTTCTTGACTATGTTTTCTTCTGAATTAGGTATATTTTGTTTACTCTGAAATTATAAAAAGTATAGTGTCTGACGCTTTGGCATTATTGTTAGTCAGTCAGTGATGGATCCACTATCACTACATAGTATAAAACAAAGTCGCTTTTTCTATTTCCCTTTGACTGCTGAAATATTTAAAACTACGCAACGGATTTAGATGCGGTTTTTTTAGATAGAGTGATTCAAATAAATAAATAAATAAATAAATAAATAATGCTGGACAATCCACACAGCACCATCTAGCCCCAAAGTAAGCTACTCAAAGCTAGTGTTATGGGTACTAGATAACTGATATATTTAATATATTATATACATAGACAGATATTTTTTATTATACATATTAAACACCGAGGAAGGTTTCTACGTATAATAAAACTGTGCGAAGCCGGGGCGGGTCGCTAGTGAAAAATAATTTATAAATTTTTCTGCTGGTTTTTCTTACAGTATTTAAGTAATTATTACCGCAAAAGGCAGAGCCATCACGATCCCGCCGTGTTTTCTTCCCAATTTGTCGATCACCATCCCAACGATGCCTGTTCCCAACATTGCTCCTGAAACATAACACGTAGCTTGCATAAACAAACATGCTACTCCAGAAACAATAACTTGTATTTTTTACTTCATTTGTTTATTTTGTATGATGAGAAATGTTTATGTTTCGATTTAATATACATTATGAGTAGTTTTTTGTGTCATGTAGTTTTTATATCTATATTTATTTCATTCTACTCCATAAATAAAGACTGCTTTGTTTTTATTTTATTTGTTTATTTTGTATGATGACAAATGTTTATTGTATTCAATGTTTTTTGTATCGTTTTAATATATGTATGTATATTAAAACGATACAATAAACATTTGTCATCAGTAGTTTTTTGTGTCATGTAGTTTTTATATCTATATTTATTTTGGGTTGCATTGATAAACATTCCACTCCAGAAATAAATGACTGCTTTGTTTTATTTTTTTATTTAGCATGATGAAAAATATTTATGTTTCATTTTAATATAATGTCTTGTAGTTTTTTTTGTTATGTCGTGTTTATATCTATGTATTTTGCGTTGCATTAATAAACATTCTACTCCAGAAACAAAATGACTGACTTGTTTTTATTTCATTCGTTTATTCTAATAAGATGAACGTATCATTGCGTGTACTCTCACAGTGCTTGCTGTAGGTGGCAACAAAACTAAATGTAAGAGCACTCTCTTTGAATGCAATAAGTCTTCTGAGCTGAATATTTATTTTTGCATTATTTTGCGCATATTAAATACTGCACAACTAGTATACGCACAGATACTCTCGTTTTCTGTATCCGTAAGCCTCAAAATCAGGTTTTACATAGTTCAGGCATATTTTTCCAACAAATATTTTTATATATTTTTGTTGTAAAGTATTTTTTAATGAATTGTTTATTTATTGGGTATGGTTGCCCGGTTGCTATCGCTGATTATCTCTATCAAATCTTGACCCGAATCAACATTAACGTAACCGGCTTGAAAAAATAATAATTTGATTTTAATCGAGTAACCGGCTGTGAGTAACTCAATGTCACAGAAGTACAAAAATATCTATAAATTGATGACCTCAGTGATTAATTACATTATTAAATATATTATTATTTAATTAAATATATTATTCATCTAGTACCCATAACACAAGTTTTGAGTAGTTTATTTGGAGCGAGATGGACTATAGCTGTGTGGATTGTCCAACATTACCTAGGAAGGGTAGACTGAGGAGCATCGAGTCGTGGACAGTGCTGATGGGTGCACTGAGCGGCGTCGTGGAGTTGGAGGCTATGCCACTGAGGCATCTATCCTGGATTCACCTTAGAATAAGTATCTTTGGGGGTTAAAGGTGGAATTCCCCCAAATAGTTACAGGAGAAGATCTTCCCTGTACCGGGTCGGCCCAACTAGCCCAACCCGGGGTCTTTCGACCGACAGTTGATGTCGGAAAGTTCTATATAGGTCAAATGTTGTTGAAACCAACGTTGGCGCGATCTAGGAATAATGGTCACGTGATCTACTTTTTGCACTCAGAATTTTTGTTTTTTCATGTGTTGTTCAGCTCACATCATGTTAGAGGTCGCTACTATAAATTGCTGATTGTTGATGATTGTTGATTTACCTAGGGAGGGTAGACTGCCTAGCAGTGAATCGTGGACAGTGCTGATGGGTGCACTGAGCGGCGTCGTGGAGTTGGAGGCGTAGACACTCGACGTGTAGGAGGGCCACACGTTCAGCAACGCCATCACGAGCTGCCCCATACTGGCTGGAAAGAGACACTACTTTAGCATTCACTGGTAGGTATTATGTCCTGGAAAGAGACAGAACTTTAGCATTCACTGGTAGGTATATGTATATATGTCCGCGATTTCACACGCGTCGATCCTTTGGACAGCTAAAGAAAGACTTGCAAAAGACAGATGCTGGATGCGTCAAGCTGAAGACAGGGCGCTATGGCGCTCATTAACAGCAGTGGACTAATATTGGTTGATAATGATGATTCTTTGTAGAACTACGTCCATTCAAGATTACAGCTACCCATCCAAAATTGACATAAGAAAGCCCTTTTAATGGCCTTCGTAGTTTGAAATTGTATGGAAAGTACGCGCGCGATGGCCATTGAAATGGCTCAAGAATGTCAATTTGGATGGTCGGTTTTAGCGTAATCGCACAGCCGCCGGTCCGTTAAGGTGGTTTTGCGTGATTGAGTAACAAATATAACATCAATACAAATTTTCGTGTTAATCATATAATTACAGTGTAATTATAAGTTAAGGAACTGTAGTTATTGGCATACTATACGCAGAATTTCCCCAAAGAATAGTACCATATGACATTATGGAATGAATGTGCGCAAAGTAAATTTCTTTGAGGTGAGATTTCGATGTCATTGGTTTCGGTTGGAGCATAAATTCCATAGTAAATTAATAATGTACAGGCATAAAAATGGTATGCTGACTAAGGGATCTTACCGGAGATTGAGCTGCATCTTCCTAGGAATAAAGGTATACACTAATCACCAAATAAGGCGTAGACACTGTTGCTACACCCAGCTTTGAATGATCTTCTTAACCAAGAGAGGTATCAGGCCGTTATGCACTTAGTATAGTTTTAAGAACGATCACTATAAAATCGTTTTTCGGTGTTTTCAAGCATGGTTATACAGTATCCATCTTTCTTAGTTTGGATATAATGAATAGCTAACATTTACCTTGTTATCTTTCTGGTAAAGGCGTAATTATGCCGGTCAACACTCTTTGTTTGAAGTCTTATCTATGACTTAAACAATGCTATGAAATAATTGAATATTAAGAAGGCATATATTTCTATTAAAGTTTTATAAAAACTTACTCAAAATCGCGACTTGGAATTGGAATAGTTTTCCCTTCATCTCTGCAATTGTTTCTAACAAATTTCTCACGATTTTCCCTGTTTTTCGGGAGATACACAGTTCTAGAGTTCCCTGATATTTTCGCACACTTGTCGTGAACTCTTGGAGGCAACTACGCGATCTAATTTCGACAATTGAACATTACATAAGGTGTAAGAATAAACATTGAACTAGATTCGCTTCTAAAGCCTTATGCAAATATTTTTACTGTTGATAGTGCTATCATTTTGGTTAACTTAAACGCGTAGACTCTGTTCTGCTTTGTCATATTTTGGCATTTTTTTGTCTGTATGGCGAACCATGTCACAGACAATGTTATGACATACTATGTTCTTAAATAATAATAGATATATGCAGTACATATATAAAATAAAGTATTTTACACTAGCTGCACCCCGCGTCTTTGCACGCATGGAAATTTATTTGTAAAATTTTAGAATTTTACTGCACGCCTCCCAGGGATAGTTTCGTAAAAATAAAATATAAATGTTTAATTATTTACTTTGCAGTTTATTTATACCGAGTTTGGAGTGAATCAAATCAAGGAATCATAATTTTCTTTACAAACATTACCACCCTATTTAACCGCCTCAGAGGTTAAAGTTTCCAAATTTAAATACTTTGTATTATTCTAGGTCCTAAACTATACATAGCAAATTTCATTTAAATAATATAAGTAGTAACGCAGATTACCTACAACAAACATTCACACAGACTTTCCCATCACTATCACTACATAGTTTAAAATAAAGTCGCTTTCTCTGTCCCTATGTCCCTATATCCCTATGTCCCTTTGAATGCTTAAATCTTTAAAACTACGCAACGGATTTTGATGCGGTTTTTTTAATATATAGAGTGATTCAAGAGAAGGCTTTATACGTATAATAAAACCGTGCGAAGCCGGGGCGGGTCGCTGGTATGTTATAGTAGTAAGATTCTTCCAGTAGGTATATCGAATGAGTGTCTGATCAGATCATCAGATCATAAAGTAAATTTCGTAAATAAACAATTTTTTCGAAAATTGATTTAAACATATTTTTTTCATTCAATCATTACAAGATAATACCATAAACAATTAAATTTTGTACCTTGTGAGGTGTCTTGTGTCACTCACCTCTACTGCGTTGAATTAATCTTTAACTATTATTTAACTTAAGCCTAATTAACATACTGTACCTACTGTATCAAAAAATAATCTGTAGTTATTAGAAAAATTTTTGAAAAATGTCAGAAGAAAACTGTTTAAATACCTATGTTTTTTTATTTTTTTTATTTATGTAAGTGCAAGTCTAAAGTAACTTTTCATATCCCAAGAAATAAAGATAATAAACATTGAATTTTAATATGAAAAATGTCACTGAATTTTCTACCCCACAGTGTTCCACAGATTTTACACAGCCCTTTGCATACAACCCCAAAAATCCATGTTAAAAGAACATATCAAAAATGAAGTAGCAGGCAGAACTCTAATTATTCACTAATAATTATTTGATAAAGTTTGTACTAAATTAAATAGAGCTGACTTGTGTTATCAATATGCTCCAATGAGGCAATATTTAATTAATTATATCGTGGAAAACTTTGGTAGATTCCAATTTACCAAAACCTAGCTGTTATCCGAATATTCATCAAATCAATTAAAAATCAACAACTTTTACGTCTTTGGGCTTAAAAATAAGCTTACAAACAAGTCTAAAAATAAATTAATATCGAACGAGAAATAAAACTCTTTTCTTTCATCAACTAAGTCAATATTTATCTTTAGCTTCGCACATTTTTTCTTGCAAAAGATAATTTTAATTTTGAATATATTGTGATGTTGATGCTGATAATGTCCGAGATAATGAATGCGATTTGAATGAACATAGAGACAAGGGCGTTTCTGTTATTTATTAAAGTAATTCCATTGTCATTATAGATACCTACTGCAGAACATACGTAACGAAACGTTCTTGTAAGGAGGTGCTTGTTTTTGTCTATGGCTTGAATTTACCTACAGACATTAGAAGCATAAACGGACTGCTTGGAAACAGCTTAGCAAATCCTCAACCAAGAAACGACCTTCAATAAAAGGGCGAGATCTTAGAACAGGTCCTAAAACTCTATTTGAGTAAATATGCCCGTTTGTAAGGGTATCGGAGGCCTTTTTATACTTCCCCAACTGGATATTAATGTAGTTTTCATCCCTCCATCTCGGAAAGAGTATTTTTGCTCTCTAAGATCTGAGTGCCAAAGCCTTTTTTATCCTCTAGAGGATAAAGTTAATTGAATTCAGCTATGCACTAAGTTCGTGAATTCAAAACACCATTAAACCTATTTAGTTCTACCTTTATGGTTCCGAATGAATCTTAAAACCTTTTTAATATGTTAAAAACTCTGACTCGGAATGGTCTAAGATCCTACTGCAGGATTAGCCCGCTCATCGTTTTTTGATTAAAACCAAATTTTTATGTTTATTTGTAAGAAGGAGAATCACATTGGTCGTTCAGACATCAAGTGTATTCCTTTGTTTCCCACGAGACATTTAGGTCAGAAATACGAAGTATTCCCCGTGCGATCAGCTATACAGTTTTATTTACTGTAGAAATCTATCTATAGCAAGTTCTTAAAACTTTATTATACCCGTCACTCATTCACACGTCATGTTTGTATTATAAATTCTCCGTTTGTACAAACTACGATACCTATTGACTTATATTTACCCTCTCATTTGTATAGAGATAACGTAAAATTACGATGATTCTTAAATCAACACAATGTAACGTATATTTAGCATTCAAAGCAGTTGTCTAGGGCAATGTGATTTCTTTGTAGTGTTACATCAGAATTTTGTCTAATAGATAAAAACTTTAAATAATGATAGAGCTCATTTTAGATATAGTTATAATCTTACAAGGTACAACCTCCACGGTTATTTCAATTTTAGTTCTATCTACTCAATTCTTTTACGTACCCTTGCCTTCTAAGTAAATATACACATTTAATATATCGACGCATGAAAAGCAAACCTTACTAAGCGACAGTATGGGGTCAATTGAGTTTTATATATCAATCGAATCGCCAAAAAAATCCGCGTCGATTGGTCTGAGTCTCATAGCGCTGCGATGAGTTTTGCTGTCGCTTAAGAAGTACGTGAATTCTTAGTATTCTAAAATATTCGGCCCACTAAGCGACACAAAAATACGCATTTTACTTTATTCGGTTGGTTGAACAAGTTGACTTAATATTTTTTGCGGATAGTAATTTGTTCATGATTCGAATTTATTTTATCCATTGACTTAAATAATTTTTCTTCAGTAAAAATCATGAGTACGAAGCAGTAAGGTATTTTTACCTGAATTACGCTTTTCCGTCAAAGTCGCTTCGCAAATTTTATACGAATACAAAAAAGATCCAAGTGTTTCCTTATGCACTTGTTACTGTTATTGTGTTTAGCTCTATTTGTACTTATATACTATTGCTTGTTATGAAATTGGCATAAAAATCAACTTGGACAATTTTACAATAAAATGAAATATTAACTTGGTGTCGCTTAGACAATTTTACTTGACAAATTCGTTCGAAACTGAATGTCGGTTAGATATTTTTACCGGCGTGAATATTGTATAAAGAATGTCGCATAAATTATTTTACGTGAATTGTAAAACGAGTGATGATGGTGGTTAGGAAGCGCAGTTTTGTGTCAAATGTCGGTTAAAAACATCGCACTGCGTGAAACAAATGAATCCGCAGGCATTGACCGACCGACATTCGACCGCGGCGCGTCGGTTAGAGAGGACGCTGCGCGGTGCACTCGCCGCTCTTCCTTCGATTTTGGCGCGTAGTAAATAAGAAAACTGTAAGTAAAAATTCTTATTCACTTATATAAAACTATTCAAGCTCTAAGGAAATACTTGCCAAGTATTTAATTAAATTAGGTATAATTGCGTAGTTAACTAACTACTTTATTTTTATTTTTTTAGGTACGGTTTTACATCATCATCATGCACAAAAAACACCGCTCATCTAGAATCATCGACATAGCTCTCGCTTCTGCTGGAATAGGAGCATCGCCCAAGTGTCGACAAAAATTAAACTTCGATGTAAGTATAAATTGTATAGGTACCTACCGATACTCGTGACTACACTCATATTGTATACCTACCACAACTACCTACTTGCTTCAATCTAAATTATCTACCTATTTGTCCAAATTTATTACAACCTATGTACTTGTTTTCATTTCTAGACACTAGATGCACTAAGTACTGTCGACACTCGAAACTACACACACACGTTGTATACTTACCCACCTACGCCAATATCCCATTTTCTTCTGTTTACATTTCTTGCTTAAAACTATTATGAGACTAGGTACTTACATCCTACCTATCTAGATACACTGTCTACGACGGTACAAAGTTGTTATTGCATGCATACACTGATGACTGACTTGTATAGGTCTACTGCACGTGCTGTCGGTCAGCAATTATTTTCAGCGTCCTATCTTTGTCAATCTTCATTGTATAATACTTGGCTGAGCCAGCACCTATACTTCTCAAGTAGTGTGAAGCCTCCACAGCGAGAGACTGGGGTCCTGTAGGTAAAACTGTAATTTCTTATAATAAGAGATTTTTTTTCAGTTTCGCAACCAGCTCCGGCTTCTGATCGCAGGGACACCTACCTTTAACATCAGTTGTACAAAATGATAGTCAATCAGTCGGTTTTATACCTAGCCCATCCAACGATTACATACTGCTTCAAAACACTTCACAAAATGTCAAGGTTGGTGAAGAAAACGCCGCTGTTGTCATCACTATTGATGAAGCAGATCAACAAGGGACAGATTTATCTTTCGTTGACCACGAAAGAGGAAATTCGAACACCAACTTTATAAAGTCTGACTTTACACTGATACCAATCAATCAACCCTCAACATCTACTGGTTTAATTGGAGAACCCATGCCTCACGATTACATACCTAACGACAATCCCATTATAGACGAAGGTGATAACGCGGCGCAACCCTCAAACAGCATGGGTCCAGACACACCTAACATCGAAACATCTTCAACGGAAACCGCGGTGATAGAAGTACAATCAAATAGTAAGAATATTTCACTAAGCAAAAAAAACACCCGTAAGTGCAGAATAGACATTAAGTACATTGATTACATGTCCGACCATGAAGACTTTTCTACTTTTTACGGAGATATTGATGATTCAGATGACTGGTCGAAAGGACAAAGAGAAAGCGACGAGGAAACCGATGACCAGGACTCAGCTGGTAAAAAGAATAAGAGCTTTAGAAGACGAAAAACTAAAACAAATGAATCTGCAAATGAATTTACTCAAGTTTTTATTCCTTTGCTGTTATAATTAGTACCTGTTTATTAGTATTAGAGATACAGATCGACTAAGATAAAGGTAATATTTAGAAATTAAAAATTTAAATAGCATTATACAAACATGTGAATTCAATAAACACTGTGTGTATTTATAATTTCAAGATAAGCTCGATGTTTGTGTAACGCTGTCTCTATTTTCAATTTCAAGTTAATTTGATCGATCTGTAGTAACCAATCTTAAAGAATATCTGAACAAATATGATAAAAGTTACGTTGTGATATGATTATAGTTACTTCGATTGTTTTGATTGTTATAACTTTTATAATTTTACGAAATAATGATACATAATGTATCAGGTTCCTAAAAAATTGTGATAAGTTCATAGAATATTACATTACACATTAAAGAATTATAGTTATGTATCTTAGTACAGAAAAGTAAGAAAGAATTAGTATAGGTACAGTAGCGTTCACTATTTGCTATACCCCTAATTTCTAAAATATTCGCCAACAATAATGTTGAAGAACTTCAAGCAATCTTAAACTTAGTGCAAAAACATAACAATTGTTGAGATTCGAACCACGGCTTATCGCATCGCAGTCGACCGTTCTTTCATTTCTGCTACCCGGTATGTTGACTCATAGTTCGAATTTTTAAGCCAGTAGTTTTATCTTAACGGTGGTAGTTGAATCGGTTGAATGCATTTATTAATTTAGTTCAAATGAATGAGGGTAGTTATAACTTTTATGTAACGAATGACAGTCAAGTAATCGTTTCACCACCGCTGGAGTATAATTATTGTTATGGCATTAGTAAACTGTGTTTGCGTGTTAAAAGTTTGAAATATCAAAAAAAATAGCCATTTAAGCAATTTTGTAAGCACTAAAACTATAAAAAATCACGAACAAAACGTTCCTAATAAAACTATTGCAAGTCAGCTTGGGATAAGCGTAAGTGTATTTTTATTTTGTTTTGTATTGATTCGTCGTATTTATTGAGCATAGATAATTAAAATTTTATTTAACTTTCAAGGAAATAACAGTTCAACTTTGGGTGAGGAGATACGCTTTGACTGAAGATGTAAAGGCAAAGCGATCGGGTCCACGCCCATGGGGTTTCACATCAGAACGCCATCGACAAATTGTGAATACTCGCAGCCATGTCTGACATGGAGGGTCGGATAATACTATGGAGGAAACCAAACAAACGACTCCTACCACAAAATATACTACCTGTTCAAGCAAGTGGCAGAATTACCATAGGTAAGATGTGATATAAATAATAAGTATTACCATGCAAATTCTGCTACAAAATCAGTTTCTTTTACTAGAGACTAAATGACCTATCTAGTAAATTTCCAACATCTTTTTTATTACAAACTAAATTGCCTGTCCAGTCAATTTTTAATTGAATTTATACCCCTACCTACAAGTCTTGAGAAGTCAGTGTTTTTTTCAGGTTATTGGGGCTGGATGTCATCCATGGGCCCAGGAGAACTCGTAGAAATTGGCGGCCGCTTGGGGAACAATATTTACAAGTGTTGAAAAAAGTTGATATCACAGTGCTCGTTGCTTATCCAGTATCTCAAATGAAAAGTAGGCTAGAACAAAGTATACCAAGCGAGGGTTATCCAATTCCATATTAATTTTCAGTAAACAATAAATTAGTTTTGCTATGGTAGTTCTAGCTTGCTTTTCATTTAGCGTATTGCACAATGATGCTCCAAATTTCTCTTAATGGGTAAATAATGGTCTGTTACACACGAGAGATCTAAATTGTTAATATTTATTAGATGCTGCCTATAACAAAGTAGACCTTACAGTATACTGTGGTATAGGTTTTCTAATAATAACAAAACATGTTTGTTCTACTTGTGTGTTGACTTTTATTTACAAGGATTATAAAACAACATAGTTGTGTGAAAAGGAACCGAAAATGTAATAAATTTTCTTAATATAAGTTAATATCATTGTAATGTAATTTATTTTCTCTTTCTTTCTATTGTATTAATAAAATAACATCACATAAAATCTGAGATGTGTTTATTATATTCCAATCATACCCTATTTCTTATTAGTAAAAAAACAGATTATAGACAATTATTATGCTATATAGTCATAGGTGAAAAAAAGCAAAAATAACATCGGTATAATGAATCTAACATCCTACCCTAGAACACAAGCCGGACCCTCGAACCACTCATCCAGATTGTGATTGCTAGTTTAGTCGAAATTAAAGATAGCTTTTATTTTAGCTAGCTCAATTGTTTTAAAAATCATTTTCATTACTTACCAGCTTATTTTTTCTTTTACAATAATAGTAGTAATTTTCTTTGTTATTTTAGTTACTAGTGCTTTGTCAAAAAAAGCAAAAAATTGTTTAAGTAAAGCAGCAGGATTCGTTCCTGGTATGTCTATTAGGGGGGGTAAGCAAATAATGAACGCCTCTGTACTTACTGTAATTACAAATATCTACTTAACTGTCCAAAAACTTTTAAAACTTGGATGAGTTCCGTGATCATTTTAGAAATAAGTAACTGTGTGTTGAACTGTGCCTTGTTAAATTAATATTGAGACTGATTATTAAATGTGATCTCATTGTGTGTCAAATACTTTTTTAAGAGTAGATACTACTTAATTAGGTTATTTGGGATTTTTCAAGAATAAGTTTTTTTGTTTTTTACTAGTAAATTAAAACCTGAAAAAAGGAACCTATGTTTGTTAAACTTATTAACTTTCTAATACATGCCATTTCTAATTAAAATTCTTGCAATAAATACACTATGAATACAAAAAATTGTTTTCATTATTTAAGCTCATACAAAATGTCGGTTAGGTTTGCAAATATTTCAGTATAATTATTATTTGGATTTATTTTCTTGACAATTCTCCCTGAAGTTAAATCATTAAAACAATTTTCTCAGTTTATAAAATAAATATTTTTATGACTGATACATTTTTACCTATTCTCATAGACATTCGCTTATGTAATATAAAGAAATAAACCTGCTGGTAACTGAGAAGATTCTGGCGTAAAGATAGTTTTACCTGAAATTTTTGTCGGGTTAATTATTATCTAACCGACTAAAAAGTATGAATTTAAAGTGTTACGGTAATAATTTATTTGTGAGGTTAAGGCCTACAATATTACAATGCCTAGGCTGTAACAATTATTTCTTTATGACATAAACTCAAATTATAAAGCATTTTTTTGCACAAAAAAAAAACTTTTATCAGCCCTCCTATACATTTAAATCCATGTCGGTTAGTAAACTTTGCCTTTCAAGCGTCGATATAAAATCTCTAGTTAGACAGATATTTTCTTTTTATTCAAAAACTAAAATCTAAAACAGTGTTTGCATCATTTATTTTTAATCGTAGAGATAAGTACCTATACTTTATATTATAATACTTTCTTTTTAAAAAGAGTTTAAAACTACATAGTTTACTGATAAAACTCTTTTACTGTTTGCTCAATTAAATAGAAAATAACCAATATAAAGAGTATCACGCCATGTGACCGTTAATTTTTATAGCATGCAATTATTATCCCAAGTATAGATTAACGCCTTTGTTTCTATAAGTACGACTCAATTCTTTATTCAAAAACCTTAAATCTGGATCTGTTTATCCATCACTTATTGTCGCCAAATACCTCAATTGTATGGATTATGACGAATATTATAGGTAAGCAAAAACGTAAAAAGTATGTAGGTAACTAAAGACCTGAAATTAGGCCATGTAACATTGCGGTGGCTGTTCCACCAGGTTCGATGACCAATTCATCTGGCGTGATGGATGTTCCACCTGGAGTGATGGATGTTCCACCTGGAGTGATGGATGTTCCACCTGGATATGATGACTAATTCATCAGGCATGATGGCTAATCCATCGGATTATGATGACTAGTTCATCGGGCATGATGGCTAATCCATCGGGTTCTCTGGTTACTGATTCTTAGTATTACGGGGACGCATCCCGTTATGGCCTCCAACCTCCCCTAAAGCCATCCCGAGCCACGCTCTAAACTGATTTACTTGTCCGCAGACGCATTGGTAAATACACAATAGTAATAATGTGAATCTGATTCTAATATCGGTGGCAAAGGTTCTCACTTGCATGCACAGTAACTCAAAGTTACTCACCGATGTCTCTCGCTCGTCGTCTCGTGACAGAATGTATCGATCGCCCGTTCAGCATCAGAGGGCGCTGCGCGCGCGCACGCCCCCTTCGTAGGCTTTTGCCCTTAGCTTGTCATGACAGTCAGCTGTCATTGTATCAACCTACCAACTGCCTAGGTAGGTACCGATATAATATTTCTTCGCCTTCGCGACATTCCCCCCCTCCAAGGAAGAATGAGAAAGAAAGATATTAAAAATTACCGATTCATTAAACAAGGATTTATAAGTCTTAATCACCTAATTGACTCTGAGCATTATCTGACTTAATCTTGTGAATACTGTAAACAGAGCATGGTCCACTCTTTGACCTTTTCTCTGCAATTTGCTGCCCAAGCCCTGGTTGACCTCTTACTGATCTCTTCTGTTTCAGCTACTGATTCTGATTGCGACGCAACTTGATGTTCTGGTTTAATTTATTCCTCGGAACCTTGAGCTCTAATCGTCGGTACTTGGTCCACTGTTTGACCTTTTCTTTGCCATTTGCTGCCCAAGCCCTGGTTGGCTTCTTACTGATCTCTTTTGCATCAGCAACTGATTATAGTTGCGCCGCAGCTTGATGTTCTGGTTTACTTTGTTCCTCGGAACCTTGAGCTCTAATCGTCGGAACTCGGTCCACATTCAGAACTGTACTCTCCTTGATTTCAAGTGGAAATCATTTTGCTATTGAATGAGTGAAGCGTCTCTTTTCAATGTTTTCACTCTTGACACTTTTATCTACTCCAACTCAACCTCATACTAATTATTATATTAGTCCAACCTTACAGTGCGCCTTATTTCCCTCTGATGTTATCTAATTTATTTATTTTACTGATTGGTTAACATCTTAACGAATTCTGCTAAATCATCTGTCTGCAAAGTCAATATGTTCTCCATTTACTATTGATTCTGCGTTCTCCATTGCTGAACATATTGATTTTGATTTACTTAGTATTTCTCTTCTTCTTATAGTGGCTCTCCACTACTGGAGGTAAGCAACCAGCTCAGCGAGTTTCTCGTGATCTTGCGCCAAGCGAAAAAGTTCTTCGACGCTGGCGATATTCGTCCACTTTCGGATGGTCCGCAACCACGACTACTTTCATCTGCTAACGCGTCCGCGTTTACCTATCACTTTGCCAATCACGATAAGCTGGATCGCTGGTATATTTCTAAGCACATGTCCAAGATATCCAACCTTTCTACGTTTGATGGTATGCAGCAGTTCTCAAGTCCAGCTGAGCCACATCTCGAAAACTTCGAGACGTTTCTGGGTATCTGCTCATATAGTCCAAGCCTCGCTACCTTATAACTACTACCGTATACTACTAGCCACGCGTAACAATTTATCTTATGCTGAAGATAAATTCTCTTTTTGTAGGTATTCTCTTTCACTATTCATATTAGGCTCTCATAAACTCATCCAAACTATGTTGGTTGCCTGGAAAAAATCGCTCTAAGCAATAAGGCATTGTGCAACTGTTTTAGTGTTAGGCTTTTTAGTTCTGTTTTTCTTTATTGTGGTGTGCAATAAAGAGTATTTAATAATAATAATAATTCCGGACAATCTACACAGCATCATCTAGCCTCAAGCTAAGCAGAGCTTGTGTTATGGGTACCTATTAGATGACTGATATACTGATATACTTAATATAATACATTTGTATTGTATTGTTGTCTATCAAGCTGAAGCTCATCAGCTGTTTGCTTGACTTATGTGGCGTTATCCGACAATATCAACTGTGACTGCAATAGTGATCCAAGCTCTTGAATACGCAAACCCAGCGTTTCTATTGAGGGTACTATTTTATTCGCTTTCGGTTTAATTCGTGGTTTTATCGACATTATCTTAGTAATAGTATTCGCAAGACCCTCCTCAACCAAGGAAATAGTCGTAATACATTATGTTCGGCAAACTTTAGGTAATCTAAGAATGTATTGTCAGAAATTTACATCCTCTACGATAACTGACTCCTCCTGATCCTCTACGAGGCGGCCCGCTGCCGCAACGTTTCGCATACATATTCAATTTCTGCCTTTTAACACTTTTCTGTCTGGAGGACCTAAACAACGTTACCTCCATTCGATTAACGATAAATGGTAGCAGAAAAATGCAAAATTGTATGAATACCATAGTATTATCACGTGATCTGATAGGTACATTTACAATACCATCAGGCTCATCGAAAACATCGCGTAGCCAATAAGCACTTTTGAAAAGCGATTTCGCTAAGTCGCTTGTCTACATAATAACGAACTTCGTGGTCGTTAGAGCCATGACGATTGTAGAAATTGAATCGCTTCTTAGCGAATACTGTTAAGCTGAGCTAAGCCTGAAGCTGCTTCCTACCTGACTAATTCAGGTTTGTTTTCAGTAATTATCAAACTTGTTGTTTCTGATTGTGCTTTATTATAAATTGTTGTCGACACAGTTCAAGTTGCGATTGACTGACTTACAATCAAAACAATTTACTCATGTACCCAAACATGACATGTATTGTGATTTTATTTAAGACGGTGAGTTGCGTCTGGGCCGTTCGGCCCTCGTATAACTACTCGTACACAGGAAATAATGATAATTCAGTGAGGAAGAGGCAAAACTTCATGTCATGATAACTAACAGTTCTCGCCTCTCTAAAATCAGAAACACTTTTTGTCCTGGTACAACACTAATCTTGTTTATCATAAATTAACAATACTTTTAGTGTATTAAGAACTTTTCAAATAATACGACTGCAGTGTATGCATGTCCAGCAGTGGACTAATATAGGATGCAGTGCTCTGTGCTGATGATGATGATGTATGCATGCTTGATTGCATACATATGTACTACATATGCATCTATTGAAGCAGTAATCTTTAGAATATTCGCTGTTAAGTTTTGTGTAAAACAGCATCAACATAAATGTATCTTGCAAACTTGCGTCATTGATGAGGTAGGTAGGTAATGAACCAAGTGCTCCTGTGTTGTATTCGTATTTCGGATTCGGATTTTATGATACTTAGCCGTTGCATGTCCCATGAATCTAATATTCCTTGAGAACGAGAAATATTATCATTACTACTAATAAATCTTATCTGATCCATCATTTATTAACTTATATTACAATTAACTCGTAAAAGTTCCCACTTCCATAATAATTAGGGGTAATTATTTCGCACATAAAAGTGAACATTGATAACTTCAGTTGAATGTCAACAAACAAACAACTCTTGGCAGTATAATATAATTATTTACGAAAACTAATTACTACAATCGAGAAAAACTGTTACCATCTCGAATATTACTCGGAGCTACTTACTAGGCAAGCTTAAAGCAGCGTGATATTTACTGCACTTTGCACTGTAGTGTTAACACTACCTGATGTACCTAGTTCTTTTCATTTACAGCTGCCGCCTGTGTATACTTTTTCGGACCAAAAACTTTGTATTTGTAGGTTTGATGATTATTATGTCTACGTCTATTTTCTATCTTTTCTTCTGATCTTATGTGTGTCTGCTGTAACGTTTTCCGTCATCTCCTTCACTTCACTATTTGTCTCTTCAGTAATCTTTACATCTATCGTGTTTTTCTTTAATCTATTTGAGGCCTCTTTATCAGAACTTACATATTCTAGATATTATGCAATACCATCTATTTTCTTCTCCTCATCTGTCATCTTCATTCTTATCTAATATACCTAGTTTGACCTTCAAGTAATTCCTCCCTTATCGTTACTCGGAGACGATTGTGATCCACGTCTTCACCAAGGGAGCTCAATGTGCGTAGGTGTCTATTTCATTAAGTTTACATCACCAACAAGGAGGTTCAATGCACGCGTAGGTGTCTATTTCATTGAGCGCGTGCCTGCAGTTTTTCCTTCTGTTGCAACAACTGGCTTTATCCTGTATAGTTCCACACCATGCGCGTTAATAATCGCCGCAGGTAGACCGAACCTTTCCTTGAGAGTTCAGACAACTATGCTTTAATTTGTGTCAATTGTGTCTAATCTTTAGATAGATTGTTTTGCATCACCTTCAAGAACGGATTGAAGAGATACAATAGCTTTTCTAAAAAATATCTGAGCGTCTGGTCGATGCATCGCGTGACCCGCGAGTACCTGGCTCCGCATCATCATTGCCATACAGGGTGGTAATGCAGCCAGTGTCTTGGGAACGCCTCCGACTGGTATTGACATGATCAATTGAGCTACCTTTAGACTATTTGCAACCGTCTACATTTAGCCCAATGGTTTCAATTGCATATACTTATTGTAATTTTCGTTATTATTAAAGATGTCATACTTTTCTAACTCATTGATATTTCTACCGTCAACATTTGAGACAAATTGGTCCCGAACTTGGTACCATTTGAGTACTTATGTCACCATCAAATTTACTCAACTAGGTTAGGTTAATGTTCCTTTATTTTCATTTCATCTTTTAAATACATGTGTTCATTTTTGTTTAACTGATTTCTTTGTTTATTGTTTTACGCGGGTAACAGCTGCTGCTGCTGCGCCCTCTAGGTGTCGCATAAAACCAGCGCACAGTAGCGCCATCGTTACTGTGCATCATGCTGAGCGACTATTATTTTTTGATGGCACGTTGATAACTTTTATATGTTTGTGACAACTTTATATTCCTACTTGTAATTTTGTGACACAGAATTTACTTTATTACTTTAAGATTCCATTCTCCGCAATTTTCTACAAATATTGAGGCTTCTGCCATTTGTCGCAGCTGCACCACAGTTTTGGTTACAGCGCCTCAGACGAATATCCATTTAAGACACCAACTCTTCGGCCTTAATTAGTATAGTCGTATATTCGGTGATCTTATCAGTGTTAGGTTGTGCAGCTAATTTGCAGTAGATATTAATTTCTGCTACAAGCCACTCTAGCAATTAGCACTCTTTATTTTAGCTCCGATCAGCTTTAATTCTTTAAATCTTATCAGTGTTAAGTTCTGCAGCTAATTTGCAGTAGATATTATTTCTGCTACAAGCCACTCTAGCAAGTAGCACTCTTTATTTTAGCTCCGATCAGCTCTAATTATTTAAATCTTATCAGTGTTAGGTTCTGCACCTAATTTGCAGTAGATATTAATTTCTGCTACAAGCCACTCTAGCAAGTAGCACTCTTTATTTTAGCTCCGATCAGCTCTAATTCTTAAAGTCAGCATCAACATCCGTAATTTTCGTAAGGGCGCACTGGGCAAATTTTATGCATGATAGGACTGATAAGTTCAATAGCGTCAAACGGGTCTGGAGAATCTCCATTTTGTCTAATTTAAGTACAGTTCCTACTCTTAATATCGGAATCTAACCAAGATCTTGCTTATAAAAACAAAAAATATTTAGCACTTCTTGTACCTTTTATTAAGTGCCTACCTACCTACCTTCTTAGGTAGCAATTTTAAGCCGATTCCCAGCGTCTCACACGAGTTTATTCCCATCGTCTCACGGGTGTATAATCTCAGCGTCTCAAACGAGTTTATTCTTAACGTCTCACGAGTGTGTAACCTCAACATCTCAAACGACTTTATTCTCAACGTCTCACGGGTTTGTAATCTCAACGTCTCACACGACTTAACGTCTCAAGAGTATGTAATCCCAACGTCTCACTCTCAAACGAGTTTTTTCTCAACGTCTCACTAGTGTGCTACCTGATGTAATACAATCCGACTGTGACATATACTCAACGTCTCACGTAAGACGGCGCGGCGGCGGCACCCTTATTTTATTCTCTTTTCTTGCACTTTATTTCAAGATTTTATCATAAGTTTGCTAAATTCTAAGTACCTAGTAGGTACGTGCTTAGGTATCTACTACATACCAACGTAGGTTTCTTTCTAATAAAGTCCCACAAACACGTTACGAAATACTTGATTATAAAGAACTATTTAATGTTTAAAACGGCATGTTTTAATGCATGCAAAGGGACAGCAACCTTATTCTGGTCTGTGTCCAGCAGTGGACTAATTTTAAATGAATATTAGTAATCTGTATGGTTGTTTCAAAAAACCAAAATGTCCAAATTTTAGTACCATCTCGTACTTAGATAAATCATTTCGTACGAAGGTTGCCTCGCAAAAGTAAGGCCTTTTATTGTGTTTAAGATAACAACTCTAAATACTCTAATGTCTGAATTTAACTTCGCACAAGGGTTGCCTGGCAGTAGTAAGGCCGTTTATTGCGCCACAGTGTCTTAAATAAGAAAACATCCTGTTTGCTCTAACGTCTGAATTTACCTTCGCACGAAGGTTGCCTGGCAGAAGTAAGGCCGTTTATTGCGCCGCAGTGTTTAAATTGGAGAACCCCTCTAAATGCTGAATTATATCTGAATTTAACTTCGCAAGAAGGTTGCCTTCTTCAAATGCCTGATTTTTTGTTTGGCATGAAGGTTGCCTGGCAGAAATAAGTCCGCCCTATATCGTATTTAACTTAGTAGAACCATACTCAAATGTCTGATTTTTTGTGTAGCATGAAGGTTGCCTGGCAGAAATAAGTCCGCCTAATATCGTATGTAACTTAGTAGAACCATATTCAAATGCCTGATTTTTTTGTTTGGTATGAAGGTTGCCTGGCAGAAATAAGTCCGCCTAATATCCCAAATCTCTTTATCTTTTTTTTAAGATATTGTATTGCATTACGAATAGGTATATTACCCTTTCTTGTGCTATCGGGTAACAAGAACCAATTTTTACGAGTAAAATTAAATATAGTGTAAAATCCGCACCACTCTTTTAGTATACAAATAATGATTACGCAGAATAATGACCTTCATTAGTACCTCGGTCTAAATGGTTATAATTATTAACAACACATTCGAGCACAAAGTCGTGCAATATTATATAATCATTTACAGATATTTACTGAGTCACTCCGCTTCGTCAACAGTGCGAGCACAAAAAGAAAATCTACCCGCATGATATTTTATGGAAACAATGTAAGCATTCTATTTTTAAACAGCAAGGATCGAATAACTGTTCGATCCCTGCATCTCCACCATGTCGCCAAATACCTCAATTGTATGGATTATGACGAATATTATAGGTAAGCAAAAACGTAAAAAGTATGTAGGTAACTAAAGACCTGAAATTAGGCCATGTAACATTGCGGTGGCTGTTCCACCAGGTTCGATGACCAATTCATCTGGCGTGATGGATGTTCCACCTGGAGTGATGGATGTTCCACCTGGAGTGATGGATGTTCCACCTGGATATGATGACTAATTCATCAGGCATGATGGCTAATCCATCGGATTATGATGACTAATTCATCGGGCATGATGGCTAATCCATCGGGTTCTCTGGTTACTGATTCTTAGTATTACGGGGACGCATCCCGTTATGGCCTCCAACCTCCCCTAAAGCCATCCCGAGCCACGCTCTAAACTGATTTACTTGTCCGCAGACGCATTGGTAAATACACAATAGTAATAATGTGAATCTGATTCTAATATCGGTGGCAAAGGTTCTCACTTGCATGCACAGTAACTCAAAGTTACTCACCGATGTCTCTCGCTCGTCGTCTCGTGACAGAATGTATCGATCGCCCGTTCAGCATCAGAGGGCGCTGCGCGCGCGCACGCCCCCTTCGTAGGCTTTTGCCCTTAGCTTGTCATGACAGTCAGCTGTCATTGTATCAACCTACCAACTGCCTAGGTAGGTACCGATATAATATTTCTTCGCCTTCGCGACACTTATTTTTAATCGTAGTTAAAAGTAAAATAAATAAACTTATAATATAAGTGACGTCACGCCATGCTATAAAATGACGAAACCCCACTTTGCGCTATATCTGGGTCATTTTCTGTTTGATTGACAAAAGAAAAACAATAATAATCAATAATCATTTATTTCATTAATTTCTAGAATAATACGTCACATTTGTTTGGCTTACTACATTTCAAATATTACATAATGTAAGCAAGTAGGTTATTCATATAAATAACAACAAACAATTATTAATTCATGTAAAAAAACAGTATCTATAAAAATTAAATTAATAAAAATAGAACATAAAAATATTATAAAAAATATACATTCAGACAACTAATAATATTAATTTAGTCAGCTTTATAGGCTATGAATTCCTCATAGCTGTAAAAGCTGTTTTCAGCGAGCCAGTGCTTAAGTTTACTCTTAAAGGATGCAAGGCTAGTTGCCTTAATAGTTGCCTAAACAGGCGTGCAATATCTAACTCACGGACTAAATGAAATAGTATTTTTCTTACTCAGGAAACTATCGTATTATATCAATGTATATGTGTCCATAGCTGTATATAGGCCTCCAACCATAATGAGCACCTTAGCGCCCTGTCTTCAGCTTGCTGCATCCAGCATCTGCCTGCAGTCTTACGCAGGTCGTCATCCCACCGTCCTAAACTACGTTTGCATCAGTCCTGGACTTATAAATAGGCCGTATAGGCCGCGGCCTAGGGGCGGCAGCGTCCTAGGGGGGTGGCAGATTTCAGAGGACGGTCACTCGATTGCAGACGATAAAAGTCAAACACTTTCATTTTTGGGTTCCTTATGCTTTTTATTGCCAATTGCAGGATTCGAACCTTATCTGCCTTAGGGTGGCTATTAATGAACGGCTCGGAACATAGGGCGGCGGAAAAAAGTGGCCTACGCTCATAAGAAATATAAATCCGCCACTGGTTTGCATCCGCGGTCTCCACAGAAGAACATGTTTATTGCATTGTCGGTTCTTAGAGAGATATGGCAAGCCCACTGCGATTTGTTTGAGTTTAATTTTCTCTTTGATTTTACTTTACATTGACACAGAATTAGATGTATCATGGACATTGAACATTTTTATTTTAAGTTATAAACTTATATGAAATTACTGGATCAAATATCGTGAATAGGCTCGGCAGGACTAACTAATATTGCAGTTTATTCTTTCTGACATATTGCATTATTTAGGTGAATTTGTCCAATCAAGGAACTGAAAGCCTGAGATACGACAAGAGTGCTCTCTAGAAATGTGTCATAAATTACAATTTTTTTATCATTTACTTTAATTTTTCGGTTTTTGTGTCATTTATTTAAGTTTTTGCTACAATATTCAACGTCCAGCATGACCCACACTTGTTTTAAATTTTAAAACTTTATATGTTTATGTTTTTTGTTACTTTCAGCATTGTTTGTGTGGATGATCCGTTAAGCCGCGTACAGACTGCTGTAATGTAACATGCAATGTATCACGCAATGAAAGAATTTGCCGTCCACACTGTCGCAATGTATCATGCAATGTAACAGAAATCACATAGTGTGGACGCCTCGCGCGCACGAACCGCGCACACCACGCGCACGAACAGAGCATTTCAACTCGTGCGCGCCGCGATCCGCCATTTGTCGGTTTTTTCGCCGAACACAAAGGGGCGCGCAGTGTGCGCGGAGCGCCAGTGTGGACGGGTTGTTTTGTTTACTCGAACGCGCGCGAACATTGGAAGAATGGAAGAAAACACAGAGCCGTTTACGTTACGTTTTTTTTCACATGATTGATGATTATCATTGAAGCATCGACAATCATCGTAGCCAGTAATAATTGTATAATAAATTATCTCCGCGCGTTCTCGGCAGACTGAGCTATGTTCGCTGCGCGCATGCCGGAAAAGATGCGAACACGTACGTGCTCAGTTCGTGCGCGCGCTGCGTCCACACTTATGAAATGCTCCTTTCATGTTACATTGCATGTTACGTTACCGCAGTCTGTACGCGGCTTAAAGTAAACATGTGGCTCCGACGTAAGACCAGCGTTGGTTGCTAGCTTGCTAGTCAACCAACTCAGGCTGAGGCAGAGCCATTTTGTCATAGATTTGCACTTCATATTTTCTTCTTAGTTTAACATGTAAATATTATAAAGAAATATTATTTTCTTTTATTCTATTCTATTTTATTTCCATGTACACAAAGGTACTTGCATATGGAAAAGGTTACTGCGAATTATTAAGATGGATAGATCTCTTATTGTATGCGATTTAGAAGGCGCCTTAAATTTTACTATTTGTTACATTTCAATCAGCATTCTGATTAATAAATAGCAGGCGCTAAAAAGATTTAACGATTTTGCTCTGAATTTTTGTAATATTTATAAATGACATGTATGGAATTTTGGCAACCTCTGTGGCGTTGCGAGTAAACATCAGCCTGTGACTCAAGAGGCACCTTCTACTCCCGCCTTGGACAAATGTACGGTTTGCAGATATTTGTTCCGAGGTTCTGGGTTTTTCGATGAATAATAAAATATAATATATTTCTCTGTAAGGTATTGCAGATATCTAAAAATAATTAAGATCTGCTTAGTTTGGCTAGATGACGCTCTGAATTGTATATTATTATTTGAAGACTTATTAATATGCCTACTATGTGAAACCAGCATAAGCTCAACAATCTAACGTAAAATACCCACCTTACAACTAAGGTCAATTAAAAGACTCTAAATATCAATTTATTTATTTATTCTTTAAAAAAGCCTTCTGTATATCAGTAACGGACAGCCCCTTGGTCTCAGGCACACAGTAGTAGCTGTAGCCAGCTCCGATGAAGCACACACACGAGAACAGATAGAAGACTGGACCGAGACCGACGCTCTCTACCAGGGGGTTGAAGATGAGCAGCGTCAGGAAGGTGAAGATCCAGACAAAAGACATCACGATGCTGTTGCAGAAGCTTCGGACCTGGGGAAGAGAAATAATATTAGTAATGCTGGACTGTAAGTCTGGACAGTGTAAGAAAACGCAAGTCCTATTTTATCTCAAGCAGAAACACCCCACCGCCAAAACAAAGGGTATTGTTGTAAACCCGATAGTATAGTCTTTATAATATCTAAGTGATCATGTACATTGGGATAAAAACAAGAGGAATCACCTCTGGCGGAACTTATGTATAACTAACTTAACTTATAACTTAACTCATCATGCAGAACTCAGAGTCCTCCCCAGAGTCAAAAGTCACTGCTTGATTTTCCATAAAAAGTTCTTCTAAATTACCTCTAGTAGCAGGAACACCTCATCAGCTAATACAAAGGGTATAGTCGCACACTCTATAGTATATACAAAATGTAGAAGCTGTACGTACATAGATGAGTAGATCGGTGCACCAGGTAAAAGCCAGTGGAAGATCTAGAACTCATCGTCCTAAATAAACGGCGTGATTTGCCAAAAAAGTCTTAAATTGAAATTTACCTTTGATATAGTCGCACATCCTATAGTATAGACAAAGCTGTACATATAGATGAGCAACGCAATACACCAGTAAGAAACCAGTGGTAGACGTCATGCAAATACAGTTTCCGAAAGCAAACTGATTTGTCATAAAAAAGTCTTCTTATTGCCAAAAGTCTTTGAAATTTACCTCTGGTAGGAACACCTCAGCAGCTAATACAAAGGGTATAGTCGCACACCCTGTAGTATAGACAAAGCTGTTGATATAGATAAGTGACGCAGTAACCCAGAAATAAAACAATGGAAGACGTCATGCAGAACTCAGCGTCCTAAAAGAAACTGCTTGTTTTGCCATAGGTTAAAGACCTTCAAAGTTACCTCTGGTAGGAACACCTCAGCAGCTAATACAAAGGGTATAGTCGCACACCCAGTAGTATAGACAAAGCTGTAGATATAGATGAGTAGAGCGGTGCACCAGGGAGGAAACCAGTGGAACTGCAGCTGAGCGCCCAGGAGCAGGGTGCAAAGACCAGAGAGTGTGCCAGCCACCATGAGAAGCATCTGGAAGAAGGAATAGAAAAGGTGTTATTAGTATAGTAATACATAGGCATAGTGCTAATGGTAATTGATTGAATTGAAAGCTGGAATAGAGTGAATCTTCCGTTTTTCGATTCGAGAACGTGGCGGGCGTGGCATAAGAATCATGGTTTAAGAAAGAGCCACATATTGAGGACTTGAGTTCAAGGTCCACAAATCACGTCCTGAGGGTATCCTCAGGACTTCATTGCAAGCATTGGCAGTGGTTTAATTCTGTACATTTTAACCACTGTACTGCAAACACTGCAGCCTGGTAATTGTGAAAATACTATTAATACCCCTTTTTGTTCAGTGGTGTATTCGGTTATGTGCGTAAACGTGCTGATAGGTCTTTGTTTCAATTAGGTTTGACTTTTTTTTTATCAACGATAATAGACCTTCATTTGACCACAATCTCACCTGATGGTAAGTGACATACAAACATACATGGCCGAAGATGTATCACGAGAGTCTAAAACCACTCAGTTAGAAGCGATTTGCTTTCTGACAATTTCAAATACTTTTAATGATTCCTTTGGACTTTCTGAACTACAGTCGTTTGACGTTCGTGTTCGTAGGCTAACCCTTGTACAACCATGATGAACAACCTCTCTTTTATCTTATTTTATAATTGATCTAATCTTTTAGCGAATTTTTGCCACGGAACAGAAAAAATATTTCCTGTCTTTGATCAAGTCATGTCCAACAACTTTACAGGACACCGGGTTTATCAGGTTTTCCATGAAAATCATCAAAAGAAAAACAGAAAATCATAAACAAAAGCATTCCCTTACCTTTCTCCCGCATCTGTCGATAAGAGCCACAGTCATAAGACTTGCTATTAAGAAGTCCAGAGCCACAAATATAGCGCACAGGTTTGTGGGTAGCGAAGGTACTGCTTCCTTGAAGAGTGGTTCCGCATAGACTTGGAGCACCACACAGCCCATCATGATCGTGAGGGTCATGATTGTGAGGACGGTGAAGAGAGCCCGCTTTGAGGACTTGGACTTTACTGGAAATGAAGGAAATATATAACGTCAGGGTTATGACAAAGCTTAGACGAAAACCACAGCTTATTGTGACATTATCAGTTACATTTTTTTATAAATTATGACGAGTCCAAGAGTCCTGTACTCAAACTCAAAGTACTTAATTTCCCTTAGTAGGTCTATAAACTAAAAATAAAGGTATATTAAAGCACTTTGAGTTTTCAATTTTGACGACCAATCTGGCGCAGTAGGCGAAGGTCTGCCTGCAACGCAGGTGGTTGTGGGTTCGATTCCCGCCTTGATTTTTTTTTTTACGATTGTTTATCTTGGGGCTAGATGATGCTGTGGGGATTGTCGACCATTTATTTATTTAAATAGGTTCCATTAAATAGCTCTTTGTGATTCGCGTCGCTGAATAATGAATAATATTTAATCAATAACTTACAGAATAGTTTCCACGCAGGTTCAGCGCTTGTTTTCAGTTCTATTTCTAATTTTTCTTTGGTTGTGATTAGTTCATTCGCCGTTTCAGGATCTGAAACAAAAAATAAATACTAATATCAGATCTTGAAAAATATAGGTATCAATCAAATACAATGCAGTACTTAATATTATTTAGATATAATACTACTATATTAAATATCATACTTTAATCGAATTTTTCAATTTTCAATTTTGAAAGATTAATAAATTGAAAAAAGAAAAATCGCATTAAATTTCATGTTAATAATACCTAATCCCTGGACTCTGATTTCGTTTAATATTAATTTGGTTTCTTTGGGTTCGGTTTTAGAAGTTGGTGCACAAAAATGCTGCTACCATGGAAGAATAAATAGAAAATACGTTGTGTTTTATGAAGAAGAATGGAATTAGGACAACTTCTTTATTAACAACGAAAATTACAAGCAAGGAATAGAAAAATTACAACTAGTATTTACAATTGAAACCATTGAGCTAACTGCAGACGGTTGCAAACAGTCTAAAGCTAGGTTCATATTGCTGTGTCGGGGTCTGTCGGGGCGCCGTCTGTCGTTTCGCTGAGCGTTCATACTGATGTGTTGTGTTGGGGCGCAATAGGTATATCGCATTTTTAGATCATTCATCGTTTGAGAGTTGTGGCGTCAAAACGTGTTGGTTTTAAAATGGAATCATCTGATACTGACAGACAGTCATTTTGATTCCTATTATTAATTTCAATTTCTATTATTAATGACTCATCTTAAAAAAAAGAATAAATATTCAATGTTTTTGCTATTTCTTCCCAAACACCATTCCTGATACCTTGATCCTTATTTTCTTTATATTTAGTGTCATAGAGTACACTATAATATTGCCGTACTAACTCTATAAGTTAATCAGACATTTTTAAATGAAGTAGGTATAACTGCGTAGAACGAAAAAAAAGTCTATTTACGGAATAAACTGCATCCCACGCGGTTACGCGCCAGAATGGCAGATACACATTGATGTGGCGCGTTGTGTCGCGACAGATCCCCCACCACCTCTCTGGCGCGACCGGGCGCCGAGCGATTGCCGTCACGACAGATCGCGCCACACCCCAACACAAGCTACTAATGTGAATCTAGTCATACTAAATGTATGAGACCGATAGCGTTCTGTCGCGCCACAACACACCCCGACACAGCAATATGAACCTAGCTTAAAGGTAGCTCAATTGATCCATGTCAATACCAGCCGGAAGCGTCCCCAAGACACTGGCTGCATTAGCACGCTGTATGGCAATGCTGATGCGCTGAGCCAGATTTTCAACAGCTCTCGGGTCACGCGTCGCATCGACCAGACGATCATATAATTTTTTAAAAACCCGGAGAGCCTCGGTTTTTAAAGCCCCACGGACCTAGGGTCTCGAATCCAAGGGGAGCAAATGCGTAGTTTCTGTCGAGACCTGCATATTTGCGCGTCTTGAGATCCTCGGCCAGATCTGCCGCCGCACAAGCCCTAGTGGATGTCCTTGAAAGATGGGAAGGTGCAAGTGTGTCGACGCATGTAGCGTCATGGAATTAGGTACCTACTATTATAGAAGTTCGGCTATTCATTGTTTCGACAGAACATATACCGTACTTACTCGACAAACATTAATTCGACAGAAACTACTTTGACAACACACACTTTCGAAATACCATTACTTCTACAGACCCTGCTTCGAACTACGAGCATAAGAATAGACAAGACTAGAAGGGAAACTTCGCTCAGAACGCGCTCAAGGTCACGATATTAGCCTACGCGATTCTGCACGTTAAACGTGCAGTGGGCGGGCCCATTTAGTAGGGCTGTCACAGCCGGCAACGCCGCACGCGGATTTTAATATTTGTGTAAGTTAGGTTCGTACCTCTATAATATAACGTCACGGTCAAGTTATTTTGGTGTGATCGGTTGTAACAATAACTCAAAACGAAGACAAATTTAAGTTTTTTTAGATTGATAAAAGATAATGATAATACATACATACCCTATGTAAGTAAAACTTGGGTCAAACCATTACGGGTTTATAGAGTGTCATGTATTTTGTTATTATTAAGATTCCTTTATAAATATATAAAAAAAGTAATATTTTCTAAATATTATTGTGCTTTTGTAGATCTTACTAATTAGGTAGGTACTTAATCAAAGGAACGTGAACATCGGTCGTTGACCTTTTCTCACTCGCCTCGCCTCGCGACGGCGGCGGGGCGCGGCGGTACAGTGCAGTAGCAACCCTGGCAACACGCTTGGACGACAAAGGGGCGTAACGAGGTGAAGGGGGAAGTAGGTATATAAATGGCTGCATTTGGGACTAGATCAAAGAAGATTCCTTTCTACTCAGTTATTATTTATTCTTATGCTACGAGTTCAACTTTGGTTTTTCGGATTTAACAACGTATCGAACTCAAGATCTGTCGAAATTCAGTTGTACACTCGTTTAGCTCAATAATAATAATGGAAAGTTGATTAGAAATCTACAAAACTTTACATCCAACTACCGAAGGTCTATTTACCATCAGCCACCTCCAGCATCGTTTCCAACCTCGGATCAAGCTGCAGCCTCAGCTTGGAGACCTCGGCTTCCACCTCCTTGGAGTCTACGTCCAGGCGTCGGTAGAACGAAATGGATTTGGCTGCTTCCTGGAAATCATAAATACAAAACTTTTCAAAGGGTCTATATACATTGGAACCAACTGCAAGGCTCTATAACTGTACAATTTTTTTTGGTGTTTAGGCTTTTGTAAACAGAATGTCGAGCAGTGGACATAGATTGATGATGATGATGGAACAGAATTTGGGAATTTGTATGAAAGTTTTTGTTGATCGATAGGACCTCAGAACCTTTTATGCTAACCTACGGTTGACTTAAGCCAAGACTAATAATAACGACCCTTCCATATATGTCAGTAGAAAGCCAGGATAAAATAAGAAACCTAACCTGCATCTTGTAATACTCTAGCTAGGTGAAGGAACGAATTCTTGTAACGAAAAGAACCGAAAAGAAAAGATGTCCAGAATCAAAATGTTTAAAGGTTACAGATTATTTTAAGCTACTGACTTGACTAGAGACCCATATATTTTTTTTATCTGCCCAAGGTGGCTAACATAGCACATACATAGAGACCCATAACACAAATTCTTCTTAATTAGATGCTGCTCTGGGAAATGTCCAGTGGTGCTTATAAATGTAAGACCAATATGGCGCGTTGGGCGAAGGTCCGCTTGCAACGCAAGAGGCTGCGGGTTCGATTCCTGCCTCGGGACAAATGTTGTACGATCTTCAAATATTTGTTTCGGAGTTCTGGGTGTTTTATGCTCTATTTTTATATTAAAAATATCTATGTAGTAAATTCCAATATCTAAGCATATCAGTCATCTAGTACCCATAACACAAGCTCTGCTTGGATTGGGGCTAAATGATGCTGCGTGGATTGTGCAGCATTATTTATTTGTTTCCTTATTTACCTTGTCTCTTCCCTTCAGAACCAGGTACGCTGGAGACTCCTTCAGCAGCATCAGAAGAACCAAGGAAAGCATGGACAGAGCCAGGTGGGTGTGCACCACTTGTATGTAGCTCAGATGTCCGCCGAGGATGTAGCCGATGAGAAGACCTGGAAAAGAACAAGAGAAGAAGTCTTTATTATCAAATAAAATTACAATCAAGAATTAAAACAAATTGACGACGCGTGACCAGAGAGCTGGTGAGTATCTGGCTCAGCGCATCAGCACTGCCATACAGCGTGGTAATGCAGCCAGTGTATTGGGGACGCTTTCGACTGGTATTGACATGGATCAATTGAGCTACCTTTAGACTGTTTGCAACCGTGTGCAGTTAGCTCAATGGTTTCAATTGTATATACTAGTTGTAATTTTTTCTATTCCTGGATTGTAAGTTTCGTTGTTAATAAAGTTTTCTGTGAGAAAAAAAAAACAAATTCTAAAAATAGTGTATACAACTAAAAGTTACACAAAAAAAGACGTTCGTGGTTCTTCATGACATATGGGCCGGCCATATGTCATGAAGAACTGACAACCGTTGGGGTAAACGTATTCTTGAGATACCAATGCAAATATGCAAACGAAGTGTAGTGGCAGATGCTGGATGCGGCAAGCACAGTGCGCTATGGCGCTCATTACGGGAGGCCTTTGTCCAGCTGTGGACTAATATAGGCTGATGATGATGATAATACTTCAATATTACCTAAAGTAAACCCTGACGCCGAGCCAGCAGTCAAGCCGCCGCGGATGGAGTCATGTGAGATCTCTGAGATGTAGATGATGGAGACGTTCTGTCCTGCCACTCCAACTCCTGCTAGCATCATGGCCAGGAGGACCAGCGTCACGTTGGTTGTCAGGGAGATGATGGTCCAGGTCAGCTGGAAGGTACATAAGAATTATGTGTAGAAGAAGTTGTAAAGTCAGTTGATGCGGCTAAGAACAAGTTCAAGCACGGTGTAAGTGGAAATTATTCAAAAATTAATAAGTATATATTTATGAGTAAATATGCTGGACAATCGACATAGCTAATTAGGGGAGGCATATGTCCAGCATTGGAATAGTATAGGTTGATGATGAATCAACACAGGATCAAGCTAAGCAGAGCTTGTGTTATGGGTTATGGGTACTAGATACATAATCAGTGAAGTTACAGTCCAGGGACCAAATTCCACTAATGTCAAAATAAAGGTCTCAATAGTGCCATTCATTCAAGATGATTAAAATGACGTTTGTGCATTTGGTATTCTACTATTTCTTGCGCTTGAAGAGACTTTCATAATTAGGTTATAAAGGTAATCGTCACAGCTATGAATGAACCTCAAAAAGTTTGTGCTAGTAGAATACCAAAAAGAGTTTAACACTGACATTTTGACACGATACTATTTAAATGGTGAAGCGATTTATTTAGTGGGATTCGGGCCTAGGACTGGTGAATCTCCAATTCAGTAGCTACATTATTTGAACTGAAACTCACTGAGTCTATGTTTGAATCTGTCTTTTTATAGATACTTTATACGTACATACTGACCCTCTAGCGATTTCAGTCGCGTGGACTTTAGTAATACCCCATGGACCCTGTGGTGTTCAGTCACTCCTATAGAGAGGGAACTGGGAACAGAAACACTTGGATAGTATGTTTTGTGATCGCACCCGAGACCACCGCACGCGCCGAGCGTCCCACGCTGTCTGCCGACGTGCGGGTACCTCCAGCGTAATCCCTTTAATTCCACGCTGTACCTCACATCTCTTCCTTTTACACAAATGAAAACTTTAACAATTCACCCAAAGTAAAAAGACTATGATTATTTTAAGTCAGTAGGATATATATATGTAATTATAAATTCGTTGTGTTTAGTCTATATACTTCCAATTTCAATAAGATACATTTTACACAGTAGGTAAGTAGGTAAGTACGGTATAAAGCATAAGTTTCCAACCAAATGAATTACAACAAAATAAGCTAAACTAGCAACATTATTCTCATTAGAATATACAACAAAATAAATTCAAAAGGTAACACAGAACTACACACAGAATTTAGTCAAAATTAATGTTATGCTATATTAGCCAAATCCATCTTCTTCTGCTTCTTGATATTGGTTACTTTAATCATCATTAAAATTGAGGACTATTTTTATTCACAAATTATTTTCAAATGTTCAGCCTTCCATGATCGTTCTAACGATAGGTACTCCTTGTATTTATTTTCTCAGTTTATGTTCTCAACTTTAAACCTTCCCATCAACCCTGAATTCGGGTTCTTTTCTTTTGTTTTTCTAAATTCATATATTTCTCTTTTTTTTCCTTTCAAAAGTTAGTCTCTGTCACAACCTTCTGTTATTTTCTTATTTTGTAAATCAGCGGCAGACTGTCAATCTTGTCCGTAAATAATATTATATATATCTATATATACTCTAAGTATATACTCATTATTTGTTTAGACGCCAACAGCGCATTCATAAATAATTAATTTTGATGAGCCATTTTACCATTTTACATTTTACAATTCCAAGGAGCTGTGTTTCTTCTTCATCGTTCTGTAGAACCGATGGGGATAAGACAAAATGATTTGAACTCATCCGATGACAATTCTTTTTCATTATTAACAGTGATGTTGACAGGAATTCCCAGTTTATAAATATTTTTGATGATTTTTATTTCATTAAATGCACAGAAATAATCAGTAACTACTAGCTGCTAGTGGTTGGTTACTTGGCGGTGGACCAAGCAAATACATTGCAATATCCACCCTAAGTAGTGATGGAAAATCGTGCGTTTTCATTAAGCAGTCGTTAAGTTTCCTATTATTATAGGTAATGTAGATAAATCGGTCTCTAACAATTATTTCATAATCTGTCTATGATAATAATCTATGTCTGATGTTGTTGAAGACAAGTACTTATGTCGTATGTGCATCCCGATATTCTCCATAACTTTTGGGCCACCAAGCTTGTCACGCATACAGAAGTCCACAGTCGGAGTTCATGTCGACTATTCAGCATGGCTTTTATAAGCAGTTGCTAAAAGAGTGTCTGGTATATTTAACATGTGTTTTATTTTGGAAGAAATCGTTCTCAGCGATAAGGCCGCCTTTTGTACTTTGTACTTTGTTTATTTTTAATTAGATATTATAAGTTTTTAACTGTATGATACCTTTTAACACAAAAGTGTTCATTTATTCATTCATTTAACAGGAAATCCAGTTTTATTTCCTTTTAACAGGATCTTTTCAGAGTTTTTGTATGAATAATTGTAGTATTAGTCAGTCAGTATGTATCCCAATCGTTTTGGAACCTTCAAAAGAAGTTTCATTTTTTGATCTTCGGGGAGTTTGACCGACTTGTTTCGTTTTAGAGGTACCTACTACTACTTTGTTTCATTTTAGGATACCGTGACTGCTTTCATAGTCACTCACAAGATAGACCAAGTCTTTTATTTTTATTATTCGAGGCATGTCGGTGAGAAACCTACACCCCCCATTATTGACGCTTGATTTTGATTGTTGACCAATATAATGACTCTAAAGGTTTGTGGTCCGTGGTTATTTCGAACTCGGCCACTAGTAGGTAAAATGTTCAATCGCCCATACTAGGCTTCATGTTCTGTCTGTAGTGACTTCTCTCTAGACACTCCACGCCTTTTAACTTTTGATTCGAAAAGCAATTAACTGTGAGGTACATTGCCTACTTGTCGACCTGAACTAGGAAAAACCAAGTCCAACAGGGCTTACATCAGCCATTGTTTTATAGCTCAGGTCGCAACGGTCAGGGTCCTATTTTTTAGCCTACGCCTTATGCGTGCATTATTTATTGTGCATACAATGTGCACTTTACCAACAACTTGAAATATCATCGTGCGAATTGAGTTTCTATCAATGAACCTAATGTTGTACTTGTCTGATAGGGTTGGTCAAAACCGATATAAATATCGGTCACTTGCTTATCTTAAACAGCTCTAACTTTGCTAACAGCAATTTGTCTCCACGAACTACGTATTCTTGAGAGAACGCCATTGCTGTCAGATTATGTCCAAGATATGGACTTATTTAGTTTAAAAGATATATTTATTACCTTTGAGAAGAATGCTATTATGTCCATAAGCTTCTACTTATACCTGATGATTTGCTCAAACAGACGTAATACCGAAATTGTTTGTAATTCGAACATATTTCCAACATGTTTGCTGTACCTATTTATTAAAAATTTATATTTTTCATTCAAATCGTATTATCGAGTCCCTAGAAATCTAGTTATTTTTTTATTATTATTTCGAAACCCTAAAATGATTTGCATAATTCATTGTTTTACTTTAAAAATGATAATGTTTTCTTCCTATTCGTATCGTATGAATATCTTACGTGTTGTTATATTTATAACAAAACTTTTATTGTTTAGTTACAGAGTACCTACACTTCGTGCACTATATATTTGTGCAAAATATTATTAAGGAACACAACCAAATTTTTAACTTTTGACGGTAGGTACCATTGTTATTGCGCACTTAGGGAACGCGTCTGCATCAGCTAAGTAATATTTTATTCGGGCCGATTATTTGCACGCACCTCGAGTTGAAACTGCAAGCGGTGTTCGCCTGACCCGTAAATCGAGCGCGTTGTTCTATTTTATTTTTACTGATAACAACTATGTCGACAAAATGTAACGCTGTCCTTGACACAGTACGAAATCTCCATTATTTTCTGAATAGGGCTAATATATTTATATATTTGTTGCTTTATTTCTAGATAATCAAAGCCAGTGTTTTAAGCCAATATCATTTTACCCATTGTGGAACATATAATGCTTACCAAAATATTAATGCTTGTATGCTTTGTGTACCATATCTAACTAAACAGAATGTTTTTAAGTTTGCAATTCCAATCTCAATTCCTTCGGTGTCATAGAGATGTAGATTGGAAATGATAGGTAGGTAAGTAACTACTAGAATGACCTATATATAGTATAACACACTTTGTTTTGCAATGGTTTCTCAAGATTTTCGTGTGATGAGCAAACCAAAGTATTTTCCTCTCAGAGGATCTAGTTAACAACCACATTAGTTTCCCTTATTTTATCTAAAGCGGGGCAAGCTTTAGAATCAGAATTGTCATTTTTTGCTACCACACATATTACCATCAATATGGGGCACATTTATTGAATGTTAATTTTACTTGGGTTTTTCCCATTAAATTGCCTTTTATGTGGGTAGGGAACTTGTTTTTCGAAGCGCAATCGCTTCCTTTACAATTTTGTATACTTACTTATTTTATATTATGTTAACCATACAGATTTCTGGTATATAGTTTTGCCGAAATACATTTCGGTGGTTCAAATTACCGAAATACATTTGCCGAATATCATCGCCGAAATAGCCGAAATACATTTCGGTGGTACAAATTTATCGATATGTTCACTATTGTTTTTCACGAGCATAACAACTGTCGCTCGAAGAGAAAACTTTGTTTGGCATAGACGCATTATTAATGCTCTCATGATTTAGCTACTTTAAAGCCGTCAACACCATCTTTGAGACCAAGATTAGGTACCTGAGTACCTTGGTAAAGTACGTAGATTGTTTTCCTGATAAATCTTTGGAATATAACAAAGTAACGTGGAATATACGTGGAACAGTTACAATGAGTAGGAACCAACAGACTGCTTAGGTGGGTAGGCACATAACATACATTGTATGCGTATCTGATAATTAATTTACCCAGTTTTGTTATTGACTCATTGTGGAACTCTCTTTCGAATATGGCAAAGTAACGTATAAATACGTGGCACAGTTACAATGAGTAGGAACCAACAAACTGCTTGCTTATGTGGGTAGGTACATGACATAGATACATTTTATGCTATCTGATAAAGAATTTACCCAACTTTATTATTGACTCATTGTGGAACTCATATCAAGGCGTGTAAAAACTGGTGTCCATTCCCTGGAGTTGGTCCATAGCAATGATACAGTTTGTAGGTAGGCATACTTATTTCGTCATGATTATAAGTTACCACCAGAAACCTTTTTACATTTTGTAAATTGTTGCTATGAACAGGTAATTTATGCCTTTTATGTTATATCATCGACATTATGTCTCAATAGTATTGTATGTACCTACCTTCATTTATACCATTGTAATAACCACCACGAGAAAATGCTTAGGATGCGGTAGACACGTAATTGTCGGCCAATAGTGAGCGTTTATTAAATTTCTTAAAAAATAATCTCAGGTACGGAGATAGTTTATCTTCCTACTAAATTTACTTTCATTAAAACAATGACTACAAAATCATTTTTAATGAAATACACCAACGCACAAAGAACTTTTATCAGAAAATCACCTCAATCACGCATCTACCCTTCCCTTCTTCAAAAATAAGTTGGTGGGAGAACTTCAATACACATTTTTTTATAGGTAGGTAACTAGGTACATACTGCTTTTATCCACGTCGCCAATGTGGTGTTCAGTCACTCCTATAGAGAGGGAACTGGGAACAGAAACACTTGGATAGTATGTTTTGTGATCGCACCCGAGACCACCGCACGCGCCGAGCGTCCCACGCTGTCTGCCGACGTGCGGGTACCTCCAGCGTAATCCCTTTAATTCCACGCTGTACCTCACAGACCCCATTTAAACTACCTTAGAATATGATAACCATTCTTAGCGGGTACCCACTTATTAAAAGGAACTTCAATGCAAAATTTCAGCTTCATAGCTCTTGTAGTTACAGAGATCTCTCGATGAGTCTTTTTTATAAATACAGATGAGACCTCCTTAATACGGTAGGTTAGTAATAAATATATGTTGATTACACATCATGAAAGCGAGTGCATACATGGAATAAACCATATTAATGTGGTCACAAGTATACCACTTAGACAAAGCTCTATTTGATACCAAAATAGCAGCTTAACAAACAGAAGGAATACCAAAGGCTTACGTCGATTAGAGACAAGATAAGCAGAAGACGCTAATATTTTTTATTGTTTTACGTGCATATGCCACGTTGGCAGGCAAATATTGTAAACTGAATAAATAAACTATATTTATGTTTGTTCATTTTATCCTGTCTAAATCCAACGGAATAATATATCAAATAAGTGGAAATAAAAATGGCTTCGCTTACGCACTTCTTTTGTTTTGTATTCCTATAATCTTTTGATAAGAATTTAAAAAAGAATTTCAGATTGTGCACGACTTGAGAAATACTTTTGCATTTTCTTGTGCAAACTGCCAAATGGATGAACCGATTATGATATTTTTTTATGTCCGAAACCTTTCTTTTCTGTTTGATAAAGATCGGTTAAGTCTAGGTTCGTAAGGTATCTTCGGCTCTTGGTCTTAAAAACAAGTAGATGGCAATTTTTTTTTATCTGATTTACAAATAAGTATTATGGATATTTCATTCTAATAGCTTAACTTGAAAACCGTGGTTCAGAATTATTTGAAGAAGATAATTATCTGAGCGTCTGGTCGATGCGACGCGTGACCCGAGAGCTGGTGAGCTGGCTCAGCGCATCAGCATTGCCATACAGCGTGGTAATGCAGCCAGTGTCTTGGGGACGCGACGACTGGTATTGACATGGATCAATTGAGCTACCTTTAGCCTGTTTGCAACCGTCTGCAGTTAGCTCAATGGTTTCAATTGTAAATACTAGTTGTAATTTTTCTATTCCTTGCTTGTAATTTTCGTTGTTAATAAAGATTTTTTGAAGAAGATCCTTGTAAAATTTATACATTTAAAAACTACAATATTAGCAAAGACTTACCACATAAGGCAATGCGAACAGCATCGTCGCGTACTTCCTGCCCAGGGTATTGAAGGCGTAGCTGCAGAAAGGACTGATAGCCAGCGCCCCCACGTTGGTGATGCTGCCGAGGAGAGACAGCTGGAGGGAAGACATGGGGGCCTCGAGGAACGTCTCGTTGGATTTGAAGACTGCTGTGGTGTAGGATGGCCAGGCGTACACGAAGCCCGTCTGACAAGCCAGGAAGCAGACTGAAAGATAAACGTACTAGTATCGCTTCGCAGTTTCACCCGCGTGATTCCCGTTCCAGTGGGAATTCCGGGATAAAATATAGCCTATGTGTTATTCCAGATTATAATCTATCTCTGTGCTAAATTTTATCCAGATCCGTCAGGTGTTTTTGCGTGAAAGAGTAACAAACATCTATCTATCTATACTTACAAACTTTCGCGTTTATAATATTCGTAGGATTAGGATAAATAATATGCTGGACAATCCACACAGCATCATCTAGCCCCAAGCTAAGCAGAGCTTGTGTTATGGGTACTAGATGACTGACATACTTAATACAATACCATTATATAGATAGAGATTTTTGATTAATACATAGAAAACACCCAGATCAACGGAACAAATTTCTGCATATCGTACACAAATTTGTTCCGAGGCGGGAATTGAACCCGCAACCTCCTGCGTCGCAGGAGACCTTCGCAGACCGCACCACATTGGTCGTCATGATGTAAACGAAAGATGTTGAGGTTGGTATAGTCGCAATCTATCTATCCCATTAGATCCGAGACCGTGGGCAACCGAAGCTATAGGTACGGATTTTTAAAAAAATATCTGAGCGTCGCGTCGTCGTCTGGTCGATGCGACGAATGACCCGAGAGCTGGTGAACATCTGGCTCAGAGCATCAGCATCGCCATACAGCGGAGCCTATGTCTTGGGGACGTGACGGCTGGTATTGATATGGATCAGTTGAGCTACCACTAGACTATTTGCAACCGTCTGCAGTTAGAAAAATAAATCTAAGGTTAATCCCTACGGGGTCCAGATTATTATGGATGCTTAATTAGTTCATGGTGGGTAAGGCATTGATTAAATTTAAATGGGACCATCAAGCACCATCTTAAATATAAAAAACATCACGAAAATACACAAAACAAAAACCATCGAATTGATTCCTTTAATAATGGATAATCCACACAGTATGACGTACCCAAAACTAAGCAGGGTGTTATGGGTAACATAAAACTCATATACATAATACATTATACTCACATTACTTATATGGATATACATACATAAAAATGGGTTTTAACTTACTGATCGTTGTAGCACCGCATTGTATCAGGAACTCTGATGCCTTTATCTTTTCTGGTTGAGACGACATTTCACTATATTTGAACCACTTTGATCTTACAAAAGACGTGTTGGTTTAATCCTTGTAAAAAAACATTACTTATTTAATTTGAATGTACGATCGTAAATAACTCTGATTAAGTATTTTTAAATAACGATTTATTCTAGAAAACAATAATTTTCTTTATTCATACAAAAAATAACTGACTAGATAATGTTAACCAAACTCGATAAAAGTTCACATTTAATATATTTTTAATACTTTTTTTACACGATAAACAACGTTTTAAAAATTCGGTTTGGATAGTAATTTCAACTTTAAATTTCAATCATTTATCCTTATTATTTGTAACAAAATATCCCTCCGCTTTTCGTCCCAGTAATGTCAACTAACTAGCCGCGTCTCGTGTTCTTGATTAAATAGTATATAACAATATCCCTATTATATTATTTGTTTGCTGCCACGTTGTAGTAAAGATAGGACAAATGTCTGATGAGTGTTACATACTAGCTTTTACACGCCAGTTCTCTCAGGAATAAGAACTCATTTACTAGAGCTCAACTACGACGAGCGTTTTGCGTCAACTCTATAAACAAGATATAACGTCGCGACTTTATCGCAATAATATGTCAGAAACTCTCTCTTAGATTACTTTTATTTATAATATCATTGCACTGCGATACAATTATTACATTATAAAAGTTTATGAAGACTGCCAGGATTCCGAACGAGCCTAACTAAGTAAGCTTTTCCTAATAATCAAATAAATAAAACAGGTTAATCGACACAGCATCATCATGCAAAGCTCACGCTAAGCAGAGCTTGTGTTATGGGACCTTTATGAATGATACACATAAAACATGAATATGTGGATACATATTTTTTATTATAGATTGAAAACACACAGAGCACTATTTTTTTTCTTATATCCAGAATTAGTCAGAATTATTTATAAATATTGTGCCCATAATACACAATCAACGAAAGTAAAAAACTAAAAACGTACTATGAAACATTAAAGTATTTTTAAATATACAAACAAAACAAATTATAATTAAACTGCGTATATTTTCAGGAATTTAGACGTCGACATCGACGGTTGACTCGCCTGTAGTGTGGTGTTTAAACTTTTTTCTTCTTCTTCTTTTCATGCAAACTAATTTTCTTCACCTGTCTATCGTTCACAATTGGACTTAGGCTAAGAGTTCAGAATATGTTAGCAATTATCTTGATCTGCAAGCCAAACTTACTTCATCATCATCAGCCTATATTAGTCCACTGCTAGACATAGGCCTCCCCTAATGAGAGCCATAGCCCTGTCTTCAGCATGCCGCCTCCAGAATCTGCCAGCAGTCTTTCGCAGATCGTCATCCCACCTGGCCGGAGGACCTAAAAGTTAATTATTTCGAGGATCACGCTGCCAGGAAGGTGTGTCAAGGAACAGCCTGGGCGCTTGGGCTACGACCTACTGGCCCGGAGTACCACCGGATTGATGAAGAGGAATCCGGTCTTCACAAACTTGAGGATACTAGCGAAAGACCGCTCAGCGCCCTTAGATACCTAGGCTAATTTCATAGAATATTGTCTTTGTCGCTTTCATTTTTAGTACCTGTAAGCGAGATAGTAGATGTTAAAGTCTATACTATCGCCCTTGTAAAAAAAATCGAATTCGGCGGGTCCTGCCGAAATCATATCGTTTCTTGAATCGCATAGGTTTATCAGTTTTATGACTTTTGAATAGAATATAAGCACCATTTACTGTGTAACTTATTATCAATACCAACTTACTGTAAATTAACTTATTTAGCTTATGTAAGTGTGTGTTAAAAAAACGTGAAGGTTTTCTTATTTACTAGAGAACCCTAAGAATTGAATAAACTGTTTGTTAACACATTATCTGATAACGACACTTACCTATTTAAATAATGATACTGTTGATTGAGAGACGTGTCGGATCAAAAACGTAGTAATAATATGCTAGATGATCCAAAAGAATCCAAAGAATTTACAATCGCTGGGGAAATGCTTTCTTCGCTTGGCAGTTACTTGGCCGAGCATAAGAAAGGCGATCCAGCTGTATAGCCTTTTGAACTTTGTCTGGCTTTCAGGCGTTATCCTATCATACTCTACAGATTTTCCTGATTTCATGCTTTTAATAGCAATCATAATTTCATCCATACCTATACTGTCTTCACATACATTTACAGTATCTATAGAAATAGGTTCACTATCTTTTCAAACAGATTTTCCAAATAATTATCTTTCCAATGCCTTAACACACATTCTTCCCCTTTCAATATACTTCCATTATAATCTCCGAACAATTGTGAAATATGAGTTTACCTAACTTAAGGAACAAAAACAGAAAAATGTGATATTCTTTTGAAAATCCTTTAGATAACCTTATTATTATAATGTTTTCATGTGTTTTAATGTGTCTTATATTATCTAAAACTAAGTTTTAACAATTTATCAAATAAATAAATATAAATAAATCATAATTCTGTTCATTCTGCTTCTTCTTCACTATGTATTTTTCTATTATTTAATTATTGTATGTTCCTCCACGCTTAATACGCCTACAACCAAAAAACCCTCAATTATCTGCAGATAATACAAATATTTTATTAGACGACCGATGTGGCGCGGTGGGCGAAGGTCCGCCTGCGACGCAGGAGGTTGCGGGTTCGATTCCCGCCTCGGAACAAATTGTGCACGATCTGCAGAAATTTGTTTCGTTGGTCTGGGTGTTTAATATGTATAATAAAAAATATCTATCTATGTAGTATATTGTATTAAGTATATCAGTCATCTAGTACCCATAACACAAGCTCTGCTTAGCTTGGGGCTAGATGATGCTGTGTAGACTGTCCGGAATTATTATTATTATTATTATTATTATTTTGTTCTGAGGCGGGAATCGAACCCGAGACCTCCTGCGTCGCAGGCAGACCTTCGCCCGCTGAGATCCTAAATAATAATAATATGGTTTCAATTGTAAATACTAGTTGTAATTTTTCTATTCCTTATTTGTAATTTTCGTTGTTAATAAATATATTTTATAATAATATAGATTCATTTAAAATATATCATTATCCGTAGTCTTCCACGGAAACACACGACTTACACTGTGTGTGTCCTGTTCTTAATTTAGATGTGACTTGCATCTTACTTGTGATAATGTCTGCTGATACGAATGACATAACGTACCTATAATTATTATCGGAACCTTACTAATTACCTACATTTTATATATATTATATTTATATATATTGTATCTGAAATCTTTATTAACAACGAATATTACAAGCAATAGAAAAATTACAACTAGTATTTACAATTGAAACCATTGAGCTAACTGCAGACGGTTGCAAACAGTCTAAAGGTAGCTCAATTGGTCCATGTCAATACCAGTCGTCACGTCCCCAAGACACTGGCTGCATTACCACGCTGTATGGCAATGCTGATGCGCTGAGCCAGATATTCACCAGCTCTATATATAGTTGGGCTTTCAATACCTCATTAGAGTTATCTACATAGTATAAAACAAAGCCTTTTTTTCTGTCCCTATGTCCCTCTATATGATTAAATCTTTAAAACTACCCAACGGATTTTGAAGCAGTTTTTTTTAATATGTAAAGTGATTCAAGAGGAAGGTTTATACGTATAATAAAACTGTGCGAAGCCGGGGCGGGTCGCTAGTGTGTTTATATAAATAGAGGAAGTGCAATGCTGACGCTTTTGAAATGACAAAAATAAAAAAACACAATTTTGATTAAATATTTATTAAATATTTTTATGGTAAACTTATCTATATTTACATAAAAGTTAATTATTATAAACAAATACTTTGTAATAACTCCAGAGCTTATTAATAAAGAAAGTTGTAACTATTAACAACCATACAATTATTATATTCAATTCTAGTTATTCCTACAGTTTATTCGAAAGAAATTTAAAAATAACTTAAAATCTTGGCAGTGTTAAAGTATCACATTTCTACCCTCAAATTAGTGTAAAATCAGGACTTTTTTAATGGTAACAACATTGATATTTACAAGAAATATAGAAACTTTTTTCTTAAAATTTCTTTAAGTCATTAATTTAGATCGTGTATTTTTCAATCACTATCTGAATCATTTATCATAAAAGAAATGTTGACAAGTTGAATCCAAATCATAAAAATCAAAAATAAAAATCCCGCATTACACTAAACTCTAGAAAAGCCTCTATATAGCACGGTAAATAAAACATCTAAAACTTGACAGATCTCCTCGATCGCTGCCACAAGTAAGACACCATGAGACTGCTCAGCACCGACCCTAAAAGCACCATAGCGCCTCCCCAGGTGGCTGCCGACGGGGTCATGCAGAAACCATCAGGTTGTGGCAGATCCTCAGCAAAAACTACCCTCAAACCTTTGCTAATAGTAGTCGAAGGCTCATAAGTCCTGTTTCCTATGTGAATAACGTCACGCCTTCGTCTTCTAGGCTCGATAGACCCTGGGTTGGGGCAGACATCACAGTCAGTCTTGCAAAGCTCAACATCACATTGGATAATCAGGTCCATCTCATCAGGGAATTTGAATGCGTTGAAGAATGCGAATGCTATGATCGAAGCTCCTGTGTTTCCTGTTTCTCTAGTCTTCTGGAATGCGCCGAACAGTTTCGGTTTGAGGACACATCCATTACTGTCTGTGAGAGGCACCACGTGACGGCTTTCAGAATCTCTAGCGACACATTCTCGAACGAAGATGTCGAAGCCTGGGTCGCCAGATACAGTGACGACTAGAGTCATAGTCTCTCCGATCTTGACTAGTCCATTAGTTTCAGGAGCGAACGGACCTCTTCCAGTCTGGATGTCCAACCTAGCCATGGCAGTGTCTCCACTGAAGTTACTAGTGATCTGGTTAAGCATGCCAACGCTGAGAGAAGACACAAGCTGCTTCGTCAAGTTTCCTTCCCATAAGCATCTTACACGTCGAATGTGATCCCACACTTCTTGGATTCCTGCTTCGTTCTGGAGGACGAGCACGTTCTCTAAGTAAGCTTGACCTTCATTTTGGAAATCACTGAAAAATTTGGTTCCGCATGTGTTGAGGCTAACCGTAAAAGAGAATTTGATCTGGTTGGAATTTTCTCTGACATAAACGCACTCAGGTTCGTTGAAGTGATCCTGGGAGTAGATGATGCCGTTGTAGGGTTTGTTGAACTCGATGTTAATGGTCATCATTTCCTTGCCGCAGTCAACGGTAATTTCGTGGATGTGGGGTGGATGGCGGTCGTCATCGCCTGTGGTCTGGGTTTGCCCGTAACTTCCGCTGGCGCTTCCGCTGATGGTAGACCCCGTGGTTCCTGGTTGTACGCTTGGGACGTATGGTCGCTGGGTTGTATCGGGTTGTGGTTGATAAGTAGGCTGGTAGCTGGGCTGAGGGTTGGTTGGCTGGGAAGGTTGGTATGATGGCTGTGGTGGATTGGTCTGAGGTACAGGTTGATAGCTCGGCTGAGGCTGCTCGGTTTGCGTGGGTTTGTATTCGGGCTGGCTAGGTTGGTACGACGGTTGGGTCGGCTGACTAGGCTGGTAAGATGGCTGGTAAGGAGCTTGAGTGTCAGTGTTCGGTTGATAACTTGGCTGCGATGGTTGATAGGTGGGGGCGGTGGGCTGACTAGGTTGGTATGACGGCTGGCTGGGTTGATAGGCCGGTTGTGTTGGGTTGCTGGGTTGATAGCCGGTTGTGTCTGGTCTGTAGCTTGGTTCGCTGGGTTGGTAAGGAGGACTGGTGGGGGTAGTGCCCTCATTGTAGGCAGGAGTGGGGCGGGAGCCGGCAGCGGGGTAACCGGTGATCGGGGGGAGGTAGGAAGCTGCTTCGAATGGTCTCGGTTTCTCTGGCTTCCCTCCGTAGTATTGACGAGCTGGAAACAAAAGACTGCATTAGAGACAGCGCCTTGGTGTATTGTGGACAGTATTTATAATGCGTTTGTATGCTAAATATACAGGAGTTAGTATACATATAGCTGTATTATGTTAGTTCCATTAAAATTTAAATATGCATTTTCGGTTATAGATTCTCAAAAAACCCGCTCGAACCGAACACCCACAAATGCCCACACTTCTTTATCCTTAGAACCCGGAAAGCAATAGTGCATGAAGCGTGTACTTTAACAGCAGTTCGATAGTACAGGTACGATCCATAAATCTTAACAATAAATCTAAGCATATTTAAGTTGCACGGAATAATAATAAAATATTCATAAATATATAAATGTAAGATCTCCGTATGGCCTTTACCTTGTATATATTAAATGCGAATTAGTTTTCCCTACTATACATAGTTTTATATGTAGAAATGGCGAAAAGGCAACCCGATTCCGATTAGCTTTATGACTTCATTATATCACGTATCAGCTCTGATAACATATTAAGCGAGGTAATTTTAGTACGGTTATGATTATTAGGAAAAAGTCGTTTCGGGATAACAAACACTATTAGAACTTTTCGAACCCTAAGCATTACTATTTTTGGTTAAACTACGAGCGTCATACATTTGTCAGAAGAAATTTAGTGGTTTTAGATTTCTAGTTCTATTTCTCAGCACCTTTCCTGTTGCTGGTTTGTTGTTGAAAGGTCTGCTGGATCCAGTGCAGCAGGTTGCCGACCATCTCATCGCTAGACAGGCTGCTCTTATCAGCTGGAAACCAGGACTTTGTCAGAAACGTTGAGCGTATAAAGAGGCTCTGAGAGGTTGAAAATAGAAAATATTGGCAGAAAGGTTAATTTCTCCAGTTTTAGAAAACAATGAAGAAGAGGTTGGAATTAGTTAAAATGAGACAAGAAACAGGCTTGGAGAGGTCAAGAAAGAAGAGACTGAAAGAGGGTAAAATAAAATGGTAACCAGGGTAACCTTTCTTGGGTCCATAATTAGTGGTCCATAGAGTCCATTCAGACTGAGAGCTTGATTATTTGAGGCAATAAAGTAGACATGAAAGTTTTGGGGCTAAGAAGTAAGCCAGGTTAGGTTCAAGAAGTTTAACTACATTTGAGTGTTAAATTGAAGTTTATGGAGAGGTTAGATCATGTAGCAAAGGATAAGAAGTCAAATCAAGACACGAAAATGCAGGAACCCTTAAAATTTTTACTGTTCTTATAATATAAAAATACGAAAATGTGTCATAAATAAATCAATACGTGGGTGGATGCGATGATAGCTGAGTAATGATAATGATAATAAAGCATTCAGAAAATGCGACGGAAAATACTGAGTTACCTAATCCAGAACATTCATGTAGTAGTGAGCGTTAAATCAAAGAAAAATTTTTAAAATTGTTCTTCTACAATTAACAAGTCAAAATTTTATTTTTACCGCAAAACTAGTTAGTTTTATTAACTGCATATTGCATTCAACGACATACGCAAACGAAATAATAACCAAGGAAGGATTAAATGCTATTCAACTGTTCACTCAAACCAAAGATCCTATGACGACGTTCCGAAGTCTCAAACAAACAAAAATTTTAAAAATCCACGATAATATAAACCATTTAGTGTCAGCATAAAGGTTATTTTCAAAAAACAAAACTATAAAATTTTAGCGGTAGTGCGCATCTAATATGTATTAGATAATTTACTTATTTAACTGTTATGGTATAAATTGACATAATGAACCTAAATCGCATAATCGCGTGCGCATCTTGAGGTAAATAATAATATTTAGAAAGTAACAAAATAATTCAAAGTTAGTTTGTGCAAAATTGCATATTATATTCAGATTTCAATAATTTTATTACCTCTTGCGTAATTTTAGGCTATTATTTAGTTTTAATGAATATTCATATCTCATTTGCGACGAACGTTAGGTTAAGTATTTTTAGTGTTTCTTAATTCGTTAACTAATTATTTATGTGTTAGTTTTATACTAGTACACTATGTTACCAAAGAGAAAGTTAAAAAATTAAAAAAAATAATAGGCTGAATCCTCCCGATAAAGTATTGATTGTTAATTACAAAGAACTAGGTAGTATAAGTACCTACTAAATTCCGCACATTTCATATTTTAAAAAAAATATGATGATAATAGTGACTATTCAGATAGTGTGCCTGTAAATAACTACAATCTTTTTTTAATAAATACATTAGTTGATTGACATAACATGTTCATCTAGGTTGACTAGGTACGCGTGGCTAGTTTGTTTCCTAGGAGTCTTCAATTTCACTGAGGTGGTAAATGGGTCTGGGAAAGTGTGTTCCATCTTTAGTCATGTCATCTTCACTTACCTTATTCTATTGAGTGCTGTGTCCACCTATAATAAGTATATGTATTACCTGTTCCACAAGCCATTCGAAACAACCCCATTATGGAAGGTAAAGACAATATGCAGGAAAAAACCAAACCTAGGGAAGAAGCTGCGAAGGATATGAGGAGGTACCTAACCATTGCAAACTTTGGAACCAAATGTTTTGACACAAAACAGCGCAAGAAATCCTGTAAGCACAAATAACGCAAGAATTCCAGAAACCAGCTCAGCGCCGATCAATAGTCGAGAGCATCAGGAGTTGCTATCACAGGATACGCGACAGGTGAATCAAGATGGTTCAGCGAGCGAATGGTGGTGGAGCGCGAATCGACTCAAAAAAAGTGCGTCTAAATAGCTTTGAAAGTAAGAGTAGAATGCCCTCATTTGGCGTCCCGCGGGGAAGCACGCTCGGTCCAGCTCTTTTCTATCTATATCATACGAATTAAGAACTTTGTGATTTTTTTTTTCTTTTATATGGTCACAATATGTAAATTATAAGGGAGAAGCTACTCACTCCTACAATTCAGTTTTTACTAGTTCGGGTCTCTATGGATACATTTAGATTTCTGTGTGTTAACTTGTGTCAAATAATTTTAATTTTTTGTTTTTTTTTTTATTTTGAAAGTTAACCAAGAAAGAGATAGAAAAAACCTGAAAGAAGAACAAGCTAAAAATAGATCTATTAAAAGGAACAGAGATGGCATAACGCGATGCGAATCCGTAACGCATATCCGAGGCAGTGATATGGGATATTGACGCATAGTACATAAAATCTATGTGGGTGATTGGTGTAAAGAACAGAGCGAAGCAAAGTGTTGTAGATAATAAAATAAATTATGTAAAAGAGTTATACTGAGAAAAATATTAGGTTAGGTTAAGAATTTGTGCCCGAGCAGACTAGAAAAGCTCTTATTATATATCTTATAATGTAGATAAGAGTTTATTTATTATCATTACCGGTCTAGTAATATGGGTGCAAAACATAGATGTGTGTAGGTACCTAATTAGGAGAGGGGGTGTAGACAATGTGGGACTGCGATATTTCATAATAATAATAATCCTTACTAATATTATGAACGCGAAAGTTTGTTTGTATTGATTTATGTACATTTCGATGTCATCGAGCAAATCAATAACATCGAACATTATGTCAAGCCAAATGGCACTTTTGATAAGCGATTTCGCTAAGTCGCTTATCTACCAATTATAGTTCGCTATCGTTCGAGCGATGACTATTGAATCGCTTCATACCGAATGCTGGTCGGCTTGGCCCTCAGGACGTGTCTATTCTTTTTATAATACAAGGTGTGTATATACATATTATATAAAATATATTAATGGTTTGTTGTTGTGTAGTATTGTGTACATACCCTTTTTGACTCTAGGTTTGCTTGGTTCTGGAATACATAATTGCTAATTATATTAAAATATATAAGTATCTTAAAATACCTATCTCATTGCAATAATATCATTGTTATATAATTTAAGAAAAATATGGAATAGGAATGAGTACTTTCTGTATGGATACATACGTTTTATGGATAAACATAAGATGTATTATGGATTTATATAAGGTGGAAGATATAAATAAACTTAATAAATGTTTTTATGAGGTGATGTCATCAAAGATCACAGTTTTTGAAACAGATCTCGTTTTTGTTTGGTGCTCCCATGCACATAATTAGTTTGTTAAACTTTGTTAATCACAAAAACAAAACTTTCTACAGCTACGCCTTTGTTAGAAGTAGTTATTTTAGTTTATTACACAAATAAAAAATCAAGAAGCAATAAATCAAACTAAACCGTAGTAGCTACTCCGTTTTTATTTATCTTCATTTAATTCGATCAGAATCTAGAAAACACTCAAAATACATAGGAATATAAGAAACTGATAGCTAACATACAACTAAAGCATCTGATTGGAAACTTACAAGTTTGTTTCATTTGTCTGTTTGTCAATTTTAAAAGAGATGTTCTCAGAATGGTTTAGCCACTTACGGAATCGAGAAGGGCCGGCGGCTGTCGCATAGCTCACAGCAATGCATAGTAACACGATGCTGGACCACCGCGTCATCTGGAATTAAATAAACTTTTTTATTACTATTTATTTTTAATAGAATAATGATTAGGACTTCTGGGTCAGGTATGCAAACTTTTTGGTAGGTACATGATTTTTTTTTGTGTCCTGTCGTCGCACATTGTAACAAAATAAGACTTTTACAAATTCCTAACTTTATATTTTTATATTCTCTTATCTTGAATTTCCTTATTATTTAGTTATCAAGAAAATATACAAGTACTTAAAGGATTTGTTTAAATGCCTAAAATAAGTAAAAGTAATGTGCCCTTTATATACCTAATAATAAAGTTCTTTGAGCGTTTAAATAAACATCAAAGAAATACCGGTGTTTCGCAAAACCAATTCCAAACTTATTACCTACCTATTATCTCTCTGATAGATATCATAGCTAACTAACGTCACACAAAACCTCAAATAAAACCTAGTCTTGTTTTTAAAGTATCAACATTATGCAATTCATCTCACGATAGTAATTGTATATTGTGCATTGATTCTCACACGTGTCGCTATCGCGTGCACAATGCTGCGTGATCTGGTAATGTTGATGCTACACGCGGGGCGATGCGATGGTGCGGTGCGATGCGATGCGATTATTAGAAGTCATTAGGCTCATTTTACAAAAAACAATTACCTACGTATTTACTTTAAAAATTAATACCACCAGAAAGACTAAAATAAACCTGTCAAAATCTATTCTTCCGCTTCTTAATTTCTCTATTCTCGCGTTTTTTGTAGCTCCCGAACAAATTTTCAAGCTAACAAATTTCAAAGCTAGTTAAAATTTAGCTTAAAATCATCGCGTTAAAAATAATAATAGAATTTAAGAAGTTATTGTAAACTGCCTTTCTATATTCAACGGAATAAGGAGGACTTTCTTTATGCCTAAAGTAAAGAATTTGAGCTTGAATGTGAACTTTGCCACGCATTGATGATAATAAACAAACAAAAGGTCATCCGCCTTAATGTAGCTAATTACATATTATATTCATTCACTAAAATACGTAAAGAAGTTTATTTTAAATAAATCTGATTTTTATTTATAGTGTGACGTTCTAAAAGTCAGCTAAAACATACAAGGTGAATGTGCATTTTTCGAGTTTAGGTTGCTAATAAATACCTAAATATAAAATTCAAATGTGTACCTACCTCACATCGTAAAATATTATTCACATCTGGAATAAATAGTCTTACACAACAATAGTGTTAAATGTTAATCAAGATAAAATGCATTTAGAATTAATTAACGTTTTGTTTCGACACTTAAATTTTTTTCTTAGATTTTAAAATTGTTTGTTAGCTTCAAGTAGTTATTGCACGAAATCACATTAATTTCGTGCAATAAATTACAAAACATTAATTTGTTTCATAAAAATATGAATTATTCATAATAAAATTCAAAGCCTACATTCATTAATTTTTAAGTATATTCACATTTGCTTTAGGATCTGTTTAATCCATCTATTACTAGGTAATTCTAAATTGTAGGTATATATCTACATTCAGTTACTCTGAAAAAAATTATATAAAAATTTACATCCATTTATTATAATACCGGCTTCGCACGGTTTTATTTATTACTATAAACCTCACGGAGCCCGAGACCTTTCCAACGGTTTTGCATTCAAAACCGTCGAAATCGGTTCGTACGTTCTGGAGTTATAGCGTCAGGAAGGAAAACCCGACTTATTTTTATATAGAGGTAGTAGAATTGCGTAGCCTCAAATACCTAAATGATGATGTGTTTGATGTGATGATGATTCTTGAAGTGTGACTATTCATGGTGCGTTGCGTAGTTTTTTCGCACCGCAAGAGTGTAGTCTAGGCACAAAGGTACAGATTAAGGTCCTTGACACACCGACAGCTGTTAATTTTTTGGACATTGACAACATAGATAAGCAGCCACGATAAGTTTGTTAGACAAAGCGCGTGGAATTTTGAAAAGGTTATGTTTAAACAGGTTTAAACGATTTGTCGGATGCCTTCTCGTGCTTTGAAACAATAGGCAAGACTAAAGTTTATGTTGTATTGAAATAGTTTTAGATAGATAGCATATGAGTTGTAAATTGCAGGCCTGGTTTTGTAGGCTGCTGCTTTCTATCAGGCGTTCCGCGTTTGTTTGACACTTTGGTGGTATATAAACAAATTGTTCTACGAAATAAGACAGCATTTAATTACGTAATATATCTGAGACAGTGAACTATGAGCATTTCTTAAAAGCATAGTTGTTTTATACATTGACGAAGCTTTGGCCGATATAAATATGTTTTGTGATGAGGTTATTACTAAGTTAGATTGTAGATAGATGGTTTATGTTGAAATGTATGTGTGACTTGTCTACGAAACTAAAATATAAATATATACTTAACAGTATATACAATTGAAACAGCTGAGCTAGCTGCTGACTATTGCTAAAATCTAGAGACAGCATAACTGACATTTCACCGGAAGACTCTAGCTATATTTTACATAACTGAAACATACGTTTCGAAGATTGAATCAGATATCCGCACTAGCGTCCAAACTTTCCGATATAGCCTATTACTAAACATTTATGGAAACACGGAATCTTATTCGACTAACAAGGTTCCTCGTGACTAACAATGTTCCACATATGGTGAGGAAAGCTCTAAATAGTTTGAAAAGGAATAAATCCATACCACCTACTTATATCTTAGAGGCTGATGCTTTAGTGAAATGTTGGAAAATAAGTTACCTACGTTGTTTGCGATTTGACTATGGACAATAAATAGTAGGTTAAAGAAACTAAAACTTTTATAGTTTTCGGTAACTACGCACAGCTCATCCAAAGATCTCAATTTGCGCGAAGTCCTAGGAGAATAAATGTCTGTAGTTAAAACCCAGATGTAACTATATTTAGAAAGAAATCAGAACCAGTATTAAAAATGCTAACTGCAGATTGATACAAACGATGTAAGTATCCTTATAGATACCAGTCTCTGCGTCCCCAAGACATTGGCTGCATTACCTACCACGCTATGGCAATGCTTATGCACTGAGTCAGATACTCACCAGCTCTCAGATCACTCATCGCATATACTTACCTACCAGACGCTCAGATAATATTTTGTAAACCCGTAAAAAATTTGAAGAGCCTCGTTACCCCACAGTATATTTACAAAGTTATTTAAAGCTTCTATATTATTATTTTTAGTAAAAATTTCAACAACCAGTTCTAATACTTTATGTATGTAAGTCTTTGCAAAACAGTTAGACCCTCGAGCGTAGTTTTTAGCACTTGCGAAATGGTCGTGAGTTCGGATGCGTGTCAAGATGCATTATGTCAAATGCGTTTGTTTAAAATAATAACATGTTTTGTTCCTAATCTGTCATGTTTGGGGCTTCAGGCTTTGTCTATTACAACTTACTTTCGCCCAAGTATCTAAGTAAATACCTAGAGTATGTACTAACTTAGATACTTGGGTCACCATTCATGTGTCGTAACTTCAAATATCGTTAGGTGATAAATATAATAATAAAAAATTAATAATAAAACGCGAAAGTTTGTATGATTGGATGTATGGATGTTTTTTACTCTTTCATCCAAAAACTACTGATCAGATCGGGCTGAACTGAAATATAGGCTGAAATTTTGAAAAGACATAATTACTACTCTCTCTACATAATTTTAAAATTTCATCCCAAATTGTTTTAGTCCAGGAATAAAACATAGGCCAATTTCCATCTCATAAAACCCAGTTCCCATAGGACAGAAATAGTCTTGAAACGTTTCCATAGAAACAATAGATGCGATATCGCAGGCAAATACCATAATAAATAATAGGTAAATTTATAATCCATCTAACAATATCTTTTGATCACATTAAAACAAGTACTATATCTAATAGATAAATATATATAGGAAAAGGTTGCCACGTTTAAAATTCCATGGCCTTTTATCAGTAACTAGTACAAATTCCGTACGGAAATTGTACAAAGGCGCATTATTACAAAAGATAGCATAATTTTTATATTCGTGGGAAGTCGGAAATGTAGGGTTAATCTTGATTCTCATAAGGCTACCATATTTTAAAAATGTTGACATTGGTCAAATGTCAAAAGTTTTTATTAACCACAAAAATTACAATCAAGGAATAGAAACAAATTGAAACTATAAACAATTGAAACAATTGAGCTAACTGCAGACGGTTTTAAAAAGTTAAATTATTTTCAGTAAGTAGGTAGTAGGTATATAAAACTTTAACAAAACTGACACGATCGCCGGTTCTATAGACTGAGGATCGCCGTTTGTTTTTTCACTTTTTTGCGCAAAATCTTTCTCTCTGATTTGGGTAGGTAATCATCCTACTAATATTATAAACGCGATAGTTTGTATGGATGGATAGATGGGTGGATGGATGTTTGTTACTCTTTCACACAAAAACTACTAAACGGATCTGGATGAAATTTGGCACAGAGATAGATTATAGGGGGTTAACACATAGGCTAATATTTTATCCCTGAATTCCCACGGGAACGGGAATGACGCGGGTGAAACCGCGAGTATACTCGAAATACTAATCCTGCGCAGACGAAGTCGGGCAGGGCCAGCTAGTTAATACATATCAGTACGTGGATAGAAGTCAGTTTTACTATTACACTGCCTATAAGTACATAGTTTTCTCATTACCTTTCATTAATCATATGACCTGACACAGTGACATTGCAAAACATTTGGGACATCAGTTCACAGGTCTTCTGCAATAGCTTACATAACAAGGATTGTGGCGCCGCCATACGCGTGTGGACGGAATTGGAACTAATGAAGTTGCTTTGAAATCACTCGCTAGTCATCATATTACATTAATAACTATATTTAGAGAAAGATTGGATGGATGGATGTCTGTTAAGTAGGTACCTACATTTTCAAGTCAAAAGGATTGAATGGATCGTGCTGATTTTTTTGGTGATTAGCAGTAAGTGACTCGCTCATTCTAAGCAGATTGTGTAAGTAGATACGGGTAAGACGCAAAATAATTATTAGGTTAATTACAAAAACTAAATGAAATAAATTGAAAGGGGATCACACGAGAAGCAACAGCTTTTAAATAAAATAAAATAAAAATAAATAGATGGAGTTTAATTGTGCTGACTTTTAAAAAGTAGCAGGTTCACAATTAAACTCCAGTGAATTATTCACTGGATTTCATTTGTAGAGCAGCTGAAGTAACGATGCTTTCTTTATCTCGAAAAAACGTATGTAAAGACGTGGAGTGCAGCTAGTATGAGTAGGTATCTAATGAATCGCTGTTAACACCTCTGACTTTTGATAGGGTAAGTTTGTGATGTTTTGTAACATTGTAACTTTAAAGCTTCATGCAGTGAGTTAATACCTAATGATTTGTCATTCCGTTTATGTAATACAACGGCTGTTTTCGGGATGGTACAGACAGACGAGCGTTTATTTAAATCGGCTCGAAATCTGGCTTAAGCTAGGTTCATATTGCTGTGTTGTGGTGTGTTGTGGCGCGACAGAACGCTATCGGTCTCATACATTTAGTATGACTAGATTCACATTAGCGACAGATCGCGCCACACCCCAACACAAGCTACTAATGTGAATCTAGTCATACTAAATGTATGAGACCGAATAGCGTTCTGTCGCGCCACAACAAACCCCGACACAGCAATATGAACCTAGCTTTATTCTTTATTTGTGTGAGGAAACATTATTGTAGTATAGATAGAACTATCGAAAGATCGAGGAAATGTGAAAGAAAATGTGGAAATATCATCACGAAAATTTCAATTTTGGCAATCAGAGGTTATGAAAAACTCTCGTGCTGGTCCGTTATCATATTCTCAGTTATCATTATTAGTTTTGGACGGGCACGCCACATAATAAATAAATAAACAATGCTGAATAATCCACACGGCATAATGCTCCAAGCTAAGCAATGCTTGAAATGAGTTAAAGTAAATAAATGAATGAGCGTTTTTACCGCCCGTCTGGGACCATTACATAAGAGTATAGAGGTCAAGATGCGAAACAATGGGTTCAAGCTCTTCACACTAACGCCCATTTCATGCACTATAAATCATTACATCTCTGTCTAAATAGAAATGGTTGTGTGTACATAAATTAGAAATAAGTACAGTACTCAACCGAAGTAACGTATCTAATTTGTGACTCAACTGCCAAGTTACTAAGTAAGCATCAGCAAATTTGAAAAAAGAATTGTGTAGCCATTTATGAGAATAGGATAGTAATAAGATTTTGCGTTCTCGCTCTTATGACCGAGCATATTTTTTTGGAAAGGCGTAAGCGGAAAAAACAGATTAATGTTTTATAAAAAACTACCTACTGAACTTATTCAAAAACTGGCTCAGAGGAATGTAATAATTAATTAGTAGAAATGAATCCAAACTTAAGTCACTGTCCTGTGGCGCCCCCACTTATTTTATCATAAGCTCCAAAGGAATTTCCAAAATTCACACGTACAAGTTGTTAAACCTATTTTAAGCTATTTTTAATGCTTCTGTAGTAGTTTCATTTTGTCTATTTTAGGAAGAGATACGAAAACAGAGTTTGGTGGCCAGGTGGCCACCAAAGGCAACTTCGTAGTCAAGTCAAGAGAAAAACAAAAACTAAAATTATGAACTTGCAAGTGACCAAAAACATTACACTTAAAGTACTGCAGTCAATCAATACACCTTATATAAAAAAACATTAGTTTTCAAGAAATAAAATAGCGGTAGAATACTAGGTCAAATATTGCACGAACCGGGTTCAAACCTACTGAATGAACGATAATCGAATGAAGTAACCGATGGCAGACTAGACATTACACAATCGATTCCCAGATCGAATCGAGAAGACTCATTGTTCCGATGATGTATCGATCTGTTGCGATATACTATTGTCATGATATGGTTGCAATATGGCGGTTCTGAGATGTTTGTTATAAGGAAATGCTCTACATAATAAAGTAAACTAATTTTAAAGTCTCGACATAGAGTCAAGAATCATCATCATCATCATCATCATCAGCCTATATTAGTCCACTGCTGGACATAGGCCTCCCCTAATGAGCGCCATAGCCCCTAATGAGCGTCTTCAGCTTGCCGCATCCAGCATCTGCCAGCAGTCCTTCGCAGAATCATTTGGTCTGATTCTGGTCTATATCAAAAGTCACATTTTATGTGTGTAAATGTGCAAAAATTGGTACGTTTGCGCTGTTTCGTATTTAAATAAAGATTTATATTATAACCCAACAATAAAACGACAAATACAACAGCGAGGTTGTAAGTAACAGCGTGGTAATGCAGCCAGTGTCTTGGGGACGCTTCCGACTGGTATTGATATGGATCAATTGAGCTACCTTTAGACTGTTTGCAACCGTCTGCAGTTAGCTCAATGGTTTCAATTGTATATACCTACTAGTTGTAATTTTTTCTATTCTTGATTGTAATTTTCGATGTTAATACATTTTCAAATTATAAAACAACTAGCTAACTAACTAGTATTTACGATAATATCAAACTCCTAAAAATCTTAGCCGTCACCAGAAGGCAGAGTACCCAGAATGCTGGCAGCATTGCCACGTTGAATGACAATGCTAATTCGGTGACCGAAATAGAAGCCAGGATTCCGATCACCTGTGGATTCTATGAAAAGTTTGGTAAGATCTTTTTGAATTTTTAGGAATTAAGTATATTCAAGATTTTAGCTATATTTGTTCTATAGTTTTTGCGTGATAGAATAATAAACATCCATACAAACTTTCGCATTTATTATATTTTAAAGATGAAGGATGTTATGTATGTACTTACTAAGTTGACATGTATGATATGTATGTATCTGTTCACCTTGGCCTTTTCAGACTTTACCTATATGTATGTACTTCTTTCTCGTGAAAACCTTTAATAGCCTTCTGTTTCTATTTGCTTGATATATTTTTGTAAGTACTGCTGGTTTTCCTTATATAACAAACACAGAACCTACAAGCACTGGACGAATCATATTAGTTTGTCTTTGGGTCAAACATCTTGTGCAATATTATTAGAGTCTAAAATAACAGAGTGTTCTTGGATGCTAAAAATATGAACAAATAAAACAGTCAACAGTACCCATGTCGTTATGTTAATGTCGCGTTTGCTCGAAAATAGGTAAAAACAACGAGCGAATGAAAGTTTACTCGAAATAAAGCTGGTTGACCACTTAGATATTTTCTAATCTCAAATTAATATCGCGATGTCATTTGATACCAGCGACACGCCCGGCTTCGCACGGTTTTATTATACGTATAAACCTTCCTCTTGAATCACTGTTTTAAAAAAAACCGCATCAAAATCTGTTGCGTAGTTTTAAAGATTTAAGCACATAGGGACAGAGAAAGCGACTTTGTTTTATACTATGTAGTGATGAACTATGAACTAAAGTCACGTTTATTTGTTTTGTTTCACATCGCATCGCCTCGAATCGCATCGCTTCCGTATCGCACAGTGCTTACACTTTCCTAGACGCGGAAGTTGGTGACCTTTCCTTAGCAGCTTGAATGGGAACTGCTCTTCGAAAGTGCTATTTATTACCTCACACATAACTTATGAATACTTGTGAACGATTATGCACCTTATTTTGAACGGTATGCAGAAGATGCAATGCTTTAAACTGCTGAGTGCCTTAAATACAATAATGGATTTCTTTCTCAGATATTTAGCGCAAAGTGAGCCAATTTGTAGTATGAAAACTCTATGGTTAGTCATGGTCATAGTTTTAATTAAAATGAGATAAAAATTCCGGTGAATCGAGAACCTCTTCTTTTTTGTGAATCGGTTTAAAATAAGTTTGCTCCCGAAGGAATTTCTTTCTACTGAAGGCCGTAAAGTCATTTTTTTTTTCATACAAATTTCTGATATTTATTGCACACCCCCTAGGGGTTATTGTGTATAAATAAAAAATACTTGTCTAATAATTTATTTTATAGTTTATTTATACCGAGTTTCGAGTAAATCGAACCAATGAAAAATATTTTTCCATACAAACTTTACCACTATAGATTATTAATAACAAACATTCACACAGACTTTCCCATTAAGATTAATGAGAATAACTTAGTCAAATTGGTCCACTTTTGCATTGTTAACAACACTTCAAATTTACTCAACAAGTTATTTGCCTAACCACTTCAAAAGTTTTAAAATGTCACATTGCGAATCGTACATTATTTACCTTTCAAATTGACCTCAAAGAAGATACACAAGACTTGCGTAAGTAAGTGTGGAAAAACTAAAGAGAGGGAAAAAAATTAGATGCTAAAATCAAATTTTATTAGCAACTACCGACCCGCCCCGGCTTCGCTTGGTTTTATTATACGTATAAACCTACTTCTTAAATCACTCTATCTATTAAAAAAAAGCTCATCAAAATCCGTTGCGTAGTTTTAAAGATTTAAGCATACATAGGGACATAGGGACAGAGAAAGCGACTTTGTTTAATACTATGTAGTGAAGAAAATTACAAGCAGGGAAAAGAAAAAAATTAAAACTAGTATTTACGATTGCAAAAATTAAGCCTAATGCAGACGGTTGCAAACAGTTTAAAGGTAGCTCAACTGATCCATGTCAATACCAGTCGGAAGCGTCCATATGCTGATGCGCTGCGCTACTTCGCATGCGTTGTTTCTATGGAAACATCTCAAGGCTATTTCTATCCCATGTTAACTGATTCATGAGATGAAAGTAGCCTATAAGTTATTCCAGGGCTAGAATCTATTCAAAATTTCAGCCCGATCTGGTGAAAGAGAGACAGACATCCATACATCCATTCAACTTTCGCATTTATAATATTAGTAAAGACACAGAATAGTTAGGTAAAGATGATATGGTAAAGATGACACCAACATACTTTTGTTTAGATTCATATCTCCATGGCGTGTGCAATAACTGTCGAAATACCCTCCTCGCCTATAATGTAATATCGTAACTATCAGGAACTTAAATAAGTATTTGGTATTTATTTGGCATAATCAAAATATTAATACTTAAGTTCACCTATAATGCTCAGACTATAGAACTATCCTATAATGTAACATCGTAAGTAGGTATACAGGTAGGTACATATTTGGTATTTATTTTGCCTTTAAGTAAGGGAACACATAGATTTTAAGTCCAATTAGTTTTTTGGATTGTAGGTGATAAAAAATCGTTTATTTTAAAAAACTGTACCTTTTTTCTAACAATCTAATAAATACCTTATTTGTTAGGTACTTACACGATAATAGTATTTTCTTATCTGAGATTAACTAGCTTAACTCAAGATTTGTCATACAAAACCTAAAAAACAGATAGGGTACAAATATTAGCAAAACTTATGCACACACCACACCAACGCTATCTATCATCTGAAACACACAGACTTGGAAAAAAGCCATTGCAAGATTTGCAACTGCAATTCTGAGATATTGCAACAATGGCTGACTTCATTAGAACTGTAATTAAAAACATTAAATTTGAATAGGCACATCAATCAAATAAGACTACATGGCCCGAATAGTTCACCCACTTTACACGGAAAATACACACGATATAAAATAAACTTTAACCACGTTGACTTTAGATTCAATATCAGTGTTTTTTTTGTTGATAATCACTTGATTGGGTAGAGCTGTAAAGTTGACAGTTCGAAAAGAATTCCATTTTTAAATAACTTAGGTCCTTTTCAAACATTTGATTTCGCGTTTTATTCGGAGAAGTTGAAACGGAAAGAGTTATTTGCGAAAAAAATTTAAAAATTTGAGCAAAGAATATCCTATAATATAATAAAGGTGTTGGGGTAGTTTTCATAGTATCAAGTATATGTAATTAAAAACTACTAAGTGCCAGTTATAAATAGATAAATCAAACTAACTACTTGATTTCCTTTAGACCTTACATGACTTTTACACATTTCCACCGTTTTTCCATATTTAATTTTCCTACAAATGATTCTTTACCGGAAAATCTCTTCATAGTCTTTCATTTCTTTTATTGCACGAATTATGGTCTTATACAGGTCTTAAACCTCTTATCTTATCGAAATAAATCTATTTCTACCAAATTATTTGCGTATACTTATTGAACCCATTTTCGGCAAAGACAAAATGGCGGTACTCTTGTGACTGCCTGCCCTACAATACGTTATGTGTTATGTGATATTATCAAGGCAAAAAGCCCACTGTCACACGCAATGAAGTTGAAGTGGGACAAACTATTTTCTCGGCTATGAATCCACTGTTAAACAAAATGGATTATAAAGTATGTAATTAGATTTACCTACCAATAGGGGTTTTTTTAATTCATTCGATTCGTTTCCGTAACGGAAACGTCAAATTCGAATTCGATTCCATTTCCGTCAGATCTTTAGAACTCTATTTGATTTCATATCCAAACTAAGGAACTAAGGATCTAAATTCAAATGGCAAAATATATAAAAGTTTTCGAATACGCTCTTTTAAAATAGCAATCATAGTCAAAAGTTTCCATTATAGAACGCGAAGGGCTTCCCGATGAATTAAATTACCCTTCCTGGTAGCAGTTTCGCATCCAATACAATAACGTTTTTAGGATGTTGTGACTTCCTAGCTTCTTCCTAGCATCAGAGATGTTTACGGAATACAAAACTGATGGTTTTGATGCAGTTATCCGGAGAAAACTGCCTCCCTGATCCGCAGAATACGGGACAGTCGCAGCAGCATCCTAACGAATTTATCTGACAGATGATCCTCATCGTTCTGGATGCGATATATAGGATAATAAACTTTTAATTATAATACCTTATACTAACACCTAGGTGAATACAAAACTGAACTGAATAAAAAATACAAAACTTCTGCAACATAACAAAGAAAATTACGATCAAGGTAAGTATAGAAAAAATTAAAACTTGTATATGTATACAGGGTTAAAGGTGTTTAATGATTAACCTCGAAAAGGCGACTTGGGTAGATCAAGACTAACAACTTTTGTTGTACGATTTTTTCTAATTAAATGATTTTTTTTCCTATATAAAAAAAAAATATTCTTTGCAAATTTCCAGTTCTAATCTTCTTAGCTCTATCTAGGCGTCGCAGATTGAGACATGTCGGTTTGGTACATTACCTATATGTCGTATACATAATCTATATTGTATCATAATACCTATAACCCTGTACAATTGAAAAAATTGAGCTAACTACAAACGATTGTAAATAGTCCAAAGGTAGCTCAATTGATCCATTTCAATATTATTCGGAAGCTTCCCCAAGGTTAATTCGACTAATTTTATGTGCTACTTAACTCAATAGATTGTAAATTGTGCGAAATAAACAAATTTTATTGTATCTTGTGGTCCAGTTGAGCCGACTCGGTACAGGGAAGATCTTCCCCTGCTAACATTTGGGGGAATACCACCTTAATCCCAAATATGTTTATCTTATTACTCCTGGGCAAGATATTACCATAACCACAATTATCACTATCATTACCTATTCAATAGAAATAGATTAGATCTATTCAATACATATAGAAATAATAAGGAAGATATCAACCTCTCACCCGCCACGTCTTAGCTCCACAATAATTGGCAGAATCTTCGTCGTGCTTTCAAGTTTCAACCTTACTTAGCGTTTTACGAGAACGGGAAACGAAAATATTGCATGAATATAGGGTTGTCGACAACGGATTACCGTATTAGAACGAAGTATCGATAAAACCAAGTTTTATCAACACAGAGTATTGCGTATTTCCTTAAGACCTTACAGGACAATTGGAAACGTCATAAAATTCATGTTAAAACTTGGAAATAAGGTGCTCACATTGAATTTTGTTCACTTCAATCTTTAAGGTAAAGTAAAGAAGCGAACAAAAAAACCTTTACCTTGTCAGGTTGTTATTTGTCGAGTTTGAGCAAAACTCGTTAATAATAAAGAGACAAAATTTAAGTACTTTTGATACGTTTGTTTTTAATAATTCATTAAAAATATTAAAAAGCGACCTTAATGTATGAATGAATCAAGTATCTAGGTCAAATTAAGTTTTTTTAGTCGTCCATTACTACTAAAATAATGTAAAACCATTATGTATCTTAACATTATTAGAGGCCTATGTCCAACAGTGGACTAGAATTGGTTGATGATGATTATGTATTTTGCTATCAGTGGAAACTTCATAAATATCCCTCGGATTGAACATGTAGTTTTCATTCTACCTACCTATTTAGATTGATATTCCTTATTTGTAATTCTCTGATTATAAGTTTTCATAAAATTCGTTAAATAAACATTTTTGACGTTTTAAGACCCATGTTAAGTATAATTATGGAAAATGATGATTGCACAAATTTATTTGATTGGATTGTTTACTATCCCGTACGAATAGCTACCTATAAGGTCAGGTATGATGACTGTCGTAATGTTGTAAAATTTGCCCTATGACCTAGTTGTTAAGTTTGAAGTTAGCTAATTGCAAAGTAAAGTCCCTAATAACCAACTGAAGAAACAAAGAGTAGGTGTGTATGGTCAACTTAACCATAGTTTCATTTTCAAAAAGCCATTACATTCCTAAAACTCATTGAACGTTTTGAACCATAAGTTGTTCAGCGTTTTATGACGATCCTAGCATCTGCCCGTGGCTTCGAAATGTTACTAGTATGTATATTCCAGAGCTAGAACTAAAACATATTAAATACTAGCGACCCGCCCCGGCTTCGCACAGTTTTATTATACGTATAAACCTTTTTCTTAAGTCACTCTATCTATTAAAAAACCGCTTCATAATCCGTTGCATAGTTTTAAAGATCTACGCATACATAGGGACATAGGGACAGAGAAAGCGACTTTGTTTTATACTATGTAGTGATAGTGAAGATCAATCTATTTAGTTGGTACAGTACTATACAGGATGCACGTAACAATTGATATTATAAAAAATACGTAAGCTAAAAGTTTTTCCGCTCAACCCTAGCTTAAATACGTACTATTCGCATTACCATTTTCCAATTTCAGTATCCTCTATGATTTGTGACTTTCTTTACTCACGATTTGCAATCAATCACTAACAAGAAATAGTTGCGAGCGTCCAAAAAGTATTCGTGTCTCTATAAATCATTAGTATAATTACAGTACACTTTAAACAGTTTCCAAACAATCTAGAGGTAGCATAAGATGAATGAACTACTGTTGTTCCCGGGTTCGCGCATTTTCTTCTAAGTATACATATACACATATAGATATGGGTTTTTAGAAAAAAAGTTCTAAAGAGTTCCTGTAAAACAAGCAGACTATGCGGCTAGAAGAAGCTATGTGTAATTTGCAGCATCTTAGAAGTACTCATTGTTGTTTATAAAAAAGAATGACGGACAATTCATACAGCATCACTTAACCCCAAGCTAAGCAGAGCTTGTGTTATTGGTACTAGATAACTGATAAACCTAGGTACTTTATACATTAAACCTACTACACAGATAGATATTTTTTATTACACGTAGAAAACACAAAAAAAGTTTTATATTCTATTCTAAATTAGTTTCCCTTAGATAAATAAATAAATAAAACACCATAATATTACTTCATCATCATCATCAGCCTATATGAGTCCCCTGATGGACATAGGCCTCCCCTTATGAGTGCCAAAGCGCCATATCTTCACCAATATTTAAATATATAACCTATTATATTTATACTGTAATATTACTTATTTAAAGCTAATTTGCTAAGAAAATACGATAGAATCATTGAACCTATAATAATCGTGAGAATCCAGTGAAACCGAAGGTCTTAGGTCAAGGAAAGTGAAGACAGGGTAGCAAGGAACTGGTTTGGATGTGTGGGTACCAACCGGGCTGGGTAGGGCTTAGGACATAGGTTACTGTGAAGGTCTGCCTTATGGAAGGAAGAATTAAAACTTTTGGTAGCGATAGAAGGACTAAATTGCTAAAACAGGTTAAAATCAGTGTAAAGTAGAAAAACCTACAAAACTTTCAGCTTCTATCTTCTAATGGAAAGTAAAAATATCTATATACTAATAGCATAACCTCTACTTTGCTCGGAGCTGAAGATTTATTTATATTATTGTAAAAAACACATTTTACTATAGAAAATACGATTACGTTTATTAAAAAACTATATTATAGTAAAAAAAATAATGAAAACGGTGTGGTTATTATTATATAATTATCATAAGCTTTGCTTGCTTTGAGGCTTGATGATGCCGTGTGTAGATTGTCCAGCATGCAATTTATTACAAAATGCACAGGAAAATCATTATGTAGGTAATATTACCGAAATCCTATTTGTGGAAACTTTTGATTAGCCATCAGTGGATATGCCCTGGTTTATCCAGGCATGTTCTTATATTTTTACCTATGTTACTAAACATAGAGTACTAAACATAGTAAGTTTTCCTAAAATTTTATAAATTAATAAATAAATATGGACAATCATTCTATACCTAGTAAATTTGGACAAAAACAGGACCATCATTCTATTACGTCCCAGAACAATCATTCTATACCTATTACATTTATATGTAAGTGATTAAGCACCTTTACCGCTATCATTAATGACGTTAGATAGCGTGAACACCTAGCAAATAAAATGTATCTACTTATAAAAATGCTTATTTAAAAAAAATCCACACTTTGAGTAAGTCAGTAATACCGATCGTGTGAATAAAGATCATCTTATGCTTATTGTAGGCTACAGTCAAACTTTATTCGCATATCTACAAGTTTACTTAAACTCTTCCGTGGTCCTACTACCTACGATTAGCTTATCGTGATATTGAACCTAGCTAACATCTATACTTAGATTTTAGATAGGTTTAGGTCATAGATAGACACAGATTAAATTTGTTCATACGAAAACTTTTCCTTTTATGAGAATACTTAGTTGACATGCCTTGGATACAATTAAAAAGTGATACCTCTAGATTCTTTCCAACATTCTGTGGATGGCGTTTTACATATTTGATTGATTTAATTTTAAATAGGTACTTACTTCTTCTAATTTCATAATTTTCGTTTTAAAATATTGTTTAAAAATAGTTTTATTATGAATTACTAGGTTTATATTCAAACTGCTTCATTCGTAATAGTCCATATTTGTTTGTTTTTAAATCAAATCATCTAGTTATGGCATGAAATACCCATATGTTTATGTGAAATAATTTATATTTCCTTTACGGTGTGCATTATCTGTACTGCAATTTTGTAAGTTATAGGTACTATAACATGAATAACTAGATTAATTTTATTTCAATATAATGTTAGATAAAACTACATATTTCGGAAAAAATTCTATGTTCAGCGTTTTCTGTCGCAGATTTCGTGAATCATCTTTAGATCACTAACAACATTTTTTCCTCTATAAATTGTATCTATAAGTTCAAAGTTCGAATTTTGAAATCAGTGACATTGACATAAAATTGTACATGCACATCTTTCTATTCTACCAATGACCCTTTACAATTGACATGTCGAAATAATTGACACATCAAAATGCCATGTACATTAATGACTCCACAATAATAGTAGGCAAATGTGATTTTGCCATCAATCATGAGCTTTCGCAATGTTTTGGAAGACGATGGTGTCAATTTAGATGATATCAACACTAATCTAAAATATATTAAGAGCAATATATAAATGTTGCCTTGCCTATTTATATTTTTTTTATTATTTTAAAATTAGAAGTATGTATAAAAAATAGATTCTTCAATAGTAATTATAGTTTTCAAACATTCATACCTCGCATATTATGTTAGGTAGAATATAAATAAACGTAGTTAACTTCAGACCAAGATTATATACTGCTTTTGGATTGGTTTTTAAATTCTATTTTTATCACCCGTCTAGGAAGTCAAAATTTGCGATTAGTATTACAAAATTAAGTCTTAATAGGCATAATCCATAAAAAAGACTTCAACGCGCTCGCATTCAACTTTTTCATAGAAGTTTTTATGCTCCTACCACTAAGTAGTCACTTCGAGCTTAGTTAGTCAGATAATAAATTAACTTATTACTGACCTACTTTGCTTTTACTTTAATGCACTTTTGAATTAAGTAATTTCAAAGTACACTTTGGTTTTAGGACGACTTCTGGTTCGAGTCCCGTCCAGGGCCCGAATTCCACTAATGTCAAAACAAAGGTCTCAATAGTGCTCAATCAAGATGATTAAAATGACCTTTGTGCATTTGGTGTTCTACTACTTTTAGCGCTTGAAGAGACTTTCATAATAGAATGTCAAATTGGTAGATAAAAAGGTAGGTAATAGTCACAGCTATGAATGAACCTCAAAAAGTTTGTGCTAGTAGAATACCAAAAAGAGTTTAACAGTGACATTTTGACACCATACTATAGAAATGGTGAACCGATTTACCTATTTAGTGGAATTCGGACCTTGAATAAATGTCTATACAATCCGAAGTTAATTGTTTCGGGTCTTTTTTTGAAGTTTAATAAAAATTGGCAATATTGTACATTTTTAAATATTTGTTCCAATATAATTCTCTTAATACAAGCTCTGCTTAGCTTGGGGATAGATGATACTGTGTGGATTATCCAGTAGGTATTAAGTATTTATTTTGAAACAAGGTATAACTAACGAAACTATCTTATGACCGAGCTTGGTTTTAGGAAATAATGAAAACAAAAGCTTGAAGCGAACTGAAAATCAATTATCACTTTATTTCCTATATTATTTTGATAAATTTGTACTATATTATTAAATTTGACTTGTATAAGTGCTTATTTTGTAAGCCTAAAGAAATAAAGATATTGATTTATTGATTTACCAAATTTTGATCGATAGTTTAAATAACTACAAAATAAGTCATTACTAAAATTAACATTCTGCATTGTAACAAATTATTTCCCTTTTTCTAATCTAGTCTAAACAATAAACATCAATTTAACACTGGAATATAAATTATTTTATCAACATTTACCTAAATCTATAAATATTATAGATATTTCCTATCTTAGAGTTTCCTATCACATGTCCACACGCCCTATTGTCTTATGGGACCTATCACCGTGTAAACCTCCTTCGTAGTAAATAAGGTTTTACATAATGGACACGCAAAAACTTTGACAGGTGGAATGTACGGCCTATTGAAGCTTCTTTTCACACCCACTTTTAATAAGACAATAATTGTTATATCCAAAACATACCAAATAAATCGAAAAATTATTTATGTTTGTATACTTACTGAGGTTTTATTGTTTTAGTTCGGATTTAGAGATAGGTAGGTAACTAGATCGTTTTGAAAATAATAAAAAAAAAATACAAAATTTGTTTATTTTAAATGAACAAAAAAATATATTTGACGACCGATGCGGCGCGGCCGGCGAAGGTCTGCCTGCAGGAGGTTGTGGGTTCTATTCCCGACTCGGGACAAATTTGTGTTGATCTGCAGATATTTATGAAGGGTGTATAGGTTGTTTTCTATGTACCATAATAAATAAATACCCATGTACATATGTATGTATGTATACATGTGCAATGTGCATGTATTAAGTATATTATCAATTATCTAGTACCTACATAACACAAGCTCTGCTTAGCTTGGGGCTAGATGATGCTGTGGATTGTCCAGCATTATTTTGTGCTTGCATTGCATGTAGAAAACTCACTGTCACATAAAAGTGAATATCGAGCATAGATAAAAATAAAACCGACTGAATCTTTAAAAAAAACTAAAAAGAATGTTTTAGTTAAGTGTTTTAGTTACCGTATATTTGCATAATTAGAATTACTGCTTATTTTATTATACAATAATCTTATATAACTCTAAAAAGTTACATAAATAATTCATGAATATAATGCACTCACCGTAATAAATCTCCAAATCCTCAAAAAACGGGAAAACTAAAATTTAAAAAAAGAACTTTAGAAAAACCACCACACTAAACACTGGCCAGTTGTAAATCCAACTCACTTGAATCCAAATTTTAAAATTCGAATTACGTTCCGTGTCTTTCACTATACAATGGCGAATGCCCGCGTGCAATATAACACCACACTTATATCTCTTCCCTTACCACACCACCGTTCTAACTCGACCTTTAATATCTCACACTTCCAATAAAACCCAAGGGTCTGATTTAACTAGTCGTGTCTAAAGCTTAATTAATGAATTTTCGACAATAAGAATAAGACAAATCTTGGTGTTTCTTGCGTAAATAAGACAATAGAAGTCCGAAGGTTGGCTATTGAGACGTCCACAGCGATTAGCAAGCTTTATAAAGTTGTGTTTAGCGCTTTTTGAGGTCAGAGAATTAGGTTTGTGTGATCACAAGCTTAGCGTGAAGGCTGCAAGAGAATCTTCAAACCATTGACCACACTTTGAAAAAGAGTTGACTTCAAGACGGCCACTGTGACGTAGCGGGCAAAGGTCCACCTACGATGCAGGTTGCGGGTTCGAATCTTACCTCTGAACTTAATTAATGATTTGACTAATCTATGATTTGACGTTTTTTACGATCTGTAGATGTTGGTTCTAGGTGTTTTTTATATAATAATAAAATTAACTAAGTGTTAAATATATCAGTTATCTAGTACCCATAACACAAGCTTTGCGTAGCTAACTTTGGGGCTAGATGATGCTTTGTGGATTGTCCAGCATTATTTATTTATTATTTATACACGAGATACACATAAGATTTGCGATTAAAATACATCAGAACTACCCACAAACTATTTGTAGAAAAAATTAAATATTCGGATAATTGTTTTTTTTGTAGCGTACCTCATTTCTTATTTTTAGCCCTATTTTGAGCGAAGTTCCCACGTATTTTAATAACAAATGTTTATGACTACTTACATACCAAAACATGATGAAAAAAATACGCATGTTACGAATGCTTGTATAAAATCGAATGGAAAATTATGGAGAAAGGTCTATTAAGTATAAAAAATTAAATATCACCAAAACTTTAGGTTTAGCTAACCCAGGTTACAAACAATCGAGAGGTAGAGCAACTGATCCATTAAAACCAGTCGGAATAAGATGCTGGCTGCATTTCCCCGCTGTATGGCAATACTGACGCGCTATAAAAAAACCTACGCATTAAAAAAACGCCTCTACTTATCTTTGGCTCGATCTATTTCTCGGTAAACCTCATCCAAATGTTCTATTCCATTTTCGAAATACTCTTTCAGACGCATTAGAGTCTTGCACACTTCATTGTTACACATATTTTATAACGGCTATTTGTGTTCGTAAACATAACCTCTATCACACCGTTATAGCACTTTTATACGATCATTATCTACTATCAACCTCAAGACGAGTTGTTGTTGTTTATCGTCAAGGTCATTGAACGCAATGAAAAAGGAGGCAAAACAAAGAGATTTACATACATATCGAGTAAACTTACCCACTATATAATAAATACCTATTTAAATACATCGAGGTATTCCATCGTTTTTATATGTAAATGATTACTAAGAACATAATGTTACATAAATTTTCCTCATCTTTTCACGTGGCTATTTTACTTTTATTTTTATCATTTTATATCTAGTTATACAAACAAAATTGTTCAATGGGTTTTGATTAAATTATTAGATTTATGTTCCAAGTATGTATCACTACATAGTATAAAATAAAGTCGCTTTCTCTGTCCCTATGTCCCTATATCCCTATGTCCCTTTGAATGCTTAAATCTTTAAAACTACGCAACGGATTTAGATGCGGTTTATTTTAATAGGTAGAGTGATTCAAGAGGAACGTTTATACGTATAATAAAACCGTGCGAAGCCGGGGCAGGTCGCTAGTTCATATATATTTTTAAACATTATTAGTAACCCATTTGGTCAATAAAAGCGTCAGGAATGTTATTTTTATTTATAGTGATACTGTTGGTGCTAGTTTTGCATAACTAATCGTAAATTCATTTTGAGTAACGCAGGGCAAAGTTATGGAACGAATTATAAAGAAATTGCCTGTAACGATAAACTGACGAAAGATCATTTCACTTACTTCATTATTCATGAGGCCTTAGTGGCCAATGCCTTGGGCAAAGGTCCTCTAGCGACGCAGGAGGTTGCGGGTTTGATTCCCGCCTCAGTCAAATTAATGTGTCAAGTAGGAAAATCAGTAATCCAAAATCTTTATTTCTTTCTTAGACAAGTCAAATTAAAACTATAGGCATTTGTTGTAGATCTGTGTGTTTTCTATTTATAGTAAAACTGGCATCTGCCCGCGGCTTCGCTCGTTTTATTTCTATGGAAAAGTTTCAAGGCTATTTTATCACGTGGAAACTGATTAATGGGACGAAAAGTGCTTAGCTTATGTGTTATTCCAGGGCTAGAACTAAGTTAATTCAAAATTTCAGCCAGATCGGTTCAGTAGTTATTGCGTGAAATAGAAACAAACATCCATACAAACTATGACTTTTTAAAATAAGTACTCACCTTACAGATAAGAATCCGCCAAGTTACCGTAGTATATAAGTATCTACCGGATGAGTTTGTTGTATGACGTACTTAACCGCGGCTCCACATTTGTGCCGTGAATTATCGCGCGAATTCTCGCCGTGAATTCACGGCACAAGTTGTACCCTCCACATTCACGGAATGCTCACAATCGTTCGTGAAACCCGCCGCGAAATGGACGTATGTAGGAGCTGCTGCTGCAATAACTTTGCTGTAGCTTTGTTTGCTGTGGCAACATATCACTACTTAAACGTCCAAAACAAAAAAGTTTTTGGATAAAATGTAGCCTAAGTCAGACTATAATCTATCTCTGTGCCAAATTTCATCCAGGTCCGTGCAGCCGTTCTGGCGTGATTGAGCAACAAACATCCATCTATCAATCCATCCATATAAATTTTCACATTTATAATACTAGTGGCCCACCCCGTCTTCGCACGAGTAAATCATAAGTAGCCTATGTGCTATTCTAGACTATACCATTGCGCTATCTATCTCACTTCCAAATTACATCCCGATCCGTTCAGCCGATCTGGCGTGATTGAGTAACAAACATCCATCCAACCAACTGAGCGACTGAGCTTCCTAAATGTGATTACACCCTTCCGATTTAGGAGCCGATGTAGATTTAGAGCGTCGGAAGCCATTCTTCTTCCTAAATCGTTTCCTAAATCGGATGCTACCTTCCTAAATGCTATTAAACTATTCTGAATTTAGGAACGACTAAATTTAGTCTCCGATATTTAGGAAGGTTTAATATCCCTTTAACCGATCAAGGTACGAGTATGTTTGTTTTTCACGCTCGACTCCATAGCGCGCGCGCAGCGATTGCGCACGTCCGTACGCCCTTGTAGTCTGGAGTAAACTGGCACGGGGCCGTGAATGTGGATGTGTACGCGTGAACGCCGCGCGAAAGGGGCGCGAACCCTTTGTCGCGGGATAAAATACCGACACTGATCGGGGAACAGGCGTGAAAACGCGTGAACCCCGCGAAAACCATCCACATTTACGTTCACGCCTGTTAACGGAGCTTCACGGCACAAATGTGGAGCCGCGGTAAGGCTTTTTAATTTTTTTTATGAACTTTTCATTCTTGGAAGAAAATTTTCTTGACCGCGGCTCTACATTTGTGCCGTGAATTCTCGCCGTGAATTCACGGCACAAGTTGTACCCTCCACATTCACGGAATGCTCACAATCGTTCGTCTAACCCGCCGCGAAATGGACGTATGTAGGAGCTGCTGCTGCAAAAACTTTGTTTGCTGGGGCAACAAATCACTATTTAAACGTCCAAACAAGAAAGTTTTTGGATAAAATATAGCCTAAGTCAGACTACATATAATCTATCTCTGTGCCAAATTTCATCCAGATCCGTTCAGCCGTTCTGGCGTGATTGAGCAACAAACATCCATCTATCAATCCATCCATCTAAATTTTCACATTTAGATACTAGTGGCCCACCCCGTCTTCGCACGAGTAAATCATAAATAGCATATTATTATGTGCTATTCCAGACTATACCTATGCGCTATCTATCTCACTTCCAAATTACATCCCGATCCGTTCAGCCGATCTGGCGTGATTGGGTAACAAACATCCATCCAAGTCGCCATGAGGAGTTTTAATAATTCAAATATACTTTTTCTCTATAAATAAAGCGTATGTTCGGATATCTTATGTTTATAATCTATAGTATTATATTTATTCATTATATTTGTCCCTTTAATATACTTACCTAATGTGTTATCAAATATAATATCGCCGTGTGGTTCCTTAGAATTGCACCACCCCAACTCTCCCTTGAGCGGAGACCGCGACTCGGCAAGCGTAGTGTAAGACGCCCTCCTTCCAGGTGGGATGACGATCTGCGAAAGACTGCTGGCAGATGCTGGATGCGGCAAGCTGAAGACGGGGCGCTATGGCGATCATTAGGGGAGGCCTATGTCCAGCTGTGGACTAATATAGGTTGATGATGATGATGTGTTATCAAAAATTAGAAGTAGGTTCTTTAGTTTTTTGTCGTGACTTAAAAATTAAGATACAGATCCTTTACATGACTAAATGAACAGACAAAAAAGCGAACATAAAATGCAAATCCATGCAAATTGAAATTGCTAAATTTATCTAGCTACCTACTGTAAGATAAATTAGAAATGATCTAGTTGAAGTAAGTAGCAAGATTATATAATGTTATTGTCTTTTTCTCTTTTTTTAACTAGCATTATTTAACTTTTATTTATAAGAAGAAAGTTCCCTTTCTGTTAAATAATAAGTTAAATAATTTAACTATAAATGTGTTTGGTTAAATAATAGTTACCTACTTGTATTATTGTAGTTACAAAAATAACAGAATCACTACCTAATACAATTACCTAGGCCTTAAGAGGGCGGCCTAGTTGCTTTATGGGCAATTGCGTCATGGGCAATGTTAGTGTTAAAGATTGCCCATAGCGCAATTGCCCATCTCGCCCTTGTAGCGGCGGGGCGGTAGCTTTAGCATCGCGCCGCTCAGAGCGAGGCTGGGCAGTGAATGTTCATCATCCTAGGCCTAGAATTCAGAACTCACGGAATCCAAATGATAAAAAACTAGAATCAAAATCATCAAATCAAATAATGATGAATTGCACAATTCAGCATTATTTGATTTTGATATTATGACGTCCGATGTGGCACGGCGGGTGAAGATGCGCCTGCGACGCAGGACTTTGCGGGTTTGATTTGCGCCTGGGGACAAAATGTTTGTACGATCTGCAAATATTTGTTCCGGAGTTTTGGGTCTTTTCTATGTATACTAAAAATAACTATCTATGTAGATGTAGATCAATGATATATTATAGGTACTTAATGCAATATGTATTGTAGTAGGTACCCATAACACAATTATCTGCTTAGCTTGGGGCTGGACGATGCTGTGTGGATTTATCTTTAAAAACATTTGTTTTCTCTACAAAAAGCTTTGCTCTGTTCCGCTCCTTTAAACATGAAATCCTATTCCTATCTCATTCGCAGAAATGGCTACAACGCGCCCTCTTAACTTAGGTACCTAAGTAATTTTTCTTATTAGCCGGACTGTACTTAAAAAACTTTAAACAGGAAATCAAATGTTCTTCATTAGGTCAGGTACTATAACCGGAAGTCAATCTCAGCGTAACATTTATCATTTATCATCATAATAGAGTAGCGAATCATGATGATTTGATGAATATGTCGAGACTAATCATGATCTATTCAATTTTAAAGAGGATTCGGTACGGAGAGTTATTGTTAATTAATTTAAGGTGGCTGGACGCGTAGCTACTTTAAGACGACACCTAATAAGTTAAAAAAAATTGTAGTTCCAGATAATTATGATTAATTATGGTTGACGCCGGAAAGCGAAGGTCCGCCTATCGCAGGAAGGGGTTAAATTCCCGCCTCGGGACAAATGAAATATTCATACGATCTGTAGTTGCTTGTTCCGGGAGTTTTGGGGGTATTCCATAAAAAAAACTAGCTATACTAGCTATACATATGTACAATGTGATTTTTCGAACCTTGATCAAACGCAATGTGCGGATACACGACACATATTTATCGATAAAAACCGAGATAAAAAAAAATTATGTTAATTTTTTTAAACACAAGTTAAGTACAGATATCAACAGGAATCTCAACTGATTTAATCTAAATGGCAGAAAGTACCTAATTTAAATGGTTAATAACATGACAACGGAAAGAGATAGACCCCCAGTTTTTGAAGGATTTGTAGAATAAATTATGAAGTTTAATACAACATGCAAAAAAGTACACCTTAATTACCCAGTTTTAAAGTTACAGAGAAAAAATAAAATAAAAATCGTTTTTTTTTGTCTTATTTCTAAAAAATACTGTTTTTACTACGCTTATGTATCGTATTTGTATTTTTTATTTATTTTATTAGCTAGGTAAACTATCTAGCTTTCAAATGAGACTACTTCGAATAAAATACACCATTTACTCAAAAAGAAACGAAGAAAAAACCAGATGAAGTAGTCTTCATTTAAAAAAATATTAAAACTGCTTTGTTTTTGAGATAAATAACATATATTTTTTTTTATCCCGATTTTTACCGATAAATATGTGTCGTGTATCCGCACATTTCTTTAGATCAAGGTTCGAAAAATCACATTGTATAATATGTAGTGAAATGTTTTGAATACTAGCTATATCAGTTTTCTAGTAGTAGTATAACACTAACTTGGGGCCAGACCCATAATACTAACTTGGGGCTAAATATTTATTCATTAGTTTTATGTGTGACTAAGGGATACCTGGTATTATAGGTGACCTAGCTACTTACGTAATTTTGTTATGGAGGCCTTCAGATGATCTCCCATCACAAATAATTAATCTTTAACCTTTTAACAATAATCGATGTGTCACAACTTCATAGATTCGCGTACAGAGCAATTAATTTGACATTTCGCCATTTTTTAAAAATAATAATGTATTCTTAAGACATCTTTTTTGAATAAGCTTCGGATTTTCTCAATTATCAATTTCATACAAAAACCACAAGAATTACCAACGAGGTTATTCTTGGAAGTTGATTTCTATGAAGATGTTGCAAAAGAGTTTATAGATGGAGTTAGTCATATCAAGGTCTAGTTGACTGTGACCTTTACCGTAGGCCTACTATACGTACAGTCAAGAGATAAAGTTAAAAAAATTCAATAAAACTAGTAAAAACTATTCTAGTTCTTTATTTATAAATAGAAACTATAACAAAACGACGTATAACATCTAGTATTTATAATTATAATCAACAACTTAAAATCTAAGCCGTCACCAGAAGGCAGAGTACCCAGAATACTGGCAGCATTGCCACGTTGAATGACAATGCTAATTCGTTGACCGAAATAGAAGCCAGCATTCTGATCACCTGTGGACTCTATGTGAAGTTTGTATACCATTTGTATTAAAGCAACTATCATTAAATTAGAGAAGCTTTCTTGTGCTATTATTATCTTATTTGTATAATTATTTCATTTTGAAATACTTATATGTAATATATTTGACGTCAGTGAGTGTCTATTATACCTACCTGTGAGTCTTATCACTACATAGTATAAAATAAAGTCGCTTTCTCTGTCCCTATGTCATGGTGTCCCTTTGAACGCTTAAATCTTTAAAACTACGCAACGGATTTTGATGCGGTTTGTTTTAATAGATAGAGTGATTCAAGAGAAAGGTTTATATGTATAATAAAACCGTGCGAAGCCGGGGCGGGTCGCTAGTTAAAAATAAATAAGAATAGCATAGCATTTTATATCAAAACAAAATATTAGACTGCGTCCCAACAAAACTTACATTGGTCTTTTGTACAAAATTGTACTTTTACTTTATTTATTATGTGTAAACCAAGACAATTAGTCAATTATATTATTTTGACAAAATCTATTAATAAGCTTAAGCTGCAACTTCTTTTGACTATCAATATTTTTAGGTATTAAAAAGGTCACATCAGTGTCTGGGCGATGTGACGCGTGACCCTCTAGCTGGTGAGTATCTGGCTCAGCGCATCAGCATTGTCATACAGCGTGGTAAATGCAGCCAGTGTCTTGGGGACGGGACGACTAGTATTGATCTGGATCAATTGAGCTACCTCTTATTGCTTACAACAGTCTGTAATGCTTTCAATTGTAAATAATTCTATAAGTAATTCTAATTTTTAAATTTTTCTTCTATTTTTTCTTCTAATTATTTTTCTCTAATTTTTAATTTTTCTTCTATTTTTTTTATAATATGCTGGATGCGGCAAGCTGAAAAGGACGCTATGGCGCTTATTAGCGTATCTGTATCAGTCCACAGCTGGACACACATAGGTCTGTATGTCCAGCGGTTGACCGATACATATTGATGATGATAAGTTTATGTACCTTAAAAGTGTGTCTCATTAACTATTGTATTGTTCTTTTGAATATATTTGTTCTAGTTTGAATCACGAGTGAGTAGGTATATTAGTTACTTAGATATAATGTTTACAAAGCATTTGTGCAATGTTACTATTGTTGGTCCTAACCTCACGAAGCTCTGAAAATCATGAAAGACGTGAACGCTTGTAGCTTGTTATTGTGAAAGGTAGCTGATGAAACATCGCTTTAGGGTTCCGTATTGGTAACAACGAATGGAAATAAAGATTGGACAGATGGCAGAAACTATGATAGAGACCACTCACTGAAGAAGTCTCGAGAAAGCACCATTAAAAGATCCAAGAAGAAGAGAAGCTATTTAAACATTTTTTGCTTAACTGGCAAAAGGAGCAGGAATCTCTCAAACATGATACGAGTGCTATCTCACATAACTAAGTGTGCAAAACTATTTTAATTTATTTTATTTTTTAATTGTTTATAGAATAAGTGAATTCTAGAATAAGATATTTAGTTTAAGTTATTAATTCTTGTAATTTACTTCGCTTTATTTTATTTATTCTTGTGATAACTCGGTCCCATAGGTCACAACGGAAAACCAGCGCCGGTTTTAAAATAATAAAACCTGCAAATGCTGAGTTGGGACTTTTTTGTAACTATACCAAGGTTAAAACCGAAATTAATGTGTTCTAACACATTAGTCTTTTATTTACTTGTAACTAATTCATAAGTTTAAGTAACTTACAAATAAACTTCTCTACCTTTAGACTGTTTGCAACCGTCTGCAGTTAGCTCAATGGTTTCAATTGTAAATACTAGTTGTAATTTTTCTATTCCTTTGCTTGTAATTTTCGTTGTTAATAAAGACAACTTCTCTGATTTGATTTAATACCACTGAATAATTGTGGAGGAGGCTTTTACCCTTATACTTAAATAAATAAACAATTCTGGACAAATCACACAGCATCATCTAGCTAGAAGTTAATAATGTTATTAACTAAATAAACTTATGTTTGGTCACTTATTAAATCGTATCATCATCATCATCATCATCAGCCTATATTAGTCCACTGCTGGACAAAGGCCTCCCCTAATGAGCGCCATAGCGCCCTGTCTTCAGCTTGATTAAATCGTATACCCGAGAGCTTTTAATAACCCCATGCCTTTGAAACTTTTGCAGTCTTTCTCAGATCGTCATCCCATCTGGCCTGAAAACATTCCACCCCTGTTTGTAGAGTTTAATGTAAAAGTATGTTACGGAACCCTGTATAGGTACTTGTGCGACTCACCCTTGACGCATTATTACATTAGATGGCTATCTATCTGTCAAATCTAGACCGCAAGTCGTGTAGATCGCATCACCCTCTTGTACCAAGCTTACGTCATATCCTTTGTCCTTTGAATAGGTAGGTACCGAACTTGAATATTTGTTTATTTTGTTTGTAAGAATAATAATTTGTAGTAGGGTTTATGAAATTATCTAGCGACCCGTCCCAGCTTCGCATGGGTTTATTACCTAATAGATATTAAGTAGGTACCTATAAGCCTTCCTCTTGATCACTCTATGTATTAAAATAAACCGCATCAAAATCAGTTGCATACTTTTAAAGATTTAAACATGCCTTCATAGGGACAGACCGATAACGGGAAGCGACTTTGTTTTATACTAATTATAATTAGGTACCTACTTATGTAGTGATAGGCTCGGGAGTATGGACAACACCGAGTTATAATAATAGGTGGTTTTGGATCGAGTGAAATACTCTACTTTCCACTAAGTATAGGAATCACAGAAAAGCCCATAAAAAAACACCTCTTCCGAGTTTGAGTTTCAAATTATAAAAGGTGGTATGATAAAAAGCGGTATTCCACTACACGATATACAGGGACCCTTACCCTAACTAAGAGAGGAATAATAAGATTTAGAGCGGGTCCCTCGCGACCGGAAGGAACCGGCAAGCCTTGCTCCCTAATCGCCCTTACTACCGGGCCCTGAATATCGTGTAGTGGAATACCGCTTTAAGTTCGGCATCATGAATGTAGAAATCAATAGGTTTACTAATGATGTTTTGAATTCACAAACTTGGAGCAGACGAATTCACACAATGTTTTAAATTCAAATTACTTTATCTTCTAGTCTAGCTATAAAAACGGCTTTTGTATTCAGTCCGATAAGAAAAGCCAAAATAAAAAAATTGTATGATATCACTACATACTTAGTATAAAACAAAGTCGCTTTCTCTGTCCCTATGTCCCTTTGTATGCTTAAATCTTTAAAAATATACGCAACGGATTTTGATGCTGTTTTTTTTAATAGATAGAGTGATTCAAGAGGAATGTTTATACGTATAATAAAAACGTGCGAAGCCGAGGCGGGTCGCTAGTTGATAATAAGTTTAAATTAGATAAGGTACTCTAATCGAGTGCAGGTCTACTTTATTTTACCTACTCCAGTTTTCTTGAGCTTTGTGTTAGCCTTTGGCTACATAAAGCTCAAGGAAATCTTAAGAACCTACGCAACTATGTAGATATGTTATTACCTATAGTATTAATTTTGACTTGTCAAAGTGCTTATTTTGTAAGCCTAAAGAAATAAAGATATTGATTTCTGATTTCTGTTCATATGTATGCCAGCCGATTTGATTATTTTGTCGATCCATCTCTCTCCTGAGAGCGAAAAAACTAAGTATAAAAAAATTAACAAATTTTAACACCATAAAAACTAACTAACAACCATTTTAATCTCAAATTAAGTTTAATGCGTTAAATTAGCATAGTTTCAGTTTAAGGAAACGTCAAACAATAGTCTGTTATCCTTATCTAGTCGGAATCATACAAAAAAATAAAAATAGGACTAAAACATCGCGTTTACAAAACTATTTTTACTTGAGAATAACCTCAGTGGCGCAGTGGATGAAGGTTAAAACTAACGCAGAAGGTTGCGGGTTCATTTTCCATCGTGAGACTAATTTTCATTCGATCTGCCAAAGGTGGAGACCACAAAAGACTATGGTGTTTGGAAGTATGGGAGGCCTTTGTCCACTAGTGGGACGAAATAGCCTAAATAAAATATCGACGAAAGGGCATGCACATGGTATTATGGTGCACAAGTGTGTACACAGGTATTTTAAGATCTATAATATCTAGTTTATTAAAGTCATTGTTAATTTAGGTTAGGTTAATTTATTACTATGTAGGTAGGTAGTGTCGGTACCTAAAATAAGTACTAGTAGCGACCTAGGTACGCAACTATGTAGAAGGTCAGTAGGTGCGTACTTAACGGAAGGCAGGTAGCTATTAATTTAGGCACCTTTGGCCATTGGATCTGATGAAAAGGGTAAGGGTACACTCGTCCAAATGAAAACTCCTCGTCCTTGGACGAGTTGTCCTCTTCAGTTTTAGATAGGGGTAGGTACAACTCGTCCGAGTCCCAAAACTGCTGATTTTAAAGGGCGAATTCGCCGTGAATCGTTTCATACATATCCAAAATTAGCGCGTATGTCGTGCTATTCGACAGTCTAAATAAATTTAAGATATTTAATTAGATAGGTACCCCTATTTATTTTTAATATTCTTTACTGTTGGCTCGGTCGTGCGGCACTGAAGCCCGACAAGGAATTGTCCCGGACATTTTATATTTAGATCTGATAACCCTAATCCCGATAGTCAAACAGAAGTTATAATTTTACTATACCGGAAACTCAACCGGAACGTAGTCTTATGCTCTTGGATACCTACATAATTATGCAAGTAGTTGTTCGACGATTAAGATGAAGCGCTGGCAGGAGTATAGGTAAACTAGCTTCTGCTCGCGGTTTCGCACGCGTTATTTCTATATCATAATTATATAACGCTGGACAATCCACATAGAATCATCTAGGCCCAAGCTAAGTAGAGCTTGTGTTATGGGTACCTACTAGACGATGATAATTATACCTATAGATAGATATATTTTATTGTACATATCAATAAAACCAAGAACCCCGTAACAAATATTTGCAGATCGTACAAATATTTGCCCCAAGACGAGAAGCGAAACCGCAACCTCCTGCGTCGCAGAACACCTTCGCCCACCGCGCCACATCGCTCGTCTATAGAAACGTCTCAAGGTTATTTCTATCACATGGGAACTGATTTATGGGATGAGAAGCCTGTGGTATTCCAAGGCTAGAACTACTTCTATTCTAAATTTCAGCCCGATCCGTTCAGTAGTGTTTGCGTGATAGGCTGTGTCCGCAGTATTAGGCAAACAGTTAGCGGCCGACTGAGTGAGCCGCAAATTTGTGGCGAATTGAAATTTGAGTTAGCTGCAAACTAAGATCAATTTTCGTGCGTCGTAAGCAAACTGTTATAAGTTTTTTGAAAATTATTGTGGGAGTCGGCCGCTCACTGAGATAGTCGGCGCGCGTAACGCTGCAAACTGCGTACAGTGAGCGCAAAACTAGCAAACTGTGGACACTCCATTTCAAATATATGGAAGGGCGTACTAAATCGATACGCCCGCAAACTCAGTCGGCCGCTAACTGTCTGCCTACTGGGGACACAGCCATAGAGATACAAACATCCATACAAACTTTCGCATTTTTAATATTAGTACGGATTAATGTAGGCAGAAAACATCGCCGATGAGTCTTGTCTTCGAGTAATGAGTGGCAGTGAAAGTATTGTTGGGGCTACGAGAGTAGCGATTAGCGTTTTGAAGAATCGCCTACACATTTGCAGACGCAAAGTGGTTCGTCGATTTGCAGCCAACAATAGCTAAAACTTCGTTCTTAAAAATCGTGTAAGTATGAACCAATTAAGTACCTACCTACCTTAATAAAAATGATGCTTGATAATCCATCCACACAGCATTGTCTGGTCTCAAAGTGCCAAGGGTAGATACACTTATTAGCTACTAGAAGTACTAGAGTTATCTAGTACTTCGAAAAAAAGTAAAAAAATTAAAGCTTTAAGTGTCGTCTACGTAAGTACATTGTTTTTTAATTAGTTATAATTAAAAAATAATGTACGAAGACGACACACATTAGAGCTTCATTTTTTTTTATAATTTGTAGAGCTAGGATCAAAATGTTCACTTTTACTGTTATCTTCAGATTTTTCTAATATTTTATTTACCGTTTGTTTGTACAGCCCTCTCACTTTTACTAGTAGATTCGGAATAATTATGGCGATCGTGTTATGTAATGTTATTTTAAAAAAAGATCAAACTATTTGTCCCCACATAATCCCATATCATATACCTACCTACCTACCTACCTTCATCACAATTTCCACAACAAAGAAAGTTGAGGTGAGTTCTAAATGAGTTGTTGTGTCCATTACACGTCTATTATTAGGTATATCTCATATCCCCTGGGGACTCACGGCAAAATTATGACTTCACTACCTAGGTACTCTCTCTTCTTCATTTTAAACTCCCATTTCGTGCCCACACATAAAAGCCGATGCAACACAAGTTGGCTTTTGACCTGCACCGTGACTGGCTAATTGGAAGTAACGAGGAATTATAGAAATAAGTCCGTTTCTAGGTACGTTGTGTCATAGTTACATGAACTCTATCTGCTCATAAACTGACATGGTTGGATTTTTGAACATGCAACTATTTAACGCGCTAATTCGGTAAAGGCAACAGCTAAATATTTTCATCAGTTTCGATTATGCGCTACCTATTATACTTTTTTCACACTTATCTAATAATACTTACTTCATCATCATCATCATCATCATCAACCTATATTAGTCCACTGCTGGACATAGGCCTCCCCCAATGAGCGCCATAGCGCCCTGTCTTCAGCTTGACGCATCCAGCATCTGCCAGCAGTCTTTCGCAGATCGTCATCCCACCTGGCAGGAGGGCGTCCTACGCTACGTTTACCGAGTCGCGGTCTCCACTCAAGAACACGTTTACCCCAACGGTTGTCGGTTCTTCGCGAGATATGGCCGGCCCATTGCCACTTCAGCTTGCTAATTCTTTGAGCTATGTCGATAACTTTGGTTCTCTGTCGGATGTATTCGTTACGAATTCTATCCTTCAGAGAGACTCCGCATAGCTCTTTCCATAGCTCGCTGGGCGACCTTGAACTGGTGGACCAGCCCTACCGTGAGTGTCCACGTCTCAGCTCCGTATTAAGGGGTAATGCCCATAATCCCCACGCTGGGCATGCGGGTTGGGGATCGCAGTTTGATGGTGGGGTTGTTCTAGAGGGGTGCTGCTGCCCACCCCCCGGATATCCCTTAGTCGCCTCTTACGACACCCACGGGAAGAGTTGGGGTAGTGCTATTCTAAGCCAGCACCACACGGCAACTTACTTAATGCTGGACAATCCACACAGCATCACCCAAGCTAAGCAGAGCTGTAAACTGACATTATTATGAACGTTGTTTAGATTTTTACGTTTGTTCAATGAATTCAATTATTAATTTTATTGAAAAATTCAAAGCTGGCTCTAGCTAAAGTTTACTTACAGGTTAGTCAGAGGAAGAAAAACGCCTGTAATAATTTTCATAGCAATCATAACATTTGGAGGTAGCATCGTTACACAGAATTTTAAACTTTTACGCACATACATTATCACGATTGCATTCAAAGAAAATAAAAAAGACATTGTCCAATGTCCATCTTTCAAATGAAAAACAAAAAGTATGTTTCCGCCCGGGATCGAACCGGGGGCCTTCTGCGTGTTAGGCAGATGTGATAACCGCTACACCACGGAAACGATGACTACTAAGTCGAAATTTTAAAACATAAACATTTATTAGGGCAGTAAGTAGTAGGTAAGGCATTCATGGCGCTCATTAGGGGAGGCCTATGTCCAGCTGTGGACTAATATGGGCTGATGATGATGATAATGATGAAGTTCTTTGTATGACTTGAAATAGAAAAAGACCAATGACCATGTTATAGATTAAAATTCTGTAATATTTTATTTTGTTTTTTAAGCACACAATATTTTTTACACTTAACTACAAAGATAAGCTCTTAAAAACCATTGCAAATCTCATAAAATGATTGTCAAAATAACTAACAAACATTTTATGAGGTTTACTATGAAATTAATGAACCTATCTACAAATTACAATAAAATATTACACCTAGATAAAAAATAATATATTTAAAAAAATGTGAAACCCATATTAAATACAACTTCGGGTCAAGCATAGTAGTAAAATTTCCATAATACATTATTTATAATGGAATCGCAAATAATTTCAGTACATTTAAATATTGATTTCATTTGAGAGAAATATAGCAACTTTGTTAGAGTTACAACTCAGCCGACTACCAATATATCACAGACTCTGGTTTTTACACTTTATGTACTACTCTAGACAAAGCCAAGTAGCTATGCTTAGTATTAATATCGTACCATCCTAAAGGCCCTGCCTCACAATCTGCACAACTCAGATATTTACAGTTATCGACTTGATGAGTAAAACCTATGTTTTCAAAGATATACATGTCTTTTACATGATAAAATTCTTTGATAAGCTCCATCTTGGTAACTTCTGAATCCTTAGCTTGCTGGATTTCTGGTATCTCTTTCTGGAATAACAAATTCAAAACTGAGTATCACATCTTAGATTTTACTTATGAAATATTAAAGCACTAATTTTGTAAATAATTTCTATGATTCAGTTGAGTCTCTGACTCAGCCCTGTTCATAATTAGGAACTGAAAATTAGAACATTTAGCAGTGCATAAATTGAGGGAAGATTTTTGTGCAATAAATGATTTGGGAATTCATTTCATAAGATGAATGAAAATAGGTAATAACAATAATCCTGGACAATTCAGACAGCATCATCTTAATAGGTCTAAGATGACTATAACACACCTCAATCATAATGTACAGTCCAGTTTGCTTTTCTAAAATCTTTGAACCACAAAATTGGCATCGCACTGGAACTTTGTTTTTTCCATCTTCGACGTTCTCATTCTTGCATTCTGCTACGCCGTTCTGTGTTTCTTTTGCTTCTACCTCGGACATTTTTGCGTTATCTTTGATGTCTAGTTAGGTAGTGCAGATTTTGCTGTTTTAATTAATTTTTGGAATTAGAAGCCAAAATCTTTCTCAATCCCAAATTCCCAACATTACTTCAATAAATCACAACACCACCGGGCGGCAGATGAATTGACATTGACATTGATTGGTGTCTTGAACGTGGACAATGACATCATCACAGGGTTTCAAAAGTTGAAATGCTGTCGAAGTCAACTGAAAGAAAATGTCAAAATAAAACTTAAAAACGCAGCCAGCCATTGATTGCTGCTTCAGTTTAATTTCATAAATTTTTCGTAAAATTCATCAGATATGAGCTCCGGATTCATTTCGGAAACCGAGATTGTGGAAGCGCGGAGACGGCGTCAAGAGGAATGGGAGAAAGTCCGCACGGCAGACCAGCCTCAAGGTTAGATTCATTTCTGGCATCCGCCTGATAATTATCATTGTTTTTGATGTTGATAAGCATTATTTTCGTACAAAACCTATTATTTCCTTGTCCTAAACATAATACATCAAGTCTTATATTCGTCCTGTGCCTAAATCCTGTTTTAATATATCAGATATTTCACAGAGTTTCACATTGAGTGTTGGACTTGAAAGTTTTCTTCGATTTAAGTCATAGAAATAACATTTTTGTCTTTCTCTAGAGGCCCCAGAGGATCCGTACGACACTCGGCCTCTTTTCCAGCGTCTTGAAGAGCAGAGGATGAAGAAGGAAGCTGAGTATGAAGAGGCTCACAAACTAAGTAAGAACCTTGCATAAAACCAGACACATGGAATCCTATTCAGGATTGTATTCTCTAACTCAAAGGAAGCTTATCTTAGCTTAGTTACCAGAAGAAAGTATTCATGATCTCTACAATAAATAACTCTGACAAGGTATCTTCGGCACAGCAGGTAATGATTGTACAAAATTTTAATGATAATGGTTGCAGCAAAGAGTGAATTGGAGTCTAGATTCACTCTTTACTTAATTGATATGATTCCAATGAACTTCACTGATATTGTCACATTGTAACTTACCAGTTAATTTATGAAGTGGCCAATGTCAGCGACAACCTCCTTAGTTTTTTACTTACCAAGTTCATCTCACTGCTGAGAGCAGAGTAAAGGTCTAATCCTTATTAAACTTAATATAAACTCCTAAAAGTTTTTGAAAATAGGAGGAAGTTAGAATGGTTCATTGTTCAAAACTTATCACAATTACTCTGAAATTGTATAGAACCACTAAAATTGCTTCAGAAAACATGATTCGGGGGCTCGATGATGATGAAGTGGGTTTCCTGGATCTGGTGGAGGAGACCAAGGCCAAGGCAGCACAGAAGATACATCAGGAGGAACGGAAAGAAATTCAAGAGTTCAGGTAAGTTAATCTTCGCTGATACTTCCGTTTTTACTTTAATAAAGTGAATTCAAATGGACAATTCATTAATCAAATTCATTTATTATTATTCATTCACATAGCAATGTCTAGCCCTAAGCTAAGTAGAGCTTGTATTATGGCTACTAGATAAAAAATATATACAGTGTTAGTGTAGTCTTGTTTTGTCTTCAAGGACAAGACTGCTTACACTAACACCCTGTATATATTTTTTATTAAACATTATGGTAGCAAGCTATCACTGTAATAACTCACTCAAATACACAGTTTTATTAAAGTTTCTGTTATTATGGTGGTCCTGACACAAGGTTATTTCTTAATAAATCCCCTAAAAAATTGAATGTAACTTTTTTAATAAATCCCGAAAAAAATAAAATGTCGACTGGACTTGAACCAGCAACCTTCTTTCAGTAAGAAGAAATGCTAACAATTGCACTACAAAAACAAGTAACCAACTTGTCAATAATCTTTAGGAATTCCTATTGGCTCTAGCGCTGTAAGCAATAATTCCACCTACAACTACTCCAGCTACAATAATAATAATAATAATAATTGCAATCTCAGAAATTATTTCCATCAAGCCGAATACCAAATGCATCGCGACGTAGTTGCAGTTGATAAGAACCTTACTCCTCTCTCCTTAGCTAACGAGAACTGGCGTAAACCTATAGTGATGAGTATAGAGGACAGGAAGGCCATATGGGAAAGCAAAGAGCTGCATGGGAGATTCTACAAGGTCCTCACAGGTCCTGATGTAGATCTCCTAAGCTCAGTAAACTGGCTACGTTTCGGTGACCTCTTTGGGGAAACCGAAGGCTTTGTCTGTGCAATTATGGATGAGGTAGTTAAGACGAACAATTACCGAAAGTATATCATGAAAGATGGCACGATCGATATCTGTCGAGCGTGTCATCTTCCAGGGGAGACCCTTCGTCATATACTTTCGGGTTGTTCGCACCTAGCTAACTCTCAGTACTTGCACAGACACAACCAAGTAGCCAAAATTATACATCAACAACTTGCTCTCCGATATGGCCTTACTGGTCCTGAAGTTCCATACTATAAATACACACCAGCGCCTGTTCTCGAAAACAGCCGTGCCACGCTCTATTGGGACCGGTCTATCATTACAGACAGGACTATTCTTGCAAATAAGCCTGATATTGTACTGATAGACCGGTTAGAAAGATGGGCGGTGCTTGCTGATGTCACCATACCACATGATGTTAACCTCGTTAAAGCTGAGAAAGATAAACTCAGTAAATATCTTGATTTGGCTAACGAGGTTGTCAGCATGTGGGATGTTGATTCAGCGACCATCGTCCCGATAGTCGTTTCGGTTAACGGGGTAATAGCGAAGAGCCTCGATAAACATCTCAAGAGACTCTCGCTAGGAAGTTGGATCAAGGGTCAGATCCAAAAAGCGGTTCTCCTGGATTCGGCGCGTATCGTCAGGAAGTTCCTCTGTCTGCAACCCTAGTCACCGGCTGCTTGAGCCTAGCTTCGCGGCCGGTGATCCACCGTTTTGATATATTTTTTACTGTAGATTAGTTTTATAATATTTTTGTATTTTCTATAGTAAAAAATATATTTTATAACGAGTATTAAAATAAATAAAGTGAAATAATAATAATAATCGTTTATTTGGTGAAACACAATGGTTCGTAAACTATCATTTTACAAATTGAGGGTAGTTAGTAGGTACAAAAAATTAGTTTTAACAGAGTGATTAACTTTCTACTTTTAACTTAATGTTCCTTAACAAGGGAAAACATTCAAGTTTATCTAATCCACAGTTCAACTTCTTGTTGTGTCTGTGTCTAAATCATCATCTACCTATATTAGTCACTGCTGGACATAGGCCTCGCATGTCGATGTGTATCATATAATGCTAACTATCATAATCATAAACCTTTTGGAGTAAAATATTGTGTATAAAATATTATTTTGTAAATTCCAGGGAGCGAGTCTCCAGCCTGACGGAAAGTGAAGAGATGACACGCTTGCGCGCGCAGCTCGCTCCGGCGCGCGCCCCGCCCGCCAACGTGCAGAACTCACAGAAGAACAAACTGCAGGGGGTATGTAACAACTCCGTTGTAGATGACATTTGTAGCTGCGTTTGTTATAGCATTGGAGGTTTATGAAAGACAAGGAAGAATGGCTTTGTGGCTGTAGCCTCTCCAACATGTTTTGTTAAACTAAGTATTATAAAACTCTTACCAATAAATTGATTATTCTGATTATACTGATTATTCATGGACAAATATTAAAGAGTGGCAGAATTTCATTAACTTGTTCAAAATGGACAAATGTTGAGGGGTGCAGAATGGCTTTAACCTGTCCAAAATGGGCAAATATTTGGGGGTGGCAGAATGGTTTTAACCTGTCTAAAATAGGTTACTATTTAGGGGTGGCAGAATGGCTTTAACCTGTCTAAAATAGGTTACTATTTAGGGGTGGCAGAATGGCTTTAACCTGTCTAAAATAGGTTACTTTTTAGGGGTGGCAGAATGGCTTTATGGCTTTAACCTGTTCAAAATTGTATGGTGGCAAAATGGCTTTAACCTGTCCAAAATGGGCTAAAATTTAAGGGTGGCAGAATGGCTTTCTGTTGTAACTTTAATGTATATTAAGATTAGTAGTGTTAAACATATTTTTCAAATTCTTTTTAAATAATGATATTAAATCAATAATTCAGGTGATAGTCCGCAAACGCAAAGCCAGCGAGTTAAGCGACAAGGAGGCCCCGCCTGCCAAGAACGGAGTGAAGACAGAAGAGAAGCCGGTGGCCGCTGAGGCCACGGCCAAGCTGACGTGTGTGGGCGTGCTGCCAGGCTTGGGGCAGTACGATACAGACAGCACGAGCGATAGCAATGACTCTAGCGACTCTGATGTGGTGAGTTAGTCAGATACTATAGAAATTACTAAACTATTAAACTAAACTATAATGTAAGTACCATAGTTTAGTTTTTTGAGGACAAGGGGTGTTTATCGATAGATATTCCCAGGCAAATGGGGTTTATCAATATATAAACCCCAGATTAGCCATAGTTTTAGGCCTGGAATACCTAAATCATAGGCTACTTTTCACCATCATGGGATAGAAATAGTCTTCAAACATCTATATAGAAACAGCACGTGCGAAGCTTCGGGCAGATACAAGTGTGACATTTAAAGAAAGAAAATAACTATCCATGTTCATTGTATTTGTCTTAATCAACAAGGTTTGCTGTAAGTAAACTCACCTTAAGGTTAAGCTCACCTCTGTTATACTAATTGTTAAGTTTTGTGAATAATTTATTGTGTACAGTAAGATGTTTATGAAAGAAAATATTTTTATTTACCCAAAGACAACAAAAACTTAATGTACAAACCTAACTACTATGGTAAATTTTTATGGTATTTGAAGTTGCTTGTTAGATTTTGTAAAATTAATGATAAATTTTGTTTCAGGAGGAATGTTGTAACAAACACGACATGCTCGGCCGGCATATACAGCAGAAGAAAGAAGATGCAAAGAGTTAAGCTAAGTAACCTATCGATAAAGAATCTTCTAGAAAGTATTGATGGTTAGTGTACAGTGGTGAAGAGGTTTTACTGTAATTGTTGTCGATGCGGAATCGGTCTATGCTAGTCGGAGAAAGCTTTATTTCATCGACTTAAGGGTGAAAATGATTTCGCTTTTGTGTGAGGGTAGGAAAAGGATTTCATGTTAGAGGAACGGGACAAAGCATACCTTTGTAGAAAGACTTAAGGGCGAAAATTAAAATTATTGTTTATTACTAGGGTACTAGGAAACACATGTTACTGCTAGTATGGACTAAATAATAAACAATAAAATACGAATCATACATACCTAAGGGCTAGCGCTTACATACAACTGTTGCATCGACTAAACTGTTTCGTCGAGTTGTGTACTTTTCGTGATTTCTACTCAACTAAACAGTTTAGTTGATGGAAGTGCGCAAACAATCGATTTTATATCTTCTCAAATCCACCAGTCTTTATTCAGCAACGCTCGAGTCAAGGTGTTTACAAACCATGTCAATTAACAACAAAGTTTTAGTTTGTGCTTTGTTTTATAGAAATTTTAATAGTGGAATATTTCATACGTTACATTCTAAGCTGAAAGAGCACCCAGACAAATTTTTCAAATATTATAGAATGAGTGAAGAAACTAAAATGCTTATACGAGACTAACAGTCGCGGTCAGTCGCGGATCGACTGTTTAGTCGATGGTCTGCGCACATCAATACAATGCAATACAAATTGAGCGCTTGATCGATAGTTGTCCAACTTTTTAATCAAAAGCAAATCGATATAGCTTTTTGACTTTTTTGTCGAGCAACTATCGAGTTGACTGTATGTGCGCTTTAATATATTCTTTTAAACATATGATACACAGCAAAATAGTTGTTCAACTAAAAGTTGTATGTAAGCGCTAGCCCTAAGTCATTTGAGATGTCTACAAATGATGTGCAAAACAGTGTATGATATATATATCATATTTTTATCCCTCAATCGCGTTTTCGTTTTCATATAAGAGGCAAGGAGTTTTTACCACGTGAAATCCATCAGTATTGAGATCAGCCAACGCATTTGGTAAAAAAAAACTTTTAAGTTTACCAAAGCTTTTCTGGGCAGTGAATGTTTTAAAACAATTACCCAGTAAGTGTATGTTTACAATTAACTATCTATTAAATGTAAATCCGTTATTGGTCGTAAGAAAAACCTGTATGTATGTTTAAGTAGAATAAGGACTGTGGATTTTGTTAAATAAATAAATAAAAAAAAGGCTGATTCCGCGTCGATAATGCAAGGGTCACCCTGTACCTTGTTAATGCAAGGTCTTTTGTTAGTTTGTATTCTTGTTAGGATAGGAATTAAAACAAATCCTAGGGGTAAGGGATCATCTGTACTAATACACTGTATTGCTGGTATCATCATGTATTATGAATTTAATGACGACCTTTGTGGCGTAGCGAGTGAAGAACCACTTGCACCTGACGCAGGAGGTTGCAAGTTCGATTCCCGCCACGGGGTAAATGTTTGTACAATCTGCAGATATTTGTTCAGGATGCTTTCTATGTATAATGAACTATCAATGTATATCCAAAGTATAATGTTTTCAATATCAGTTATCTAGTACCCATAACACAAGCTCTGCTTAGCTTGGGTCTAGTTGATGTTGTGTGAATTGTTCACCATTCTTTTATTTATCAAGGTTTTAGTGTTTTATTGCTTACGCATATGTTTAAATACGTTTTAATGCTACAAGCGGCTAATATATCTTTTTTACGAGAGAAAATTCTATTTAGGTGGTCCCTTACCACGAGAAATGATACTATAAATCTATAGATTTACATAGTATAAAACAAAGTTGCTTTTTCTGTCCCTATGTCCCTTTGAATGCTTAAATCTTTAAAACTACGCAACGGATTGATGCGGTTTTTTTAATAGATAGAGTGATCAAGAGGAAGGTTTATACGTATAATAAAACCGTGCGAAGCCGGGGCGGGTCGCTAGTAATTAATAATATATTGTGTACTAGCGACTCGTCCCGGCTTGGCACGGGTGTATTAAACGTATATAAACCTTCCTCATTCATCACTATCTATTAAAAAAACCGCATCAAAATCCGTTGCGCAGTTTTAAAGATCTAAGCATACATAGGGACAAACAAAGAGATGTATGTATGTAGTTATATGCCAGCGTCCCTGGTTCATCCGATTCGTGTTGATATGGACCAGTTGAGCTACATTTAGATTGTTTACAACATTCTGCAGTTAACTCAATTGTTTCAACTGTAAATACTTGTTTAAATTTGTTTCTATTGTAATTTTCTTGCTGTATATTAGAAACCTATTATTAAATAAGTTTATTGTTTTATCTACTTGACGTTATACTTAAAGACAAAACCAGTTATGGTTATATATGTAAACTATCAGTACTTGTCAAATAATTGCTTGGCCTTTGACGACCTTCGTGGCGCAGTGGAATAGGTCTAACTACGACGCCGGAGACTGCGGGTTCGATTCCCGCCTCCAGACAAATGTTTGGACGATCTGCAGATATTTGTTCCGGGTGTTTTCTATGTATTATAAAAAGTCTATCTGGCAAGTTTATAATCGGTTATCTAGTACCCATAACACAAGGGGCCGAATTCCACTAAATTTCAAAACAAAGGTCTCAATAGTGTCATATTATCAAGATGGCTAAAATGACGTTTGTGCATTTGGTATTCTACTATTTTATGCGCTTGAAGAGACTTTCATAAAAAGAATGTCAAATCGGTAGTTATAAAGGTAATCGTCACAGCTATGAATGAACCTCAAAAAGTTTGTGCTAGTAGAATACCAAATAGAGTTTAACACTGACATTTTGACATGATATTGAAATTGTTGATTGTGTCTATTGAAATGGTGAATCGATTTATTTAGTGGAATTCGGGCCCTGCTTAGCTTGGTGCCAGGTAGGATGCTGTGTGAATTTCCCGGCATTATAAATTTATTTATATATAATAAGGATTGTATGAATTTTAGTATAAGGTGAAGTTATAAATAAAATACGTTGTTTCACGTCAAAATGTTTTCATTTCCAATCAGACAATACTTAAAACTATATTGCACATTTTCAATTATATTTAGCTTGTTTTAATAAATGATCAGGCGTTATAAGCGGCATTTTTAATTATTATTTAGAGCCTGTATGATCCCACTGGGGGCCATTCAAGTGTTAAGTAAGCACTATAGAGGGATGGGAGTCTTTGCTTTGCTTATTTTTAATGACAGTATTATAAACGCGAAAGTTTGTTAGTATGGATAGATGGATGGATGTTTGTTACTCTTTCACGCAAAAATTACTAAACAGATATGGATGAAATTTGGCACAGAGATAGATTATAGTCTGAAATAACACATAGGCTATTATTTTATTCCGGAATTCCTACGAAAACGGGAATTACGCGGGTAAAACCGCGAGGCGTTGCTAGTCAGAAATAACTTTATAAATTAGGTACTCTATAGTTTTTTAGACTCATAACCAAAGTTATTCCCCAAAGGAGCGTAGTGTTTGAAGTAATCCATGACATGTTGCGTCTCTTTCTTCCTGCCAGGAGTGGTATGTTCCTTCTCATGCGTCCGTAGATGCACTCTAAGCCCAGCGCGGTGGGTAAAGCGTTTGTTACATAGTTCGCAGATGAAGTTCATGTCAGAGGAGTGTGTCTGGAATTAAAATAAAAGAGTAAGAACGGTTTTTATTAGTTATTTAGAAGACTTCAGTGTCGCAGCGGGCCAGAGTCCGCCTGCGACGTAAGAGGTCGCGGGTTCAATTCCCGCCTCGGATTTTTTTGTCGATCTGCAGAAATTTGTTCCGTGATATATCAGTTACCTATAACACAAGCTTTGAGTAAATTACTTTGGGGGTAGATGGCGCTGTGCGATTGTACAACATTGTTTATTTTTATTGATAGATAATTTATTTGACACACAAAGACAGCACCATATAAAGACAGAGTGAGTGTTGAGGTGGTTCAATAGCGACCACATATTTAATACAGTAATATTTACCAGCTGATGCCTCTGTAGTACACTTCTAGAGCTGAGCTGGAGGCCACATATCTTGCAAGTGAACCGACACGAGCGGGAGTGAGTGTTGAGGTGGTTTAGTAGCGACCACGAACTCTGGAAAGAAATAAAAAATAATAAAACATGTAAATTATTTTATTAAATAGGTATATAATGTTGGACAATCCACACAGCATCAACTAGCCCCAAGCTAAGTAGAGCTTGTTTTATGTATAATAGATGACTGATATATTTAACACAATACATGGATAGTATTATAAGTACATCAGTCATCTAGTATCTAGTAATGCCAGGCCTCCGTCACTCGCCTATACCTACCGCGATAAGTAGGTACCTACAGCGCTCGATAACTTGAAGTTATAAATCAGTAGGGAATAGTATGGGAGATTTTAACGTAATCACTCTGCGGGGCGGCCGCAGAGTGATTACGTTAAAATCTCCCATCCAATATTTGACATAAGAAAGCCCTTTTGATGGGCCTTCATGATTCCCATCCATCCAATGCAAATAAATTATTCATCGAAGGACAATGGCCAGTCCCAGCCGAAATTGAAGCCAATGGATGAACGAAATTAGTGTTCTTTGCAGTAAATAGAACGATGGGCCAGCATACCATTTTTATTTCCAAGTGTAAATTTGAAAGGGAAGGATACAAACAATACTATTTCAGTTGATGAAGGAGTTTTAAGGACAAGATTTAGGCAAAAACGATAATGTTCATTCACTTTGACCATCCAGCCATAAAAATAGTGTAATTGAATTTGTGCCATCCATGGAAACATAATGTTCAATGTCCGGCGTCCCATCCATGGATCCATTGAGAATAGCGTAATCACTCTGCCGAGCTGTGAGTACACGCTGTGGTACTCGCATATCGTAGGTAACTACACGACGTGTTGTGACGATATGACTCGTGATTATCGACAACCCTGTGCCGTGTCAATCCGCGCCAGACAGGGATAGAGTTATACGTAAGAAAAGAGTTGCAATGTTTAGGTGAATATCGCGGTAGGCACTTAGTTCTTCTGCACACTGGATTTTACTTTGTTATCGTAGCGTTCAACTTCTTTTCCTGTATCTATTCTGTATAAATCGTTTATTATGGAACAATAACAATATTTTCATGGATAAATGGAAACGATGCCATCTGCAGGAGTTTCAAAAACTGTGTCACAGATGACAACGCCCTCCCCCTAAGTTAAAAAAATACAGTTCCAAAACTTACACTATGTTAAGAAACTAATACATTACATTTCTGCTTTGTGGATTATGCAGCATTATGTATTTATTATAAGGCTAAGAAAATATAGGACTTTGACTATGATATTTAGTCGTACCGCGAGTGTGATCCCGCAGACTTCGCAGACTTGCCGCTGTCCGTTGTGCTTGTCCCGCGCGCGCGGCGGCGGCGCCTCGGGGTGCGCGCACGCGTGGTGCTTGCTGTTTATAGTGTCTCAATGAGTCCTAAACATAATGCTAGTACGTGGTACCGCGAGTGTGATCCCGCAGACTTCGCAGACTTGCCGCTGTCCGTTGTGCTTGTCCCGCGCGCGCGGCGGCGGCGCCTCGGGGTGCGCGCACGCGTGGTGCTTGCTGTTTATAGTGTCTCAATGAGTCCTAAACATAATGCTAGTACGTGGTACCGCGAGTGTGATCCCGCAGACTTCGCAGACTTGCCGCTGTCCGTTGTGCTTGTCCCGCGCGCGCGGCGGCGGCGCCTCGGGGTGCGCGCACGCGTGGTGCTTGCTGTTTATAGTGTCTCAATGAGTCCTAAACATAATGCTAGTACGTGGTACCGCGAGTGTGATCCCGCAGACTTCGCAGACTTGCCGCTGTCCGTTGTGCTTGTCCCGCGCGCGCGGCGGCGGCGCCTCGGGGTGCGCGCACGCGTGGTGCTTGCTGTTTATAGTGTCTCAATGAGTCCTAAACATAATGCTAGTACGTGGTACCGCGAGTGTGATCCCGCAGACTTCGCAGACTTGCCGCTGTCCGTTGTGCTTGTCCCGCGCGCGCGGCGGCGGCGCCTCGGGGTGCGCGCACGCGTGGTGCTTGCTGTTTATAGTGTCTCAATGAGTCCTAAACATAATGCTAGTACGTGGTACCGCGAGTGTGATCCCGCAGACTTCGCAGACTTGCCGCTGTCCGTTGTGCTTGTCCCGCGCGCGCGGCGGCGGCGCCTCGGGGTGCGCGCACGCGTGGTGCTTGCTGTTTATAGTGTCTCAATGAGTCCTAAACATAATGCTAGTACGTGGTACCGCGAGTGTGATCCCGCAGACTTCGCAGACTTGCCGCTGTCCGTTGTGCTTGTCCCGCGCGCGCGGCGGCGGCGCCTCGGGGTGCGCGCACGCGTGGTGCTTGCTGTTTATAGTGTCTCAATGAGTCCTAAACATAATGCTAGTACGTGGTACCGCGAGTGTGATCCCGCAGACTTCGCAGACTTGCCGCTGTCCGTTGTGCTTGTCCCGCGCGCGCGGCGGCGGCGCCTCGGGGTGCGCGCACGCGTGGTGCTTGCTGTTTATAGTGTCTCAATGAGTCCTAAACATAATGCTAGTACGTGGTACCGCGAGTGTGATCCCGCAGACTTCGCAGACTTGCCGCTGTCCGTTGTGCTTGTCCCGCGCGCGCGGCGGCGGCGCCTCGGGGTGCGCGCACGCGTGGTGCTTGCTGAACGCGGCGAACGTCGAGAAACAACGGCCGCACTGCAAAGTCAGTCAGTGATTGGGTCAGTGTGCTTCAGGGCGAACGTAAGAAACAGCTACCGCACTGCAAATTATTTATTTACTAGTATCTGCCCGCTTCGCACGCGTTGTTTTTATGGAAACGCCTAAAAAGTCCATCTCATGGGAACTGATTTATAAGATGAAAAGTAACATTTGTTTCTATGGAAACCTCTCAAGGCTATTTCTATCCCATGGGGACTGATTGATAAGATGAAAAGTAACATTTGTTTCTATGGAAACCTCTCAAGGCTATTTCTATCCCATGGGGACTGATTTATAAGATGAAAAGTAACATTTGTTTCTATGGAAACCTCTCAAGGCTATTTCTATCCCATGGGAACTGATTTATAAGATGAAAAGTAACATTTGTTTCTATGGAAACCTCTCAAGGCTATTTCTATTCCATGGGAACTTGATTTATAAGATGAAAAGTAACATTTGTTTCTATGGAAACCTCTCAAGGCTATTTCTATTCCATGGGAACTTGATTTATAAGATGAAAAGTAACATTTGTTTCTATGGAAACCTCTCAAGGTGACTTCTATCACATAGGAACTGATTTATAAGATGAATTATTCCAGGGCTAAAACTACGTCTATTCCAAATTTCAGCCCGATTCGTTCAGTACTCGTAGTTTTAAAATGAAGAGGTTACAAACAACCAACGATCGCTGGGCCAAGGCGTTTTATTAGTGTTTATTTCTTTCCCTTTAATTGATGTAATTAATGTATAATACCGTTTTAATTGTAGTAAATTAATAAAATAAATAGGATATTCCTTACTTACAATATTACAAGTGGTAGCTATTCTGGGAACTCTTCGCTTTGTGCATCTGGTTTTTAAAGGAAGACTAGTTGCGCCCTCCGACACTTCTCTGGAAATATTTCGGATAGCTGAATGCATAATTTATTAGTAAGGTAAAGAGTTAACACTCAGATCGATCTGAGACGATTTCAGTGAGAAATGATTTTTCATAAATATTACATTTTTCCGATTGGTATTGACATGGATCTATTGAGCTACCTTTAGACTGTTTGCAACCGTCTGCAGTTAGCTCAATGGTTTCATTTGTATATACTAGTTGTAATTTTTTCTATTCGTTGATTGTAATTTTTGTTGTTAATAAAGTATATATTTTTAATAAATTTACTCTACATTTATCTAACTTACGTGGCATGCAAGGCAGACTCCGCGAAATGATCTTCGTAGCCTTTTAACGTATCGAACTTTATATCGCACACTTTGCAGTACGTATTTGAATTCTCTTCTTTGGAATCCTGAAACAAAATGTCTTTACATTAGTATATCGCTACATAGTATACAACAAAGTCGCTTTCTCTGTCCCTATGTATGCTTAAATCTTTAAAACTAGGCAACGGATTTTGATGCGGTTTTACTTTAGTGATTCAAGAGGAAGGTTTATAAGTATACTAGCGCCCCGGCTTCGCACGGTTTTATTATACGTATAAACCTTCCTCTTGAATCACTCTATCTATTAAAAAAAACCGGACAAAGGGATATAGGGACAGAAAAAGCGACTTTGTTTTATACTATGTAGTGAAAATAAAACCATGCGAAGCCGGGGCGGGTGGCTAGTTATTTAGTAATAAGCAAAGCGATACCTCTCATCGAACGAACTAAACGTAAGTATTTTTATTCTTTGAACAGGATTTGATAAACATTAATTTTCCAAGATTGTTTAATTTCTTAGAAAAAAACATGATTGCAAATGGGAGAAGCATAATTTTTATCATAATAAGCAATAAATATAATAATACAACCTAAATATAATAATACCTAAAAAGCTTTTTCATTACTCATACTCGGAAAGTAGGTCTGAACTTGCCTGAAGAGCGGGTTGAAAGTGATACTTTTCCGCCCTAGGGAGAATCGTTTTCAACTGACAGCTATAACGTTACTATTGAACCATGATAGTGGCAGAATACATGCTGAAGCTCAAAAAAAAATTCGCCTTAGCGACAATTCAATGAATTCAAAAAATACGAAAGACAAGGCGGTATGGCTTTATGGCTTTCGCCTGTCCTAGATGGACTGTCTGATGTCCTAAATAAAAAAAAACTAGCGGCTATTTGATTAATTTGTTTTCTCATGTTTTTTATTTATATTTCCTTGTATTCGTAATGAAAAGCACAGTGTTTACCTCGAGTGAAAGTAACTTATGTAGTCCCTCAAACTATTGGCGCCCTCGTTCCGTCTCGGGACTAAATAAGTTACTTTCAACCCTTGGGTAACAATGTACTACTATTAAACATAAGCCTCTAGGCTTATGATATACCAAAACTTATGAAGTAGTTTTTTAAAATTATTTTGTAAATAATTGAACTAACTTATACAGGCCGACACAGCATGCATCTTATATCTTTACTAGCGACCCGTCCCGGCTTCGCACGGTTTTATTATAGGTACGTAAAAACCTTCCTCTTGAATCACTCTATCTATTAAAAAAACCGCATCAAAATCCAAATTTAAGCATTCAAAGGGACATAGGGATATAGGGACATAAGGACATAGGGACAGAGAAAGCGACTTTGTTTTATACTATGTAGTGGTGATAAATATTTAGGAATATTTACCTCACTAATAACATGCTTGACCCGTTTATGCATGAAGAGTCCAAACTCGCTGACGAAAGAAACCCCGCACAGAGTACACACGTATTTACTCTTGTGCTTCCTCAGGTGTGTGTAGTATGTGGAACTGTGGCTGAAATAACGAGCTTTTTAGGCGCCATCTAGTTTGATTGGAAGAAGCTCGAAAAGTTAGAAGGGATATTTTAGGGTTCATATTTAGAATGAAGCTTGGTTCGTATTTAGAATGAAGCTTGGTTCATATTTAGAATTAAGTTTGTTTCATGTTTAGCATGCACCTTGGTTCATAAGAAGCACTCGAAATATTTATTAAGTTTGATTCATGTGTAGAATGAAAAATATTGAAGCGAAAAGAAAATCAATTCATATTTACTTTATTTCTTGTTATTTTGATGATTATGTACCTATAGTTAAAAATTTTACTTGTCTGTGCTTATTTTGTAAGCTTAAAGAAAAAGATATTGATTAACTGATTTCATGCGGCTTGATTCATATTTGGAATGAAGCTTGGTTCGTATTTGGAATGATGCTTGGTACATATTTAGAATGAAGCTTGATTAATGCCTATAGAATGGTTCATATTTTAAATAGAGCTTGATTCTTATCTAGAATGAAGTTTGGTTCATATTTAAAATAAAACTTAATTCTAAATAAATCTGTCAGAATTACAAAATATACTGAACTGAACTATTGTAATTTGAAAGGTATATGCAATTATTGCCAAATCAATTATTTAAACATATTAAAAATAATATTTACTATAAATAAGGTACCAACCGAAATCCTTGACCGCAATGTGCACATGTCCAAGTAACGCCGTTATGAGAATAATCGTGTTGAAATGCAGAAATTCTGAAATGGAATTTTTGAAATTTTTAAACATCCATATGAAGAAAATTTCCCATTTAAGTATAATATTTGTAAGGGTTCTAGTACAATATACTCATCATCATCATCAACAACCTATAAGTCTACAGCCACTGCTGGACATAGGCCTCCCCTAACTCATGCCATAGCGCCCTGTTTTCAGCTTGCCGCAACCAGCTTCTGCCGGCAGTCTTTCACCGATCGTCATCCCACCTCGCCGGAGGGCTTCCTATACTACGTTTAACTAGTCGCGTTAAGATACTCACTCGACAGGAAAGGACAGTTCACATCTAAGACACTTGTAGATAGTGTAGTGCTCCTTCAAATGTTTCTGAAGTCTAGACTTCCACTTGAAACGCATCCGACAGTGCCGGCATTCGTGCGGACCTAGCGACTGTCAAATTAATAAAATACATTAAATTAAATATTAAATTTATTACATACATGGCACGGGTGAAAGTCTGTCTACGATACAGGAGGTTGCTAGTTCAATTCCCTCCTCGGGAAAAGTTGATTGAAGGTCCGCTCGCCTGTTATGTTGGTGGTTGCGGATTTTATTCAGAAATCAGAAATCAATATCTTTATTTCTTTAGGCTTACAAAATAAGCACTTAGACAAGTCAAACTTAATACTATTCGTGCCTAGTTACAAATGTTTCTACAATCTGCAGATATTTGGTCTGATTTTTTTCTATGTTATAAAAAAATATCTATGTATGTATTAAGTGTGTTATCTGGTACCCATAACACACACTCTGTTTAGTTTATTGAATGAGCTGGCTGATGCTGTGTGAATTTTCCAGCATTATGATATAAATACACACAAAACACATAAATAGAGGTATAGTATATACATGATATGAATTTAGGAAAAATACTGCAGATTTTGACTTTAATCGACAATTTGTCAGTCAATGTTATTGCATCAATATACCTATTTGATCATTTGAAAATGAGGGGCGATTCAATCATATAGTGATATAATATAGTTATTGAAGGTATAGGGCCCGCTTTAATAGCGATTTCGGCATAGGTCATCAATCATACAGTTTTAAAACCAATATGGTTACTAAAACTTAAGTCATTTAAAACTGCATATTTACTGATATTTCAGCACAGTTTCATACGCCATGATCACGAAAAAACTCAAAACGCAATCTATATATATAAAAATGAATCCCTACTTCCCTTGGTCACGGCATCACGCCTGAACGGCTGGACCGATATTATTTTTATTTATTTTATTGAGGTAATTCTTTTTTTGTTCGTTATTATCAGGAGAAGGTTCTTATGAAAGAAAAAGTTAAGGAAATTGCGCGGAAAATGCGAATTCTATATTCATAATTAAGACAGGACAATGTATGTTGGGTCAGCTAGTAACACAATACAAATCAAATCATCGTAAATACATATCTTATTTCAAATGACTTTAGTATACAGTTTTAGTTTATATAGGTACTTACTATGCAATGCCTCAACTTAATATGTCTGTTCATCATTTCCTCCTGAGAAAAAGTCCTGTAGCAATCAGTGCATTTGAAATCAGCCCTTATGTACTTCTGCTCTAAGGCCTTAGCTTGAAATCTTCTTGAAGCTTCGTCATCACTTAAAGTTATTTTGGTCCAGTGATTCTCATCGAGGAATTTCTTTTTGACTGATCTTTGGAATTTGTTTACAAGGTTTGGTTCTACATTTGATCTGTATATATCTGTTTCGGATTTGATTTTCTCTTTGATTTCTGTATTTTCTATTTTATATGATGTTTGGTCTTTTATTTCTTCATCTATTACAAAATTGCCTGTTTTGTCATCAAATATGTTTGTTTTTCTATCTTTGTTTGTCGGCTCTTCAGTATTATTCTTTATTCTATTTTCATTTTGCTTATCTGGTGTTTTAATTTTAAATTGATCATCATATTCTGCATTCACATTTAGAAATAGGCTATCATTAGAATCATTGTGTATATCGTTATCAAAATCATTGTCATTTTCATCATCACTTTGTTCAATATTCTTCTTATTATTTATTGTTTCATCATTTTCTTTAGATCTAGAATTATATTCAATTACTTTCAAGTCATCAACATAAACTTCAGTAAAATTATTCTGTTTCTTATTAGGTATGTTTTGTTTTATTTCTCCATGTTTTACAGTTAAAGTTTTAATACTATTGTTGCTATGAACTGATATTATTTGTAGAAGTGGTGATGGGTTTGTGTATCTCGTTAAGTTGTTTCTGGTTACCTGAAAATAATATAAAATTGAATTGATTTTGCTAATCTTGACTAGCGAGTGTCGTTTTATGAATACATTGCCAGAAATTAAATGAGATCTAGAGAAGCATTGAATGTCCTTACCCTTTTGGACTCGAGAAGTTTTTTGAAGATGGTCTGTCCGGTGTGACATTTCGTCTTAAATTCATGGAATTTATGCAATAGCGCTGCACACTCGAAACAGAACCATTTTGGAAGACAATCCCGCTTTGAAACCTGAAAGATAGAATCTCAGAGTGAGATTTTGAACTGTTTTGCTGGCTGTGAATATAACGAAATTAGGCACTAGACAATAGATATATCTTCAGATCATGATAAAAGACACCGCACTAAACTAGAAAATAATAAGATAGTTACCTTCGAGCCGGTAATTTCTTTGTAAAATAGCTTCAAGTGGAATCGATCATATTCATACATTTTCACATCTTTGCGGACACATATCCGGCAGAATTTGTCCTCAGACATATTTTTCGGGATTCTTGAAGTTATCTTTACAACAAAATACTTGATTAGCGAGTCATTTCATACAAAAACCTGTAATATTTGTGCCGATTTATTTAGATACCTATCTACGCCCATATGTTTACATTTTTTTTTTACTTATACATTTGACAATGACTTTTACAGCAAAGTTTGTACTAGTGATGTGGTTCATTTTTTATTTCTGTCCCTCAACAAAATCCGGTTATTGAGCCCAATTTGTGCTGAAAGACGCAAACGCTCCAGCGAATAGGCCCCTTTATGTCGTTCAAAAATCGATGATGGATTAGATGGATGCTTCAAAACTTCAAACTATGACAGCCTCTGCCTGCCGCTGTCAAAAGAATTTCAAGAAGTTCTTGATACAATGAAATGAAGATGCATTTCATCTTTTTTTACGAATTACTTATGTTTTACTCTATAATTCATAAAGATATAGTCAAGGTGTCACCAGAGTTTAGTTCCTAATTCACAGAAACTTTCAAAAATGTCGAAGTTGAAGATGTGCCGAATTTGTCTGAACAAAAACGTAAATGGCTATAAATTCGATGAATTCAACCTAAAACTGCATTACGAACAACTTACAGGAATAAAAGTAAGTTCCTAAGGCATTAACACCTCCTCTTTCAGTCAATTTTCATACAAGAACCTCATAAGTTTAGTGTTGTATTTCCACTCTGTTTATCATTATTACACTGCTCAAAAACGTTTCCAGTATCTTTTAAAATGCCTTATAATAAACAACATTCAAAGCAGATTTTTGTAAGACAAAAAGTAGTTTTAAGAGTCTAGTCTGGAGGTCTGGAAAATTATTTACTTAGCCTCTATTTCTATTGACTTTTATAAGTATATTTTAGGCAAAGGCAGGCAAAATCCTTGAACAATTTCTTAAAATCTTACAAATCAAATCAACTTCGGAGTCTAATAGTTAGCACACAAATTTTCACGCCACTCAGAAATAAATGTACCTAAATCTTAGGAATATAATAATGTAAACTTTACCCTATTTGCAGATGAAATCAACAGATGATCTCCCTACCTGGTTCTGTTATGAATGTAGCACATTGCTCCATAAATTCCACAAGTTCAAAGATAAATGTTTTAAGGGACAGAAACTACTTCAGCAGCTATTGAAGCAGGGGCCTGTAAGTTGTATTTTTACAAACATACAACAAAGAAAACAACTGAGGATAGAGATCAAAACAATGATTACCTATTGTTACCAAGCCCCAAGTTAAGCAGAGCTTGTGTTATGGGTACTAGATAACTGATATACTTAATACATGCCGCAGATAGATATTTTTTAATCTTTATAGGGAAACTCCCCTGCATAGATATTACCATATCTTACAATCATTTTTCCAAGATGAGAATCGAACACAACCTCCTGCATTGTTATTTCAATATTTTTAAATGAAATTATTTAATTCTATGTGTAGGCAAAAAGTGCTATTAGAACTATCACAAATCCACCCTAGAATTGTACCTAAATCTAAATATCCTTTCACAGATAACCTATGAAGCAGCTAAAAAAATAAACCGTGCAACCGAGCAGCTAAACACCCTAGACATAATGGCAACCAATAAACATGTCAAAACATACATCACAAAACACAAATATATTGCTACGAAATCAACAAGAGGTCGGGGAAGAGTGAAAGCGAAACCCGTTGAAGTCATGATAGATTATAAGAGTGAGGATATCAAACCTGAGAATTTACCAATGTTGGATGATCATATAGGAGATGTTGATGATTTTGATGATGATAAGAAGGAGGTAGAGGCGGTAAGATTCATTCATTTTCAAGCAGGGTTCAAAGCAATAATTATCATTGATAGTTATCTTTGATAATTATCAAGATAAACATATCATTATAGGAAATAGGAAATATTTAAATTGCCCTTTACATTTTTCGTATTGTATTGGTGTATCAGAACACGAATTAATCAAAATTCAAAATTATAAATTAAAACTTAATAAGAAGTTTCTTTGATTGTTACATGTGTTTATTTTATTCTTCTGATGTAAATGGTGATAGCAAGATAGCCAAAACACCAGAAATATGAACTGAAAAGTTTACTTACATTTGATAATAATCGGATATTTATCTTGATAATTTCAAACCCTGTTTTCAAGTCACTAATGTGCTTCTCAAATCCGTAATCACAAGGTCTGCTTTGGGCCTAGATGATGTGTGGAATATCCACCAATATTTATTATTAGTAATTTGTTATTATCATCTTTGTGAAAGTCTCAGTGACGTAAATACAAAATACAGTTAACTTTTAAATCAGTAAATTATTCTATAATTTTTAAAATAGTTTCATGTTTCAGATATAAGTTTAAATATTTTATTTTTGCCTCACATTAAACTGACATTTGTTTATGTTTACTGCCATAGACGGTTTAGTAGGTTGAGTTGTACACTTTTCAAAGTTGACCCACTTTTTACATTATTATATACTAGCGACCCGCCCCGGCTTCGCATGGTTTTATTATACGTATAAACCTACCTCTTGAATCACTCTATCTATTAAAAAAAACCGCATCAAAATCCATTGCGTAGTTTTAAAGATTTAAGTAGTCATAGGGACATAGGGAAATAGGAACAGAAAAAGCGACTTTGTTTTATACTATTGTTATGGACTTACTTGGTAAATCAGGACTGAAGATTGAAAGTAGTTGTCATCAGCATCTTTTCCAACTACCCACATATAATTTGTTATTCTACTCACTATCAATCACACTATAACAAGTGCACTCACACGTAAGTATCTAATACACCATAGCTATGTAGTGACATTCCATGAGTTTCTTTACCAATCTTACTTCATTGACCTTACAGGTAGATATAAAAGAAGAAGAAAAACTGCCAATACCAGAAAAAAACCTAGAAGTAATACCAGAACCCGATCCTGTCATCAATAACATACCAGAAATAAATAATGAATTAGATTCAGAAAGAAATGATCTCATTATGGACTTAGATGACGCTGATTATGTGCCAACTATCGATGATGACTTCCCACCTATGGATGATGATCAGTCATCAAGTGATGATGATTTTGGAGACAAAATCAAGGATGATAAGGTTTGTTAATTCAAATTTGAGTGAATTTGCGTTATTTGAGGAGGGTTGTATTGATTTGAAGTTATGACTTATGACTAACCAGACTTTAAATTGCATATAAGATTGCACAGCAATTTTAATATAATATCAACCTCTTTTTTTTACTCTGTGAGAGTTGAATTTATTGCTATCAATTTTAAATATTGTTTATAATTTGAATGCATACACTACTATCATACTAATATTATAAACGCGAAAGTTTGTAAGTATGGATGGATGGATGTTTGTTACTCTTTCTCTCAAAAACTACTGTCCGGATCTGGGTAAAATTTAACTCAGAGATAGATTGTAGTCTGGAATAGCACATAGGCTATATTTTATCCCGGAATTCCCACACGAACAATAATTACGCTGGTGAAACCGCGAGTATACTCGAAGTACTAATCGGGCGTAGACGAAATCGCGGGCACCAGCTAGTCATAAATAAATCATTATATTTCTCTATTTTCTATTTTTCCAGGACAAATCCGATTCAAAAGAGAAAAAGGTCAAATTCGCCAGACAAAAACAAGAACACCTAAACCCTGACTTCTGGAAAAAGATACAAATGTCAGACGAAGAGGCGCTATTCGAGTTTAAGAACCAGGAGCACAGCGAGAAGTACATCAAAGCGAACTATAAGTGCACTAACTGCTTTAAAGGATTCTCGAAACATCATATGTTGGTGCGGCATCAGAAATGTAGACATGAATTGGTAAGAATCATTAATTTAATTGTTTTCTCAAGTTAAACATTTATTTATTTTAGAATGTGGCTGTTCAAGTTAGTTAAGCACTGGGGGTGCGCTTTATCCTTTGCTTATTTTTGATGACATGGTTTATCTAGACGGTGATTACGTCAACAATAGTAATTTATTTCTTTGCGCGTATGGCAACCCACAGTGTCGTTTAGGTACTTGCTTAAAACTGAGTAAGGGAAATACTGCGCGCATTAATGCATACAGGTTCCAATGTTTACGTAAGAATGGGAGGAGGCTTAAACCTTTGCTTACCTTTACTGACCCTTCCCCCCTTGGGAAGGGCCTTAAACAATTCCACAAGTCCACACAGCATCGTCTAGCCCCAAGCTAAGCAGAGCTTGTGTTATGATGATATACGATATGATGACTGATATACTTAATACAATTGATTAAGGTGATCCGAGTTCCATACGTTTGTATTTTCCCAAATATGAGCGATGTGGACATAATTTAACAAATAAATAACTGTTTTTGGCTTTGTTATTGGTCATTATTTGCGGCAAATTGTGTTTGATTCATGAAAACACTCGGTATAATTAGAAATAACGTGAAAATTTTAGGCCATTTTTATCAATGTGTGAGTGAACACGGATAATGTTGTACGCCCGCTTACTTGAACTTGTGAGTGTGACGGCGGCGACGGAATCGCCATCTCTGTGCTATCTAAAGAATCATCTAATAATACCATAGTCTACCGTTCTCAAAGGGTTTTTCCATCGTCCAAGTATTTATTCCCTTCTATTTTTGTTGCATGTCAAATAAGATCTAGGAAGCCTACGTGCCGTTCCCATGACAACAATAAATGACACTATGTAAACAGATAAAATGTTTGCTTATAGATACCAGTTTAGAGAGTTTTACGCTGGGGCCACACTACCTTACCGTCTACCGGGCTGTTACCGCAATAATTATGACATTAAATTACCGTTTAAATTACTGCATGAACTGGTGTGGTTACACTAGAGTTTACCTAGATATGTCAATAAATAAGGCGGTAAAAATATCACGTGCGTCGCCGCGCCGGTGAGCTCATATTGCACACTGGACAAACGGTAGTGGCCACAAACGCATTAATTACTGCGGTAATCTTCTTTGATGTGCGAAACAAGACCGCCGCCGGAGCTATTGCCTACCGCCATTTGCCATATTGATTGGCATTGTAAAATTATGGCCATAAATCGTGGTTACACCTAGGTGTTGTATAACTTATGGCAATAATTATCGGCATATCACGATAGTGTGGCCCCAGCATTAGACGTGTCAGAGTGTATGCAAAGCATTTCGCTCATTCATCAGCGACGACCGATGTGGCGCAGTGGGCGAAGGTCCGCCTGCGACCGGTTGCGGGTTCAATTCCCGTGTCGGAAAAAAATTGTGTACAATCTGCAGAAATTTGTTCCGTTGGTCTGGGTGTTTTCTATGTATTTAGAAAAAAAATATCTATCTATGTAATGTATTGTATTAAGTTTATCAGTCAACTAGTACCCATAATACAAGCTTTGCTCAACTTGGGGCTAGATGATGCTGTGTGGACTGTCCGGAATTATATTTTTTTTTTTATTTTATTGGACTAATCGTCACTTTTTACAGGAGCCAAAACAAAATTTTGAACATGATTTTTTTGAAAAAATGTTTTTCTTTCATTCATCACATTCATCATCATTGTTTTCGTAATTTTTTGCTCTATTTTAAAATAATGGTCGCTGTTATATCTATCACCCAACTTGATAAAAACTACAAAAGCCCTTTTTGCATTCAAATTTTGAAGCAAAGTTAAGATAATAATCCCAATAAAAAGAAATAAATATTGAAATGAAATGTTTTCAAAAGAAGATATACTTTATGAGAAATAAAACATTTTCTAAATTTTTTGAAATGTGGCCGTTTTGCATTCAATGAGCGATTTGTAAAAATGCCTGAACATTAGCTGGCGTAAAGAGCTAAAATAAAATAAAAATCAGTTGGTGTTGATAGTACATAATTGTTTCATTTTATTTTTGTCATACCGTTAGAAACGAGGTCAGGACCCTTTGTGGGATGTACGCAGAACAGTCTACCAAAGTTTTATATTACAATAAAATAGACTTAGGAAGGCTTACAATAAGTAATTTATGACAAACATGAATTTGTTTGTACTAGGTCTATGACATTGTTCAAAACATAAAGAATAAAAATGATAAAAATCAAAAATTTTGGTAGTGTTGAAGGGATTCGAGCCCGTACTAACGGGATGTATCAAAATTTTGTGGATATTTTATCATCAAAAAGCAAAAAGTAAATCAAATTTTCAGTGGTTTCGAACCCAGGTACGACTATACATCGTCGCACCCACCCGACTGTTCGAACCGCTAGTCCAACGTGACTTATTGAAATACGGTGAAAATTTGTATTACTTTTAATCTATTATAAGTGGTCGTAAAATCGGAGCTAAAATACCTAAGTACACAAAGAACAGAGTCAAAAAAAGTGGAGACTTCCTTACGCCAACAATTTTATTGTAATTTTATTATAATATTGGAACAACTTTCACAGTGAGTACATTTAAAATTAATGATTGTTATTGTGAACTCATTCAAATTATTTGTCAATTCCAATGATTTAACGAAATTAATAAATAGTGTGAAAAGTATTTTTTTTACCTATAATTTGTAAGATATTCCTTAGCTTATAAGCTAGTTTGTAAATAACATTACCCTCTGCGCCTTTTTACTTAAATTGTTCAAAACGATAAAAGAAAATTACCTCCAATTTTTTTTTAAATGTAAATAGAGCCTGTTTTTATTCTTAAAAAAAACAAGAGTCGAAAATTAGTTCGTTAACTAGTGGTTTTATTGAATTAATTTTAGATGTAATTTAGTTATGTCCCGAAAACGGAACTATTGGTCCGAAAAATATTTAGTCCTAAGGCGTCTCCAATTATCTCTGTTATTTTTCGAACAGTAGTTATTTTAGTTCCACTGAATTTATAGGGTTTGCCTGTGTGAGTGACTCGTAGCGGCCGATCACTCACACGGGCAAGATCTTTTTTTGTGTGAGTGACTCGTAGCGGCTGATCACTCACACAGGCAAAATCTTTTTTGCTCTTCCCAAATACAAGCTCCATAGATGCTTTCAACACTTGAAAAATTGCTTGGTACATAAAAAACAACATCCCATTTGCGGCAAATATATTACAATTAAACAATTATGCACAATTTAATAAGAAAATAGTGAAAAACTTCAACATAGAAAATCAGCGCCATCTTATAGCGGAGCTATGCTTAGTCCTGGACCAGAAACAACCTTAAATCTGCTTACTGAATAGAATAGAATAGAAAACATTTAACATTTTTTTTATATATTTTTTTTTGAACGCCCCTTAGCTTAATTATACAGGGTTACTTGAATAGAATAGAATAGAAAACATTTAACATTTTTTTTATATATATTTTTTTTTAACACCCCTTAGCTTAATTATACAGGGTTACTTGTAGGAAGAACTGATCCTTTCAGGGCGTGATAGTAGGTTTCAGTACACACACATTTAACTCTGAGGAACCCTGGTCTAAAGTTGAGCGATTCGAGATATCTGAGTTTTTGATATTTTTGATGAAAGTCTCACCCTGAAGTCGAAGAATGATGCTATTTTTTAAGATACATATCATTTTGTAGATTTTTAAGTGTTATCTGGATTAAATTTTTTACAAAAAAAATTGTTTTGTCAAAAATATCACCGCACATTATTTCGTGCAGATTATTTAAAACAAATCTATATCTTTCTAGCTATTTAAAAAGGTACAACAGATAAGGTGAATGTGTACTATCTTTTGAAAAAATCGATATCAAAGGACTCGAGTAGACAGATTCAAAGTTTCAGTAGCATACTTCTGGGCACCGAAACAAGATGGTAATCCAAATAAAAAAGGTTTGCAACGGCGATTCAACCTGATTTTCATAATATCGTCTGCCCATCTCGCTACTGGACGTCCGACTCCTCTTAAATCCGAAATAGATATAGTTAATGTTATTTTCCAGACCCTAGGTCCGTTCGAGTGTCGGTTCTGCCACACTCGGTTCCGGCGCAAGTGTCGTCTGACGCAACACATGCGGCAGCACTACGCGATCTACCACTGTCTGCGGTGCGACATGCGCTTCAGAGTCGAGTGAGTCAACTATACTAAAAGATTAGTTTTCAATTCAAATGTCGTCTCACACAACACATGCGGCAGCACTACGCACGCGATCTACCACTGTCTGCGGTGCGACATGCGCTTCAGAGTCGAGTGAGTCAACTATACTAAAAGATTAGTTTTCAATTCAAATGTCGTCTCACACAACACATGCGGCAGCACTACGCACGCGATCTACCACTGTCTGCGGTGCGACATGCGCTTCAGAGTCGAGTGAGTCAACTATACTAAAAGATTAGTTTTCAATTCAAATGTCGTCTCACGCAACACATGCGGCAGCACTACGCGATCTACCACTGTCTGCGGTGCGACATGCGCTTCAGAGTCGAGTGAGTCAACTATACTAAAAGATTAGTTTTCAATTCAAATGTCGTCTCACACAACACATGCGGCAGCACTACGCACGCGATCTACCACTGTCTGCGGTGCGACATGCGCTTCAGAGTCGAGTGAGTCAACTATACTAAAAGATTAGTTTTCAATTCAAATGTCGTCTCACGCAACACATGCGGCAGCACTACGCGATCTACCACTGTCTGCGGTGCGACATGCGCTTCAGAGTCGAGTGAGTCAACTATACTAAAAGATTAGTTCTCAATTCAAATGTCGTCTGACGCAACACATGCGGCAGCACTACGCGATCTACCACTGTCTGCGGTGCGACATGCGCTTCAGAGTCGAGTGAGTCAACTATACTAAAAGATTAGTTCTCAATTCAAATGTCGTCTCACGCAACACATGCGGCAGCACTACGCGATCTACCACTGTCTGCGGTGCGACATGCGCTTCAGAGTCGAGTGAGTCAACTATACTAAAAGATTAGTTTTCAATTCAAATGTCGTCTCACACAACACATGCGGCAGCACTACGCACGCGATCTACCACTGTCTGCGGTGCGACATGCGCTTCAGAGTCGAGTCGACTCGTCGAGTGAGTCATTTACTTATACAAAAAGGCTAGATTTGTTAGTCCTAAAAAATATTCATTTATTCTTCTTCTTGTTTTATGGCTCGCTGTGTCTATGTTGCCATCATACCATTGATTTGTACTTGAAAAACAACAAGGTTAATGGGATGAACAAACATACACAATTGGTTAATAAAGAAGGAAATAGGAAGAAAGTGCAATATTTGCAACTTAATCTCATTAGAATTTACAAATTTACGTAATTTTTAATTTAATTATTCCGGAGTCCACATAGCATCATCCAGCCCCAAGCTAAGCTGAGCTTGTTATGGGTACTAGATGACTGTTAGGTATACCTACTGAATATAATACATTAAAAATATGTAAAATGTAAAAATATTGTAAATAACATTTATAGAACATAGCATTTGAAGGAGCAAAACTAATTAATAATTGCCAAATTTAATAATTCGTAAACTTACCTGATGTCATGATAGATAGAAATAATCTAACATTATAAAACCTGTATTGTAAGTCAACGTCAACCATTAAACACATTAGGTATTAAAAGTACACTAGCTACTTACTATAAACATTTATCTATGAACATAATATAACATTATCTGAGAAATAAATGTAAATAACCACAAACTTCACTCTTCGATCACTATTTTTGTCCTTTGGAATGTATTATATCTTGTCTGACAATCATAATCGTGTCTGTTGTTTCAGACATTCAGCAATCATTCACGAACGTTACCACAGCGGGCAGCTCACCAAGTGCAAGCATTGCGGCGAAGAGTTCAAGTATGTTACCTAGATAATAAAATAGAAACACCGAGATATTTTAGCGAGAAACAAGCCTCAACTATCCACTTAATACATTCATCATCAACCTATATTAGTCCACTGTTGGCCTCCCCCAATGAGCGCCATAGCGCCCTGTCTTCAGCTTGACGCATCCAGCATCTGCCAGCAGTCTTTCGCAGATCGTCATCCCACCTGGCCGGAGGGCGTCCTACGCTACGTTTACCGAGTCGCGGTCTCCACTCAAGAACACGTTTACCCAACAACCCAACGGTTGTCGGTTCTTCGCGAGATATGGCCGGCCCATTGCCACTTCAGCTTGCTAATTCTTTGAGCTATGTCGATAACTTTGGTTCTCTGTCGGATGTATTCGTTACAAATTCTATCCTTCAGAGAGACTCCTCACATAGCTCTTTTCATAGCTCGCTGGGCGACTTTGAACTGGTGGACCAGCCCTACCGTGAGTGTCCACGTCTCCGCTCCGTAGGTCATTACGGGTAGGACGCACTGATTGAAAACTTTCGTTTTCAAACATTGCGGTATGGATGACGAGAAGACTATTACATACAAAGAATAGTTTTTTTTAGAAAACACCCAGAACACCGGAACAAATATTTGCAGATCGTACAAACATATGTCCCAAGGCGGGAATTGAACCCGCAACCTACTGCGTCGCAGGCGGACCTTCGCTCGCCGCGCCACATCGGTCGGCCTATGATGATGACGATGTTTTTTTATGATGGCGTAAATAACTACATAGTATAAAACAAAGTTGCTTCCCTTTGTCTATTTGTCTGTCCCTATGTATGCTTAGATCTTTAAAGCTACGCAACGGATTTTGATTGTTTTTTTAATAGATAAAGTGATTCAAGAGGAAGGTTTACAGGTATACTTAATACACCCGTGCAAATCCGGGGCGAGTCGCTAGTAAAGTATTAAGATGATGCTCTGTGAATTGTACTGCATCATTTTAACCATATTTATTATCCCACAGACACAGATCCACGTATTACTCCCACATGCGGATGTCGCACCGCAGCAACCACGTGTGCAGCCTGTGCGGCGCGTCATTCTTCAGCGAGGGGGGCCTCACGCAGCATCGACGGATCAAACACTTCGATAAGGACACACCGGTGATGTACCTACTTACAATTACAACTAGCCTCTTGTGTCCCACTGCTGGGCAAAGGCCTCCCCCTGGTCCCTCCACGCATCTCGGTCCTGAGCCAGCTGAACCCAAGCTTCGTTGTATTGAGGTTAAAGAAGCTTTATTTCTCATAAAAACTATAAAAAGTTCACTTACAATGAGAATAAGTTATTCGCTAAAATAATGTTAAAATTACATGTTCGATGAACCTACTTATCAACTTTGTAGTCTAGTTGATGTTTTTCACTCCTCAGTGTAGCGTCCGGTCTAGCCGAATGCTACACAAAACACAATGCTGAGTCCCTAATTAATAAATAAATAAATTTTATTCAAAGAAACTCGTAGGTACATATACAAAACATGTCTCAGCGTTGACACAACCCTGCCTCAGCGTTGCCTTTTTACTATTCATACCACGAATTTTAAATTTGATATTACTAATTATTTTATTTATAACTAGCGACCCGCCCCGGCTTGGCACGGTTTTATTATACGTATAAACCTTCCTCTTGAATCACTCTATCTATTAAAAAAACCGCGTCAAAATCCGTTGCGTAGTTTTAAAGATTTAAGCAGTCAAAGAGACAGGAAAATAGGGACAGAAAAAGCGACTTTGTTATAAACTATGTAGTGATTTATAATTATTTTAGTTTTAGGTTACCTAGTCTATAAGTTTTGAATGGGTGAAATAAAAAGTTAAGGTTGTTTCTGGTCCAGGACTAAGCATAGCTCCGCTATAAGATGGCGCTGATTTTCTATGTTGAAGTTTTTCACTATTTTCTTATTAAATTGTGCATAATTGTTTAATTGTAATATATTTGCCGCAAATGGGATGTTGTTTTTTATGTACCAAGCAATTTTTCAAGTGTTGAAAGCATCTATGGAGCTTGTATTTGGGAAGAGCAAAAAAGATTTTGCCTGTGTGAGTGATCGGCCGCTACGAGTCACTCACACAAAAAAAGATCTTGCCCGTGTGAGTGATCGGCCGCTACGAGTCACTCACACAGGCAAACCCTATAAATTCAGTGGAACTAAAATAACTACTGTTCGAAAAATAACAGAGATAATTGGAGACGCCTTAGGACTAAATATTTTTCGGACCAATAGTTCCGTTTTCGGGACATAACTAAATTACATCTAAAATTAATTCAATAAAACCACTAGTTAACGAACTAATTTTCGACTCTTGTTTTTTTTAAGAATAAAAACAGGCTCTATTTACATTTAAAAAAAAATTGGAGGTAATTTTCTTTTATCATTTTGAACAATTTAAGTAAAAAGGCGCAGAGGGTAATGTTATTTACAAACTAGCTTATAAGCTAAGGAATATCTTACAAATTATAGGTAAAAAAAATACTTTTCACACTATTTATTAATTTCGTTAAATCATTGGAATTGACAAATAATTTGAATGAGTTCACAATAACAATCATTAATTTTAAATGTACTCACTGTGAAAGTTGTTCCAATATTATAATAAAATTACAATAAAATTGTTGGCGTAAGGAAGTCTCCACTTTTTTTGACTCTGTTCTTTGTGTACTTAGGTATTTTAGCTCCGATTTTACGACCACTTATAATAGATTAAAAGTAATACAAATTTTCACCGTATTTCAATAAGTCACGTTGGACTAGCGGTTCGAACAGTCGGGTGGGTGCGACGATGTATAGTCGTACCTGGGTTCGAAACCACTGAAAATTTGATTTACTTTTTGCTTTTTGATGATAAAATATCCACAAAATTTTGATACATCCCGTTAGTACGGGCTCGAATCCCTTCAACACTACCAAAATTTTTGATTTTTATCATTTTTATTCTTTATGTTTTGAACAATGTCATAGACCTAGTACAAACAAATTCATGTTTGTCATAAATTACTTATTGTAAGCCTTCCTAAGTCTATTTTATTGTAATATAAAACTTTGGTAGACTGTTCTGCGTACATCCCACAAAGGGTCCTGACCTCGTTTCTAACGGTATGACAAAAATAAAATGAAACAATTATGGACTATCAACACCAACTGATTTTTATTTTATTTTAGCTCTTTACGCCAGCTAATGTTCAGGCATTTTTACAAATCGCTCATTGAATGCAAAACGGCCACATTTCAAAAAATTTAGAAAATGTTTTATTTCTCATAAAGTATATCTTCTTTTGAAAACATTTCATTTCAATATTTATTTCTTTTTATTGGGATTATTATCTTAACTTTGCTTCAAAATTTGAATGCAAAAAGGGCTTTTGTAGTTTTTATCAAGTTGGGTGATAGATATAACAGCGACCATTATTTTAAAATAGAGCAAAAAATTACGAAAACAATGATGATGAATGTGATGAATGAAAGAAAAACATTTTTTCAAAAAAATCATGTTCAAAATTTTGTTTTGGCTCCTGTAAAAAGTGACGATTAGTCCAATAAAATAAAAAAAAATATATAATTCCGGACAGTCCACACAGCATCATCTAGCCCCAAGTTGAGCAAAGCTTGTATTATGGGTACTAGTTGACTGATAAACTTAATACAATACATTACATAGATAGATATTTTTTTTCTAAATACATAGAAAACACCCAGACCAACGGAACAAATTTCTGCAGATTGTACACAATTTTTTTCCGACACGGGAATTGAACCCGCAACCGGTCGCAGGCGGACCTTCGCCCACTGCGCCACATCGGTCGTCGCTGATGAATGAGCGAAATGCTTTGCATACACTCTGACACGTCTAATGCTGGGGCCACACTATCGTGATATGCCGATAATTATTGCCATAAGTTATACAACACCTAGGTGTAACCACGATTTATGGCCATAATTTTACAATGCCAATCAATATGGCAAATGGCGGTAGGCAATAGCTCCGGCGGCGGTCTTGTTTCGCACATCAAAGAAGATTACCGCAGTAATTAATGCGTTTGTGGCCACTACCGTTTGTCCAGTGTGCAATATGAGCTCACCGGCGCGGCGACGCACGTGATATTTTTACCGCCTTATTTATTGACATATCTAGGTAAACTCTAGTGTAACCACACCAGTTCATGCAGTAATTTAAACGGTAATTTAATGTCATAATTATTGCGGTAACAGCCCGGTAGACGGTAAGGTAGTGTGGCCCCAGCGTAAAACTCTCTAAACTGGTATCTATAAGCAAACATTTTATCTGTTTACATAGTGTCATTTATTGTTGTCATGGGAACGGCACGTAGGCTTCCTAGATCTTATTTGACATGCAACAAAAATAGAAGGGAATAAATACTTGGACGATGGAAAAACCCTTTGAGAACGGTAGACTATGGTATTATTAGATGATTCTTTAGATAGCACAGAGATGGCGATTCCGTCGCCGCCGTCACACTCACAAGTTCAAGTAAGCGGGCGTACAACATTATCCGTGTTCACTCACACATTGATAAAAATGGCCTAAAATTTTCACGTTATTTCTAATTATACCGAGTGTTTTCATGAATCAAACACAATTTGCCGCAAATAATGACCAATAACAAAGCCAAAAACAGTTATTTATTTGTTAAATTATGTCCACATCGCTCATATTTGGGAAAATACAAACGTATGGAACTCGGATCACCTTAAGTTCTTTCTTTCTATTCTTTTTATCGCTAAAATTGAATTCTGCATCATCATCATCATCAGCCTACATTAGTCCACTGCTGGACATAGGCCTCCCCTAATGAGCGCCATAGCGCCCTGTCTTCAGCTTGACGCATCCAGCATCTGCTAGCAGTCTTTCGCAGATCGTCATCCCACCTAGCCGGAGGGCGTCCCACACTACGTTTGCCAAGTCGCGGTCTCCACTCAAGAACACGTTTACCCCAACGGTGGTCGGTTCTTCGCGAAATATGGCCGGCCCACTGCCACTTCAGCTTGTAAATTAAAATTGTGAATTCTGCATATTAATGTTAAAAAATATAATAATGCTGGACATTATTGACGACCGCTGTGGCGCGAAGGTCCGCCTGCCACGCAGAAGGTTGCGGGTTCGATTCCTATATTACAAAACCTAGCTGTAAGTTTTCCTAAAATTTTGTAAATAAATAACATCGCAATGAAACTGTTATCAACATTGTACCATTTCGAATAAGTGCTGGTTTTGATATTTGATTACAGCCAAACCGGAGAAAAGTTTGAGTGTTCGTTATCAAATATTTAACGTAATATTGAAACAAAAAAATTGTGGCTCATTGAACACTGGAAAATTTTGATTAACTTTTGGCTCTTTCGTCTCAAAAGGTTGCTAACCCCTGGGCTAGATGATGCTGTGTGGATTTTCCTGCAATATTTATTATTTATTTATTTACAGGGAACCTCATCCGAAAATGTGATAATGAAGATTTACTGCGAAAAGTGCGATATAAAGTTTGTATCGCAGCAAGCCTACGACGAACATCTGGTGCATTCAAATCGACACGACGAGGTAATTCTTATGTTATTTAAATCACGATTTAAATACATAAAACTATTACTTGTTTTTAATTACATGAACAACAAAACATTATTTTAATATTACTAGCGACCCGCCCCAGCTTCGCACGGTTGTATCCTACTAATATTATAAACGCGAAAGTTTGTAAGGATGGATAGATGGATGGATGTTTGTTACTCTTTCACGCAAAAACTACTGAACGGATCTGGCTGAAAGTTAGCCCAGAGATAGATTGTCTGGAATAGCACATAGGCTATATTTTATCCCGGAATTCCCACGGGAACGGGAATTACGTAGTTGCGGGCACCAGCTAGTTAATTCAAATTCATTTATTGATTCAGGCAAAGATCCATAGATTAGAATAGTAAATGTCAAAAAAAAATAGTACATATAATAATACATAAATGATAAAAATAAAAACAAACAAACAAGAAAGGGAGCCTCCTTTTGAACGTTGTAGGTAATCAGCTTGATTTTTTTGTATTATATTAATTTATATATTTATATCAGGTAATAACGGATACGGAGATAAAACGGAAGAACTTAAAAGGAAAGAAGCATCTTGCCACGGGACCCTACAAGAGAAAGAAGCCTACCACTTGTATACACGTAAGTAGTCAATAGTCAATCATTTGTTGTATTCGCAAAACAATTTGGCCGATACATTTACAACAAGCGACCCGCCCCGGCTTCGCACGGTTTTATTTTACGTGTAAACCTTCATCTTTAATCACTCTATCTATTAAAAAAAACGCATCAAAATTCGTTGCGCAGTTTTAAAGATTTAAGCATTCAAAGGGACATGGGGATATAGGGACATAGGGACAGAAAAACCTATTTTTTTTATAATATGTAGTGATAAAGAGGCCGAAGGATTTATTCCCCTTACAAATGTAATACCAAAATTATTTGTAAGGGGAGCCTACTTCCACCACATTATGCTGTTTTTCTGTAATTGAATAGTTCAGTTTTTTGTCAAAATACTTCATCATCATCAGCCTATATTAGTCCACTCGAGTCCAATCGATTTAAAAAAAATGTACACAAGAATGACATGTTTTCTTCCTATTTGATTCGTATTAAAAACAACAATATCTTACGTGTCGTGTGACTGCGAACATGGTATTTATTGTCTATTTACGGAATAACAATACTTTGTGAAAAATACAAAACGTTTTCAGTCTTTATTTTTGGTATTACAGACACAACATACTACATATTAAATGTTGAACGGGTGCTATTGCTATCAAGCATCAGCTTAACAGAGATAGCGAAATTCAAGCCGATTTTACCAGGCTCTTCAAATCAGGGTTCAAACCGATAATTATCGTTGATAATTATCTTAGATAATTATCTTGATAATTATCAAGATTTAATTTGCCTCTTAAACTTTTGATATTGTATTGCGTGTGTTGGGTTTATAACGCGAATTCCAGTGTCTAGTAGTTAAATTTTAGTTTCAAAATTATAAATTAAAGCTTAATAAAAGTTTACCTTGATAGTTGAATGATTTAATTATTTTTTTCAGTTTCAAAATTATAAATTAAAGCTTAGTACTAAAAGTTTACCTTGATAGTTAAATGTGTTAATTTTATTTTTTCTAAAGTAACTGGTGATAGGTAGCCAAAATACCAGAAATAAGAACTGAAAAGTTTGTTATATATTTGATAATTATCGGAAAATTATCTGATAATTATCGTGATAATTATCAAGAAGGATATTTATCTTGAGAATTTCGAACCCTGCTTCAAATTGAAGTAGCGAGCATGGTTCGATTCTCATTCCTCCATTGTAAGTCCTGATGGGTTTACTTTCGTTGCAGTGCGGCAAACACTTCTCGTCCCAAACGGCGTGCATGAAGCACCATCTAGCGGAACACCCGCGAAAAACTTTCCAGGACCAGCGGCACATCTGCGAGATATGCGGGGCTTCGCTAGCGGTATTTACTTATTTATAACTAGCGACCCGCCCCGGGTTTGCACGGTTTTATTATAAGTATATAAACCTTCCTCTTGGATCACTCTTGGTACGTAGATAGTTGAGGACCTAGAATAAGACTTAGGCTATAAAAATTTGGAAGTTTTAACCTCTGAGGGGGTTAAATAGGCTGCTAAACTTTGTATGGAAAATTATTATTCCTTGGTTTGATTCACTCAAAACTCGGTATAAATAAACTATGGAGTGAATAATTAAACACGTATTTTTTATTTTTACACAATTTCAGAAATTTATTGTACTCCCCCTAGGTTACTAGGGGGAGTACAATAAATTTCTGAAATTTGTACGAAAAAAAAACAGGTCAGCGGGCGAAGGCGCGAGGCGCATCTAGTACTTAATACAATACAAAATATCTTAATTGCGTTACAATTACATTTTTTCTATAGAAAATTCAAAAATATTTTAAAACACTACAGTAAAAAATATATCAAAACGGTGGATCACCGGCCGCGAAGCTAGGCTCAAGCAGCTGGTGACTAGGGTTGCAGACAGAGGAACTTCCTGACGATACGCGTACGACGTACTTCCTTATTTCATTTGTTATTTTATTATTATTGTTATTGTGTTCCAGGCTGTTTCGATAACGAGTCACATGAACATGCACACCCGAGAGCACGTGTTCCCGTGCGGGATCTGCGGGATGGAGTTTATATCCAAGCGGAGTCACGACAGGCATCAAGTTGTATGTATTGCACATATCATACTACTATAACGAGTCACGTGAACATGCACACCCGAGAGCACGTGTTCCCGTGCGGGATCTGCGGGATGGAGTTTATATCCAAGCGGAGTCACGACAGGCATCAAGTTGTATGTATTGCACATATCATACTACTCTAACGAGTCACGTGAACATGCACACTCGAGAGCACGTGTTCCGTGCGGGATCTGCGGGATGGAGTTTATATCCAAGCGGAGTCACGACAGACATCAAGTTGTATGTATTGCACATATCATACTACTCTAACGAGTCACGTGAACATGCACACGAGAGCACGTGTTCCCGTGCGGGATCTGCGGGATGGAGTTTATATCCAAGCGGAGTCACGACAGACATCAAGTTGTATGTATTGCACATATCATACTACTCTAACGAGTCACGTGAACATGCACACTCGAGAGCACGTGTTCCCGTGCGGGATCTGCGGGATGGAGTTTATATCCAAGCGGAGTCACGACAGGCATCAAGTTGTATGTATTGCACATATCATACTACTCTAACGAGTCACGTGAACATGCACACACGGGAGCACGTGTTCCCGTGCGGGATCTGCGGGATGGAGTTTATATCCAAGCGGAGTCACGACAGGCATCAAGTTGTATGTATTGCACATATCATACTTCTATAACGAGTCACGTGAACATGCACACTCGAGAGCACGTGTTCCCGTGCGGGATCTGCGGGATGGAATTTATATCCATAAGTTATTAAATGAAGTGTGTCTACAGGCAGGGTTCATAGCGATAATTATCATTGAGAATTATCTTTGATAAATATAATAGGAAATATTTAATAATATAAATATTTTAGGCCCTTACATTTTTCGTATTGAATTAGATAGATAGATAGATAATACTTTATTTCAAAGCCTTATTTAAACATTCATTCCTTAATTAAACTAATCCTAAAGAGAGGCAATGGAATTGACGGCCTTATCGCTTAAAGCGATTTCTTCCAGGCAACCAAGGTGTAGGGAGAAAATCATAGGATGGCGGTGCTTATTTTAAATATATACAAACTAATTATCCTAATACACAATAACTAAGATTAATATACTAATACATACCTAGCTAACAGTTTATTATCCTAATACACATATACCAAAAAAAAAAAAAAATATATATTAATAAACTAATACATAGCAACATACCTAATAACATTACCTACTGAAAAATTTAAAGGACACGCTTACAACCTAATTTGATGTGATACCTAGATAGTGATTATACACTTTTCTTTTGAAAGAGTGTTGTGATGTAGCCTTTTTTATATCAACTGGTAGCTCATTCCAAAGTCGGACAGCTTGAGCCGTAAATGATGCACTATAGAATGATGTTCGCTGAACAGGAGCCACCAGAAAAAGAGTATCAGATGACCTGAGAGAAAGACCGTGCGAAGAGTGAAGAAACTGAAATCTCTCTTTGAGATATGAGGGGGAAAAAGGATTAAACAGAATAGAATAAAGGAGAGAAAGAAAATGTAGGTGACGGCGCTTGCGAATGGGAAGCCACTTGAGTTTGGCTCGGTGGGTAGACACATGGTCGTACTTCCGGAGACCAAAGATGAACCTGATGCAAACGTTTTGGAGGCGCTCTAGTTTATTTAACTGATCCTCCGTGAGGTCCAAGTAACAGGAGTCCGCGTAATCTAGGATTGGAAGAAGAAGGGAATTTGCAAGTGCGATTTTAGTAGCTGTGGGGAGAAAGTTACGCAATCTTCTTAGGGAAGCAGCAGAGGCAAACAGCTTGCGACTGGTAGTCTCCATCTGCGCCCCCCAAGAGAGAGTGCGGTCAAATATAACCCCCAGATTTTTTATGGTTTCGCTAAAAGGGATCGCTACACCATCAAAAACCACTTGCGGAATTGTCGACCAGTCAAGATTACTGATAGTTCTAGAGCTGCCAATTACGATAGTCTGGGTTTTAGAGGGATTGATCTTTAGACCATAACGCTTGCTCCATTCAGTTATTGAACGTAAATTTCTATTTGTAGTCTCAACAGCGCTGGAAATATTACTGAGTGGAGCCTGGGTGTAAATTTGTAGATCGTCTGCATATAGATGGTAGTACATAGAAAGATTCACAGAAATAGAATTAATGAAGATAGCGAAGAGAAGAGGAGATAGTACGCCGCCTTGAGGCACGCCAGCAGAAGTATCACACCACGACGAGAAAGACTCATCGAGGCGGACACGCTGTCGGCGGCCATGCAAGTAGCTCGAGAACCAGTCAACCGCAGAAGAAGAAATTTTAAGAGAGCGGAGTAATGCAATCAAGATGTCGAAATTGACAGTGTTGAATGCATTACTGAAGTCAAGAAGAGTTAAGACAGTTAGCTGACTATTTTCCATACCCAGACGAATATCATCAGTAATCTTGACGAGTGCAGTGACAGTGCTGTGGCCTTTTCTGAAACCAGACTGCAAGGGGTTAAGAAGGTTGTTGGAGGATAGGAAGGAATTGAGTTGGTTATGGACGAGAAGCTCGAGAACTTTAGAAAGGAAGAGAAGTATTGAGATAGGACGATAATCGGATAATGATTTAGGATAAGGCTTTTTGGGTAAAGGAATAATTTGGGCGTCCTTCCAGACGCTCGGAAAAGTGCCGTGAGATAAAGAGAAGTTGAAAAGATGGCATAATGTCGGGAGAATTTCGTCTAAGATGGGGAGTAACATATTGCGACTTATATTATCTGTACCGACAGCATTTGACGCAATAGATACAACACCCTTTCTAATATCGACAGAAGATATTGGATCAAAAAGGAATGGAGGGTGATTAGGGACGGGTAAAGATGATAGATAGTCAAGAGTACTATGTTTAACTACATCGCTAATATCAGACGCTGTAGAAAAATGCAGGTTCAGTAAATTTAAATCAATGTCGCCTGGTGTAGAATCCTGACGAGATTTTCCAAGTCCAAGGGACCTCAAAAACTTCCAGACCTTAGCCGGATTTTCATCCGTAACGGACTCATGGATGTGACGACGTTGGGCGTCTCTGCAGGTCCTATTACAACGATTACGTGCATTGTGATAGTTTTCTTTGTTAAGATCACTTGGGTCTATCTTATATTTAGTTTTTGCTGCAGCTTTTTTATGTATAAGTGCCTTGATATCATCTGTGAGCCAGGGTGCTGGCAATTGCCTTATTTTGATAGCGTGGAAAGGGGCATGCTTATCAAATAGCTGGATAAGAATATCATTAAAAATTCCAACTTTATCATCCATGCTAGCAGCGTTAACTACTGGAGAAAAGTCTATTTGTTTCGCGTCATTTAGAAACGCTACCCTGTCCATGCGGGCGAAACTACGCTGTAAGATGATTTTGCGCTTGGCCTTCGGCGGACGTATTTTATATGACAAGAAAATTAAGTCATGATAGGAAAAACAGTCCGCTGAGTGTTGACCGTGACTATGAACATGTTCGCGAGAGGACACAATCATAAGGTCAAGTAATGATGGCGGTGAGTTGGGAGCATGATGGGTGGAACTGAGCGGAAGAATATGAAGGTTACAGGACTTTATAACAGATTCCATTGATGAAGAACGACGATCCCTTTTCATGAGACAGCAGTTAAAGTCCCCCATTATAATTGAATGAGAATAGCTAGGGATTAGGTTAACCAGTAGGGATTCAAAAGAAGAGAAAAAGTTGTTTTTGCTAGAATTGGAATAATACACACCAAGGAGAATTTTGGTGTGGGATAAAGTTACTTCAAGAAATAGGTGTTCGCCGATCTGTAGCGGTGCAGGTTGAGGAGACATACTGATTATAGAATATGGTAAATGAGAACGTAAATAAATGGCAACACCTCCACCGCGGCTACCCGTCCTATCGTTGCGAATAAGACGGAAACCTGGTAAACAATAAGCAGAAGAAAGGAGACAAGGTTTGAGAAAAGACTCTGAGATCAGGATAGCATGAATATTTTTATCATCTAATGACGCTTGCATTTCCGAAAAATGAGCTGGAACACTTTGTGCATTGATATGGATAACATTAAAGTTCGTTGACGTATTACAAAACTGAGAGTGTAAGTTTTCAGAAAGAGAAGGAAGGCTAACAAAACTGTCATCACTTCGGGAACCACCAGAGGATAGAGATAAGTAATTATCACTTGTATCATCATCAAATACGTTATTTAGCATGGTTAATATTTAACACAATTAAAAATAGGTAGGTATGTTCAACAAAAACACAATAAAATAATATTACTTAAGAATAAATAAAATAAAATAAAAATATAACTGAGTACAATACTCAAGAAAAACTACTGAAAAAAAAGAAAAATACCTAAAATCTACAATATTAAATTAAGTTACTATTTTCTACTTATTTCACTCCCACAAGAAGTTGGTTTATGGTAGAAATTAAGTTGGAAAATAAATTTTCCGAAGTTATTCAGTGTGTGGAACACTACAGTACACAACATAGGAAAGAAGCCATTAAATAAGAAGAAGTAAATTAGTTGTCTTGTTACCTGTTTGTCATCTGTCAAGTGTCAACTTTATCCGAATTTTTGTCATGTTTGTTTGTGCAAATAAATAAATTGTGAAAAAAGTGACGGTACAAGCCAACCAAGTTACCCGCTGTTTGAATTGAGTGGACGTACAGACAGACAATGGATGAGTGTTACGAGTTACACCTTTTTCAGGATTCGTCGAACTTTAGGAGCTGCTTTAGCCGCTTTGACCGGCGGCGGCCCCGCCACCGACGTCAATTTAGGCGTAGACGTATCTTGTGAGAGAACTGGGACCTTCTCAAGCTCCTGCAGGCAGTTGACGCGATGACGAGCGCCGTCTCCTCCGATGACGAACACCGAGCCCTCCTGCGTCCAGCTCTTGGTCACACCAAACCGTTGTCTGGCAGCCATAAAAGTGTTGTGTCTCGATTTGGTTAAAAACTCGGACATTGTGATACCTGTGTTTTTAAGCTTCGTTTTGGCCTGCCAGATTTTGCTACGCTGTGCAGTATCAACAAGTTTGAATAGCAGTGGTCTGGGTCTATCACTTTTCCCAGGGCGACCCATGCGATGGCAGCGACTTATTGCAGTTTTGTTGAAGTCACTGAACTGCAACTTTTCAGACACTGTTTTGCAAATAACTTCTGCAGTGTCCTCATTGGCTTCTTCAGGAACTCCATGTAGAAGCAACAATTTACGCCGGCTGCGCATCTCAATATTATCAACCTCACAGCTAATGACGTGTAGTTGATCTTGCAGTAACTGTAGTGCACCAATTACAAAGTGTCTAAAGGAGGTGAAGTCTGCACTAAGGCTGGCAGTGGTATCAGCAGGCCTGGGTGAAGCAGGGTTCTCAATTCTGACTTGCAACTGGTCCATTTCGTGTCTAAACATCGTCTTCAGTTGCTCCATTGACTTCTGTATAACCTCCAAACTGGGTTGAGACATTTTGCTTAGTAATATCACTACTAAACAGGCTTTGATAATGGAGAAAACACTTCCAGGTAGGAATGAAAAATAGGACTATCTAATGATACATAAATATCAATGAATTTAATTGAAATAAATTTTTAAAATGAAATTAAATAAAGAGGTCTTTGTTTACAATGTTGTTAGTAAACTACCCGCCAGGGGAAAAAAAGTGAATGGTGTATCAGAACACGAATTTAATCAAAATTATAAATTAAAGCTTTAAAAGAGATTTCCTTGATTGTTACGTGTGTTTATTTTATTCTTCTAATGTGAATGGTGAGGTAGATAGCCAAAATACCAGAAATATGAACTGAAAAGTTTACTTAAATTTAATTATTATCAGATAATTATCAAGAAGGATATTTATCTGGATAATTTCTAACCCTGTCTACAGGTTTACATTGCTCTGACAAGTATGTTTGCTTTCTTCCCTCATTATTTTTGATATTTACTTGTATCGGACTATTAACAATAGTTTTAAGCTTAACCTAAGCTTAAAACTATTGTTAATTGTCCGGATTCTTGTGTCTCACAAGGGATTGTTTATCTTTTGAGAAGTAAATGAATATCTTCATCATCAGCCCATATTAGTCCACTGCTGGACATAGGCCTCCCCTAACTCATGCCATAGCTGTCTTCAGCTTGCCGCATCCAGCATCTGCCAGCAGTCTTTCGCAGATCGTCATCCCTCCTGGTCGAAATAAATATCTTAAACCATCCTAATATTATAAACGCGAAAGTTTGTAAGTATAGATGGATGTTTGTTACTCTTTCACGCAAGAACTACTGATCGTATCTGGATGAAATTTGGCACAGAGATAGATTATAGTCTGGAATAACACATAGGCTATATTTTATCCCGGAACTCCCATGGGAACGGGAATTATGCAGGTGAAACAGCGAGGCGCTGCTATTATTTCAATAACAGTATTAAATACGTTTCAGACGCATACGGGAGAGAAACCCTATCCCTGTCCGCTTTGTGAGAAGCGATTCACTCAGAAGAACAGCATGAAGCTGCATTACAGGACCTTCCACTTGAAAATGCCCTACCCACCGAGGTAAGACTTACACATCATCATTGACATCATCATCAATCAGTCCACTGCTGGACATAGGCCTCCCCTGGACCTTATTTAACTAGCCTTTGTCTGCTTTCACGCTTTTTCTGAACAAAAATAAATAATGCTGGACAATCCACACAGCACCATCTAGCCCCAAAGTAAGCTACTCAAAGCTTGTGTTATGGATGCTAGAAAACTGATTCTAATACATTATATACATGTTTATAGTATAAAGAGAAAAAACCCAGACCGTCAGAAAAAAAATCTGGAGATCGTATAAAAATTTGTTGCTAGGCGGGAATCGAACCCGCAACCTCCTGCGTCACAGGCGGACGTTCGCCTGCCGCGCACAGGCGAAAAATCAAGAAAAGTCGGACAAAACCCATAAATTCATGACTCTTAAAGGAAACGTGTAACGAAAGATTGATATGTAATGAAAATAACAATTTAAATATTTTAAGACATTTTTATTATGTATCTATGTTGATATTATCTTGCTCCTTTCTGGAAGTTTCCTCCCTGTTGTAGCCGATTAAAATTCGTCTGCTAAAACTCACTTCCTCTTCAGTTGATCCTAAAAAAATATAAAATAATATTTAGCATCAATCGATTTCAAACAAAATTAAATTGTATTAAAATATTGTAACATCTCGACTTAATTTTCGACTTTTATTATTATAATATTTCGACTTAATTTTCGACTTTTATTATTATAATATTCGACTTTTATTATTAAAAGTTATTAATAATTTTATTATAATTATTATTAACATATATATTGGGTCGCCGCGCCACATCGGTCGTCAAAAGTTGGCTAAAAGCATAGTGTGATGTTTATGTAGCATGATTTGAGATGTGCTTACAGTAAAATTAATAAAATATTTCGGCTCACTACTAGATTAAGTAAATAAATAATGCTAAATATAATCCAAACAGCATTATCTAGCTACAGAGCTCTACTGGCTGGAAAGAGATATGCTTGTTTCTCTGAATGATTAAATACTGGACAATCCACACAGCATCATCTAGCACCAAGCTAAGCAGAGCTTGTGTTATGATAGGATTCATAACGAATACATCCAACATATTCCTTGATTGTATTTTTTTATGAATTAATAAATGGATTTTTTTTCTGTTTGTCCATAGAAATAGAAAGAGCAAAACGGACGAGACACCTCTGAACGAAGCCTGTCGAGAAAGAGACGTCGAAAGTAACTTCTTCCCCATCGGTAGATGGCGCTAAATCTATTTATATCCCATGGAAACTTGTAGTGATGTACAGAGATCGGAAATTCGAGCTCATAATTACCAAAATTTGGAGCGAAGATACAACATGAGCTGTTAATAACCACCTTTTTCGAGAATTTAGTTGATTTCCCGAGAATTCCAGAATTTTCTAGCATGTTGATGTTTTTTCGACGGAATCTTATTTGTGGACGAAATATAAAACACTTTTTTACTGACGCGTTTTTCACTAACTTTTCGAGAAAATTTGGAAATTAAAATCATATTTCACCCGAAATATCTCTTAAATGAAAATTTCTTCTATAAGTAAATAAAGTGTATAATGTGAATACAGTGTTTTAAATTTCATCTAGAAAATGGATTTCGGCAAAAAATATTCAGAATATATATTAAAAAATCTCGAGAAATATTATAGTTATGTATTAAAAAATTCTAAAAAATCGGAATATTCAAATAATCGGACGTGAACCCTCTTTTGGCTTAGTTCACGTGTTTTGTGGCATTGTGTCCTGTTATCAGTGAATGATTCTGGACCAAGAGCATCACATCTTTTGTTTTACTTTTTTTAATCGAACCTTTTTATTCGGATCGATTTAAGATATAGGTAGGTATTTCTACAAGCCATGACAAATCGATAAGTGCAGCTGAAAACTAATAAAAATTATTTATTATTTCCATTAAAATACATGCCAGATCTATTGAAATTAAATTTTAAGAATAGATAAGTATCAAATCAAGTATTATAAATTTATGTCTTGTGTTTAGACAGGTGACATATAAAATGTTTTATTTAGTAAAAATGCTAGAATATACATTATAGTTTTAAGTACAAAACTAGTACAACTCATGCCTTTTACATATTGTATTAGATGAATATGCTTACATCACAGTGGTATTTTTATAGCATCTCTTTAAAAACTGCCAGTTTAGTTAAAGTATCTACAGAAACTTGAATCTTTAATAATTGTTGCCATTTTAGCCAATATATGCTAGGCTTCCATTTACTGTAAATATATAAGATATTGTAAGACTCAAAATATTCAATATATTGTATGAACTCAAAAATAAAAAAGGTCTCTTATAGGTTATTAAAATAGGCATCTATGTATTTTATTTTTGATGCATCAGCGCCATAAAGAATTTAAAATGGCGGATAATGCCATAAAACTGTTTTGACTTTGCAGATCTTATTTTTAATGCTGAGTAAGTTATTTAGTAGATATTTGACTGTATTATTTATATTATTATTCTATTTATTATGACAATTCGAAGTATTTTTGTAAAAATAATTACCTATAGTTTAAGGTACTTATAAATTAATGTGAAATGTGTATGTGGCTTGATATTATGTAGTAGTAAATCTAAGTTTCTATATTTAGAGACTGTAACTCATAGAACAAACTACTAAATAATAAAGTTAAGAAGTACCAATCTACCATTTTTGTTTTACTGTGGTTTTATTCCAAGCAAGCAAACCTACCCCATACAGTAAGCTGTCTCCTACACTCACTGACCAGTACATATATGTATAGATACAGGTCAGTGCCTACACTACACTAACATGAGTACCTATCTATTCTGTGACATGAGGCCTATGGCACAGAATAGATAGCCCAACGGCGTATAAAACGAAGGCGAGCGCCGCGGCGCGCTTCTGCATCCCGCGAGGCGTATTATGAGTCACTTAGTGTTCGTAGGAATTACGACGGTTAACTTAATCGAAATAAGGTTGAAACTTGTGCAGCGGTGAATAGGACGTACCTAGTCCGGTCGGTGTGCGGGTGCGCTTTTGTTGTAGGTACACACAGCGACGGCCTTTAGTGCACGGCACCCTCTAGTAGACGAGCTACTAGTATCTAGGATAGTATGCTCAGAGTTATTGAAACGGCATCATAAACTGATCTTGCTGACGTATTCCTGTAGGTACCTACCTATTCTAAATCAAAGATATTATATAAAATATAACTAATATGCTCTAAACTCGTATAAATGACACAAACATTGAACTTTTAATTAGTCCAAGAAGTAAAATAGTAATGGATTTCTCATAATATGTACAATACATAGGTAGTACGGTACTACTGAAAAATAATGCGGGAATAAAATAGGTAAAGGTACTACTAGTACCTTTACCTATTATATTCCCGCCGCGCCAATGTTCGGCTGCAGTGAAATTGTCTATGATGATGAATAATGTCAACGTCAAACTAAAGTGAAAAAAAAAATGAAGCAAGCAGGAACTTCAGACTTCTCAGTTCATTGTTTTCGTACCTAGTTTTATTGTATTTTTGTAGTCTCCGTATTTTAAGTTCTACTTCTTTAGTGCTGTTAAATAAATTGTAATTGCGATTCTCTGCTATGTTATCCATTTAACAAAATGTCCGAATTAAAAATATGCCGGGTATGCCTCAATACAAATGTGAATGGATGTTCGCTCGATTTTAGCAATTTACGAGAAGACTACGAAGAAGTTACTGGTGTAAGTACAATAAAAATATGCTAATAAACCTCATTAAAACTTATGCTAAAAGATATTATAGGTTTTATCTCAGAAAAACCACATTAAAAATACATGAGCATTCTTCTATTTTATCTACAAAGTGTACCAAATCTAAATGTAAGGTCGAGCGGGGCTATTCCGACTAAAAAAACACTGACTTAAACTTCAAAAGTTAGCACTCTCGTTTGTGATAACGATAAGGTAGATTGGATGAATGTATTATCAAAAGGCTTGATTTGAGATCACTCTTCACCTATCACTTAGACAAAATACCCATTTTGTATGTTCAAAAGAACGAAGTTTCTCAAACAAGGCAGAAATAGTTGGAATTACCCCTCGGTGGGGTAATTCCAACTATGGCACATATATATCCTGCTTATGCGAATATTGCGATAAAATTATCTGCTGGACTATAATAATGGCATCTTTCAATCAAATTCGTATGTTACAACTGCGTAAGAAGGCTCAGTGTTGCAAAAAAACACTTTAACCGTTTTGGAGGGGTAATTTCAACTATTTTTCATAGATATAGGGCTGCGCGGTGCGCCGCATATGTCGATCAACATAGTCGATAAATTGGATCAAACTAAAATAACTAAATATAAACATTTGCTAGCCCTTACCTACTGAACAAGAAATGAAAATAAGTTTCTTACATATTTAAATTAAATTTATACAAATAATAAAACTAAAATAATAAGTAGTAATAATAAGTATAGTAAATAGTTAAAAATGTTTTTCTTTTTATTTAACTTCCTCAAAGAGGCGTGCAATAAATTTCTGAAATTTTTAGGTCTTCGATACCTATTGTTCTGCATTTGACAAATAATTTACTACGAGGGCGAAGCCGCGGGGCGCAGCTATTTATAAAAAAAGTATCGATATATGGGACATCACTAGTGTTTTTCAACACCATACAAAACTAAGCGGGGTAATTAAAACTTGAGGTTAGTTGGAATTACCCCACTTTACTATTTTGGCGGGGTAATTTCAACTATTCAAAAATCTCTTCAAAAACGTACCTTTTCTTAGAACAAATAAATGAATAACAACTAATAGTTTATATTTTCTTCACTCGCAATGTATTATCTAGAAAACAAGCGTTCAAAACACAACTTTTCACGAAAAATGTAACGAGCGTCTTGGCTGTCACTGTTGCGCAAAATGACGTCTGACAAAAAGTGCCTATAAGTAAGACAGTTTATGCCTTAGAAGAGCCATCTATGAAGCATTGTCGAATTTACCTGTTCACCTACTTGGATCTAGATGGCGTTTTGAGTAAATATAAGTAAAATAAAAGTTATTGTCATTAGTTGGAATAACCCCATAGTCGGAATTGCCCCGCTCGATGTTACACAATATTAGATTTGAAGGGTCATTTCATCCCTTTTAAACAAACAACTGCATGTAATTGGTTAAATTAACCATAATAACCTTTTTTGTCAATAAACTCAATATTAGAACATATATTTTCAGTTGAAGTCTATAGACACATTACCACAGTGGACCTGCTATGAGTGTGCTACTCTGCTGCACAAATTCCACAAGTTCAAAGAAAAATGTCACAAAGGACAGAAAGTTCTGGAGAAATTGGAATTGACGATGGGGCCTGTGAGTATATCAAAAAATATCTTTTTACCCATTTATTAATTCATTACATGTATAAAATCCGTCCGCCTAGCTGTAAGACACTAACAGCTAAATTAATAAGAAAACACATGTATCATCATAAAGTCATCTATAATTTGTACCCACCTTAACACTTAAGTATAAAGAAATAATTAAAATTCCTTGCAGATTTCTTATAAAACATTAGAACACATAGATAGATTGCAAGAAAATTTACTCACAACTCTGTCCCTTTTCGTAAAGGATAAGCACTCAAAAACATACACTTGCAAACATCCCTGCAATCTTATAAAAGAAAAAAAACCACTACCAACAGTCAAACAAGTAATTTATTACGATAACGACTTAGACACCTCTATAAAACTAGATAATAAACAAGAAATCACACTAAATACAGAAGACATAAAAGTACCAGAGCAAGAAAACGAAAATAATATTAAAACTGAACTTACGTATGAGACTCCAGAAGACAACACAATGGATGTAGATAATATATCAATGGGCAACCCTTCAGATGACGAGAACATATTCCTTGATATTGTAAAAAAAGCAGTGAATGGTGAAAACCAACTGGTATTCCTCGATGGTGTGAAGGATGAACCAGTTGACAGTAAAAAGTCTGCACCAAAGAAGTTTATGAAAAAGAAAAAGGAGTATTTAAATATGGAGTACTGGAAAAAGTATAGATTGACAGAGGAAGAAGCCATTATAGAGTTTAAGAGGAGAGAGAATAGTGATAAATATGTTAAGGCTAACTATAAATGTCAAAATTGTTTTAAAGGATTCTCGAAACTGGAGATGTTGATGCGGCATCTTAAAAGTAAGCATGATGAGGTAAGAATTTATTAATATAAATGTAATTTAGATATTTAAAAATCTCCCTGAGTCCTTAAGCTGTGCATTATTAGTTTAATTTTGTAAAACAAAGAAGCTACATTCCATGAAAAGGTCATTTCTTATTAACTTATTTTGAGGTGACCCTTAATAGCATCTACACCAGAACTTCCTGATATTATAAAGGCTACAGTTTGGATGGATGGATGTTTGTTCCTCTTTCACGCAAAAACTACTGAACGGATTAGGATGACATTTTGATTAGACATAGTTTTAGCCCACAAATAACACGTAGGCATAGACTTTTAATCCCATAAATCAATTCCCATGGGATAGAAATAGCTATGAGACGTTTCCATAGAAACAACGCGTGCGAAGCCGAGGGCAGATACTAGTCATCACTACATAATTATAAAACAAAGTCGCTTTCTCTGTCCCTATGTCCCTTTGAATGCTTAAATCTTTAAAACTATACAACGTATTTTGATGCGGTTTTTTTTAATAGATAGAGTGATTCAAGAGAAAGGTTTATATGTATAATAAAACCGTGCGTAGTCGGGGCGGGTCGCTAGTTACTTATAATTAAAACTACATTATTTTCAACTATTAAATCCACTACTGCACAAAGGCTATATAGGTTAATAAGTGACATGTCTTTAGCTTGCCGCATACAGCATCTGCCAGCAGTCTTTCGCAGGTCGTCATCCCAACTAGCCGGAAGGCTTCCCACACTACGTTTGCCGAATCTCGCCATAATAGTTTAAAAAGTTTGCCTTACGTTCCAGTCAATAGGTCCAATAGAGTGTCGCTTCTGCCACATGCGTTTCAAGCAGAAGTGCATGCTAACCAAACACATGGTGCAGCATTACACCGTGTACCATTGCCTGCGGTGTGATATGAGATTCTACTTGGACACCTCGGCGATATTCCACGAGGACTACCATAATGGAGTTATCAGGAAGTGCAAGCATTGTGGGGAGGAATTTAAGTAAGTGGGCTTTGTATTATATATATGGGGTTAGTTTTAAGTTTAAGGTTAGGATAGATCTTAAGGAAGGTTGTGCTCTAAGTCGATACATAGATAATACTTTATTGCATCACTTAAACAAAGAAACAGGAAGTACTAAGTAAGTAAGTTAGAGAAAGGTCCGCTATCTATTGACGACCGATGTGGCGCGGCGGGTGAAAGTCTGCCTGTGACGCAGGATGTTATGGGTTTGGTTGGGTGTTTTCTATCTAAAATAAAAAATATCTATAATATATTAAAAGTATATCAGACATATCACAAGCTCTGTCTTTTCTTAGATTAGTTTGTGAGGATTGTCCAGCATTATTTATTTATTTTATACTATGGGCAGAGAAAAAAAAGCCGTGAAAAACGTTTGCGACACCACCTATTTTTTGCACAAGTCTACTCTCAGTAACTTTCGCTGAGATTTTTACGAGATTTGTGATCTGGCGCAGCCAGACTGGATTGTATGTTCTTCTTCTATCCCATAGAGACCATATTAAAGGTCAACCTTAACCCTTTATGTATTCCAGGCACTGTTCAACATTCTACACGCACATGCGGATGGCGCACCGCAGCCGGCACATCTGCAGTCTCTGCGGCGTCTCCTTCGTCAGCGAGGCGGGACTGGCGCAGCACGCCAGGATCAAGCACTTCGACACAGAACACACGGTAAGTTCATCATACAATCCAGCGCTGTTTTGTATCCCGGTGCAAAACAGCATGAAGTAAATCAGTAAATCAATATCTTTATTACTTTAGGCCTAAAAAAAAACACGACAAGTCTAATTTTAAACTATAGGTACATCATTAAAGAAAGAAGCCGAGACTGATCCGTTTTGGCTTGCTATCCCAGTACTACTGCAGCACACATTGGTAGATAATTACTTATTTATTAATATATAATTACTTATTTTCAGTTCAACCTATTTGTATTTATTTGTAGTTTTTCTTTATTGTAATTTTAGAATGAAATATATGTAATAATGAATAATAAAAATTGTGTGTATGTTTAGTAGCAAATAAATGATATGTCTATGTCTACTAATTATACCTACCTGGCCAACAGTAGAGTAGGTACTGTAAATAGATACTATTGTACGAGCCGTCCATATTTAGCTATATAGAATGCAGAATATATTAATAGCCAGTACTAAACAAGTTATCTCCGGAGATAAACCCTTGCCAGATAAGTTTAGCTATGGGAGCAACCCTTAGCTTCTACTCAGCTCATAGCTACCTTTAGCTAATAACAGCTTAGGGTTGAGCAGGCTGCTCTAATTTATAAAAAAATATATAATTTTGTTTTCAGGAAGCGTCTTCAGAAACGGAAAAGAACATTTACTGCGAAAAGTGTGACGTCAAGTTCATCTCTCAAGAAGCTTACGATCTACATCTGTCTCACTCTGACATGCACGCCGATGGTATACCGTGAGTGAGATGACATTTTCTAACTTCAATCACACTATTATTATAAATTCGAAAGTTTGAATGGATGGATGTTTGTTTGTAAACTCTTCACGCCAAAACTAACACAACTAACGCCAAATCTCTTGTAGTTGCAGAGATCTCTTGATGAGTCACCAATTTTTCTCTTTTATAAAAATAGATTTATCACGTACCTAATGGTTTTAAACTTTCTCTGCAATATTTGGTTGCCAAATTCCACTTTTGATAATAAAGCTACTATCAAAAGTGGAATTATCTCCTTTTTTTCCACTTCTGATGTAACGGATGAATATATAAAAAAATCCACTTTTGATAAGATCTATCATCTTATCAAAAGTGGATTTTTTTATATATTTCTCTCTGGCTCTAAGCTTTATTTAAATTTCAGTGACAGAGAAATAAAACGAAGAAACTTCAAAGGCAGACCCGGCATAGGATCTCGCAAAAGCTCCCCGAAGAAAGCCAAGAAGCCCACAACTTGCATACACTGCGGGAAGTACTTCAATACTCAGGCGGCTTGCATGAAGCACCACATCGCAGAGCATCCGCGGAAGACCTTCTACTCCTCGGACCAGAGGCACATCTGTGAGGTGTGCGGCGCTTCGCTGGCGGTACGTACCAGGGCTGCATGAAGCACCACATCGCAGAGCATCCGCGGAAGACCTTCTACTCCTCGGACCAGAGACACATCTGTGGAGGGCTGCTGAGGTGTGGTGAAGGTCCAAGTGTGTTAGACTTCGATTCCCGCCACGGGATAAATTTTTGTACGATCTACAGATTTTTGGTCAGGGTATTTTGGATGAAAATAAATAATCTTTGTATCTTTGGCGGCCGACTCTGGTCGCAATATCTGCATGGGTTTTCTAGGAATTTGTTACAAATGATTCATTAAAGCTGAAGACAATGCGCTATGGTGCTAATTAGGGGAGGCCTAAGTCCAGCAGTGGACTAATATAGGCTGATGATGATGATTCATTAAAGACAGCCGCTTCACATGAAATCGGCGTCGTGACATCCAAATTCGCTATAGCCACATGAATTTTGTACTGAAGTATGCATTAAATTCAAGGGACTTAGGTCCCTTAAAATAGTTGCCATTGCTATTCAGCGAGGTAATGCTGCAAGCATTATGGGCACCTTTGCGCCGGGAATGGTCAGAGGCGGATTATTTCACGAATATGGTGGGTTCACCAGTGCCACACCAGGAACCATTACACCATTTCTACCTTCACATCAAAATATTAACCTTCTGTCAATTTTCACGCCACTTTTTTTACATTTGGTAGCACTTTGTATTTCTATCAATCGTTTAATAAAAAATAAAAGATGTAAATATAAATAAATAATAATAAATAAATAAATAATGCTGGACAATCCACACAGCACCATCTAGCCCCAAAGTAAGCTACTCAAAGCTTGTGTTATGGGTACTAGATAATTGATATACTTAATACAATATACTGCATATATAGATATTTTTTATTATACATATTAAACACCCAGACCAACGAAACAAATTTCTGCAGATCGTGCACAAATTTGTTCCCAGGCAGGAATCGAACCCGCAACCTCCTGCGTCGCAGGCGGACCTTCGCCCACCGCGCCACATCAGTCGTCAAAAATATGCCATCTATATCAGTAAAAAACGCATAATGCAAAATAAAAACCATTCTTTTCGTTCTGGGCGGCCATATTAGTAAGCTAATATGTCAGTAAGTTATTAAGCTGCACTTCGACGATAAGTTTTTTCAATCTTTGAAATCTTTGTTTGTATCAATCGTTTTAACTTATTTTCCAATTAATTGCGTAATATGATGTGTAAAGCAATCAAATTTCATTTTCTTTCATCTGTAAATGTTAATTTTAATCAAAAGTTGTCATTGGAAAACTAATGGAACACGAATTCAATGCTTTTCAGTAGTATTCCATTTGGTCTACAACTCGTGATTTAGTCTGTAATGTTCTTTTAGAACATGAGTTCGTTGATCTCCGTCTCCCCCAGCAGCAGCGGGCGCGTGTCCCTGCGCTGGTGCTGCACGAAGGCCTGCGGGTCCAGACCGAAGGCGTCGGCCGCGGGGGGCTCCGCGCGCGCCGGAATGCTCTCAATCAACATAGACACCTCCTAGATCCTCTCAATCATCATAGACACCTCCTAGATCCTCTCAAGCATCATAGACACCTCCTAGATCCTCTCAATCAACATAGACACCTAGATACTCTAAATCATCATAGACACCTCCTAGATCCTCTCAATCATCATAGACACCTCCTAGATCCTCTCAAGCATCATAGACACCTCCTAGATCCTCTCAATCAACATAGACACCTCCTAGATACTCTAAATCATCATAGACACCTCCTAGATCCTCTCAATCATCATAGACACCTCCTAGATCCTCTCAAGCATCATAGACACCTCCTAGATCCTTTCAATCATCATAGACACCTCCTAGATCCTCTCAAGCATCATAGACACCTCCTAGATCCTCTCAATCATCATAGACACCTCCTAGATCCTCTCAAGCATCATAGACACCTCCTAGATCCTCTCAAGCATCATAAACACCTCTTAGATCCTCTCAAACATCAAAGACACCTGCATGCTCTCCATCATCCTAGACACCTCCTTGATGCTCTCCATCATCCTAGACACCTGGATGCTCTCCATCATCCTAGACACCCCTGGATGCTCTCCATCATCAAAGACACCTCCTGGATGCTCTCCATCATCCTAGACACTTTCTGGATGCTCTCCATCATCAAAGACACCTCCTGGATGCTCTCCATCATCCTAGACACCTCCTGGATGCTCTCCATCATCCTAGACACCTCCTGGATGCTCTCCATCATCAAAGACACCTCCTGGATGCTCTCCATTATCAAAGACACATCCTGGATGCTCTCCATCATCCTAGACACCTGGATGCTCTCCATCATCAAAGACACCTCCTGGATGCTCTCCATCATCCTAGACACCTCCTGGATGCTCTCCATCATCAAAGACACCTGGATGCTCTCCATCATCCTAGACACCTCCTGGATGCTCTCCATCATCCTAGACACCTCCTGGATGCTATCCATCATCAAAGACACCTCCTGGATGCTCTCCATCATCAAAGACACCTCCTGGATGCTCTCCATCATCCTAGACACTTTCTGGATGCTCTCCATCATCAAAGACACCTCCTGGATGCTCTCCATCATCCTAGACACTTTCTGGATGCTCTCCATCATCAAAGACACCTCCTGGATGCTCTCCATCATCCTAGACACCACCTGGATGCTCTCCATCATCCTCGACACCTCCTGGATGCTCTCCATCATCAAAGACACCTCCTGGATGCTCTCCATTATCAAAGACACATCCTGGATGCTCTCCATCATCCTAGACACCTGGATGCTCTCCATCATCAAAGACACCTCCTGGATGCTCTCCATCATCCTAGACACCTCCTGGATGCTATCCATCATCCTAGACACCTCCTGGATGCTCTCCATCATCCTAGACACCTCCTGGATGCTCTCCATCATCCTAGACACCTCCTAGATGCTCTCCATCATCAAAGACACCACCTGGATGCTCTTCATCATCCTAGACACCTCCTGGATGCTCTCCATCATCAAAGACACCTCCTGGATGCTCTCCATCATCAAAGACACCTCCTGGATGCTCTCCATCATCCTAGACACCTCCTGGATGCTCTCCATCATCGAAGACACCTCCTGGATGCTCTCCATCATCCTAGACACCTCCTGGATGCTCTCCATCATCAAAGACACCTCCTGGATGCTCTCTCAATAATCAATAATCAATAATCAATATCTTTATTTCTTTAGGCTTACAAAATAAGCACTTAGACAAGTCAAATTTAATTCGCCTCAATTTTTTGTCCACTAGTGGAAGAGGCGAAATAGAAACCACTAGCATGTGTAAAACTTATGTGTCTAATACATGTTTGCCTTATAAATAATTACATACTATTGTCGATGTGGAACTGAGCGACATCTGGCCAAGCACTAACGTCATTGATGTAATCATTTATGGAGTAATATGCCTTCTTGATAAGATTTAGTTTTATGTACTGTTTAAATCTACGAATAGAAAGTTCAGTTGCTTCAGATGGAAGCTTATTATAGAAGCGCACACAATTACCCATAAATGATTTCCCCAGTTTTCGTAATCTAAATGAAGGAATGTGTAATTTGTTCTTGTTTCGTGTATTTCTATTGTGTACATCACAATTTTTCAAAAAGTTACTCTTGTTTTTGTGTGTATACATTAAATTTTCATAAATATATTGCGAAATTACAGTTAAAATATTTATTTCTTTAAATAATTCCCTCAATGAGTCACGTGGCTTTAATTTATAAATTGCACGCACCGCCCTTTTTTGAAGAACAAAGATAGTCTGAATATCAGCTGCCTGTCCCCACAGCAAAATACCATAAGACATAATACTATGGAAGTAACTATAATAAACTAACCTAGCTGTGTCCTGATCAGTGAGATATCTAATTGTTCTCACTGCATATGCTGCTGAACTAAGCCTACCCGCGAGAGCATCAATTTGCGGTTGCCATTGAAGAGATGAATCAATATGCAACCCCAAGAATACAGTAGAGTCTACGAAGTGAACAATCTCATTATTTAACGTGATTTGAGTTGGGAGTTCTCTAACATTTGGTAACATGAATTTTATACATTTTGTTTTTTTAGCATTAAGTAACAGGTTATTGGCGGTAAACCAATTTAGTATTTGTGACAGCGAATTATTTACATCGTCAAAATTATATTTATTTCTGTCTACTTTAAAAATTAGTGAAGTATCATCAGCAAATAAGACTATATCACAAAGATCTTTTGCTAGAAAGGGAAGATCATTTACATAAACTAAAAATAAAAAGGGACCTAATATTGAACCTTGAGGTACGCCTAATTCAATATTTGAGCCCGTAGATCTTTCTTTACCAACTTCTACTTTTTGAACTCTATCAGATAAATATGATTTCATAAGATCCAGTGCCTTTTTCTTAATTCCATAATGTTTAAGTTTCTCAATTAATGTACTGTGATCCACACAGTCAAAAGCCTTAGAAAGGTCACAGAATACACCAATAGCGTTTTTGGCTTTATCCCAGGCCTCCAATATATGCCTTAACAGAACTGAACCAGCATCGGTTGTTGATCTACCCTTGGTGAAGCCGAATTGGTTTTCATGGAATAACCTATTAAGGTTGAAGTGAGAAGTCAACTGGATGAGAATAATTTTTTCAAAAATTTTACTCATAGCAGGAAGTATTGAAATTGGTCTGTAGTTGGCCGGATCAGTGTGGCTACCAGATTTATAAAGAGGAACCAGCTTACTATATTTCATGAGATCAGGAAAAATTCCTGCGTCGACACAGCTATTGAAAATATAGGCCAAACAAGGAGCCATTTCCTTAATAATTGAACTTAATACTTTGGTGGATATACCCCAGAGATCCTCAGTATTTTTAATGTTAATTGACTTAAAGGTTTTCACTACATAATTAGCATTTACATAACTAAAGATAAAACTCTCATTACATCTAGCAACTGAAGATTCTAAAAATTTAACAGCCATTGATGCTGAGGAGTTTAGAGACTGGGTAACAACTTTAGGAATAGCAGAAAAGAATGCATCAAAAGCATTGGCAATATCTTTTTCATGTATAAGAATTGAATTATTAATTTTTAACCTTATTTCTTTATAACGTGGCTTTGATTTACCTGTTTCGTTATTTATTAGTCTCCATGTTGCTTTTACTTTATTAGATGATTTTATTATAACATTCTTTAAAAACAGGCATTTGGCTGTGTTGCAGACTTCCTTAAATGTTTTAGAATAGTTGGTTACATACAATAGAAACGCAGGATCATGTAACATAGTTTCTCTAGAAGCATAAAGGTCATAGAGTCTATTCCTACTTTTATAAATACCCGGAGTGGCCCAATCAACAAATCCGACCCTATCTCTCACTGTGCATGTTTTAAGTTTGAATACTTCACTGTGTTCCTTGTGTATGACATTCAAAAGTGTGGAAAATAATTCATTGGGGTCATCAGAACAAGATATATTAGATACTGCTAGTTCTACTCTACTTTGAAAATTCTTAATACGGTTCTCTGTTATTGGCCTGCAGGTATATTTTTCTACATTATTTCTATCATTATAGCTAAAATTAACACTTTGACCATAATGGTCTGATTGGAAATGCCTAATTACTGCTTTGCTGGTTGGAGTTTGACTACAGTAAATATTATCTAAACAGGTGGCAGATGTTTGGGTTACCCTAGTGGGGTCATTAAAAAGATGTTGTAAACTAAAGCACTTGAATAAATTAAGCAATCTGTCGGCAAGGGGATTTGATAAAATATCTATATTAAAGTCACCGCAAACAATGAGATCCTTCCTACAAGTAAATACTTTCAGCAAAACTTCTTCCATAGTACATTCAAAAGCAACCTGATCTGCGTCAGGAGGGCGGTATACACACACAACGATATGTCGCTCCAATTCCACACAAGAAAGTTCAATAGTCCTCTCAATAGAAAGTTTTACAATATCTTTTCTTTCTTTACATTTAAGACTATTTTTTACTAAAATCAGAGAGCCACCACGAATTGCAGCTTTTCTTTTATATGAACTTACAAAACAATAGTTATTATAAAAGGGAAGTAACTGATTCTTTACAATCCAGTGTTCTGTTATACACATAACATCTACATTTAAATGATTCATAAATAATTCTAATTCTAGGATTTTGCTGGGTAAGCCTTGTATATTCTGATGGACTATGTGAGATATGGCTTTTTGCTTTCCCATTGTCGTCGCGGTCAGTTTAAATTTGAGTTTACTGACACTGTAGCTTTAATGCCCTCATTAGTACTATTACTAACTACATGTACAGGCTCGTCAGGTAACTGCGTTATACTACTTATAACGGGATCAAAAATATTATATGCTAATAATTTAGCAATTATCTTTTTACATTGGTGGGTTAGGTCCACTGTGTCCCTAGTCAACATAGTTTTACTAATAAAATTATTAGTATCAAAAAATAATACATCATTATGACGACATGTCATGTTGTAAATCAGCATGTTATTTTTAAATAAATTATCATTTTGTTTAAGTGTCAGTGACTTTGAGTAGGGGAACGAGCAAATAATAAGTTTCCCCAGTCCATTCTCTACCTTTCCTAAAAGTACTTCAACAAACCTAAGCAATTGTGACCGTTTTACACAAGTTTCACCTAGCTGAACTATTAAAGTGGTGCTTTGATTTAGGGAGTTATCTTTCTGTATATAATCGGTAATTCTATTTATATTAGAATGTGGATAACAATTATTTACTACATTTTGTACAAGAAGGTCACGCAGTTTTAGACCCATACCTGCACCCAACTTATCTGAATATATAACAGTCTTCCTAGTATTTTGATTGTCTATTTTGACAAAATCTAAATCCTTAACTAAAGATGGTGCAGCTTGAACTGGACCCTCATTGAGTACAATCGGCGCTTTATAGCTACCACAGTGGGCCCCGTGCGAAGGCAAGGGCGGCGCCGCCAGGAACGCGGATGGAGACTTCATCGGTGATGAGGGCACAAGCTTCGTAGAATCTTCAGTTAAAGTGTTGCAGCATATGGTGGCCATCTCGAGATCAGTTTGTGTGAAATTATGCTGTACTTCAACATGTGTACTCTCAGTATTTACAGCACAGTCTTTAATTTGATTGGTACAGTGTATTCGGGCCATCTTCTTCTCTATCATCCTAGACACCTTATGGATGCTCTCCATCATCAAAGACACCTCCTGGAGGCTCTCCATCATCCTAATAAAACCTATTAACTAAGTAAATCCGAATAAGCTTCTTTATTCTATGGTAGACTCATCATCATCATCATCATCATCAACCTATATTAGTCCACTGCTGGACATAGGCATAAGAATAAATAATAACTAGAAGCGACTCTTCTTTGATCTAGTCCCAAACGCCGACATTTATATACCTACTTCCCCCTTCACCTTGTTACGCCCCTCTGTCGTCCAGGCGTTTTGCCAGGGTTGCTACTGCACTGTACCGCCGCGCCCCGCCGCCGTCGCGTCGCAAGGCGAACTGAGTGAGAAAAGGTCAACGACCGATGTTCACATTCCTTTGATTAGGTACCTACCTAATTAATTAGATAGGAACCTACAAAAACAATAATATTTAGAAAATATTACTTACATAGGGTATATGTATTATCCTTATCTTCTAGCAATCTAAAAAACTTATATTTGTCTTCGTTATTGTTACACCACAATAACTTACATAAATATTAAAATCCGCGTGCGGCTTCGCCGGCTGTGACAGCCCTACTGAATGGGCCCGCCCACTGCACGTTTAACGTGCAGAATTGCGTAGGCTAATATCGTGACCTTGAGCGCGTTCGGAGCGAAGTTTCCATTCTACTCTGTTATTGTCTATTCTTATGACATAGGCCTCCCCCAATGAGCGCCATAGCGGCCTGTCTTCAGCTTGACGCATCCAGCATCTGCTAGCAGTCTTTCGCAGATCGTCATCCCACCTGGCCGGAGGGCGACCTACGCTACGTTTACCGAGTCGCGGTCTCCACTCAAGAACACGTTTACCCCAACGGTTGTCGGTTCTTCGCGAGATATGGCCGGCCCATTGCCACTTCAGTTTGCTAATTCTTTGAGCTATGTCGATAACTTTGGTTCTCTGTCGGAAGTATTCGTTACGAATTCTATCCTTCAGAGAGACTCCGAGCATAGCTCTTTCCATAGCTCGCTGGGCGACTTTGAACTGTGGTAGACTATGGTAGACTAGAAGCAGGTTATTCATTTTTTGCAATGGTTGTTGTAATATTTAATTAAGTCACAACATCAAAATTATTTTTAAAATGTTGCTTAATCGGTTTGTTACTGGTACACCCACCCTAATTATAAATTGTATTACAATTTAAATTTAAATATTCTCTTTTTGAACAAAATATATTATTATAAGAATTGCATACATCCATCTATATCCACTCTATCTTTAGTATGTTTCTCATACTGTATACTAATGTATTTGCAGGCTGTGAGCATAGCGAGTCACATGAACCGTCACACGCGCGAGCACGTGTACCCGTGTGACACGTGCGGCATGCAGTTCATATCCAAGAGCAGCCATCTCAGGCACCAAGTGGTAAGATACATTACTGCACCGTCACACGCGAGCACGTGTTCCCGTGTGACACGTGCGGCATGCAGTTCATATCCAAGAGCAGCCATCTCAGGCACCAAGTGGTAAGATACATTACTGCACCGTCACACGCGAGCACGTGTACCCGTGTGACACGTGCGGCATGCAGTTCATATACAAGAGCAGCCATCTCAGGCACCAAGTGGTAAGATACATTACTGCACCGTCACACGCGAGCACGTGTACCCGTGTGACACGTGCGGCATGCAGTTCATATCCAAGAGCCTGGGACTAATACACATGCAACCAAAAGCATGTAAATTAGTTAATCAATATCTTTATTTCTTTGTGCTTACAAAATAAGCACAAAAATTTTCGATTTCGGCGGGATTTGAGTCCGTGACCCTCCCTCAGTACCAACTTCGCCACGAAACCAAGTTAGAAAAAGTGTGAAAAAGTTTTGCTCAAAAATCTCAAACCATGAAGGTTCTATGTCAAGGTAGATGACTAGGTATGAAAAATATTATTACCGAGATAAAGCCCTAGTAGGGACTCGTGACGTCACGTCTTTCTATAAAATGTCACAAGGCGTAACGTAACGAGCCTCCACTTCTCAACTGTAATTCGCTTTATCTTGGACATATTTTGTTTGATTGACAAAAGAAAAAAAAACGTGAAAAATATTTTTTTTTAATTTAACCGACGGACTAATTCGATTTTTTAGGAATCTGGCCTATTCACCTAGGTACCTATTACAATAAAACGGCAAGTTCATAGATAGATAGAAAACTCTATTGCACACTTAAAACTACGACACAGTTTATACTAACGTAAGCTACAATTGGCGGTCTTATCAAAGTGTAAAACAGTCCCTATGTCCCTTTGAATGCTTAAATCTTTAAAACTACTCAACTGATTTTGATGCGGTTTTTTTTAATAGATAGAGTGATTCAAGAGGACGTTTTATACGTATATTAAAACCGTGCGAAGCCGAGGCGGGTCGCTAGTACTACTTAAAATACAAATAAAACCATATTAACCTCTAAACGCTGATCAATCCATGTTGGCATTGTGAAAATAAATAACTAATTTATTTATATATTCCAGACGCACACGGGAGAAAGGCCCTACCCCTGTCCGCTGTGCGACAAACGCTTCACTCAGAAGAACAGCATGAAGCTCCATTACAGGACCTTCCATCTCAAACAACCGTATCCTAAAAGGTAAGTGACATTGACTCAGTCATCTTTATCAGCCTGTATAAGTCCACTGCTGAACATAGGCCTCTCCTAATGAACGCTATAGCCATAGTTGGTGTTATACGGTGAGATTTTAGACTGCCAACCAAATTCGCGTTTATTTTATGGTAGGCACAACAAAGTCATGAAAAAAAACTGAGCATTGTCTCTAAATACAGTAGAGAAATACAGCCTTACCACAAAAAACAAAATCACGACTTAGACACGTGTTTTTGTGGTAGGGCCGTTGAAGTCTGTCGTAAGTATAAAAAAAATGTTTTTTTACAGGAATAGAAAACGCAAAACAGATGAAATGCCTCTCATGGATTCCTGCAGAGAACGCGAGGAAAGTCACGCGCAGGTCGCTAGGTGGCGCATCACGTAAAAATAACTTACCAACGAAATAGTATAATTTATTATCTAATATAAATTCTACAAATTATTTGTAGAATTTTTATCATTTGACGGTCCAGCGGCAATATACATTTTCCCTTTTTTTACTAAAATCCTCATTGCATCTGACGGATTCATTGGTCAACTCAGCCCGCACCATATACAGCCCGCGGGCCGAAATGTCCACTACGAGATTTAGGCATATTTTTTTATAGTCTATTCAGCCCCGGGCCAAATCAACCCCACTGAAATATTTTTTCAGTTTCTGGTCAACTTAGCCCAGTCCTGTATCTGAGTATATTGATGATCTGAAAATGTCCATGAATGTCATACATGGGCGTTGAAAGTGTTAAAATACCCAGTCGTTTTAACATAGGAAGTATTCTCTTATACATAGAATTTGTTCCATTTCACATAATTATTATTATCAATTGACAGATTTTTCCAAATCAAACATTCTAATAAGTTCCATTAAAACCTACATTACAGCATAATTAATTATGCTATAGAATTTCAGTATGCCAATCAAATTATCTAAAACTAAATTATAATTAGGCCTTCACTCGTAATAATATATTTGAGAACATAATTTTGTATAAACTCTGTTTATGATTTTGAATAAATTTTACATCGAGTGTTGGCCGGTGTGTACTACTAAATACTTACCTATTTTTAGTATTTATAATGTAACATAATCAATAATCATTTATTTCGTTAATTTCGGGAATAACACGTCACATTTCAAAAATAACATAATATAAGCAAGTTCATTTAAATAAAAGTACCAACAATAGTTGTTTAAAAACAAAATACTTACATAAAAATTAAATTAAATTAATTAAAAATAGAACATATCATTATTATATTAAAAACGATACATTTCACATAATTTATTTATACACCTAATAATATTATTAAAAAATAGTAAGTACATTAATACAGTATTGTAATGATTGAGGCTACTTTCTACCCGCGTTTTATTTCAACGTGGTAGTTAAAAAAGTAATATTTTATGTAACATACATAATATAAGCAAAGTCTACACTTGTACAGCTACACATCTACGTAGTTTCTATGTAATTATGTAATTACTAATATTATAAAATAGAAAGATTGAAGTGAAAGGCGACGCCAAATATCACGCATTAGGCCTTGAATAACATATAGGATACTTATTATCCCGAAAAAATCGCGCATACCGCGGGCAAAAACTATTGTAAAATAATTCTAGTAATTTTTAGGTATCCAAGGATCTCTACTATCACATCGATAAATGATAATAAGTGATTTTGTAGTATCTAAGTGATGTGTAAATTAAGTACCGATTCTCATTTATCAGAAAATCTCGAATTCGGTATTAGAATATTGACGATCCGAGAATCGAATAGGCCAATAGTTGGCCATTATTTTATTCGGTCAAATATACCCTATACCTACCGCGATTAAAAATCGATTTTTTTTGTAAACAAATGAACGAAAAAGGAATATTGGTGGAACATATTTTACGACAATGATATCATCAGAGCAAGTTGCAGGAGTTCCAAATAATTCGTGGTTTTGACAGTTTTCATTCATCATTCTATTGGTCTCTCATTCGTTATCGAACTTGCATCTTTTCGCTGTGCTTAGTGATTTATGCGTTGTTGACATTTTTGATTTCGTTTTTAGTTGATAGCTTGCTGTTACCCTGCTGTTGTCTGTCTTACTTTTCAATTTTATTAAGTATTCATTCATTGTTTACAAAAAAATATCTGTAATTCTAAATCAGAGTAGGTACCTATAACAATGCAACTTTATATGATGAAATGATGCAACGCACAAAAAGGGCTTGAGTTTACCAAGCCTTTTTTTGATGCTGTATGAAAAACGTCATCGAATATTTAGTCATTTGTAAATACATAAGTTTGGTAGGTAAGTGTATGTATCAAATAAAAAATCGTAGTTAATTTTATTTTACCTGCGTATACGTATGAGATTTTATTTATGTAAAGTATCTATAAGTGTTTTAGGTACAAGATTATATGTAAGTATCGAATAAAAAGTCGTAGTTAGGTACTTTTATTTTACCTGCGTATGAGATTTTATTTATGTAAATATCTACACCTAATTATGTTTTACAAGAGTTTTTTGTAGATAAGTTTCTACGAGTAGCCTAGATCGCTAGAAAGAAGTACCTAGAGAAATTTTTATATTAAAAGCAAATAAAAGAAATGATTTTTACCATATAACTGTAATGTAAAACCGTTTATTTTTTCAACGATGTAGTGGTGTATAGCTTTAAAGAAATATATTGGATTTAGTTAAATAAGCTTTGTTTTATTTCATTACCTGCTGATTGAATCTAAGGGGAATCTACTTCCTAAGGGGTATTTCGATAATCACGTGATATTCGAGATCGAGAGGGAGGGAATGTTTGTCTGAGAATATTGCGAAATATCACGCTCTAACATGCATGAATTTGTTACTTATTATTTTTTTAGCATTGAGTAAAAGGTTATTGGCAGTAAACCAATCTATATCGGTGCAGTGGCGTAGCTAGGTGGACTAGGGCTCCGGTGCATAAAGAAAAAGCGGGCCCCACCCTCTCACTCATTCCACTTAGCTTGAACTTATATTGACCGATAGGCCCTCAAACTTACAGATGGTGATTACAAAAGAATACAGTGACGTGAACTAGGTAAGTAGGTATTTAATACTAGCGGGATAAGTCTGGACAAGTCTATACACTGTCTTATAAGGCTTAGAATGCATTTGTGTTAATGATGGAACAACTTAAAAAAATTAAACAAAAAGAACAAACTAAAACAAATGAATAAAGAAGGAACAAGTCAAACTAAATATATAAAAAGTAGAAAACGGTGTAAAATTACGTGTAAGTAATGTAAAAGAAATCTAGGACGAAAATATGGTGAAATACCTATTAATCTTTGCAAGTAGGTACAAGTAATGGAACAAAATGTTTTTGAACTTTTTTTTCTAATTCAATGCGTTTATAGCCAAAACACTAATTTTAAAAAATCTCACGTGAGATTTGTTAGTAATAATCTAACGAACGAACGGAGGATAATCTTACGAAATCTCACCAGAGGGGGCGGATCAGAAAATCCTGAAAATACGTCACGAAATTAATAGACTTCCGGCCGATTTATGGAACGCATGTCAACTACAAAATTAACTACTAATCAATGTTCAAATCTCTATTCAAGTGTCATTTGGGTTTCGAACGTTGATTTTGAACAGTGATTACTTAACAAGCTTGTCAACTCATTGAAGCAAAACTCTTGTCAAATATCAAAATGGGTTTCTGGAACGATAATTAAGCATGATTCTTTGGTCAAGCTCAAATCAATAATTAGCATCAAATCAATAATTAGCTAATCGGTGATTTAGCTCTAATTAGTTGAAATTTTTACAACAATGTGCTGTATTTTGCCAAGTTCTAAATCGAATATATATAAAAAATCAACAGGTTGGTACTCCTAAAGCGGTTTTGTTATGTATTAGGTACTAAACATAAGGATCGTTTTACTATTAAATAATAATAAATTAAATTACCTCTTATATTCTAGGATGCTTCGTTTTGCTTCCGCATATTAGAAACATATAAATAATACAAAAAAACTTGGTGAAATACAGGAATTAAAAAATATTGGTAATAAAGCAATGTAAAAGGGTTCCTACTTGCCTACTAAAGTAGTTAAAGGTATTTTTTCTATTTCGGTATAGTTTTTTTCTTCATAATAAACAATCTATTATTACCTACCTATCTAATTTACAATTTTGAACTTTTTCAAACGTAAACAAACAAGTATTCGCGCCACAAGCATAAGCATAAATAATAACTGGGTAGAAGGGACTCTTCTTTAATCGAGTCCAGACATGTTTTTTTTTACTTAGGGCACTAGAATGCACTATTTATATTTTGTAATAATGTTCAGAACACACCAACTATTTCGGATATAAGTATATTCAATATAGGTTACGACCCATCAGTTCAATCCACTTTTTTCTTCTGAAAAAAAGAAAATTGGATTAGTAGTTACCTACGTATTGGGTTGGTACCTATTATTTCACAAAGGTACACGTCAGTTTGAATTATTTATTAAACGAGAGCACATAAAGAATGCATCATAAAAAAAACCTCGAGGTAATTCATGATACTCAACTCAACTCAAAATCGCACCGGGCTCGCGGACAACATATGGAAATGGAGTATTTAAAGTCCGGTGGCGTATCGTATCGCAGCTTCGATCGCCGTCCGATTTGTCCCACGTTATTACCTCGAGCTTTCAGGCACTTCACATTAGACTTTGCTTTAGACTTTACACCTAAGTTATACATAACACCTAACTTCAAGGTTAGTCCTACTAATATTATAAACGTGAAATGTTTGTAAGTGTAGTAAGTAGACTTACAATGTAGTTATAATGGATGGATTGACGGCTTGATGGATGGATGAATGGTTTGATTGATTGATGGCTTGATTGATTGATAGATTGATGGCTGGATGGATGGATTGATGGATTGGTGGATGGATTGACGGCTTGATGGATGGATTGATGGATGGATTGATTAATAGATTGATAGATTGACAGCTTGATGGATGGATTGATTGATTGATAGCTTGATTGATTGATAGATGGATGGCTTGATGGATGGATTGATTGATTGATGGCTTGATTGATTGATGGCTTGATGGATGGATTGATGGATTGGTGGATGGATTGATTTATGGATGGATGGATTGATGGATTGATTGATGGATTGATGGCTGGATTGATTGATGGATCGATTGATGGATAGATTACCGTCTGGACACTTAGGATATATTTTATCCCGGCATTCCCACGGGAACGGGAATTACGCGGGTGAAACCTCGAGGCGCTGCTAGTTTGAAATACTTGTATAAGGGCAAGTCACTCCTTTTGCGTTAATTTGAGCTTTAAGAAGAGGGAAGAACTACTAAAATGACTTACAACGGGAAATTAACCAAATTAATAGATTGAATGAATGAATGAATGAATGAAACGTTTATTCTGATAGCTTAGTAGGTACTAGATATGAGCGCCGATAGCCAATCCCACGGCGGCGGCGTGACTTGAAAATTTGGACGGCGGCGGCGGCGCGCCGCGGCGCGTCCTCCGAGAAATGAGAATTTTATAAAGGAGAAAATAAAGAGCCAAAATCACAATGAAAAGCCTTATATTATTAGAAGAATCAACGTTTTTATTTATTTTTACACAAATTAAAAAAAAACACAATATTTACATTTTATTTTTATTTTATTTTTACAAGGTCAGTAGGTCATATTTCTAAAGTTATAGAATCAGACCCAATAAAAGAATAATAAATATATCTCCAAAAATAATATCGTTCACTCCTCAACAGATTCTCTGCAGAAGACATAATTATCGTGGATAAACACAATCCTATTCAATCTCAATGGATTTAATCGTGAACGTTTCGCCGTTATCACGAGTCCAGCTGTAGAGAAAACACGTTCGCTGGGCGTGCTGGTAGCTGGGACGTTCAAAATTTAACGTGCAAGAGAATATACCGATGAAATACAAGTTTTTCGGTCTTTCCAGTAGGTACAAAAGAACGTCACCACCGTAAGCCTCCAAGATCTTCAGGACGCGCTGTGCTGAAATACTTCCAGCATTCATTCTCCACCGCAGCCTCACCGTCGTCGTCGTCGCTTTGAACGGCACTTTGTTTTCGGGCCAAATCCAAAAGAAAATTTAAAGAACTGTGGGCAGAACTTGGTCCAGCGGTAGTGGAATCAACAGTTTGGTTTTTAGGAATGTCAGCTGCTGTCGAACGTCTTCTGATTAATGATGATAAGAATGAGACAAAAAAAAGAAAATCGCGGTGAGCCACGACGGCGCGTCGTTTGTTCCATTCGGCGACGACGCGCTGCCTTGCAATCGCGGCGACGACGGCGCGCCGGCGCGGCGCTCATATCTAGTAGGTACACATAAAAATAAGAGCTTATAGAATATAGACAAACTACACACACCGCAAAAAACTTAATACTAACATGCAAATATAAATGTAATAAAAGTATTTAAATATATTTCAATTCTAAGTTATATAAAATAGATGCGTGTATTTCTATGGTTGATCGATGTAGAGTGTACTGCGCTATCAGAACAGGTCCATGCTCAGCTAAAATGTTGTGAGTAGGTGAATAGCCCACAACGCTGATTTTCAGCATGCACCAAAGTAGAGCTGACGTACGATCTGCTGATTTGGGTTCGAAAATGTATACAATGTAAAATATAAAACTAACTAAAAATATGTATATGTATACTAAAACTAATTTACCTCCACCCATAGATGGATGATCCTCCTGGATGATCTCCATCATCTCCTGGGTACTCTCCATCATCAAAAACACCTCCTGGATGCTCTCCATCATCTCCTGGATGCTCTCCATCATCTCCTGGATGCTCTCCATCATCTCCTGGATGCTCTTCATCATCTCCTGGATGCTCTCCATCATCTCCTGGATGCTCTTCATCATCTCCTGGATGCTCCATCATCTCCTGGATGCCCTCCATCATCTCCTGGATGCTCTCCATCATCTCCTGGATGCTCTCCATCATCTCCTGGATGCTCTCCATCATCTCCTGGATGCTCTCCATCATCTCCTGGATGCTCTCCTAGACACCTCCTGGATGCTCTCCATCATCAAAGACACCTCCTGGATGCTCTCCATCATCAAAGACACCTCCTGGATGCTCTCCATCATCAAAGACACCTCCTGGAGGCTCTCCATCATCTCCTGGATGCTCGCCATCATCTCCTGGATGCTCTTCATCATCTCCTGGATGCTCTCCATCGTCTCCTGGATGCTCTCCATCATCAAAGACACCTCCTGGAGGCTCTCCATCATCTCCTGGATGCTCGCCATCATCTCCTGGATGCTCTTCATCATCTCCTGGATGATCTCCATCATCTCCTGGATGCTCTCCATCGTCTCCTGGATGCTCTTTATCATCTCCTGGAGGCTCTCCATCATCTCCTGGATGCTCTTCATCATCTCCTGGATGCTCTCCATCATCTCCTGGATGCTCTCCATCATCTCCTGGATGCTCTCCATCATCTCCTGGATGCTCTCCATCATCTCCTGGATGCTCTCCATCATCTCCTGGATGCTCTCCATCATCTCCTGGATGCTCTCCATCATCTCCTGGATGCTCTCCATCATCTCCTGGATGCTCTCCATCATCTCCTGGATGCTCTCCATCATCTCCTGGATGCTCTCCATCATCTCCTGGATGCTCTCCATCATCTCCTGGATGCTCTCCATCATCTCCTGGGTACTCTCCATCATCAAAGACACCTCCTGGATGCTCTCCATCATCCTAGACACCTCCTGGATGCTCTCCATCATCAAAGACACCTCCTGGAGGCTCTCCATCATCTCCTGGATGCTCTCCATCATCTCCTGGATGCTCTCCATCATCTCCTGGATGCTCTCCATCATCTTCTGGATGCTCGCCATCATCTCCTGGATGCTCTTCATCATCTCCTGGATGCTCTCCATCATCTCCTGGATGCTCTCCATCATCTCCTGGATGCTCTTCATCATCTCCTGGATGCTCTTCATCATCTCCTGGATGCTCCATCATCTCCTGGATGCCCTCCATCATCTCCTGGATGCTCTCCATCATCTCCTGGATGCTCTCCATCATCTCCTGGGTACTCTCCATCATCAAAGACACCTTCTGGATGCTCTCCATCATCTCCTGGATGCTCTTCATCATCTCCTGGATGCTCTTCATCATCTCCTGGATGCTCTCCATCATCTCCTGGATGCTCTCCATCATCTCCTGGATGCTCTCCTAGACACCTCCTGGATGCTCTCCATCATCAAAGACACCTCCTGGATGCTCTCAATCATCAAAGACATCTCCTGGGTACTCTCCATCATCAAAGACACCTTCTGGATGCTCTCCATCATCTCCTAGATGCTCTTCATCATCTCCTGGATGCTCTTCATCATCTCCTGGATGCTCTCCATCATCTCCTGGATGCTCTCCATCATCTCCTGGATGCTCTCCTAGACACCTCCTGGATGCTCTCCATCATCAAAGACACCTCCTGGATGCTCTCCATCATCAAAGACACCTCCTGGAGGCTCTCCATCATCTCCTGGATGCTCGCCATCATCTCCTGGATGCTCTTCATCATCTCCTGGATGATCTCCATCATCTCCTGGATGCTCTCCATCATCTCCTGGATGCTCTCCATCGTCTCCTGGATGCTCTCCATCATCAAAGACACCTCCTGGATGCTCTCCATCATCAAAGACACCTCCTGGAGGCTTTCCATCATCTCCTGGATGCTCGCCATCATCTCCTGGATGCTCTTCATCATCTCCTGGATGATATCCATCATCTCCTGAGTACTCTCCATCATCAAAGACACCTCCTGGATGCTCTCCATCATCTCCTGGATGCTCTCCATCATCTCCTGGATGCTCTCCATCATCTCCTGGATGCTCTCCATCATCTCCTGGATGCTCTCCATCATCTCCTGGATGCTCTCTATCATCTCCTGGATGCTCTCCATCATCTCCTGGATGCTCTTCATCATCTCCTGGATGCTCTCCATCATCTCCTGGATGCTCTCCATCATCTCCTGGATGCTCTCCATCATCTCCTGGATGCTCTCCATCATCTCCTGGGTACTCTCCATCATCAAAGACACCTCCTGGATGCTCTCCATCATCCTAGACACCTCCTGGATAGTCTCCATCATCCTAGACACCTCCTGGATAGTCTCCATCATCAAAGACACCTCCTGGATGCTCTCCATCATCCTAGACACCTCCAGGATGCTCTCCATCATCTCCTGGATGCTAAGGAATAAAAACATATGGAAATGGAGTATTTAAAGTCCGGTGGCGTATCGTATCGCAGCTCCGATCGCCGTCCGATTTGTCCCACGTTATTACCTCGAGCTTTCAGGCACTTCACATTAGACCACGAGCTTTAGACTTTACACCTAAGTTATAACTTCAAGGTTAGTCCTACTAATATTATAAACGTGAATGTTTGTAAGTGTAGTAAGTAGACTTACAATGTGGTTATAATGGATGGATTGACGGCTTGATTGATAGATTGATGGCTTGATGGATGGATTGATGGATTGGTGGATGGATTGACGGCTTAATGGATGGATTGATTTATGGATTGATGGATGGATGGATTGATGGATTGATTGATGGATTGATTGATGGATTGATTGATGGCTTGATGGTTTGATGGATTGATGGATTAATGGATGGATGTTTGTTACTATTTCACAAAAACTACTGAACGGAATGGGTGAAATTAATCACAGAGATAGATTACCGTCTGGAATAACACTTAGAATATATTTTATCCCGGCATTCCCACGGGAACGGGAATTACGCGGGTGAAACCTCGAGGCGCTGCTAGTTTGAAATACTTGTATAAGGGCAAGTCACTTCTTTTGCGTTAATTTGAGCTTTAAGAAGAGGGAAGAACTACTAAAATGACTTACAACGGGGAATTAACCTTTGTTGAAGAACTCTGTGGCGCCAAGGAGCGTTTGCGACGCATGAGGATGCGGTTTCGATTTCCGCCTCGTGACAAATATTAGTAAGATATGTAGAAATTTGTTCCGCTAGATGGTGCTGTGTGGATTGTCGAGCTTTATATATTTATTTATATTTTTAACTAGCGACCCGCCTCGGCTTCGCACCGTTATTATAACCACTAGGACTAGGTTAGTCCTACTAATATTATAAACAATGATTGATTGATGGGTTGATATAGATTGACGGATTGACGGATTGTTTGATGGACTTATGGATTGATTGATAGATTGATGGCTTGATGGATGGATTGATGTCTTGGTGGATGGATTGATTGATGGATTGATTGATGGATTGATGGTTTGATGGATTGATTGATGGATTAATGGATGGATGTTTGTTACTCTTTCACGCAAAAACTACTGAACGGATATGGGTGAAATTAATCACAGAGATAGATTACCGTCTGGAATAACACTTAGAATATATTTTATCCCGGCATTGCCACGGGAACGGGAATTACGCGGGTGAAACCTCGAGGCGCTGCTAGTTTGCAATACTTGTATAAGGGCAAGTCACTCCTTTTGCGTTAATTTGAGCTTTAAGAAGAGGGAAGAACTACTAAAATGACTGACAACGGGAAATTAACCTTTGTTGTAGAACTCTGAGGCGCCAAGGAGCGTTTGCGACGCAGGAGGATGCTGTTTCGATTTCCGCCTCGTGACAAATATAAGTAAGATATGTAGAAAGGATGTCCACGCTCCATACATATGTTGACCTGTCATTCAGATTTTTTTTTTTGTGATGTATTTTCATGGTAAGTATATCAAAATAAACATTAATAATTTCTATATAATTAGCATTAATATTTTCAAAATCGCCAATCAGGAAAAAAAGTTACGATGACAACAAATTTTGAGGTTAAATTAACATCAGAGACGGACAACGACAGTCTCGGAGCTCCTTATAAACGGACTCTATCAAAAAGTGAATTATTTTTCGTTCCAGATCCATCCTTTATAAAAATCCGCCCATTGTGAAAGACAAAGTTAAGACGGAAATAAAATCGAACAGTACACATCGAAACGTAAACGAAAGTATACTGCCCAGATTAAAACTCTCCACACACTGAAGCCGGAGGCGGACGTGGAGGAGCGGAGGCAAAGACGTGGCGGTTTTTCCTATGGCACCGCGCCGCCACCGCCTGCGGTGTGTGTGTAGGCTTTCATAGGATTCCATGGAATACAATTCGCACGCCTTCGCCTCCGCTCCGCCTCCGACTTCAGTGTGTGGAGACCTTATTAAATATGTAGACTGCATGAAAGCAATCCAAATTGACGCGCTGATGAAGTTTTTTGACAGGTATAATAGAGGTGACATTAACTTGACAGCGCTAATTAGCTCAGACGTTTCGTTTTCCTACTCATCATGAACAAATCGATCAAATTCTATTTTAAAACTTTGTTTACACTGGCAAAGTCGTGGCGAAAAGCAAGCGGTGCCATACAAAAAGAAGTTGAAGATGAAGTTTTCTGGGTCCATCCTACTGAAATTAAAAATCATTTTCTTTTTTTCCTGATTACTGATTTCAGTAAAAGTTTGTGATACGTAAATAAAAAAAAATACTATTTTTATTCAATGAACATCAATAATATACACGACATCTTCTGTCAAAATGTATGACAGGTCAATTCTGGACATTCTTCTTTGTTCCGCTAGATGGTGCTGTGTGGATTGTCGAGCTTTATATATTTATTTATATTTTTAACTAGCGACCCGCCTCGGCTTCGCACCGTTTTATTATAACCACAAGGTTATATCCTACTAATATTATAAACAATGATTGATTGATGGGTTGATAGATTGATGGATTGACGGATTGTTTGATGGACTTATGGATTGATTGATGGATTGATTGATGGCTTGATTGATTGATGGATTGATTGATTGATGGCTTGATGGAAGGATTGACGGCTTGATGGATGGATTGATGGATGGATTGATTGATTGATGGCTTGATTGATTGATAGATTGATGGCTTGATGGATGGATGGATGGATTGATTGATGGCTTGATTGATTGATAGATTGATGGCTTGATGGATGGATTGGTGGATGGACTGACGGCTTGATGGATGGATTAATGGATGGATTGATGGATTGATTGATGGATTGATGGCTGGATTGATTGATGTATTGATTGATGGATTGATGGTTTGATGGATTGATTGATGGATTGATGGATTAATGGATGGATGTTTGTTACTCTTTCACAAAAACTACTGAACGGATATGGGTGAAATTAATCACAGAGATAGATTACCGTCTGGAATAACACTTAGGATATATTTTATCCCAGCATTGCCACGGGAACGGGAATTACGCGGGTGAAACCTCGAGGCGCTGCTAGTTTGAAATACTTGTTTAAGGGCAAGTCACTCCTTTTGGGTTAATTTGAGCTTTAAGAAGAGGGATGAACTACTAAAATGACTACGGCCGATTTCTGGAACGCATGTCAACTTCAAAATTTACTAATCAATGTTCAAATCTCTATTCAAGTGTCATTTGGGTTTCTCGAACGTTGATTACGTACTCAGATTTTGAACAGTGATTACTTAACAAGCTTGTCAACTCATTGAAGCAAAACTCTTGTCAAATATCAAAATGGGTTTCTGGAACGATAATTAAGCATGATTCTTTGGTCAAGCTCTTGTCAAATCAATAATTAGCTAATCGGTGATTTAGCTCTAATTAGTTGAAATTTTTACAACAATGTGCTGTATTTTGCCAAGTTCTAAATCGAATATATATAAAAAATCAACAGGTTGGTACTCCTAAAGCGGTTTTGTTATGTATTACTAAACATAAGGATCGTTTTACTATTAAATAAAAATAAATTAAATTACCTCTTATATTCTAGGATGCTTCGTTTTGCTTCCGCATATTAGAAACATATAAATAATATAAAAAAACTTGATGAAATACAGGAATTAAAAAATATTGGTAATAAAGCAATGTAAAAGGGTTCCTACTTGCCTACTAAAGTAGTTAAAGGTATTTTTTCTATTTCGGTATAGTTTTTTTCTTCATAATAAACAATCTATTATTACCTATCTAATTTACAATTTTGAACTTTTTCAAACGTAAACAAACAAGTATTCGCGCTACAAGCATAAGCATAAATAATAACTGGGTAGAAGGGACTCTTCTTTAATCGAGTCCAGACATGTTTTTTTTTACTTAGGGCACTAGAATGCACTATTTATATTTTGTAATAATGTTCAGAACACACCAACTATTTCGGATATAAGTGTATTCAATATAGGTTACGACCCATCAGTTCAATCCACTTTTTTCTTCTGAAAAAAAGAAAATTGGATTAGTTACCTACGTATTGGGTTGGTACCTATTATTTCACAAAGGTACACGTCAGTTTGAATTATTTATTAAACGAGAGCACATAAAGAATGCATCATAAAAAAAAACCTCGAGGTAATTCATGATACTCAACTCAACTCAAAATCGCACCGGGCTCTCGGACAACATAACTATAATTTCAACTAATACTTGCGGCCGCCACCGCGCGCCGCGATCGGTAAACATAAATGAATGATCATTAAAAACCGCGTGCAGTGTCGCCGGCTGTGGCAGCCCGACCGATATGCCCGTTTAACGTGGAAAATAGTGTAGGCTAATATTTTGACCTTGAGCGCGTTTCCCTTCTACTCTTACTTACTACTGTTTACTTATTCTTAGGTATGCCACAAGCGTCATTTTTAGGGTTCCGTACCCAAAGTGTAAAAACGGGACCCTATTACTAATACTTCGCTTTCTGTCCGTCGAAAAAAAATATTTAAGGCGGGCTCCCATTAAAACGCCTTTTTTACTATTTTTGGTCGATATTAATAAATGGTAACATGGTAACAATGGTAACAGCCTACCTGTTACCACTTGAAATATTCACAAATTACTTAATTGTAAGTACCTATATTTTTACTTAAGTAATAAAAAATAAAATTTAAAAAATATGGTACGGAACCCTTAGTGCGAGTCTGACTCGCCCTTGGATGGTTTTATTGAAGTTTAGGAGTGAATGACTGAACTGAAAGAATGACAATCGTAAGATGATCAATGATTAGCTAATTATTATCTAATCAGCGTTCGTGCACCCCGATTTTAATTGACCAGTGTGTTAAACAACTGATTTGAGATTTGAATAGCCTTCTAGAAACCGGGTGATTAATTAATTAATAGTCGTAATTTTTCTATTCCTTTGCTTGTAATTTTCGTTGTTAATAAAGTTTCTGTTTTAATAGTCTATAGGTACAAAAAATCAAAAACGACTGTTAGATCTTGAATCTCTGAAATATAAATGGGACTAGGTACATGACAAGCATCAGCTTCCAAATATAAAAATAATCATCAAAGTCGGTCCCAGAAAAGAGTAGGTACCTAATCGCGTAGCACTCAAAAGAAAATACCTACAGTCAAATTGCGTAGGTAAGTAGGTACCTCCTTATTTTGGGCGTCGCGTCGTTGTCGGTTAAAAATTGAAAGAATGGTCGTCACCGTTAATTAACATAGATCTTTATCTATATTAATTAACGGTCAAATTGACAAACGTAGTGTAGGACGCCCTCCGGGTGGGATGACGATCTGCGAAAGACTGCTGGCAGATGCTCAGTCCTGGATTTATAAATTGGCCGTATAGGCCGCGGCCTAGGGGCGGCAGCGTCCTAGGGGGCCGGCAGATTTCAGAGGACGGTCACTCGATTGCAGACGATAAAAGTCAAACACGTTCTCTGGTTTGAATTGGAGCGAGTTTGCTATTTTTATTGTTGTTATTTAATTTTTGGGTTCCTTATGCTTTTTATTGCCAATTGCAGGATTTGAACCTTGTTTGCCCGGGGGGGGGGTGGCTAATAATGAACGGCTCTGTACATAGACAACGTATGTGTGAACAATTTAAGTTATGCTGACGATATGGTGCTGCTCAGCGCCTCGGTCTGTGGGCTAAGAAAGCTGATTCAAACGTGCGAAGAATACGCCTGCGGTCACGGGCTGGTGTATAATAGTCGTAAGAGTCAGTTCATGGTCTTTAAGGTCGGTACAAAGCGAAACAGGGATGTCCCTCCAGTTCGTTTGAACGGTAATGTCTTAGAGAGGGTATACTCTTTTAAGTACTTAGGGCACATAGTCACTACCGACCTCAAGGACAATGATGACATAGAGCGGGAGCGGAGGGCGCTGTCGGTGCGGGCGAATATGATAGCTAGAAGGTTTGCACGAGGCTCGGTGGGGGTAAAACTCACGTTATTTCGAGCCTACTGTACATCCCTGTACACGTGCAGCCTGTGGGCGAAATATTCACTTGCAACCTACAGCGCAATCCGCTTTCAGTATAATAATGCGCTTAGGGGGGTGTTGGGGCTCCCCCGTTACTGCAGCGCCTCGGGGATGTTCGCGGCGGCGGCGCGCATAGATTGTTTCCACACTAGTATGCGCAAGCGCGCCACATCCCTGGTGCGCAGGGTGCGGGGGAGCGCTAACATCCTAGCCATGATAGCGTCCAGAGTGGACTGTGCCTACACGAGGCACTGTTGTGAACGTCATCTGTCCACATACACTGTTAGTTTGTAAGTTTCATTTGTACCTTTTTCCCTATATGAGTCGTGTGCTTGAAATAAATGATTTTTAATTTTTTTAATTTTTTTTTTTATAGGGCGGCTGAAAAAAGCCTGGCCTACGCTTATAAAAAATATAAATCCGGCACTGCAGATGCTGGATGCGTCAAGCTGACAGGGCGCTATGGCGCTCATTAGGGGAGGCCTATGTCCAGCTGTGGACTAATATGGGCTGATGATGATGATGAAAGGGCCATATGATTCATGTTATATATTTGAAATTCTATTAAGTTGATGCCGAATATTCTAATATCACATACCTACGAATACGAAACTGATCACATGCTGTTGTGAGTTAAGTCTTTGTATTCATACTGAACCATTTTTTTCGAATTAAAATCTTCAACAAACTGAACGAATGCAATTAAAACACGCATCCAACTGACCGATTATTATGTTGAGTAAGTAAATTGTTGTAAACAGTAAACTTAAGACTTCTTCATGGTTTTGAGATGATTAGAAATAAAGTCATCGAATTGTTTTTTTATTTTGCTTCGTCGCTTTTATGGAAAGGTAGGATCGATAGAGTAATCTTTCGCAGCGGCCATGCATTTAAATTACTCGTCATTTTTGTACTATTTAAATTTATCAGTTGTTTCTTCTAAAGCCTTACTTACACGTCTCGTTCGAAACGATTTTCACGTTGTTGCAATATGTTGACCACATATTTTGTTACAAAGCTAGGGGCCTGGTTCACTGCACCGCCTTGCCCTATGATAGCTGCGCCACTGTATCGGTGCCGTTCGCGGCCGGAGATCCATCGTTTTGATACTTTGTATTGTAACTGTATATTGTTTTACAATATTTTCTAATAAGCGTGAATTCATTAGGTACTATGATAAGGATTAAAAAACGCAAGTAAAAGCTATATTATATCATTTATTTTAAAATATTTATTTAACTAGTCTTAATTTGCTACATAAACTAAGTTATCTAAATTATTATTACATAATATATCTCTAAAACTAAGGCTCCCTTTGCGTAGCGGTAATATCATTATATCGGCAGTGTATCAGGCACTATACATTTGTACAGTAGTCAGCATCAAAAGAAGCTGCTCAAGATCAAATGTACCTTAACAACCATTATAATTAGTATCAAAAATAACAAACATGAAACAATTTCTATTGCTTAGGATTATTGCAAAGTTTTATTTGACAGATTGTTCACCTACTTCTGATCGCTATGTATCATCATAATCAAACAGAACAAAATATTTGCAACCACAATAAACCGAAGATAACGGCCCATTTTAAATGAAATATTAGAATGATGACTATAAACAAATATTTTAAAACAAAGATTGAGCTGTAGTACCATTGTTGGAGTTCACTAGATGTGGATAAAAGACATAGATACAGAGTGTAATAATATTTTTTAAATTTATTGCCACAGTACTGGGAAAGTATGATTTAAAAATGGATGTCTTTTTATTGGTTAGATGCACGAATTTAGGTACATACCTATGTATATGCAGTCAATGACAAAAATGCTGAACGACGTTTATTTGAAACTCGTATACGCCACACTTTCTTTTAACCTACAAACTATTGTGGAACGTTGAAAATCAACTCAATTAAAAAAACGACTCGTGCAGTTAAACCTTTTATTATTATAATATTGAGGAAGATTCTGTTCAGCGATTATTGTCACTGACTGTATTTATTCATTAGAATAACAAAATAAATACTAGTACACAATAAAATTGACGCCTTGTTTACGTAGGTAAGATAAAAGTGACTTAAAATAAAAAAAACTTAAATATAACAGATTCACTAAAATATGACTGTACAAAATGCTTTAAATTCACAAACATCATTAGAAAAACTGGCTCATTTTGGCAAATAAAAATGACAAAATTACATTGATTTTACCTATATGTATCTCAGTTGAAAGATTAAAATTAAATAGAATATCTGACACTATACAGAGTGTTCTAAATCAGAGGATAAGCGCAGCATTATAAGAAATTATGGAATAAAATATCCTTACAGATATAATCAGACAAGGGATTTGGTCCTAATGGTTAAGAACATTCTATATATGTAGGTGGTTTAAACCAAGTGGGTTTTGGAAGATTTGAATTTAGTTAATAATGATATTTTTTCAGATGTCACACTGAAAATGATGTAAATCGTGCTTAAAATTAGATAAGGTGACACAGCTATAACTAAGAACTAATTTGAAGCACGATTTAAATCAAACGTATCAAATCAACACCATTTACTAAATGCTGAATTTATAAATGACGTTGATTTGGTACGTATTAAACAAAACTAAATTGACATTACTAAAATTTCGCCGTACTTTTTATTTTGACTGGTGACAGAAATGTTTGTATTGTTAAATTAGTTTAGTTTTAGCCAATTGGAGCACGATTAGTTTCCGATAAAGTAGCGGATGTGAATACAATTCGGTATATGTAATAAAATATATAAATATACCAAAATACATTCGGTGTAAGTATATAAACTCCGGACTAACAGGCGCTACTCATGTATCACACCCACTTTGTTGTAATGGAAAAAAAATGACAGGAGCCATAAAATAATTAAAATCACACAGCAACAAGCTTATCGATATAATTATTTTTATAACAAACCTTATTAGAGATAAGGCTTTATTCATTCTCATCACCAGAACCAATGTTTTGATGATCAGTAAATTTACTTTTATTAAGCGCCTATTAATTCTCTTTTTATTCTGAAAGTAGTCCCTAAGATCTGGAGCCGAATTCTGATATACAATTGATTTATTATGACAATGGCGTCGTAAAATCGTTCATAGATGAAAGAAACTAGATAGGTATGGCATTCGGTGTTATTTGCACAGAAATATAATTGAATATATGTAGATAGAATGGTTTCAGCGTTACACTTTTGTACGTCAACGCAAAAAATAAAGAGACCGAGTAAAATTTCCTTTAACGTAAAACATACCAAAATTAAGTTCATTCCATTATGCGAAGATACCATTGTTACGGTGAGGCGATTGATTCAGTAGAATAGGGGCCTAGCTTGGTTATGAGAATACATTCTGTTTTAGTTCTAATTCAGAATAGTAATGTAGTTAAAGTCTGCTTTCTCAATATCTTTCAACTATGGAAAAAAATAGGAATCATTTAAAAAAATTCAAAATGACCTCAGTAGATCAGTGGGCGAAAGCGACATAGTAAGTTGATTCTTTATCTTTTGGCTGGAATTCAGCAACTCCGCGGCTTGTAGCGGCATAATGCTGGGACAGGGACCTTTTTGGTCCCTTTTGTAGCTACATAATTTTATTTTTATACTAGCTGCGCCCCGCAGCGTCGCCCGCGGGGAAATTTATTTATTTGTCAAATATCATACTTTTCTCGCCGTAAAAACCATCCTTGAACTTCAACGAACATTTTAAAAAAAGATTTGGCCAAATTGGTCCAGGCGTTGTTGAGTTATGCGCTTACCAACACATTTTGCGATTCATTTTTATATTATAGATACAGGTTGCCACGTAACATGTGTACTAAACCGAAAGGGGGGTTCTGAGGGGATCATAATACATATAAATAAATATAGTAAGTTGAAGACAGGGCGCTTAGGCGCTTATTCGGGGAGGCCTATGTCCAGCACTGGACTAATAGGTTGATGATGATGATTATTAAGTCGTTTTAAATTTTTAAAGTTTAAAATTTTTGTTATAATTTTACCAAAGGTTTTACTTAAAAAAAAAACTTTTAGACAATAATATGAAATATTTATTGATGTTAAACAATGCAAGAGTGCGTGTGTGTAAATAAACAACAATCGGACGAATTAAAACTACATTCTTATTCAGAAAGATTAAAAAAAAAATTTATCCCCTCGGATCGACAATCACCCCCTTTCAGCTTATTACACTTGTTACGTGGCACCCTATATATATGTATCCTGTATCAATGAATTTAAATGTCTCATGTTATATGTTATGTATAGGTCAGATACATGTCCTCTCTTTCTTCCGTTATGTATATTAGAGTAATGTTAGAGCGAGGTAGTGGAGCGGTGCCTAGTGCTAGAGGCCCATGAGCGAGACGTGCGGGTGGTGGGGGTGCGGCGCGTGCTGCACGGGCGGGGGAGGGGGCGGGGGAGCGACCTCCGCCTCCGCAGTCTTCTTGCGGCGGTTCCTGAGGACAGACGTCTGGTTTTAGTGCTTGCTGATGGGCTTGGCGAGGCATTAGGTTGACAAATCTACATCGAGCTATGCTGCGCTGTGCTGTGTTTCTTAGGCTACGTTTTTTTTAACAATCAACATCAAGCTGGCCTGCGTTGCGTTTATCTCCTCAAAAATGACTTTATTTTCAAAAAACGTAAACATTACGACATAGTTGAATCCGATGAAGATGAAAGTGAAGAAGTGGATATGGATATTTTATGTAGCTCATTTTAGTAAGCACAGTTCGGCACAGCGCAGCACAGCGCGGCTCAGCACGGCGGGTAGCGCGCCACGCTCGAGACTACTGCGTTTTTAAACAGAGCGTAGCTTCACACAGCGCAGCACAGCATGGTTTGTTTGTATCCTCATTAAAATATTAGACGAGCGAGTTGACCAAACACAGCACAGCGCAGCACAGCCCGATGTAGATTTGTGACCCTTGTTTACAGCACTATTTTTTTTTATTCTGTCTCTACTCATTCGTAATGTATTCATAAATATAAATAATAAAATTCATAGTAATTATAAATAGAGAAACAATGGTTTCTCAACTCATAATTTTGACAGGATAAAATTATAATAAATATTTTTTATAACTTCCATAAAAAAATAACATGTTTTTTTGCAGTGTTATGGCTTGAAATTATTTAACCAAAAATGTGTATAGATCTTTTCACACAAAATACTTATCACAATAAAAATAATCCTCTTTTTTTTTAATTATCCCCCCAGACACCATCACACTATTTCGGCCTAATGATAGTGATGATGCTTAGCGTGCTTGCTTAGCACTTAGCGTGGGATAAGGCCCGAGAGAAGATTGTGATGATGCTATACAAGAATGATCCAATTCAAGCCACATAATACATCCACGTGTAACATGTTTCGTGACACCTTGTATAGAACCACTAAGCAGATAGGTATCCCAAGACCAGTAACCGAGGTGATCGTTGGAAGGCCCACGTCCAGCGGTGGACATCTCCGGACTCACCTCTTAGGGTAGGGCTCTTTGAGATGGAAGGTCCGGTAATGAAGCTGCATGCTGTTCCTTTGCGTGAAACGTTTCTCGCACAGTGGACACGGGTATTTCTTCTCACCGGTATGCGTCTGAAATAGTCAAATAAATAGCGTGTATTTTTATTAATTTTCAAGTTAAAGTACATTATTTTATACAGTTTCTGCCAAACTGTGCAACAGTTTGTCGGCAGTAGCTCTCGTGAACATATTGACTTAACTATAAATAGATACGCCCCGCGGCTTCGCCCGCGAACCACCCCGCGGCTTTGCCCGCGAACCAGAGTTTTATTTCGTACAAATTTCAAAAATTTACTGCACACCTCCTAGGGAACATAAAAAAATAAGTTTTTAATTGAATTGAATGAATGAAAACAAGGAATAATAATTTTCCATACAAAGTTTACCACGCTATTTAACCCCCTCAGAGGTTGTAATTTCCCAATTTTAATATCCTATGTGTTATTCTAGGTCCTAAACTCAACATACCACACGATGACCCGAATATTTTGTTGTAAGTTTTAAATATTTGAAATTAATTTTGTAAAGGGATACTTACATATTTTTTGAGTATTTTTTAAGCCATCTCTATTACTCCCACCCCTCTAATGTTTGGTTTTTAGCATGAAACGATGAGAGCACTAATCCAGCAGTCGGATCTCATACTATAAGAGCACTCACCACTTTATGCCTGAGCAGTGACGTGGGGTAAGGGAACTGCATGCCGCAGATCTGACACGTGTACACCTTAGTGCGCGTGTGTGCGTTCATATGTGTGTACAGACTGGTCGCCTGCAACAATACAAATGATTTAATAATAACAAATAAAGATTTATATCCCGTGGGAACTAATTTATGTGATGAAAAATAGCCTATGATTTATTCCAGGCCTAGAACTACTTCTATTCTACATTTTGACTCGATCTCTATTCTACGTTCAGTAAATTTAGCGTGAAGTCTCACTTACAAATCCTTACTAATATTATAATTGCGAAAGTTTGTTTGTTTGTACGGATGTTTGATCCTCTTTCACGCAAAAACTACTGAACAGCTGAAATTTGGAATAAAAGTAGTTCTAGCCGTGGAATAACACATAGGCTACTTTTCTTCCCATAAATCAGTTCCCATGGGATAGATATAGCCTTGAGACGTTTTCATACTTGAGAAAACGCGTGCACTACTAATTAATTATTTATTTCTCAAGTAAAAATAATAAATATGATAGTTAACACGTTGAATGCCGTACCTTAATGAGAACTCCGCATATATCGCAGTTAACCCTCTCGCTGCTAGCAGCCGTGGGACTGGCCACTGACTTCTTCATGAAGGGCGTATCGGGATGCATGCGGCGGTGGTGCTTCAAACACGCCTGGTACGTGAAGAACTGCTCGTGGCACTGGAAGGGTTAAGTTTAGGTCAAGACATTATATTGCTCATTAAGGTGGGTACTGCTGACCAACGTTTCTAGCAATACTACGTTTGCCGTAACACGATGTACTGACTGCACGATAGCTCGCTGTGTAATATGTTACATTACACCTTGTAACGTTGGTCAATACCCACCTTTAGGGGAGGCCTGACTAGTCTGCAGTTGAGTTAATTTATTCTACCTTTAGTTTGTATAGTTTAAAATTTGACTTGTCTTTGTGCTTATTTTGTAAGTTAAAAGAAATAAAGTTACTGATTTTTAATTTCTTTTGTCTCCTTTTATTTTTTTAGTTTATAGTTTTATGCAGGTTTTTGCAAAGTTGTAAAGATTCTTTATTTAGTATAAATATTGCTTATTAATATGACCTATTGAAGGATTAGCCGCTAGCTAATCCTGGTATGTTGATGTAAAAGTCGAGTTTGTCGGTAAAAGCTATATTCAAGTTATATACCTAGAACTACGACTAATGATGCTGATGATAATGAGTGCGGTTGGGATCGCTGCTAGTGATGCACTGGCTGCTGGCTGACCCAGTGGCCGCTCGGTACGTTCACGGTCGCGAGTACACGAGTCACCTAGTTAGTGTGACCTGCTGAGGCGGCTAGTGTAGGAATCTAGGTGATCGATGTATAACGAACACCTATTTTTTTATTTAAAAGATTGTGATGTAACCTTACGACGGTCATTGGAAAAATTGCGTCAAACCAGACGCAGAGCTATAATCAAGAAGTTGAAGTTGAATGTCAAGTGAGAGTGTGACTCGTGTGGCTTACGAACTTCCATCCTTTATTCTAAGTCGTTTAATAAAATATACGCACCACTGTACAACGCACGTAATTTGCCCCTCTGACGTCATCACTCACGTATACACTGCGAAAAAACACAACATTATAGAAACTTTCAGGGGAACTCTTGCTACACACTCAATTGCAGTTAAAAATATATAAATAAAAAACGAATTGATCAATATTCTGATCAAACTCAAAGTGCTGTATTTGCTTTAGATCTTACAGGAGTCACACACGTCAGAAACTTCAGATTTATAAGTTCATAATGTACATATATGGATCTGGATCCGATCGTGCTGAAATTTTGTATAGATTTATAGACTTGGAATAAAACATTGGTTACGTATCTATAAAAAAAAGCCAAAAGAATTATGCTTTTCGAAATTTCTCCTTTATCTGTGCTATAAGACGTTGGTTTGTACCAAATTTGATGATTCCGAATTCACGAGACCCTGTAGGTATAATTAATTTCAGATTGATACATTCACGCGTTCCTGAAAAAAGGGTCTTGACAGACAGGCGTACAACAAAGTGATCTTATAAGGGTTCCGTTTTTTTGAGGTACGGAAACATAAAAAAATGATTTTTAGCAAAAAAAAATGTCATGGAACTTATATCACACTTACAGCCTGTCCAGATAGGGCGCTTTACGCGCGTAAAGCGCTGGACTCTCGACTCGCGCGTGCTACGCGCGTGCTACGCGCGAGTCGAAATACTCGGGCGAACAGTGGAGCGCGCGTAAAACGCCGCATCTGGACGCAATATAAATTGAAACGCGCGAGGGCACTCGCGCGTAAAGCGCGCGTAAAGCGCCCTATCTGGACAGGCTGTAAGTGGGGTCGGCACAAAATGTATTCTTCTTCCATTCTGCTCTGTTATTCGTCATCTCCGTATTTACACCTTTAATTACACCTCACAATGCCGGTAATGCTGGTAATGCTGGTATCCTGGTAGGCCTGCATCGACGCGAACTTGATGTCGCAGCGACGGCAGTAGATCAGCACTACCTTATCCTCTTTCACACAATCCATCCATCTTTTCACAAAATTCTTTTGTCTTTATTCTTATCCTCTTTCACACAATCCATCCAACTTTCAACACAATTTCTTGGCTTTTTTTTCTTTTGTTGCCGTTTGGACTTTTATTGCAAAAAAATAAATTTCTTAATAAAAAAACCAAGTATTAAATAAAAACTTAAACAATTTAAAATGACCGACTTTACCACGGAAAATATCTATACTGCGATTCAAAAAGATAGATATTTTTTGTTTACAAACGAGATACAAAATCAAAGGAATATTGATGGAACATTAATTTATGATTCTGGTATCATCAGAGCAAGCTGCAGGAGCTCCAAACTATTCGTGGTTTGACAGTTTTCGTACATCATTGCATTGGTCTCTCATTCGTTAACGAACCTGAAGTTGCATCTTTTTCGGTGCGCTTGAGCTATTATGCATTGTTGAACTTCTTGTTTTGGTTTTTAGTCGTTAGCTTGCTGTTACACTGCTGTAGTCTGTTATACGTATAACAGACTACAGCTAATATTGATAAGTCTTATCGATATTAATTAATTTTTCATTCATAAATGTCATTGTTTACAAATATCTATGATTCTAAATCAGAGTATAAGTAAAGGAAGATATGAACGTAGGTACAAACTCACTCGACTCCGTCCGCATGTAACGCTGAATGCCGGTAATGCTCCTGGTAAGCCTGCATCGACGCGAACTTAATGTCGCAGCGACGGCAGTAGATGTTAGCATCGGGTTCCTTGGGCATGGTCTGCGAAACAAAATGTACATATTTCAATTGACATAGATAAAAATTAAAGCCGTGGCCGGGCCGGAGGCGAAGGCGTTGGCGGTGAGGCACCATACTATACTGGTAGGATAATTTAACGGATGTTTAAGAGAAATGGAAGTTTAAGAGGCACTGTTTAAGAGGCATGTATGTTTAAGAGACACGGATGTTAAAGAGGCACAGATATTTAAGACGCACGGATATTTAAGAGACATGGATGTCTAAGACGCATGGATGTTTAAGAGGCACGGATGTTTAAGACGCACAGATATTTAAGAGACATGGATGTCTAAGACGCACGGATGTTTAAGAGGCACGGATGTTTAAGAGGCATGGATGTCTAAGTGGTACAGATGTTTAAGCATTACCTTATCGGAATGCAGTCGCTTCTTGTGCACGTTGAGGCCCGCCTTGCTTACGAAGGAGGCGCCGCAGAGCGTGCAGATGTGTGAGCTGCGGTGTTGGGTGCGGAGGTGCTGATAGTATGTCGATTTGTGTCTGGAAATAAATAATTTTTATTAAATCACCTACAGTAAAAAAAATCTATACTAAAAGAGTGATGTTACTGTATTTTTTCAATAACCCACATTAGTAATAATATTCTTTTTCCACCAAGGTCGCAAAAATAGTGATTTACTTTATTTATTTAATCTTATGCTAAAAAGGCTGTGGAGCAATATTGCTTTGCAAGTTTTTAAAAAGAAGATGTATGCCACATACTTATGCTATATACTTTTGCAATCCAGAAATTATGGTATAAAATTTATCACTCCAAAGAGTAGAGAAACTCAGTAGGGAGCACTTTCCTTAGAACAAAACCATGTAAATCTTAAAGACAATAATTCAGGGAAAAACTCTTTACCTGAACTGATGATTGCAGTATTTACAAGTGGTTGTAACTCCTCTGTGGAACTCCTCATGTTGGAAAGCGAGGCCTCTGCAAGGAGAATAATCCAATTATTATGCTAGCGGCCACAAGCCTGCCGAAACGCAACATACTCTTGTCCAGATCAATATTGAACTTTATTTACAACCTGTGTATAACATAAAATAGCCCGTGTTTTACATTTTTGCGGAATTTAAAGCATTCGATTTGGTGTTTTCAATGATATTCATGAGTTTTATGAAGCAAATTTCAACAGGTACCTATAATTTGTTCTTGTTATTAGTGTGTGAAGCAGTTTAAAGGATTTGGATGCCTGTCTATTTGACATGGGCTACATCTACCCTCAAATTTTTCAAATGCAAGCAAATTTTTTCATGTGTCAAGTCGCGATTTTTGACAGATTTAGATGAAATCCTGTAAAAAAATAGCAACTTGAGACCTCTTCAAATCGGAGTTTAGTTTGACATAATTCCCCCTCTTATTTTTACTTTATTAATAAACAGAAATTTAACTGAAAATACCTTAAATAAATGTCTGTTGCGTTCCGGCCTGCTTCGGTGGACGCATAGCTTTATTCAAAGTTTAATAACCACATCAATGTATAAGCATTTCGAAATTTTACAATACCTTTAGTACAAAATACTTATTTCTCAGAAGTTTCCAGTAAGTATTGTGATAATAAATGCAGACTTACGTTGGTAGGCTGATGACAATACAGAACAATTTGTAAAGTTGGTTTAAAGTAGGAAATTACGAATTTGTGGAATTAAAATTACCAGAAGTACAAAAAACAGTCCCTTCGAGAAGAATAAGTTATGGAAATTAATTACATATAGGGGAACAAATTTGAGACATGAGGAAGTTTCACAATTGATTAGGTTTACACGAATTTCAAGTTATATTTTTGAACGATTTCGCGATTTGAGATGTGCGTACTTAAATCTGATTAGCTTTACCTTTTTGAAAAAGTTTAAAAATTCTAACATCAAAAATTGAAACTAGACATATCTAAAGCTTTTTCAGTCCTACGTAAACATCAAATTATATACAATGGCTTGTATGGAATTGCATTATTAAAATAAATTAATTGATTAATATCTGTATACTCACTCGCCGGGCGCAAGACGGGCCCAAGATCGTGAGGAGTGGAAAATAAGGGAAGAGGCCTACATCCAAGAATGGATCCCGAAAAGGCTAACATGATGATGATGATACTCACTCGCCATCGAACTGCATATTGCACCGCAGACATTCAATCTGCACGTAATGTTTCTTGACATGCATCCGTAGTTTGCACGGTTTTTGGAAGCGTCGCTTGCAAAACCGACACATGTGGGGTCCCGCGCTCTGTTTTTATAATAAGTTTGTGTTAGTATTATATTGTAAACTAGCGACCCGCCCCGGCTTCGCACGGTTTTATTATACATATAAATCTTCCTCTCGAATCACTCTCTCTATTAAAAAAAACCGCATCAAAATACGTTGCGTAGTTTTAAAGATTTAAGCGTACATAGGGACAGAGAAAGCGACTTTGTTTTATACTATGTAGTGAAGTCTTTAATCCTTAAAAATCCATGTTCAAACTACTCAGAATCATAACATTTTTATAAGAATTACTTATATTTGTGTAATAAACAAATGAGACAAAATTGAAATTCTAAAAGAATCAAACTACAAATCCTAATAACCAGGAGAGTTATATGTCATTATGTCCCTTTGAACGCTTAAATCTTTAAAACTATGCAACGGATTTTGATGCGTTTTTTTTAATAGATAGAGTGATTCAAGAGGAATGTTTTTACGTATAATAAAACCGTGCGAAGCCGGGGCGGGTCACACGCAAAATAACTTCATAACTCTTACCTCATGATGATTGATCATAATATGCTTATTCAGTTTCTCCTCTCTTGCAAAGTTAGAAAAACACTCATGACATTTAAACCTTCCATTCGTAAACCTTGCGTTACTAGCTCGCTTATTAAACTTAATTATTGCCTCGTCATCATTCAACGTGGTACGGTTCCAGTTAGCGGGATCTAGGAAGGAGCTTTTCGAAGCTTTCTTTTCTGGCGGAGGGGGAGGATCTTCAGGAGGCATCCATAGAGGATCCGAGCCTGATATACCCCCGAATATTGAGTGCTGACTGAATCTCTGCTGTTCCACCGGCCTTTGCTCAAGATGCTGGTGTGCATTTGGAGGTAAGCTGTCCGGGTGGATGTTTGTTAGGTTCATCATTTCTGGTACGGAGCATTCTTGCTTCACAAAGTTGTGGGCTTTATCATCTGTCGTTCGCACCTCTACCGTTACACCCATTTTCTTTTCTCGCCATATTCGAACAAGCTCTGATGTGTCTTCCTCCATTTTGTTTTGTTAGTTAGGTGCTACTGAAATCTGTAAATTTATGTTTTAAGTGCATTTTAAATTCAAGGAAATTATATAGGGCTCATGTTATTGAAAAGGATGTAATGTAAGTTTTCATATAAGTTAGATAGTTTGCTCTTTGTACATAATTTTGCCTGGAAAGAACATTGCAATAATACCATGACAGTAAGTTATTACAGTTAATTGTGACATAGAATTCTCCAGGAAGTATAGAAATGTTATACTGATAGTTCTGAATTCCCACTAGTGCAGTGCCGGATTTATATTTTGTATGAGTGTAGGCCACTTTTTTCCGCTACCCCATGTACAACCAAACCCCCCCCCCTCCGGTAGACATACAAGGTTCAAATCCTGCAATTGGCAATAAGGAACCCAAAAATTAAATAACAGCAATAAAAATTGCAAAATCACTCCAATTCAAACCAGTGAACGTGTTTGACTTTTATTGTCTGCAATCAAGTGACCATCCTCTGAAATCTGCCGCCCCTAGGCTGTGGCCTATACGGCCTATTCATAAATCCAGGACTGCACTAGTGGTGGAAATATTATAATTATTTACATTATACCTAATGATAAATGTATGTTGGTGTGCATGTTTTTCATTTGTTTTTACTAGCGGTTCCTTATACTAACACTTCTTATAAACTCCAGTAATACTATAACTATAATATTCTGTCAACCTTGAACCCAAAGGATCTTGTCCAGTCAAAAAGTGCGTGACATTTTTCTAACTCAAAAGTTACCTACTATTTTGTCCACAACGACCAAGGGAGCAAGATTGAATCAGAAGTCCGTAGTCAGATGGGATCGATTGTTAATTTTACCAGTTTAGCCTAATGTTGGTTTGGTCATGCGGATCAGGTGAAGTGTACCAGGATTCGTCAAGGAAGCCAAAAAAGGCAGGATTATCAACACAGGGGTCGGTACATAAACTTATGTAGACAAAGCCAGCCTCCAAGATGGGCAAGCAAACACTTACCTTATCTTCGAGAAATAACGTAAATTAGCTCACAGACATATTATCCCTAATTATAGTCCTTATCGACATTTGCACAGGGTTATAATAAATTACAGAACGCCATGTCCACTGTATTTTACGAATAAAAAGATAGATTTTTTTGGAAAACCAACAAAAATCGCCAAAGCTATGCTTGACTAGAGAATGCCAATGTCACTGTCAAGTGTCGGATGTAACTGGGTGTGTCAACGTCATGATATTTTTTTTTGCACCTTTTTTGTTGCTTATCCTGTCAAACCCCGCTGGCTCTTGTGGGAGCCATCGCCAAAAACCTCCCGATCCCGGCGGCTCTCCAAGTCGCCACCACTTCCGCAGTCGATTTTATGCCTTTTTTCTATTTATACAGGGCTCATAATTGTTTGTACTAAATATATTTGAGAAGTCCATGAAGTTGGCTACAAAATACTCTAAGGTCATTGTACCAATTCAGTTTCCAACTGACGGTTTTTTGAGCGCGAAGTGGCGGAGTGCGTGTGGACAATTTTTTAAAGATTTTTCGTGTTGTTGTTTGTAGAACGTAAGTATCTGCTATTATTTCACTTTATTCTACGATTACTTATCTAAATACCATATAATATCAGTAAAAACTCGTGTAGATTCAATAAAATATGTAAGTAAAACAAAGGTTGGCCAACAGTATTTTTGAAACATGTTTACGTATTAACAAGAAAGACTTTTGATACTATGGCGGCTTTTATTTATAGCAAATTTTATGATAAATCTACCTGTGTAATTCGTTTTACCAAACATTTGATGTAGACAGTTATTTTTGCTGATAATTCAAATATGGACTCGGTGACGCCGCCATCTTAGGTGTAAAAATCGTACATAGGATGTTCACTTTTTGAATTTAGTGTCTGTACCCGCCGGCTCAGGGAGCCGATGTTAAAGTTTTATTGATTATATTACAAAGTATGTACCTACCTACGTGATGTTTTGTTTTAGTTATCGATGGGTGATTCTTCTGCGTCGCCGTACGAGGCCAATAGAAGATATTATCACAAATCCTGCGTGTGATTCTGGCAGTGAGTTGGAAGGCAGCGAGAACTTCTTATATTATTTTGATATTGTTAGTGTTTATTTGTATAAGTGTTAAATTTTAGCCTAAGGAAATAAAGTTATTGATTTACCTACTGAAAATAAATAAAATATTACTGTGTACATTTTTACTTCTAACCTGACATTTAGGAACACAAGAAAAAAACAGCCAAATCGGTCTATCCGTTCTCTATAATTGGATGTGTTTATATAATTATAGAGGTATATAGTGTGTATGATGAAATATAAAAAAGTACATCACAGCGAGTTTTTCTCTTGTTCTTGATGTTCTTCATAATTAGTATTATTTCAAATAAATTACATCACTTCAGAACGACTCGACCGATTTGGCTGTTTTTTCTTTCTATTTATTTATTTATAGGTTACAAAGTCTTTTTAACCAATAATCAACCACCTAATATAAATTGCCTCAAAATTACATACTTACCACTCCATACTACATCAAATTGTGTAAAATGAAAGAAAATCAAACCCCCTGTACCATAGAAAAGTAGAACTCCCACCGGCTCCTCAGGGAGCCAGCAGCTGAGAGACTAAAAATGCTCGGGTTTCGGCGGTTTTTTCCCACAGAGTCACGGTTTTGGACAGGTTATTCTACCATGATTTGGTTTTTCTTTTCTCTGAGTACTTTTATGGTTTGCCTCAAAAAGCAACGCTCGAAATGAAAAGCCTTTTTTGCTCTTTTATACGTTTAACGTGATGTGGGCCTTCGGTTTATTCTTTTAGCGCACTTAACAGGGACTAATTTTTACCCAATGGATGACGCACATCTCCATTTTTTCTGGGAATGTTCTCTCCCAGAGGCTGGCTAAGGCTTAAAAGTCTCCACACACTGAAGCCGGAGGTGGAGCGGAGGCGAAGGCGTGCCGGTTTTTCCTATTGCTCCGCGCCGCCGCCGCCACCACCGCCTGCGGTGTGTGTAGGTTTTCATATGATTCACTGGAATAGCTCACACGCCATCGCCTTCGCGCAGTGATTTCGCGCGAAACGATTCGCGGAGAATTCGCCCTTTCTGGAAAAGCTTTTAGATTCAAGCGGTAACGTAACGTTAAAATTCTATTCGCTCGCACAGCGCTAGCCATCTCGCTTTAACTTGTTGATAAGATCATAAATGATTAGGTACTTTTCTCTTCGAAAAGGACTCAAGCTAATTTAAATTTGTAGCAAGAATCTTTAAAATATTTGTTGCCAGCACAGGTATATCACTGCTGGCACTTGCTTTGGTAGATCAATGAGAATAAAACCACTCCGTTATAGGGTAGATTAACAAAAGATATAGGTATCTAATGACCTAGCAAACATTACCTACCTTAGCTCACTATGTTGGCCACATTGTCACTTTCGTCGGGTAAGAATGTGGTTAACATTGTTCAAATTATGGAAAAATAAGTATCAGAGTTTGTCCTAAAAGGTACAAAGACAAATAAAGGTAAGTATTGAAACAAAAAACAACCTTCTATATATTTTATTACTATGTACAGTAATTATATACAGTAGGTAGATGCCTTACTTATCACATAATTTTCTAATACAGTTCATCTCATTGTTCACCTTAGGTAATAAAAAAAATTGAGAGTGATTTTAATACATATATATATTGGAATAATATATTGGAATAAACAATCTATATTCGTCAGGTCCATTTCATTTTCTCGAATAGGGGAACTTCGTCTGTATTCTTTTTTCGATTTCTGAAAGAGGAAAGTAAGTAAATAGGTAAGTAAAATACTGCTAAAATATCTCGTAAATTTAATATTTTACTTAGAAACACACATTATATCACACAGACTTTGGGAGACCCTTGGATTCGATATAGGAAACTTTTGACTATGAATGCTATTCCAAAAACGCGTATTCGAAAACTTTTGCCATTTGAATTTGGATTCTTAGTTTGTTAGTTTGGATATGAAATCAAAATAGCATTATATAGATCAGACGGAAATGGAATCGAATTTGAATTTGACGTTTCCGTAACGAATCGAATGAATTAAAATCCCTACTGGGGATTTTATTGTCTAAGGCTGTGTCCCCAGTAGGCAAACTGTTAGCGGCCGACTGAGTGAGCCGCAAATTTGTGGCGAACTGAAATGAAATTTGAGCAATTTCCGTGCGTCGTAAGCAAACTGTTATGAGTTTTTTGAAGGTTTTGGTGGGAGTCGGCCGCTCACTGAGATAGTCGGCGCGCGTAACGCTGCAAACTGCGCACAGTGAGCGCAAAACTAGCAAACTGTGGACACTCCATTTCAAATATATGGAAGGGCGTTAAAAATCGATACGCGCCGCGAACTCAGTCCGACACTAACTGTTTGCCTTCTGGGGACACAGCATAACTCAACTGATAATCCAGATTGATTATTTTTTGACATGTTATACCTAGCTTGGACTTTGCTTGTAACACAGTAATCTATTTGAATCGATTTCAATTTAGACAATACGGGTGACAAATCTAAATCGAGCTGTGCTGCGCTGTACTGCGCTGTGCTGTGTCAACGTCAACTCGCTCGTCTAATATTTTAACAGCGCAGCACAGCATGGATTGTTTGTATCCTACAAACAATCCATGCTGTGCTGCGCTGTGCTGTGCTGCGTCAATGAGTTGACCAAACATAGCAGTTTGGTCGCTCGTCTTATATTTTAATGAGGATACAAACAAACCATGCTGTGCTGTGCGAGGCTACGCTCTGTTTAACGCAGTAGTCTCGAGCGAGGCGCGCTACCCGCCGTGCTGAGCAGCGCTGTGCCGAACTGTGCTTACTAAAATGAGCTACATAATATATCCGTATCCACTTCTTCTTTACTTTCATCTTCATCGGATTCAACTACGTCGTAATGTTTCCGTTTTTTTTTAAATAAACCCATTTTTGACGAGATAAACGACTACACTACTAAGCTAAGCAAAGCGCAGCACAGCATGGTGTTGATTGTTCAAAAAACGTAGCTTAAGAAACACAGCACAGCACAGCGCAGTACAGCTCGATTTAGATTTTTCACCCTTAGGCTGGCAGGTATTACAATCAGTGGGACTAAATAATGAGTTTAAATTGAAATCGGTTTTAAATTTTAAAATAACTAGCAGCGCCCTGCAGCGTCGTAAATTTATTTATTAATCAAATATCATATTTTTATACTTATTATCCTATTCCCGACGAAGACAAGCCCAAAAAAACAAAAATCATAAAAATAGGTTCAGCCGTTCTCGAGTTATAAATGGTGTAACTAAGACGACTTTTTTTTCCTTATGTCCCTTTGAATGCTTAAATCTTTAAAACTACGCAACAGATTTTGATGCGGTTTTTTAATAGATAGTGATTCAAGAGGAAGTTTTATACGTATAATACAACCGTGCGAAGCCGGGCGGATCGCTAGTATAATGAAACATCTAATTACAATGAGTTACCACTCCATTCTAATTCTTAATTAATTATTCATAAGGTTGAAAATGCATGATGAAGCTACCTTTTAGGATAAGGTTCCTTGAGATGCACCCGCCTGTAGTGTACATCCATCGCGAACTTCTGCGAGAACCGTTTGTGACAGATCTTACACGCGTGAGGCCTGATGCCTGTGTGCTTCTGGAAATATAAAGATACAATACATAAATAATTTATTTTGAATAAATTACCAAAGATAAGTAGGGTATAACAATGAACGATGAAGCCGCAAAAGTTAAAAACTGTGGAGCGACCTCATAATTAACAAATTTTCATAGCAATCAATACGTTTTTAGACGTATTTCTACAACAAAACTCCAAGAGAGTTGCATTCATTCTCATTAAGATACTCTAGCGTCTTCACATCTGGCAGGGACATCAGCAAGGGCTGGCTCCGCAGCTTCATCAGCTGAGTCCCTCAAACGGCGAAAATATGCTAATCTTGACCGAGGTTACCTATTTTTGACGTTTTGGGTGGAACCCTTGGTCCTTGGGTTCCTGGGGCACACTCAATTTTTAAAGACCTTACCAAACTTCTCATAGAGTCCACAGGTGATCGGAATGGTGGCTTCTATTTCAGTCAAGGAATTAGCATTGCTATTCAACGTGGCAATGCTGCCAGCATTCTGGGTACACTGACTTCTGGTGACGGCTTAGATTTTTAGGAGTTGGTTATAATCACTACATAGTATAATACAAAGTCGCTTTCTCTGTCCCTTTGTATGATTTAATCTTTAAAACTATAGAGTGATTCAAGAGGAAGGTTTATACGTATCATAAAACCTTGCGAAGCCGGGGCGGGTCACTAGTTGTAAATAAATAAAATTATCAGTAGGTAAATAAATTCAAACAAATTGTAATTCTACAGATTTAAATCTAAAACGAGTCAAGTTTAAATGATAATAATCCATCGTTTGTCCACATCTACCCTCTAATTTGGTGGAAACTAATATTTATTAAAGTGTTCAGAAGTAGTTAAAGTTTATTTATTTTATTTTTATTTATTTCACAAAACTCAGTACTCCATCTTGACAGGCAGACCCAATGCAATAGAGCTCCCACACAATTAATAAAACCAAAATCAGCTTATTTGCTTCGTTACTTACTAAATCAAAATAGGTAACTACATAATGTCAAAATAAAATTATAAATATCAATCAAATTTCTATGAGACAAATTAAATACAAAATTAAACTTTACATCAACAATTATTTCAAAATAATAATAATAATTAATACATACAGCTTGATGCGTGTTGTATCCGGATTTGCAAAGGAATTCCTTCCCGCAGTATTGGCACGGGAATACTTTCTTCTTTGTGTGTCTGTTCATATGGACTTCTATGCTTGATGCCTGCAAACACAAACTACATTAGGTTTTAGGATAAGTAAATTTATTTTTTATTCATTTCAATTGTACTTGTGTACAGGTTAGGTCTTAAAATTAGCTTATGTTATAACATGTTCTCCCTATAGGGCACTGCAAACTAATTTATATTATTAACTAGCTGCGCCCCGCAGCGTCGCCCGCGGGGAAATTTATTTATTTGTCAAATATCATATTTTTATACATAATATGCTATTCCCGACGAAGACAAATCCAAAAACACAAAAATCATAAAAATCGGTCCAGCCGTTCACGAGTTATAAGTGCTGTAACAAACACGACTTTCTTTTATGTATCATCATCATCATCATCACCAGCCTATAATAGTCCACTGCTGGACATAGGCCTCTCCTAATGAGCGCCATATATGGCATCATTATGTATCATTATCATTATCTTTTATGTATATTGATTATGATTGTTTAGGTTATGTTAATGTGCATACAATTTAAATTAATTCATAATAAGTATATTTATAATCAAAAAATACTATAGAAATAATGTTGGACAATCCACATAGCACCATCTAGCCCCAAAGTAAGCTACTCAAAGCTATATTGTAATTATTTATAAGGCAAACATGTATTAGACACATAAGTTATACTAGTGGTTTCTGTTTCGCTTCTTCCACTAGTGGACAAAAGATAAAATGAAGAAGAAGGGAAAATCAATTATCACTTTATTTTGATGTAAGTTAACTAATAAAAAATTCTTTCTTTCTTTCTTCTTTCACTTTATTTCTTATATCATTTTGATAATTATGTACCTATAGTATTAAATTTGATTTGTCTCAGTGCTTATGTTGTAAGCCTAAAGAAATAAAGATATTGATTTACCGATTTATTGTTATGGGTGGGTACTAGGTAACTGATATATTTAATACATTACATTTCAATTCATAGTATATACATGGATAGATATTTTTTACTATACATAGAAAACACCCAGAGCAATGGAACCAATTTCTCGAGGTCTGGGTCACAGGTAACTTACAGCGAGCCAAGCGCCACATATCTCGCACATGACTCGCTCCTGTTCCCTGCCGTCGCCCAGTTTAGCGCCTCTATGGATACTCGCGACGTGCTTTCGGCATTCAGAACGCGTCGTGAACTTCTCGCGACACTGGAAAATAACATTATATTAATAATGATGGATAATTCACATATCGTCATCTAGCCCCGAGCTAGTAGAGCTTATGTCATGGATAACTGATATATTCTTACATTGTACATTTCTCTATTTTTACATAGAAAATACATAGAATATAACCTACAACTTACTGCGTTGCAGGCGGACCTTCGCTCTGTGCCCTATAGAATACGCGTAATAAATACAAAAAGAATAAAAAAAATCAAACAAAATATTCAAAATTTAACACATCCTCCAGTGAAAGTTGATTCCCTTCCGGTCCAAAGTCAATGGGCATTATTATCTAACTCAACTGATACTAATCGAGATCGATTAATTTTTGACATTTGAAACCTAGCCTGTCCAGGCTGATTTGATTGTAACACGGTAATCTATTCGAATTTAACTGAAAATCGATTTTAAGTTACAATTAAAATAAGGCAGCTGAATCAGCTACGTACACATGTAAACGTGGCACCATCGTGGCACTTTGGCAGTAAGTTTATTAGTAAGTAAAGCTGGACAGTCCACACAGCATCATCTAGCCCCAAGCTAAGCAGAGCTTGTGTTATGGGTACTAGATGACTGATATATTTAATACTAGCTGGTGCCCGCGACTTCGTTTGCGCATGATTAGTATTTCGAGTACTCGCGATTTTACTTGCGTAATTCCCTTTCCCGTGAGATTTTCGGGATAAAATAAGCCTATGTGTTATTCCAGCTTATAATCTATCTCTGTGCTAAATTTCATACAGATCCGTTCAGCAGTCTTTGCGTGAAAGAGTAACAAACATCCATCCATCTATCAATCTATCCATCCATCTATCCATTCATACTTACAAACTTTCGCGTTTATCAGTTTAATTCAGCTTGGTTCCCCTGGGCTATACGGGTTTTCAAAAATTTCTCACAGCATCTGAACGACGCGCGCGCGTCGTAAGTATGTCATGTCCTTCCTTGTAGTATGAACTCAAATCGTCCCGAGTTTCATTCCAACTCATTCAGCAGTTTCGGCGTGATGCGCGGTAAAGGAATTTTACTTTCATACCCTCTCCCATGGGAACCTTACTGAAATCCGGGATAAAAAGTATCCTATGTCCAATACCGTCTTTACCATAAGGGCACACGGGGCCCGTGCCCAGGGCCCCCATTCTCAGGGGGCCCCGAAGGATCGACAATTTTCTCTTACACATTTTATCTCAAAACATTTTTGTCGGGCACATTACACTTTTTTCACAGATCAGTAATCTTAACAGAAGGTATTTACCTACTACGCCATTATATCGATGACTGCTCCTACTGTACTAATCAAGGAAGTTATACCCAACGTTGGGTATAACTTATGGTATAACTTCCTTGGTAGGTACTAATCTATACTTACTACTCTGTCAAGAAAGTACCGGGAAAAGGTCAATAATACACAAAATGTTATTTATTTGTCTAAATTTATATCATCGTCTTCAAAGTATACGACGAACAGTCAAATCATTCATCAACAACGAATAGTCCAATCATTGAAAAAAAATCTAATCGCTTTTTCCGGAATAGAGCTCAGTTCCCGTCGCGAATTCAGGTTATTGTAATTCAGGTTCATTTGGAAGACTCCACTATGAAGCTTGTTGACTAGTTTGCATGTCAAACTCATAAACCCACGTCTCGTAACCAGTAACAATGCGTTTCCTGAATTTCGGGTCGGAACTGACTCGTTCTAGCATGCCTCAGCGACACTTATGCGACTGAGTTTTTGGAGAAAATTCAGGTCTTTTGGGACTAGCCGGGTGACAACATGTTCCATACCAAAGTGATTATTTAAAATGGTGCGGATCGATTCGCGAGACAGAAAATTCAGCGGCTATCTCTCTCAAATATGAATGAGAATTTTCAATCACTATTTCCTTCATTTTTCGACTTTAACTTCAGTTAAAGATGTTTATGACCTACCAGAGCGATTCTATCACATCTCGACCAGTTTTAAACGATTTTTACCTCTCAATAAGCACGTGTTTTTGTTGAAATCGATTCAACGTAAGTCTTTTGTAATATTTTCAGTGACTCCGAACACGAAATTCCATAGGAGGGGCAAAATTTAATACAAACTCTTAGGTTTAAAATTAAGTCCAAAATAAAACTCGCCATACACTCTAGATATGGTCTAACTAAAATTAGCATTATAATAAGCCTAAACAACATATGCAACTCAAACTCCGTAAAAAAATAGAAAACAGAAGTGCCAATCCAACAGCATTAAAATTATTTGATAATGAGAACCAGAACCATAAAAAAATATCCATTCCCGATACTTTCTTGACTGAATGTATAATAAAACTGTAACAGGTCCAATTCTGTACATTGAAGATATTTTGAAAATATTTTTTTGAGGGCACTCTATTATCGATACTCATGCCAAAACTGTAATTTTTTTTGTTCATGTCTGTCTGTCTGTCTGTATCGTAAACGCGCATCACGCCGAAACTACTTGATGGATTGAAATGAAACTCGGCATGATTATAGGTACTACGAGGAAGGACATAGGATACTTTTCATCCCGGAATTCAGGAAGGTTCTCATGGGAGAGGGTATGAAAGTAGAATTCCTTTACCGCGCATCACGCCGAAACTGCTGAATGAGTTGGAATGAAACTCGGGACGTTTTGAGTTCATAGTACAAGGAAGGACATGGGATACTTTTTATCCCGGAATTCGGTAAGGTTCCCCTGGGAGAGAGGGTGATAGAAAAATTCTTTAACCACGCATCACGACGGAATTGAATGAATTCGAATGGAACTCGGGACGATTGGACATGGGATATATTTTATCCCGGAATTTAGTTTTTCAAAACCTGACACCGGGTTGGCAACACTGGGAAAGCGGTCATTTTCGCAGCTTAAGAGAATAAAAAACGAATTGCGAACAACAATGTTACAAGAACGACTGAGTAATTTGTCAATGATGTGCATAGAAAGTGATATCCTCCAAAAAATTGACTTTAAGGATATACCTCTAATAGAAGATTTTGCTCGTTAATGTAAACGTAACCAAAAAACCAGCAGCATTCTAATATCATATCATAATATCCTTTAATGACATTATATCATACTGTATTTTGATTACCTATAATAAATGGTCATACTTAGTAAAAGATGTTCTAAAATTCGCTTTTTTACTTTCCAAAAGGGCCGCGAATTCTTGTGTGCCCAAGGGCCCCAGCCTAGTTTAAGACGGCCCTGCCTATGTCCTTCCTCGTAGTATGACCTATAATCATGCCGAGTTTCATTTAAATCCATCAAGTAGTTTCGGCGTGATGCGCGTTTACGATACAGACAGACAGACAGACATGAATAAAAAAAATTACAGTTTTGGCTTGAGTATCGATAATAGAGTGCCCTCCAAAAAAATTTTCAAAATATCTTCAATGTACAGAATTGGACCTGTTACAGTTTTAGTATAAGTATAGATTATACATAGATATTATTTATTATACATAGAAAACACCCAGACCAACGGAACAAATTTATGCAGATCGTACACAAATTAGTTCCGAAGCGGGAATCGAACCCGCAACCTCCTGCGTCGCAGGCGGACCTTCGCCCACCGCACCACATCGGTCGTCAATTATACTTAGGTATATAACAGCCTGTATAAGTATAATCATAAACTTACTGCCAACTTGACTTTGTTTTATACTATGTAGTGATAGGAACTTACAAATCGACAAGTAGTAGCATTTTCAATGATCTCCTTCCTGGATGGTTTCCTCAACGTTGCTTCGTCCTCGTGCAGTTTCGACTGCGAAAGATGTTCGTCGAACGCGCGCCGCGACACGAACGAAACGTCGCATATCTCACAGTATATGTTTGCGTTTTGTTGCTCCTGTGGATATAAATACAATATTGGAATACGATTATGCCTGAGTTCGGTAAGTATCGAGACGATCTCTTTTCGAGATAAAATTTTCAGGTGTTCTGGGTGTGTTTTATGTATGATTAAAAAAAAAACAATGCTGGACAAACAACCCACACACACAGTATCAGCTAATTAAAATTAAGCTGGATAATTCACACGCATCATGTAGCCCCAAGCTAAGCAGAGCTTGTGTTATGGGTAACACAATACATGATGCTAACACACACAAGCTCTGCTGCGTGTGAATTGTCCAGCTTAATTATAAGAATAAAAACAAAAAACAAATATTGTCAAATGTTTGTAAGATCTGCAAATATTTTTTCCGGGTGTTATAATAAAAAAATATCTATCTATGTAGCTATAATTTCATTAAGTATATCAGTCATCTAGTACTCATAACACAAGCTCTGCTTAGCTTGGGGATAGATGATGCTGTGTGGAATTATGGATTGTCCAGCATTTTTTTAAATATTTTTAAAGATAAAATTTTTAATATTTTAAAGTTAACTATTGTCAGATAATATGTATACACATATACCATGTGTATATTATCTGACAATAGATAATAGACAATAATATATTACTGATAACCTAGATGTCGTAGCTCAAACTTTAAATATAAACTCACAGTGATCTCCTCCGATATACAATGCTGCCTCTTCATATGGAACTCTAGTCCAGTTTCGCTGACGAAGCTAGCGCCGCACAGTTTGCACACGTGTGAGTTTCTATGGGACATTCGTAGGTGTGTGTAGTAGGTTGATACGTGTCTGGAACAAACCAACGAGTCTTAGCTAATTTAAGTTAATCAGTAAATCAATATCTTTATTTCTTTAGGCTTACAATATAAGCACTTAGACAAGTCAAATTTAATATTATAGGTAGATACATAATTATCAAAATAATATTGATAATTGATTTTCCCTTCGCTTCAATCTTTTGTCCATCTTTTGTCTTATGTCAAGTCTTAGTCTTAGCTAACTAAGCTAATTTAGAATGAAATCAATCGTTTATTCAGAATACAACAATTACATGTCAAGATCATAATAATATGATCATAGGTTGTTACGGCTTAAAAAAAAGCGTTCCGTTTTTTTCCTTTTGTGGTACGGAACCCTACAAAATGATTGCCAGTAAAAAAATGTGCAATTATTGGACATTCCTTAGGAGGCTAACAAGGATTATTTTAAAATGGTGATAAGTAATACTAAGTACCTAATATTTTATAAGTACCTACTTGAATTGCTCGCCGCAGTCTTTACAGGTTCGGATAACACCATTGTGGGAGTCTTCGTGAAAAGTTGCTGTACTCCTGAAAAACTTACACAATTTAGATTCAAAAATTTCCTCAATGTAGTTTCTCTTTAAACTACTCAAAAAGTCATCATGTTAGGGTCTTAGGGTACTTTGTATGAGAATGATTGTCCTCGTAAGTATCTCAGTTTTATTATTAAAATTTTTTGGCTTTTTAACTTTTTAAATACCTTCATTTTGCATGCGAATACACAGTAAATTGTACTGGCCATCAAGAAATAATTAACTATGGTATACTTAGTTAAAAAAATATACTTAAAAAAAGATAACGCCATGATTTGAGTTTAATACTGAAACTGGCTTTTATTCACCTACCTTCAAATAATTAACATTTTATAAATATACCTTCAAGTAGGTTACTACTACAGATAACAATTAGCTGTCAAATACATAACACTTTTGTGGTGTATTAGTTAGAGTTCGCGTCATGTAAGAAGAACGCTGGCGGTCAAGCTGCGCAGTAGGCGATTTATAGGTCTATTTGGAGGTATGCGGTGGGGCGCGGGGTGGAAGGGTCATGCGCCGCATGCTTGCCGGTGCGCTATTGGTTCGTCAGTTGACATTTGCTGTCACACGTCACGTTTCTTGTCAAAATACCATCGCGCACAAAAGTTTACGAAATGGTTTTAAATTTTAATGGTTTTTGGAAATTATGCACAAAGGTAAAGGAAATAGAGGCCGATTACTGTAAAAGCGATCATTTGGTAGACATGATGACAGAAACATTTATTATTCGTGTAGGGGATGATGATTCTGACTCAAATGATGATGAAAGCTCAAGTGACGACAGCGACGATGATGAAATAGCCACCTCCAGTATCAATCCCGCGTCCTCATCTAGTTTTCACGTCACCCAAGACGACTTAATGGATGGAGTTGCTACATTACATTATTTTTTTTTAATTAGATTAAACATTCTAAACTGAATCGAACTTGTTTTTAATTTTATCTAATATTATTTTCTAATAACCAACACCAAGCCGCGAGTGAAATATTAGTTAAAAATAGGCATAGCAAATTGGCATAGTACTATCGTACGCGAGTGTACCCATGCGCGAACATACCCCTTCCACTTTCTTCCAGCGTTCTTTTTACGTGACGCGACCTATACCTATGTGTGAGTACACTCATTATAGTGTAATTGATAGTGAGTAGAATAACAAATTATATGTGGGTACTTGGAAAAGATGCTGATGACAACTACCTACAATCTTCAGTCCTGATTTACCAAGTAAGTCCATAATACTAATAACACTGTAGTTAATCATTTATCGGCGTAAGTGTAGTTACTATACCCCTTGTAAATCGAACCACCTTAAATGTCTCCACACACAGAAGCCGGAGGCGGATCTGAGGCGAAGGCGTGCGAGTCGTATCCTGTTGAACCATATGAAAGACTAAACACACACTGCAGGACGTGGCGGCGCGGTCCATAGGAAAAACCGGCATGCCTTCGCCTCCGCTCCGCCTCCGGCTTCTGTGTGTGGAGTCTTTTAGTACTTACAATAGATTGCACTTAAGGTCGCATCGCAGGCACTGGTACACATAGTAATGCACTACCATATGCCTTCCGAGCTGGAACTTATGTTTGAACTGCATGTGGCAGAAACGGCACTCGAATTTACCCTGAAAGGATATGGAGATTAGATTCAGTTTTCATTGTTTCAGGGGCCAGTAAGGATGATTTTGCACTGTTTTATGAATACATTTTACACAACAGAAAATTCAAAACTAATAATATTTACTTAAATATATTAATTTAGTAGTTCTACGAATAGGAGCACAAACTTTTTCTCAAGAATTAAAAAGTTTGTATGTACCGATAATGTTAACGAAAACTGAAAATTTTACAAGTGGCTTTTTTTTAATATGGCCCACATTTATATGTGTCAGTTTAAACTCAGTTAAAAGTTTAAATTCCTATCAAACTTATCTTATAAATATGAAAGTTTGGATGGATGGATAGATGTTTGTACCTCTTTTCACCAAAACTACTGAACGGATCATGCTGAAATTTTGAATAGACATAGTTCTAGGCCTGGAATAACACAGGCTATTTTTCATCTCATAAATCAGTTCCCATGGGATGGAAATAGCCTAGAAATAGTCGGGTGTATATTGTATGACTAGCGACCCGCCCCGGCTTCGCACGGTTTTATTATACTTATAAACCTTCCTCTTGAATCACTCTATCTATTAAAAAAAACCGGATCAAAATCCGTCGCGTAGTTTTTAAGATTTAAGCGTTCAAAGGGACACAATGACATAGGGACAGAAAAAGCGACTTTATTTTATACTATGTAGTGATAGTGAAGTTGCTGTGTAGTAAGTTATAATTCTGATGTTTTAAGTACACTGTTTAGGCTGTCTTGAAAAAATAAAGTAGTTCTTACCCCATCATGACACTGCTTATTATGCCTTAACAGGATATCATTCTTTGAGAACCCTTTCAAACACTTTGTGCATTTGAAAATGAACTTTATATACTTGCTATTGTTTACTCTTTGCCTAAATTGTTCTAGAGCCTCCTCTTCCGATAGTATTTTAATTTCCCAATTGTCGTTGTTCAATCTGGCTCTTTTCTTCTTCTCAAATTTCCTTGGTTTTGAATCGGGGTCAGTTTCTTCTTTTAATTTATTCTTACTTCTTTTAGGTTTTGTGTTTAAAAGTGAAAATAGGAGCGTACTGTCATCTACATTTGATAGTTGATTTTCGTTTTCTGTTGCATTATTCTCACTAACCCCATTATTGTGGTAGAAATCCTCTTTGCTTTTATCTAGATCAGCTTTACTTTCAATTGGTGTTTCTTCTATCTTATTGCTCAGTTCAGTTTCATAATTATTTCCCAGAGATTCCATATCAAAGTCATTATCATCATCATAATTATTGTTAGTGAAGTTGTTTTGAGATTCTATTTCCTCTTTAAGATCTTTACTTTTATTATCTAAGTTATTAATCTTATTTAAGTTTAAGATACTTAACTTAATCTTATCTAAGGTAATATCTTCATCATCTGGCTCAGTCTCTGGAATGTATTCATATTTTAATGTATCCTCATTCATTAATTCATTAATAATTACATTTTCTATCGCTGATGGTTTGACTTTTGTTTTATGTTTAACATGATATGTTTTTGTGCGTTTATTGGGTATGATATAGTTTAATGTTGATAAATCTATTCTGTTTTTACATATATCTTCAACCACTTCATGAGTCATCTGAAAAGTAAAAAAAATATCGTAAAACAATTGACTACCTTTTGAGTTTTTTTTTTGAGTTCAAATTCTAGTACAGGATTATGGGTGGTCTGTATTTAATTACAAAAGGGAAAACCCTTTGTCCAGCAGTGGGACAGTAATGGAAAATAACAATAAAACATACATATCCTTTGCATAATAAGTTAATCAAAGTATTCTGCCCATAAATACATTTCTCTTTAAACTTGTGGTATTTATGTAGTAACGCTGCACATTCATAGCAGAACCACTGTGGAAGGTTGTCTGTTTGTATCTGTAAATATAAGAAAATAATTGAGGTACCAAAGACATGCTAAGCATCGAAAAACTTAGCAAAAGTGTGTCTAACTTTGCGTCTAAGCATGAATCTGTAGTTTTCTATGAATACAAATATAACATCGAACGATATCAAAATTTTCTTGTTTTTTAGGCAACAACATAGAGTAAGCCTGAGCAAGCACAGAGGATTCAATAGAAAGAAAGTAAGGAAATAAGGAGCGACCAGCAGGGCTAGCATGCGCGCCCACGAGAAGCTTTTCTCGTCTTTTTTCTCGACAAAAATGGCGCTATCTCGATTTGTCGACCGATGATGTTAGCATGCGACACCAAATAGTCGTCATGTCACGTCACGTGAATGATTTGGTGAATGTTTTTATCACAAACTATATAGGGAAACTAAGGTTATATTATCTGTGGTAACCTTTCTCGTCAAACGCTAAGATGCGCGCCCAAATTTTCTCAACTTTTGACAGCATAACGCGAGAAAACTCTCGTCTTTCAATTTGAGGACGAGAACTCACGAGAAGATTTTCTTGACATTTTTCTTCGAGTTTTGTTGCTCATGGCGGTCCCGTATCAAGAACTAATTATTCATTAGCGTTGTATAGTAACAAAAAATACGAAAAATAGAAAGAAAATTTACTCAATAATAAGATGTGTTTGCGATTGTCTGGATTTGTCAGATTCATAATTTCAACGGCTATTCGCTTTATTTAATTTCTCGGTTGGCAGCCGAATAGTTTTCCGACAACAGATTTCGAAACTTCTTCCTATTGGGGTAAGTATGGAATATACAAAAACCTTTGTCCTTATACTTAATATTACAAAATTTTAAGTAAGTATTCTAATAAAGGTGTGCTCGCCTGTAACTTCGAGAACAAGTGCACGCTACGGTTTATATTCTGTTAATTAAAGAGTTAAAAATAAGACACATTTATGGTGAGATATATTTGTGTACTTTAATAAAATTATATTTCAGTGTTAGCTTGGTGACCATCTGAAACAAAGAAACATTTTAGTTTGATACTAAATTATACAGATATTATTATTTAACAACCTCAGTGGCAGAACGGGTAAACCTTGGTCTAAGTTGTTGTAAGAGAAGATAGATCATGCATGAGCTTATGGGTCAAGCAAGTGCATTATAGAAAAGATACCTATATTGTGGCGACTAAACTGAACAAATATTTTAGTTTTAGGTACTTACGTTTTGTGCGATGTCATCTTGTACTCCGTGCCTACCAAAACAGAACTTAAGGCAAATATTATTTATAATATCATTCTTAAGTCTTTAATACACAAACAAACATACACAAGAAAATCGCGCGCAAATGTTGGAAAAGCTTCTCCTTCTTTTTTTTCTTCTTCTTGCCTTTTCGACTGTTTACCACCATTCTACCAGTAAAAATTAGGCAGTATGGTTTTAGGGCTTTCACTTGTCCAATAGATGGACTAATATAAAAAAAAAAAACTACCAGTAAAAATGTTCAAATTACCAAAATGAAGGTGAAACTAAAAAGGTTAGTTTATTTCTTGGGATGCAGTTCACAAAAACCATAAACAATTGAATGAACTAAACGTATGTTCGTCTGGGTTGCTTTCTCTACGCGAGAAGGATTACTCGACAACGAGTATTATGTCTACCAACGACGTCAAAATAGTCGTCGCGCGCGCGACGACTTCAATGGCGCGCATGTTAGCCCTACAGGGCGATGAAATAACTAAGTTTTACTAACCTTGTTGTCGGCAATTTCTTCATAATAATGTCTCAGACTGAATTGTTCTAGGTGGTACAACTTTAGATCTTTCATCAAACATATGCGGCATATTTTTAAATCACTCATTTCTGTGAAAAATGTAAATAAAAAGAAAATAATCAATATTGCAAGCGTTCAATGACCTTCGACTTCGACTTCTTGATTATGGCTCTGCGTCTTGTTTGAAGCAAAATCTCAATTTTAAATTGACCAAGCACAGCGAGCCAAATACAAAAAAAGTTGAAGTTCAAGTTATAGACACAGCCTAGTTTTGGTAGGTGAATAATCTATAGCAGACCCTTTGCACCTGTGTGAAGTTGGCCCCCCGACTTAGTTATTTTAATCATTTGATAATGCTAATCGTTTGAGAATCGTTTGAGAGGATTTTAGAGAAAAGAAAAATTGTTTTAGAGTAATTAGTTTTTGTGTAAAAACGATTTCATTTTTTAGTGTGAAGTTGGCCCCTTTTTCCTCAAAAAGCGACTTAGACGTTTGATTTATTTTTTAATCGTTTGAGAATCGTTTGAGAGGATTTTAGAGTAAAGAAAAATTAACTTAGAGTAATTAGTTTTGTTGTAAAAAATATTTTAAGTTTTTCCTGTTTAATGTGAAGTTAGCCTCCAATTTCCTCAAAAATGGACTAAGACGTTTGATTTTTTTACTAATCGTTTGAGAATCGTTAGAGAGAATTATAGAGAAAAGAAAAATTGATTTAGAGTAATTAGTTTTTTTGTAATAAATATTTTAAGTTTTAAATTTTTAGTGTGAAGTTAGCCTCCAATTTCCGCAAAAATGGACTAAGACGTTTGATTTATTTTTTAATCGTTTGAGAATCGTTTGAGAGGATTTTAGAGAAAAGAAAGTTTTATTTAGAGTAATTAGTTTTTAAGTAAAAAATATTTAAAGTTTTAGATTTTGTAGGTTAGAGTTGTAGGCGGTTTTCGTGATGTAGCGCCATCTAGGATAGATGAAGAGCACTTGATAGTCTTTGAGTTTTGGTAGTTGGTGTTGCTGTAAGCAAAATAAATATGTTTTCCTTAATGTTGCTAGTTATTACAATATTTGTGAAAAGAATGAATGATTTGACATTGACTTATGTACTCAACAGGTCTATCATGGCCAGAAATCAGCGCAATTTAAAAAAAAAATACGAATCTTTCTGTTCTTCCAAGATGTTTGTTTGTTTTGATACAATAGTTCTCTTGCTCTACAAAATTATTTATTTTATTTGATTTGCTCTGTTTTAAAGTTCAAAAAGTCTTTGTATGCCGACATGCAACGGCCCACCGCACAAAATCTCAGTAAACTTCGCCTAAAGGACCGCCTTTTCGCAAGATTACATGCAAACAAGGAAATGAAATGGAAAAACTGAGCAAGGGCCAGATCCGCGAAGCGAGGGCGAGATGGACCTGCAGGGCCAGACCTTAGTCACGAGGACAACAAAGTCCAAAGAGAATAAAACCACTACAATTAAGTCCTCGAGATCATTGTTTGGCCTGTATTTGGTTTTTGCAAGTGAGAGTTGGTAAACTGTTTCATTTAATAGTAACTTACATTTGTATTCGTATTTAGTTATTTATTAAGCAAAAAATCTGAAAAATATTCTTAATAATAAAACACTTTAAACCAGAGAAGGTTTGTCCAGTGTCCACAGTCTCAGTGCAGTGTCACACATTTGGTAAACTTAATACATAAATAAGAACTTCTAATAGTTCAGTCAAACTTATGTCTAGGATAATATAGTTATCACTATAAAATCCAATACCTACTAACCACATTTCTTATCAGTACAAGGTGACTAGCGGTCACCATCTGTAATATATCACACATTAAAAGTAACATTACATTTACATTTTACTTATATAATATATATATTTATATATGTCGTAATTAGAAGGAAAACAGGATCATCTTCATGATCATCTCCGTAAAACCGGATTCAACTCCGAATAATAATTTGGAAAATCTTCACTGTCATGTTGCAACCAAAGCAATTCCTTTTTCTTTATGACATTTTTCCATCAACAGTTACTTGTCGGTGAATCACAGATTCTATGGACAGGCCGCGCATTGAGCAAAGAGACCGAATACATATCAAAAAGTTATCATTACCTACTCTTGACTATGAAATGCATGGTATCACAAGGAAGGCTCGCAAGTACAAAATAGAATTGAGGTCTAGAAATGCAGCGATCTGCGACACGACCATCCTGACCTCTCACACTCCTGTGTGAGGCAATATCTGAACGTAGAAAGGATCTACAATCTACCGCTTCTACCGCTCGGCTATTCTGACGCCAAAAAAAATGAAACAAATGATAAAGGTCACCACAATAAAATTTAGATGCTGGCGAGCAAAGTAAGACCATTGCACTAAACCAGTGCATAGTAACGAATTAAATCATAGGATTGAAATTAACAACGCAGTCAAATTTATTTAGTAGCTTCCCGACTTATTACCTACTCAGCTGATCAAAACATTTGCATCAACAGAGTGCAAAATAACAATAAAAATCATAATAATAATAATAATGTTACCGAATTCAATGTTTCGATACAGAGGGTACATTCCTGACTGATCACTCTTTATCGTTGGAATAATACCATCACTTAACCAGTGAACATTTACGCTTGACCAGCAAAGTAGAAACAATAACGCTGAACTGGTAATCAATGCTTAACGTGTCATATCAACGAGAACGCTTAACTAGCGCATAATGCTTAACCCAGCATAAAATCCATAGCTCAAAACTAGAGCTCAATGCTTACCCCAGCAAACAATCCATACCACGACTAGTGCTCAATGCTTACACAGCATTCAAATGCGCAGCACTTAACCAGTACCCCATGCTTTACCAGCACTAACGCATAGCACTTCACCATTGCTCTATGCTTATACAGCATTCAACGCGCAGCACTCAACCAGTGCTCCATACTTAACCAGTACTAACGCGTAGCACTTAACCAGTGCTCCATGCTTAACCAGCGTTAACGCGTAGCACTTAACCAGTGCTCCATGCTTAACCAGCATTAACGCGTAGCACTTAACCAGTGCTCCATGCTTAAACAGCATTAACGCGTAGCACTTACCCAGTACTCCATGCTTAACTAGCATTAACGCGTAGCACTTACCCAGTGCTCCGTTCAAAACCAGCATTAACTCGTTAAACATTACCAGTTGCGCTACGAAAGAGTGATAAGTCGGTACAAGACAAAAATAAAGCAACAAAATTAAGGACTCACCCATTGCAATTCTTCTCTTTAGAATTCCATAATAATAATTAGTGCCAATACTCACAAATGGCTGCAGCAACAAAAATCATCAAAATAATTTTACGCATCACCATTGGTAGAAATGCCGTTTTCGTAAAATAAGTGGGCTAAAGGTAACATCCCATTTCTGATGTCGTAATTAGAAGGAAAACAGGATCATCTTCATGATCATCTCCGTAAAACCGGATTCAACTCCGAATAATAATTTGGAAAATCTTCACTGTCATGTTGCAACCAAAGCAATTCCTTTTTCTTTATGACATTTTTCCATCAACAGTTACTTGTCGGTGAATCACAGATTCTATGGACAGGCCGCGCATTGAGCAAAGAGACCGAATACATATCAAAAAGTTATCATTACCTACTCTTGACTATGAAATGCATGGTATCACAAGGAAGGCTCGCAAGTACAAAATAGAATTGAGGTCTAGAAATGCAGCGATCTGCGACATATATATAAATTATTAAAAATTATCTAGGAAGTATTTCTTATACACATAGTATAGTACATAGAAAGATGAACACTTGTAACTAAAAGTAAAGTCAATTTATTTGAAATACATTTTGTTTACCTAATACCATGACAAATACAACACAATTTATCAAAATAGAGCATAACTCAAGAATTGTGAACATGATCTTATGATAATTACCTTTTCTTGTTCTTACACTCCTGCATTTTACAGGATCTGGTTCCTTTGCCACCATCGGTGCCTTCATCACCACCCTATATGCTGCCTCTACCAAAAGATGATGCGACCGCTTGATTGCAGACAAGCCAGAGCAGCAATTCCATCAACATCATCGAAGCTAACAAAATGCTTACTAAATCATAATAGAAAGGACATGCATATCCTGGTGGGAACACTAACAGGACACTGCCCACTAAATAAACATCTATACACCATCAAAACGATGGACAGGCTCATCTGCAGAGGATGTCTCAGCCACAACAAAACAACTGCTCACATACTCCTGGAATGCGAGGAGTAGCAGTACAATGAACAGAAATCCCAAGATCACTCTGCAAAGCCTGCTAAGATCCCTGATAGATTCTGCGCTTCTGGATGGAATAAGGCTGGCTATGCTAGCAAAATGTGGATATAAGAATACTTCAACTATAAACCATCCTAAAATACTGTGGCAGAGTGCCTCTCTGTGGAAGTGTTTTGTATGGAGGATGAATGAAGGAACCTATTTCCTTGATTGATTATCTTCGGCATCATTATTATTATTATTTTGATAACTATGTACCGATAGGTAGTATTGAATTTGACTAGTGCTTATTTTGTAAGCCTAAAGAAATAAAGATATTGATTTCTGATTTCATTTTTGTTCTTCTATTCAACTCTGTGCCTAGTAGTTGTTGTTTTATAAGTGTTATTATTTTAACTTCTTTTATTGTTGTAACTCAAAAATTGACCCATTGTCTGAAATAAAGCATTTTTATTTTATTTATTATTATAAACAATCTACCAAATGAGCCGAGCCATAGCCGTTCCCTAAGAAGACCACCTAGCTGGAGGGAATCCACCACATACCATATGCTGCTTCATCAGGGCTTCTCAACCTCCAGTCAATCAAAGTCTGATTGAAAGTTCAAGCGAGAATGACAGGCAGATAGGCTGCTGAAATTATAGCAGCAACAATTGCTACTGCTGATCTGCTAGTATTTATTATTATCTGTTTTTGTGTAAATCTATACCTATTCTGATTGGTTTTAAGTTTGATGACCATTCCTTTATAGTTTACTTGAAGCGCCCCGCGGCTTCGCCCGCGAACCAGTTTTTTTTCGTCCAAATTTCAGAAATTTATTGCACACCCCCTGGGGGTTATTGTGTAAAAATAAAAGATACGTGTTTAATTATTCTCTCCATAGTATATTTAAAAACTTGGATGGTAGGTATAATGTTTGATAAAAACAACATTTTTAAATCTTGATTCTAGTTTTATTTCTTTAATTCAAGTGATATCAAACAACGTTACTTACTAGGTAGATAGGTTTTAAACTTTAACAGTTCTTATATATACCTACTACTATACATCAGCCAAACTCGATGTATAATGTTTGTAAACAAACCGCCCATACTTAACCTAAAATACACTCTGTTGCCGCGCCTTTTTATACGCAATTTACATTACTTGTCGATTTAAGATCCTTCCTTCACTAAATATTTCGTACACTCATATCTAAAATTCGACGCCAAGCAAGTGAATTTTAGTTTTTTGTGTCTTGTATAGGTATATACATACCAAATTTACTTGTCATGTCGTATTCATATGTACACGACATGACAGGTCGTGTACATATGAATACCTATGTTATACCTACCTACCTACCTACCTATGTTATGGGTGGATGGATGGACGGATGTAGGTAGGTAGGTATGTATTTATAGGTATGGTAGGTTGGTTGGTGATGCTGAGCGAGAGAAACACTGATAACTCCACAACAACGACACCACCACACTTTTCTCTCTGCTCTATCGAGATACCTCCACACATTTGAAAACATAACCCTACCTCCACACATTTGAAAACAGAACCCACCATGAGGGTCATTGGTATTTCACATGCGCCATATAGGTAGACCCACGTAGCGGCATATGGTATGCGGTTGTGACATAAATATCATTTTTCTCTACCCGCTGGTGCGGCTGACCGCACGTAAAAAAACTACTTTGTTTGCCTTGCGTCACACGTGGCGCGCGCGCAGAACAAAGGGTCACTGTCAACACAATTTAGTAAGAGTAATAAATAATGCTCGTAGCTATTTGAGCTCTTCTGAGAACTTACATAATTGTTTACTAAAATCACCGAGCGCAGACAGAAAACAATTGCGCGCGAAATGCTAGCGTCTGACTTTACACTTAACTTATTAATGACTGTGTACCTTACCTACCTCTATTTTTTGATTATCTGTGTGACATTTACTACTCTAATCTATGGATCTTTGTGTATGAATCAATAATTTAAATTAATTTAATAACAGAAGAACCTAACATAGGTAGGTACAATGAAACCAATAACCTACAACCATCATAAAAAAAACGTTTGATAATTCGAAAAGATGACCCACGACGTGGGCCCATAGCATGCCAGATGAAGTTCAAATAAAATTAAAATATAACCATTCTAAACCTTGAAACCAACACTCGTATAAGGAAGAGACTCATAGAAATAGTTAGCTCATATTTTTCATGTTAAACTATGGCGTATCGGGAAAGAAAAAACTGGTTAAAATTTAAATTTAGGTATTTATTAATATTTTAAACAGTTTGTAATCAACCTACCTTTGTGTGTAATCTACCACATTGCATTGCATCTACCTACTCTATTTTTGTGTGTTTTTTGTTGCTCTAGTACCTACGAGTCATTTTCGAGTAGGTACGGTCATGTGTACCTTGTACCTACACGCTAGCTACGAGTAGCTTGATTACCTATGCTAGCGTACCCACGGACACAGCGTCAGCGTGTTTAGTTCCTCTGCGCGCTGAGTTGTACTTTGTTGCGTCGTCCAGCAAGCAAGAGTGCGTGTACTGCGTGTACCTTACGTAATACGATAGCTTGTACAGTACAGTACATATTTTTAAACCTATACTTGTATATCTATTCTGTGGTCCCGCAAACTAGGTACCTGAATATTTTGCCTAGGTATACGAAAACGTTATTCTATTAGATATATATAATAATGTAAGTTTGGATGGATGAGTGTTTCTTACTCAATCACGCCATTCACGCCAGAACGGCTGAAAGGATCGGGATGAAATTTGGAGCTGAGATAGATAGCGCATATAGTCTGGAATAGCACATAGGCTACATAAACAATACCTTCTGATTTACTCGTGCGAAGCCGGGACGGGCCGCTAGTATTATAAATGTGAAGGTTTAGTTAGATGGATGGATTGATAGATGGATGTTTGTTGCTCAATCGCGCCAGAACGGCTGAACGGATCTGGATGAAATGAGGCACAGAGATAGATTATAGTCTGATTTAGGCTATATTTTATTCCGGAATTCCCACGGAAACGGGAACTACGCGGGTACCTACTAATATTATAAACGCAATAGCTACTAATATTATAAACGCAATAGTTGTTATTGTACATAATATATTTGGTACTCTTTCACGCAAAAACTACTGAACGGATTTGGATGAAATTTGGCACAGAGATAAATGTGTACCTACCTAAGTACAAAGAAACTCGTGGGATCTGATTTTTTATTTTTTTATGTTTGATAAATGTGTACCTACCTAAGTAGCTACAAAGAAACTCGTGAGATGAGATTTTTTTAATGTTTCATCTTTAAATCTAAGGTTTATCAAGTACCAGTATATCAATAAGTTTAAATAATTATCAAAATAATACATTAATATTTGACTTGTTGACTATTTTGTAAGCCTAAATAAATAAATTTATTGATTTCTATAAATTCTAGTACCAATCCGAAGTGCATTGAAAAATGACAAAAAATATAGGTACAATATATACTTACCTAACAGATTACCAACGTAGCATATTTCAAGTGGTTTTTCCTATGTGGTGCCCCCTAGTGTTCTCAGAGACCTAAAGAAATAAAGTTATTGATTTTTTGCAGCCTATCTGCCTGTCATTCTCGCTTGAACTTTCAATCAGACTTTGATTGACTGGAGGTCGAGAAGCCCTGATGAAGCAGCATATGGTATGTGGTGGATTCCCTCCAGCTAGGTGGTCTTCTTAGGGAACGGCTCTGGCTCAGCTCATTTGGTAGATTGTTTATAATAATAAATAAAATAAAAATACAAATGCTTTATTTCAGACAATGGGTTAATTTTTGATTTACAACAATAAAATAAGTTAAAATAATAACACTTATAAAACAACAACTACTAGGCACAGAGTTGAATAGAAGAACAAAAATGCCGAAGATAATCAATCAAGGAAATAGGTTCCTTCATTCATCCTCCATACAAAACACTTCCACAGAGAGGCACTCTGCCACAGTATTTCAGGATGGTTTATAGTTGAAGTATACTTATATCCACATTTTGCTAGCATAGCCAGCCTTATTCCATCCAGAAGCGCAGAATCTATCAGGGATCTTAGCAGGCTTTGCAGAGTGATCTTGGGATTTCTGTTCATTGTACTGCTACTCCTCGCATTCCCGGAGTATGTGAGCAGTTGTTTTGTTGTTGCTGAGACATCCTCTGCAGATGAGCCTGTCCATCATTTTGATGGTGTATAGATGTTTATTTAGTGGGCAGTGTCCTGTTAGTGTTCCCACCAGGATATGCATGTCCTTTCTATTATGATTTAGTAAGCATTTTTTTAGCTTCGATGATGTTGATGGAATTGCCGCTCTGGCTTGTCTGCAATCAAGCGGTCGCATCATCTTTTGGTAGAGGCAGCATATAGGGTGGTGATGAAGGCACCGATGGTGGCAAAGGAACCAGATCCTGTAAAATGCAGGAGTGTAAGAACAAGAAAAGGTAATTATCATAAGATCATGTTCACAATTCTTGAGTTATGCTCTATTTTGATAAATTTAGGGTAAAATCATCCTGTCGTTTATGAATGTCCTTGTGTTGTATTTATCATGGTATTAGGTAAACAAAATGTATTTCAAATAAATTGACTTTACTTTTAGTTACAAGTGTTCATCTTTCTATGTACTATACTATGTGTATAAGAAATACTTCCTAGATAATTTTTAATAATTTATATATATAAATATATATATTATATAAGTAAAATGTAAATGTAATGTTACTTTTAATGTGTGATATATTACAGATGGTGACCGCTAGTCACCTTGTACTGATAAGAAATGTGGTTAGTAGGTATTGGATTTTATAGTGATAACTATATTATCCTAGACATAAGTTTGACTGAACTATTAGAAGTTCTTATTTATGTATTAAGTTTACCAAATGTGTGACACTGCACTGAGACTGTGGACACTGGACAAACCTTCTCTGGTTTAAAGTGTTTTATTATTAAGAATATTTTTCTGATTTTTTGCTTAATAAATAACTAAATACGAATACAAATGTAAGATACTATTAAATGAAACAGTTTACCAACTCTCACAAAAACCAAATACAGGCCAAACAATGATCTCGAGGACTTAATTGTAGTGGTTTTATTCTCTTTGGACTTTGTTGTCCTCGTGACTAAGGTCTGGCCCTGCAGGTCCATCTCGCCCTCGCTTCGCGGATCTGGCCCTTGCTCAGTTTTTCCATTTCATTTCCTTGTTTGCATGTAATCTTGCGAAAAGGCGGTCCTTTAGGCGAAGTTTACTGAGATTTTGTGCGGTGGGCCGTTGCATGTCGGCATACAAAGACTTTTTGAACTTTAAAACAGAGCAAATCAAATAAAATAAATAATTTTGTAGAGCAAGAGAACTATTGTATCAAAACAAACAAACATCTTGGAAGAACAGAAAGATTCGTATTTTTTTTTTAAATTGCGCTGATTTCTGGCCATGATAGACCTGTTGAGTACATAAGTCAATGTCAAATCATTCATTCTTTTCACAAATATTGTAATAACTAGCAACATTAAGGAAAACATATTTATTTTGCTTACAGCAACACCAACTACCAAAACTCAAAGACTATCAAGTGCTCTTCATCTATCCTAGATGGCGCTACATCACGAAAACCGCCTACAACTCTAACCTACAAAATCTAAAACTTTAAATATTTTTTACTTAAAAACTAATTACTCTAAATAAAACTTTCTTTTCTCTAAAATCCTCTCAAACGATTCTCAAACGATTAAAAAATAAATCAAACGTCTTAGTCCATTTTTGCGGAAATTGGAGGCTAACTTCACACTAAAAATTTAAAACTTAAAATATTTATTACAAAAAAACTAATTACTCTAAATCAATTTTTCTTTTCTCTATAATTCTCTCTAACGATTCTCAAACGATTAGTAAAAAAATCAAACGTCTTAGTCCATTTTTGAGGAAATTGGAGGCTAACTTCACATTAAACAGGAAAAACTTAAAATATTTTTTACAACAAAACTAATTACTCTAAATTAATTTTTCTTTACTCTAAAATCCTCTCAAACGATTCTCAAACGATTAAAAAATAAATCAAACGTCTAAGTCGCTTTTTGAGGAAAAAGGGGCCAACTTCACACTAAAAAATGAAATCGTTTTTACACAAAAACTAATTACTCTAAAACAATTTTTCTTTTCTCTAAAATCCTCTCAAACGATTCTCAAACGATTAGCATTATCAAATGATTAAAATAATAAAGTCGGGGGGCCAACTTCACACAGGTACCCTTTGCAAGGTCTACGTTAGGGTGTAAGGCTCACTTGGACTTCGAATATAGTAAATACGGTTTTATTCTTCAACTTCTTGAGAGGCTGTAGTTTATCCAAGGGTATCAATAGTGCTAAATAATGACACTGACATGTGAAGTTTGACCGGTTCTTGTGATTGAGAGAATGAGTCTATGGTCATGAATGGACTTGGATGGATAGTCTATGGCATGGCATGGCGGAGGGATTTCTCTGATCACCGGACAATGGTTGAAAATCACAATAAAGCCAGTTTTTGATGATAATTGGTGATAAACCCTGATTATAGGGCTCCAGCGACGGTGAGGCTTCATCAGAAGTGGGATGGACTCGGGTTCTACAAGTTTGTTTTAGATGAATGTGGCGATGGCGAGCGGTGGCTGACGCACGTGGACGCTACGAATGATCGCTGCGGTCTTAGAGGAGTTGTTCTAGGGCTGCGGTACAACAACAGCTACTTGCAGAGAGGATTCCACGCTTTTCTGAGAATACAAACAAGCGGAATGTTTAATAATGCAAGCACTATGATGGTTGGACCTTAATGTTGGATTGGTTTGTAATAGACGTGAAGTCTGGTAAGGTGTGATCGTTCCACAATGACTTAAGTATTAGATTTAGTTTCTACGAATAGAAATGATTGATTGGTTAACTTACCTATGGTTAAGTTACAAAGCTATTGTGCTAACTATCCTAGCATTTTTAGTTTATTGTGACCAAATCATAACATTTTCATCAATGCTAAAGAATCAAAGAAGTTGCATCCCGTATGAGGGAGGGTCGCGGGTTCAAGTCCTGCCGAAGTAAATGTTTGCGAAATGTTTATATTTCTTGAAAACTATTTAGCACTTACAACAAAAATCAGTCAAAAGCTGATCAAGTAACCCTATACCTTTGATAAAGGCCCAGTTAAATATGTCATCATGTCCATAGTGTGAATAATGATAGCCCTTGTTCTTTGAATCTATTTGTTGTTTCTGTTATAATTTATTGTTTTCAGAGTTCAATAACTGGGAAATACCAAACATTACATGCCAAGAGAGTACAGAACAAAACGGTTTGTCAACAATATTGAATCCTAAAATAGAAGCGGATGATACTCATACTTTGATGATGGGAAACCCAATACCCAGAGAGGAAATCAGCTTTACATGGTCTGTGTGAATATCAGTGGAAGGTATCAATATCAGGGAAATGTACAGTAGGGTGGAGCGAGATTTTTATTTTTACATTTGCACTTCTGAATACCTCCCAAAAGTTGCATCTTGTTGCACAGGCAAGGAAAAAAAATAAAATAAAAATATTGCAACCCTTCTTCAGCCCTCTACTGCCCTTTGAATATTTCAAAATTATGAAAAAATGGGACTGATTAACAAAAATCGTAATTAAACATTTAGGTAACTGTTTTTTTATGTTGAATATCATATTTTTGCATGTCTAAATATAAAATGAGTGGTAAATAATAATTACTTCGTCATTATAAGCTTGTCATGAAGTCAAATTATACATTATCAAAGACGCCGATTTTAAACAAAATTCATTTATTGGTATCAGTCGGTACGTTACTTTGCAAATTGAACTGTTGACGTTAGAATCATTCGAGATACCTATTTTTCAAATAACCTTCTTCTTATAAATTTATTTTAGTTGTTTTGTTCAGTAATCAATAAGATAAGCTATAATTTCGTGGTCTAATGTGCTAAAGACAAAATAATGTCGAAAATAAGAACTCGGAGTGAAATAGACTATTCTATTTATGGATATCCTTGTTTCTGTAGTAAATTAAAACTACTAACGAAGGCTGATGGATTAAAACAAGTGTTGTTCATCAAAAAAACAGTGAAATGTCAGAAAAATGATCAACAAACCGTCATTTATGAAGTTTTCAATCTTCGCGGGAATCATGAAAAAATTCTTACTCGCCATGGTTGACAACAGCTGATAGCTATATTAAGACACCCAAGCCTTGTTTGAACCTTATGAATCTTAGAGCATCTAAGCTAATAAATCTTATTACATACTATAATGAAAGTTTATGCTCCTGTTTGGTATCCTATAAGAAAAGATAGTTCATTCAAGCAAAGTTCGGTGAATGTTCTTTGATTGATTGCATAATTAAAATGTTTTGAGTTCTGATGCACAGAAAATTGCAGACCGAGTTATTCAGAGAAACCTCTTTTTTCTCGCACATCCAGAAAATCTGTTAGAGGCCAAGCTTTACGATGAATAAATCTTTATAATATCAGAGAACTGGGCTTGAGGATTTCGGATTTTCCTTGTCACAATCAAGCTGTTGAAAATGTGTGAAAATGGTAACTGAGGCATCGATGACTGTTTCTGGTAAGAAGGCCAGTGATGGATGCATTCGCGGTAAAATACAATCGCGTACTATTGTTCGATACTGAAAAAAAATCAAAGCTAAAAAGTCAACCCAAATACTCACAATTTTATAATTTTTGATTAATTTTTTGACTGTTCGAAGCAGAGTATTTTTAAATGAAACTTTTGTTATTATAAAATTCATGTCTTATTTACTTACACTATTCCACTAAAATAAATAGTTATTTATTGTTAGTTTCAGTAGAAGACAGATTTTAAAAAGTTACGTAAATGAAAAAAATATCAAATTTCACACGACGACGGTAGAGGGCCAAAACATATATTTAAAAAATAAAATTAAATCGACGAAACTTCTCATAGAGTCCACAGGAGATAAGAATGCTGGCTTCTATTTTGGTCAACGAATTAGCATTGCCATTCAACGTGGCAATGCTGCCAGCATTCTGGGTACTTTGCCTTCTGGTGACGGCTTAGATTTTTAAGAGTTTGTTATAATTGTATATACTAGTGAGCTATGTGATCTTATTATGTTTCAGAAATAAAATTATACTTATTATTGTCTTGTCATTTTGCAACTTTTGGCAGGTATTCGAAATCGATTATGTAACTTTATTTTTTTTCCATACGTTGACGCTCCACCCTAATGTACAGATGTTTCATTTATTTTAGTTCCAAAGTAAGTATTCGACAACAACAAAGAATCAATGGTTATTGAGATGTTTAACTTTGAAAAAGAATAAAATAAATTTCCTTGTTTTTCCAATTCTATAATAGTACCTGGGATTTGTTAGAAATTCAACCAGTATCTATTAATATTATGGATGATTTATGGTGTATGACAATAAAAATGCCTTCATCGTGTTATGGATGATTTATGGTGTAAGTATGACAACAAAAATGCCTTCCCATTTAGCTAACATGCTATGATGACCAACCAGATATGTTTATGTTGTGTGTAAATATTGTAATTTGTTAAGGTGTCATTTATTTCTCTACTTTGTGTGTTATTTTATAGTTATTACTATCTCAGACTCTGATGTGTTTTTTGTTAGCTTTTGTTCATGTAGGTAACTTATTTGTCAAGAAGCGGAGGTCAAAATCAAAATCATTTATTTGCAGACAACGGGTTACAGGTTGTACAGGTGTTTTACAGGTGTTGTTCGGTTTCTTGTTGTTTTTGGTCTAGTGTGGTTTCTTGTTGTTTTTGGTCTTTTGTGGTTTCTTGGTGGACGGACATGGTGGAAAGTGCATTGTGGGGCATACTGGGACCAGTGGCTCAGTATTCGTTCTCCAAGCATGAACTGTGCTGCTTGGCTGAACGAGGTGTGTGCATCTTGGGTTCCTACACCCAAGATTGTCCTCCAGACGTAAACTGTGCCGTCTGGCTGGATGTGTTGTGGGGCATATTGAGAAACAGTGTCTCAATATTAGTTCTCCAGGCATACGGTGTTGCCTGGCTGAACAGGGTGTGTGCGCCTTGGGTTCCTACACCCAGGGCTATCCTCCAGATGTTAAGTGTGTCGTCTGGCTGGATGTGTGTGTTGTGGTATATTGGGAAAACGGTGTCCCAATATTAGTTCTTCAGGCATTGTGTTGCTTGGCTGAATGTCGTGTCTTTATTCTGAACAGTGGTCATCATGATCAGATTATTGTTTTGTGGTTGTTTAGCATCATGTGTCCGTTCCATCAGACTTTGTTTTAGTGGTATATTCTTTGGTGAATTTGGTGCTAGCTTGTGGTCAAACAGAGTGCTTCTGTTATCGATTCTCTCAACTCAATCACACTGCTAGTTTGTGCAATTGTATCTCATCTGTGGTCAGTAACTATCATTGGTTGTTTGGGTGGTAGGACCCAAAGTACCTGCCTGGTTCGATGTGTAAGGTGCCTGCACTTAAGTGGGTGCCATACTCAAAGAGCTGTTGTTTGTAAACACATAGTCTCGGTTGGCAGACGTGTGGTTGTTGCGCGTCCTTTGGACGGGTCGCGAGTGGGGGTGGTGATGTATGGTTTGTGGATGGAGACCATGCTGTAGTGGTCGCGGCGAGCAGGTGCGGCGCCGGTGCCTGTTCGTGTCTGGCTAGAAGTTACAGGTTGATGTCAGGATTGGACGAGCGCTGTATGTTTTGTATGCAAGAGGCGATACGGTGAGTTGGACAAGGCGGGGAAGACGACGCTCTGTGCTGCATTTCATACAAAATTGCATAGTATTTGCCATGAGGCGAGTGCTATTTCTCTGGGCTGGGCTTGTTGCAGTTCTTCGAAGGCAATGGCTATTTGTCCGGTCTAGCTATAGTGTAGCGCAAATGGCTGAAATCGTCTGCTGCCTACAAGAAAGAAAATTCTGCGTCTGTGGTTGGTGTGGCCAACTGTACCTAACAATTACCCTATCTAGAGAGTATTCGTGGTGGCCAATATGTGTCGGTTGTACTATAGCGTCCGCGGACGGCCGCATGTCAGGTATTGGCCGTATAGACACAGCCTAGTTTTGGTAGGTGAATAATCTATAGCAGACCCTTTGCAAGGTCTACGTTAGGGTGTAAGGCTCACTTGGACTTCGAATATAGTAAATACGGTTTTATTCTTCAACTTCTTGAGAGGCTGTAGTTTATCCAAGGGTATCAATAGTGCTAAATAATGACACTGACATGTGAAGTTTGACCGGTTCTTGTGATTGAGAGAATGAGTCTATGGTCATGAATGGACTTGGATAGTCTATGGCATGGCATGGCGGAGGGATTTCTCTGATCACCGGACAATGGTTGAAAATCACAATAAAGCCAGTTTTTGATGATAATTGGTGATAAACCCTGATTATAGGGCTCCAGCGACGGTGAGGCTTCAAAGTTGAAGCCACAGGCAACACTCTTTTTTCAAAGTAAATTACACTACTTATGAAAAAATGATCTAACTGCAGCCGGTTGCAAACAGTGTACAATTAGAATAATACTATATATAGCTTGGCAAAAAAGAGTAGAAAATAATGGGGGCGCCACTGTAGGTCCTTATGGCAACACCTATAGCGCACCAAGCTAGTCTTGATACTAAGGTGTATATTTCTGTTAAACGTACATTTATATCAACACATAGTATTCTAGTATCAGTAAATATTGTTTAATTGAGCAAGGTTCTCGTTATGTAAGTATATAAAGAAAAAAATATAAAGTAAATTAAAATTTAATACATTGTAATTGATACATTGTAAGTTCTCTCTCAAAGTATTCCTTTTCTATTTTTATTACGTGCTGGCACGAATTCTTCCAATCCTCCTCCGTAATAGCTTGGAACCGTTCCGTTTTAGCACGCTCAGCTGCTTCCTATAAAGAAGAAACTTTTTATGATACGTTATCTTACCTTTTTCAGTTTATTATTTAGGCACCTAATTTCAAGACCATTTAAAATACAAACGCTATAGTAACTTTATTACAAAGAAACAACACAACATTTAAATTATGTAGAAATAGATTTACATATTAGCTGGTCTAGCTCAAGTATCAAATTCTATGCCCGCGCTATAGCAGAGTACGCAGAACAAACGTAAACATAACCTAACTGCCCGATGTTTATTGTTGAATATTTCACTTGTTCCGTGGAACTTTAATTTAATCCTGCTTTAGGACTATCAAGTTACCTTTGATTCAACTTAAAATTACAAAACAAACTCTCACAAACCTGTCATATCAGCGGTTCTTTGAAAAACATTGTTGAGATCTGAAAGAATAGTTCTGGCCTCAAATTCTGCCAGACATCGCCTGTATACCTTATGAATAACTTCCCTGGCAGCACTTCTAACTGTTTTATTCATTATTTTTCACTTTTCGTCACTTTATCACCACCGCTTGACCGATCCAAGCAAAAAATCCGAGAATTCATAATCTTTGTTTACAATTTTACATCAAACGTCATTGTTTTAAGAATGTTGCCATTAAACAAAAAAATTAGTTCCGTTTCAAGACTTTTTTGCCAAGCTGTACCTATGACTTAGACTACGAAACATTCTGAAGTAGTTACTAGTAGCAATCAGCGAAACAGAAACGAAAAAAATGCCTGACAAAAAGCAGAGTTGACTACGTAACGAACGTGTAAATAGCAATAATGCACCTCGTATCGTAGGTTATCGATTTTTGTTTTTGTTTACGATTTAAATACGTTCTGTAATTACACGATTCTGGTAAGAATGTCTGAATTAAAACTATGCCGAATATGTCTCAACAAAGATCTAAAGTTATTCAAAATAGGGCAGTGCAACTTGAAACAGTATTATGAAGAAATAACTCAGAACCAGGTACCTGTGCCTAACCCTCCCTGTCTTTCCGCTTTTCAGCGTCTAAAAGCGCACTTTTAACGCTGGTTTTATAGAATAAGTACTTTAAATTAAATCCAGGAAATATATAGATACATTCATTAACAAAAATATTGTTGTGTTATAGTGTAAAGTGTATAAAAATCATTTCGTCTTCAGGTTATGGCTAAAGATGATCTTCCCCAATATTTTTGCTACGAGTGCGCTGCATTACTTCACAAGTTCCATAAATTCAAAGAAAAATGTGAATATGGACAGTACACCCTAAAAAAGCTAAATTCTAATGGATATGTGAGTAAACTTGCAATAAAAGTTACAATATTTTAGAAATATTTAACAAAAAAACTTAAATATACTGCATATTTACAGATGACATATCACGTGATAGACGACATACGTAAAAACCGAACTGATGTCCAACATGCACGAGACTACATCAACCAACATGGCCAAAAACGTATTAAAACCATAACTGTTAAATACAAATCCGAAAGAGAGCCACTTGAAATGGAAAATGTAACTCTAAACTCTTTAGACACTGATGATGATGATGTAGTCAAATGTGAGTTCATACCAGAGTCAGACCATGATGAATTTAGTAGTAATATCAAATCTGAGGATGAACAGTGTCAAAATGTAGCTAAAATAGACTTAGTCTTTACTGATTTAGATACAAAATCAAATGATGTTCCCTGCCCTCGTGTTGAAAGCACACCTGAGACATCTGAATACGTACCTGCTTCTGAATACAACCCTGCTCTTACTGAAAACAACTCTGTTCCTACAAAAACAGATACAACAAGCTTGAATATAGTTGAAAATGATACCAAAAACAATGTACATATGAATACAATATATGAATCTGATGATAATAGATCAAATGATAATAATTTTGACTTAGAGTTAGATAATAAACCTTTAGAAACAATAAAAAATTTAAGAAGCCTTAAAAAACGTAAAAGGCCCACCAGAAAATCAACTAGAAACAGTAAAAACACATTCCAACACGAAGACTGTTCAAATTCTGGTGACGCCAACTTTGAATTAGATCTAGACATCACACATGAAGAATCAGATATTGAAGATATCAAGTCAAAAAAATGTCGTAGAAAAACTAGAAAACTAGATCAATCCAAACTAAAAATAGATATCAAAGATAAAGATTCCGATCACAAGTTTGTTGGTATAATTCGTCAACCAAAAGGTGAACTCAGCGAAGGTAACTGGGAAACAAAATTATTAACTGATGAAGAAGCTATGGAACAGTTTAAGAAAAAGGAATTTGACTCCAGATATGAACGGATGGAGTTTAAATGTACAAAGTGCTTTAAAGGGTTTTCTAAGAATGAAATGCTGTTAAGACATAATAAGTTGTGGCATGATCATGTAAGTATCTTTTAAACAATGCTGAAATTTTCCTTGAGCTGTTTAATCCACTAGCAGGCTTGTTAGATAATCTGGTATTTTCTAGTAATCCATTTGCTCAGAAAGTCGTTGATATTTTTTTTTATAGCTTTTCATAAAGGCAATGACCATCGTCAAGATTTTTTCTGGCCTGGCTTTCTAGTAAATGTTTTGGATCCAAAAGGCATTTTTTTAGTTCTGATACGAGTCTTTCCACATACAACTACCCATAAATCAAAAACTCACAATGAATAATCGATGCAACTGTACAGAAGATAACGCATTTGAAATCGCCCATAAATTTGGTCTAAGAATGGTGTTCTCCGCTTTTTTGTCACATGAATAACGTATTGTATTAAGTTTATCACTCATCTAGTACATACCCATAACAAAAGCTCTGCTTAGCTTGTGGCTAGATAATGTTGCGTGGATTGTCCAGAATTATTTATTTATTATACCTTCCAATCATAATTATCATCATGACGGCGTAAGGCGGCGGCGGCGACGTAGGAGGTTGTGGTTTCGATTTACGCCTTCTGACAAGCTTGTACAATCTCCAAATATTTCCTCTGGGGTTCTGGGTGTTTTTTATGTATAACACAAAATACAAATACAAAAACCTTTATTGGGAACAGAACTTATGTCTACGGTACAATTGAGGGCTGACTACCGCAAAAGTTTAAAAAACTGTAGCGGAGTCAGCGCCCCCCTTCAAATATATACTACAATATATACTATAAAAATATCTGTATGTAATGTATTGTATTAAGTATATCAGTCATCTAAGTACCTATAACATTAGCTCGGCTTAGCTTCGTTGGGGCTAGATGATGTTGTGTGGATTGTCCAGCATTATTATTAATTACAGGGCGACAACCAATGCCGTTTCTGTCAGATGCAGTTCAAATGGAAAAGCAAACTGCAGCTTCACATGCGGAAGCACTACTACATCTACAAGTGTCTACGCTGTGGACTCGAGTTCTTTGTCAAGTGAGTCATTTTTGTGTTATCTCGCAGAATACTCCTTCAAAATGTACAAACAATTGCCCCGAAGCGGTAATTGATTAAAAAATCATCATCATCATCAATCTGAAATAAAAAATAAATCTGATACAATAAAGTACAATTGTCGACCTATTTTTACTGTATTCTATTACCCTGTATTCTATTATACCTATTTTATTGTATTCTGCAAATAAAATGATTGGTTCTGATTCCACTAATGGACAAAGGCCTCCTTTAATGGCGAGTGCCCTGTCTTCAGCTTGCTGTATCCAGCATCTTTTTAATACATTTTAATTTTTTTAATATAATTTTTCTTTGTAATGTACAGACTGATATGTTGTAATGTTCAGACTGATAAGTTGTAATGTTCAGGACTGGGGCCGTTTTCCATGATGAGCATCATAACGGAGTCACACACACCTGTCGCCACTGCGGTGAGGAATACACGTGAGTATTTAAATTAAAAATTTATAGAAAAAGATATACTGATATACTTTATTAATTTTATACATCACGTTTCATAGTAACATTTACTACTTAAGACCTACACAATCGAAATGAGACTAAAATAGTGATAGTTTTATTTTTCAAAACATCCGGGTTCGATTCCCGGACTGAGTACAAGATTTTTTTTAAATGTTTGAATGCAGTTTTTCTTGTCAGTAAAATCGATGACATGGTTCCTAAGAAGAGATCTTCGTATGTCTTATAGTTTCAGACTTTTCCATACTGACCGTTTTAAATGTTACACCCTGTATATAAAAAAATATAATGCTGGACAATCCACACAGCACCATCTAGCCCCAAAGTAAGCCTCTCAAAGCTTTTGTTATGGGTACCAGATAACTGATATATTTAATACATTATATACATAGATAGATATTTTTTTATACATAGAAAACACCCAGACAAACGGAACAAATTTCTGCTGATCGTACACAAATTTGTTCCAAGACGAGAATCGAACCCGCAACCACTAGCGTCGCAGGCGCACTGTCGCCCGCTGCGCCACTAAGGTCGTCAATATTTATAATATTTCGATTATACTAGTAACGCCTCGCGGTTTCACCAGCGGTAATTACCGTTCCTGTGGGAATTCCGGGATAAAATATAGCTTACTAGCGACCCGCCCCGGCTTCGCACGGTTTTATTATACCTACTTATAAACCTTCCTCTTGAATCACTCTATCTATTAAAAAAAACCGCATCAAAATCCGTTGCGTAGTTTTAAAGATTTAAGTAGTCAAAGGGACAGGGACAGAGAAAGCGACTTTGTTTTATACTATGTAGTGATGTGTTATTCCAGACTATGACCTACCTCTGTGTAAATTTTTTGCGTGAAAGAGTAACAAACATCCATTCATCCATCCATCCATACTTACAAAGTTTCGTGTTTATAATATTGTAGTAAGATGTATAGACTTATTTAATAGATTATAGTAAGATGTATAGAGTTATACAATAGACAATAGTACATTGTTACCCAAGGGTTGAAAGTAACTTATTTAGTCCCAAGACGGGGTTTGGCGCCCGAGTGTAGCGAGCGTGCCAATAGTTCGAGGGACTACATAAGTTACTTTCACCCGAGGTAAACACTGTGCTTTCATTACGAATACAAGGATAATTATATAAATAAAAACATAAGAAAACAAATTAATCAAATTGCCGCTAACTTTTTTTTATATATTAGTCCATCTAGGACAGGCGAAAGCCATAAGGCCATACTGCCTTGTCTTTCGTATTTTTTGAATTCAGTCGCCAAGGCGATTTTTTTTTTAGCTTCAGCATTTATTCTGCCATTATCATGGTTCAATAGTAACGTTATAGCTGTCAGTTGAAAACGATTCTCCCTAGGAATGAAAAGTATCACTTTCAACCCGCTCTTCAGGCAACTTCAGACCTACTTTAGTATGTATGTTGTATGAGTAATGAAAAAAACTTTTCCTTACAGCCACATATCAACGTACTACACCCACCTTCGCACGTCGCATCGCAACGCCCACGCGTGCACTCTGTGCGGAGAGACGTTTGTGAGCAGCGCCGGCGTCGTCGTGCATATGAAGAGGAAACATGTCATGCATGTTGGCAACACTGTGAGTACAGATGTCTCTAAGCTATTGCATTGCTATCCCGTGATGTTGGAAACACTGTGAGCACAGATATGTCTCATACTATGGAAACTGATTTCTGTAGTTTATGTGTCTTTCCATGGCAAGACTAATTCAAAATTTCAAGAGGAACAAACAACCACCAACTTTCGCTTTCATGTTTATCTGATGTATTTTTCTCTTTCACACAAAACTACTAAACGGATCGGGCTGATTTATTTTAAAACGTAAAAACAGAAGTCACTTAGAGTACGATTTACACGAAAACGAATAAGAAACTTCGATTTTTGTAGTAGGCCCCCCGAATTCACCTTCTATAGAAAAAGCTCTCATGAATTACTTAAGTCTAAGTAATTGATTATTGTTCAATATAGTTATTAATTTTACTTATAATAGTATATTTTTCAACAGGAGGAGCCATCAACCAACATCTACTGTCAGAAGTGTAAGATATCATTTGTGTCTCAGAGCGCGTACGACACTCACTTGGCCGTGTCCGAGTTACACGAAGAAGAAAATAAGTGAGTTTAACTTTAACTTTTAAGCACTTATAGTACAGCAGAGTGATACCGGTAAAATCTCCCATTCAATATTTGACAATTGAAAGCCCTTTCGATGGCCTTCACGATTCCCATCCATCCAATTCCAATAAATTATCCATCGAAGGACAATTGCCAGTCCCAGCCGAAATTGAAGCCCATGAATGAACGAAATTAGTGTATTTGACACTAAATAGAACGATGGGCCAGCATATAATTCTCATTTTCAAGTGTAAATTGGAAAGGGAAGGATACAAATAATACTATTTCAGTTGATTAATGAGTTTTAATGTAGATTTAGGCAAAAACGATAACGAAACGTAGGAATTCGCTTTATTCACTTAATGTTCATTCACATTGACCATTCAGCCATAAAAATTGAGTAATTTAATTTGTCCCATCCATAGACTCAGAGTAAATCAAGTAAATCAAAAAAGTAAAAGTATCAAGTAAATCATATCAAGAGGCGCAAATATGCAGGTCTCGACAGAACCTACGCATTTGCTCCCCTTGGATTCGAGACCCTAGGTCCGTGGAGTACCGAGGCTCTCCGGGTTTTTAAAAAAATATCTGAGCGTCTGGTCGATACGACGCGTGACCCGAGAGCTGGTGAATATCTGGCTCAGCGCATCAGCATTGCCATAGAGCGTGGTAATGCAGCCAGTGTCTTGGGGACGCTTCCGACTGGTATTGACATGGATCAATTGAGCTACCTTTAGACTGTTTGCAACCGTCTGCAGTTAGCTCAATGGTTTCAATTGTAAATACTAGTTGTAATTTTTCTATTCCTTGCTTGTAATTTTCGTTGTTAATAAAGATTAGTAAATCAATATCTTTATTTCTTTAGGCTTACAAAATAAGCACTTAGACAAGTCAAATTTAATACTAGAGACTGAACAGACTGACAGAATGTTTATTACCCGGTCTCACATCCATGGATCCATTGAGAATAGCGTAGTTACTCTGCAGGCTAGTAGCCTGAGGCTACAGTACAGTTACAGGTGGTTAGAGTTTTAGTCTATTCCAACCTAGAACTATGCTAGAGTCTGAGGTAGAATAGACTATTTTTATATTGTAATTATATGACCACTGTGCTAGTGATAGAGGGACAGAATAGACTTTTACATTTCATATATAAATAAAAGTTGAATAAATGAATTTCAAATATACTACACATTAGATGACTATGTAATATAATTTTTACGACGACCTATGTGGCGCAGCGGGTGTAGGTCGCAGCAGCTTGCGGGTTCGAGTCCCGTCTCGAAATGTTTTACCTACGACCTGCCAGCTTTTTCAGGCTGTTTTGAATGTTTCCTATGTATTATTTATCAACAGTAGGCTAAACACAGGGATAGATAGATATCATTTATTGACACAAAAGAATACATGTTTTGGTTAGTAGTATCTTAAATCCTATGTTAGGTTTATCTAGATACTAGGGTTCTCTAAAACTATTACTAGGGATACTAGGGATTACTACTAGGGATTTTTATCTAGCGTAGACAAGTGAAAAAATAATTATAAAAATAAAAATTAATGCTGGACAATCTATACAGCTTCTATAGCCCCAATTTAAGCAGAGCTTATGTTATGGTTATTTCATAATTGACATACGATTCATTACATAGATATATTTTTTTTATTATATATAGAAAACACCGGATTTTTCTTTATAAAAATAATAATTATTATTTTTTGTTTCAGAGACATCAAACAACCAAAAAGAAAACGGAGAGATATAATTGCTAACGCGCATAGATGTCATCATGTAAGCATTTCATAACATTCCAGGGTTTGAAGTTATCATGATCATCATGATATGATGATGATGATTATCATGATCCTTTCTATCCCTTGATGTATCCAACCTTATTCGTCTTGGGTATGGTTGGATACAACAAGCTGGAAATTAGGAGGGAGATGGCACTTGCGCTGTATGTGGTTCGGGTGTTCCGGGGGATGGTATCCAATCCGACCATCCTGGAGATGATGAGACTGTGCGTCCCGGACGAGTATGTTGGGCGTCGCAGGAGACCGCCTCTGTTCGCAGTGCCTCGTGGCAGGACTAACCTGCTGAACAAGGCACCCCTGACGCGCACTATAAAAGCACTTAATCTAGTAGCGGCGGCGACCATTGACGTTTTCCACTGTTCACAGAGCGAGTTCGCAAGGGCCTTACTTTACAATTTGTGCTATTGTTAATATTTTTTTTTTAATGCTTGTGATATAAATTTATTGATTTTTAAGTTATGTACCTATTTTAAATATTGACTAGAATTATTTTTACTTAAGGATATGACCGAATTATTTCTATTTTATTTTTCTTTTTGACATTTAATTTTGTATTGTATATATAATATTTAATAATTGTAATTTGATAATTTCTTTTGATACCTATTTAATTATTTGCTTATTGTGTTTATGGTTTTATTAATGTTTTTGACTACTCTATTGAATTAGGTAATACCTGTAAGAATAGATGTAATGTTTTGAAATAAATACAAATACAAAAAATACAAATGATAAATATCCTTCTTGATAAATATCACGATAATTATCACTATTTTTTTTTTGATTTTAGAAAAAGTATATTTATAGAAACGTCTTTTTTGTGATTAATTTGGTAACCTCCTATCTACATATATTCATCCTCCTTCCTATATTATTCATATAGAAGATATATCATACAGAATATATCATCATCATCCACCTATATTAGTCCACTACTGGGTATAGGCTCCCTAATGAGCGCCATAGTACCCTGTCTGTACCATGCCGAAATATATTAATTCTAATAATTCCAGTGCGACAAGAAATTCAACAGCGGTCGTCAAGTGAGGGCTCACATACAACAAGAGCACCCCGGGCAAAGAAAGGTTGAGCGCGTTGTATGCGAGATCTGCGGCGCCGTGCTCTCGGTAAGTTTAACACTTTCAGTGCAGCTTTGAGAGCCTGGGCAGGTAAGCGTATAAGCGAATCGCTTTTTTTTATATAAAAAAATTTTTAGTTACATATCTTTGTTAGTATAGTAGGGGTGGTCGTTGAATGAACGAACAGTTTATTTAGACTGTTTTGTTGCCGTCGACTGATAAACTAGTTTACAGTCCACGCATAAACTAGTTTACTCGTGAACGACATTTGCATCGCGCAGTCGACGGTCGAGCGTTGCCGAAACAGTTTAGCTAGCCATTGTCTATTCGTCTATCAAGCATTCCGTTCTCTTCACACTTGCTCAACCTAATATGACTATCTCTCTTTCGCCATGCACTCGACTCAGGCGGAGATGTAATGGCAGCGGGTGTCGGCGGTGTTGTGTAAAAATAAACTCTATTTCAATGCATGACAATATATTATTGTACTAGATGCGCCCCGCGGTTTCGCCCGCGAACCAGAGTTTTTTCCATACAAATTTCTGAATTTTATTATACAACTCCTAGGAGTTATTCAAAAAAAATAAAAAACACGTGTTTAATTATTTATTTCATATTTTATTTAGAGTTTTGAGTAAATCAAACCAAGGAAAAATATTTTTTCACTCACACACACTCCTATAGTATAGTGCTTTATGTAAATCCTATGTTGGGTTTGACTAAGCACTAGGTTTTCTTCTATTTGAGCTTACTTAAAAATTATACGTAATAACTAGCCTAAAAGTTGATAATGCTAACTAATCAAGTAGTACCTATACCTTATGAGAATACTTTGTGTATGAGTGCAATGCGTACACTATGAGTGCACACATTTTGTATTTGTATACACAAAGTTTCGCATTACCTATTGTATCGGTGGTTTGCTTGGGGTTGGTATCAGGACGAAAACACTGAGTTTAAAGTAATTAAATTTATTTATCCAGAAGCACGTGTATTGGTTGTAGAGCAAATCCGAAGTCACATGTACCGGAAACGGGACCTTTTATTGTTAAAGTAACCATAGATAAAAAACAGATACTAAAAATGTCGGGTGCCAAAGACAACTTGTGTTGGGTTGCCAACACCTATCTACGACGACGGGAATGTCATAGGTAGACAACTTGTGTTGGGTTGCCAACACCTATCTACGACGGGAATGTCATAGGTAGATAAGCAACACTACTTATACACCGAAAGTGTATAACCGATTCGCTTATAAGGCTTTTTCTAATTGTAAACCTATGCAGGTGGTATAGCTTGCAAATCTTAAAAAGTATTATAAAAAAGAATGAATATTGTACTAGAAAGTAAAATGCAATAAAAATATATTATAAAAGTCGGATTTATCGCTGAGAGCGATTCCACCCAGGCAACCTTGTTGCGTCTCCCTGGTAAAAAGTTGCGGTCACTTCGAACTTCATCATCATCATCAACCTACATCAGTCCACTGCTGGACATAGACCTCTCCAAAATACTTCTTAATGCACTGAAATTATATTTTGTCCTAGCTTTTCCTAAAAGCTCAATAAACTAACACACATCATTACAAACAATACATAAAAAAAACTAAAAACATTTAAGTTCCGAATAATAAAGTTAGTAAAATATAATTTCAGTGCAGTAAGATGTTCAAGGGAGTAGCTGCGAAGTTGGTCCGGGAACACATGGATCAATTACATCCAGGACAGAGGAAGATTGAGAGGGTGGTGTGTTCCATCTGTGGGGACCTGGTGTCGGTGAGTCCACCCCATCGCACTATCACCACCCCATCGCACTACCCCCACCCCATCGCACTACGCCCACCCCCATCGCACTACCTCCACCCCATCGCACTAACGTGATTATTCGCTTCTTCCACAAATGAACATAAAATTATTATGGTTTAAGATATTTATTTCCTTCTCAAAAAGATTAACAATCGCTTGTGAGAAACAAAATGTTAAGCTTAATAACTATTGTTAACAGTTCGGTACGAGCAAACATCAAAAAAATGAGGGTACAAAGCAAAAACACTGTTTAGAGAAAAGTAAAGCTGTAGACACACTTACAAATTCTTATGACAAAATTTAATGAAGTATATTTTTTTTTTCTTTTTAGGGCTAGCTTTTAAAAATGTGGCATTTAAGGCGAGTTTTAAATTGAGATAGTGTTTTAAGGTCTTTGATACTTGTAGGTAAGCTATTATATATTCGTGCTCCTTCAAACATTATATTTTTTTTGCCATAGTTAGTCCTAGCTTTCTGTAGACGTATGTTATGTGCATTTCTTAGGTTTCTTTTGTGAATGTGTATATTTTTTGTAAATACTACTTCTGAGTGGATGTCACGGTTTAATATTTTTCTTATAAGTATGCATGTGTTATAGTGATATATTTGAGATATTTTCATAAGTTTGGTTTCGTTGTATATTTTGTTTGTAGGAGTTAGGTAATCATAAAAGAATAGTACTTTGATTAGTTTATTTTGTGTGATTTGTAGTGTTTCAAGGTTAGTTTTAGCAGCCGTGCCCCATACTTCTATAAGGTAGTCCAAGTGTGGTTTTACGAGACTATTATATATGATGTAGCGAACGTCAAGAGGTAGACATCTGACCATGCCACGTAGACATCCCAGTAGCGATGACAACTTGTTGTCAATATTCTCCAAGTGCGGCTTCCATGACAATCTGCTGTCCAGGATTAGTCCAAGGTATTTTTCTTGGTTCACCTTATCAATTTTAACTCCGTTTATATATAATGAATCTAGACTTGCAATTACCTTATTTTTTGCCGAAAAAATTATATATTTAGTTTTTAATGCATTTATGGTCAACAGATTGTATGAAAACCACCTCTGGAGAAGGTTGAGATCACTCTGAGCGTCTTCCATGATAGATTTTATATTGTTACCAAAGTAGAATAAGCAAGTATCATCTGCATAAAGTGTGATATGTCCCTTTAGACCAATTTTATGTATACTATCTATATATACTAGGAAAAGCAACGGTCCCAAAATAGACCCTTGTGGCACGCCGCACCTTATAGGCTGTGAACTGCTTATATGTTCGTTAATTTTCACAACTTGGAAACGATTTGTCAGGTAAGATTTTATTAATTGAAAGGCAGGTCCTTCAATACCAAGTTCAGAAACTTTTTTAAGTAGTATCTCGTGACTTATGGTATCAAAAGCCTTTTGTAGATCTATGAAAATTCCAATTGCTAGTTGTTTTTGGTCTATTTTAGTTTTTAATTTAGTAATGATGTCAATGGTTGCTGAAAGCGTGTTAGACTTTGTGCGAAACCCATACTGTCGGTCAGTTAAGAAGTTATTTGATGTTAAAAAGTCAGTAAGGCGTGAATGTATTATTTTCTCAAATATTTTAGAAGCAATTGGTAGTACAGAGATAGGTCTGTAGTTCCCAGGGTCTTGTTTCGAACCAGATTTGAAGATTGGAGTGACCTTAGCACGCTTGAGAGTATCCGGAAAAATGCCTACCTTTAGACAACTGTTTATACATTTTGTAAGGCATTCTGATATAGGATCTTTAATACATTTAATGACTTTAGCACTTATTCCATCAATACCAGTACTAGTATTAATTTTGAGGTTATTAATTAGTTTTTTTACTTCATCTAGTGTAGCAAGCCTAAATTGTGTAAGTTTGTCTGTGTTAGTAGAAGATGTTGCTTGTGAGGGATATGTGTGGTATTGTGACGGTATTTGTTGACTAAGAGTAGTACCAATGTTAGCAAAGTAATTGTTAAAGTGATTACAAATTTCTAGTGGATCTGTAATAATTCCATTGGTTGTTAGAATCTTTGAAGGAGCATTATTTTCCTTAATCTTATTGTTTGACAAATTATTAATAAGCTGCCACATTTTTTTAGGCTTATCTTTACAACTTACAAATTGCTTTTTATAGTATTCGCTTTTAGTGTTTTGTATATATTCATAGGTTCTATTTCTTTCTGTTTTAAACTTTTCTTCCATTTGTATGTTCCCTGGGTTTTCTTTGTGTTGTCGCCATAATTCGTTCCGTTTGTTAATTTTGTCTATAACATTTTTATTGATCCAATCCTTTGTCGGTGGGTTTATAATGTTTGTTTTGGTTATCTTATTTCTTTTAATTCCTTGTTGTATGTATTGTTCAAGATTTGTGTAATCGTCCCTTAAATCTGTATCTTCTATGTTTTCCATACATTTCTGAAGATTAGCGTAGTTTATTGATTCATATTTATTTTTTATTGGTGGTTTATGCTTACATTGCTTGACTTCGAAATAAATCTGCTTATGGTCAGATAACGATGATTCTATTATTGCCACATGAAGGTCACGTTCTTTGACATTGGTACAAATATGGTCAAGAATGGTCTTTGAGGTTGTTGTTTCACGGGTACAATACTTTTTATTGGTCTTATTCAGTATACAATAACCACTTTGTGTTACTATTTTGTTATATTCTTTTACAGATCTTTCTTTTTTTAGTAAATCAAAATTGAAATCACCAAATATGATGGCTCGTTTATGTTCTTGTAATTGTAAAGTATATGATTCGAAAAAATGTGTATTGTTTGATCTTTCTGGTTTATAAACTGCTCCAACATCCAAGGAGAATCTTTCCAGGTGGATCCATAAGTAGTGGTTGTCTTCTTCGCATTTGCCTCCTATGAGGTCATGCTTAATGGTATCATGGACAAATATCGAGACACCACCACCTCTTGAGTGTAATCTAAAATTGTAGTAGTGGTTATAATTAGGTAGTTTTATTCTTTTAGCTTCAGTTTCAGACTTAATCCAGGTCTCAACCAATATTACGACATGTATTTTTGGCAAGGCTGTTAATATGCACTTCAGTTAATCAAGCTTTCCTGGCTTTACCAAGCTCCTGATATTTGCGTAAAAAAAGTTAAGTGACGTTTTACTTCTATTTATTCTATCATAAGTATCTACAATTTCATATGTTATATTTTCAGAGCGGTCTCGTGTGTTGTTTGGGTTAAGCGGTGTTTTATTTAGTTTTTTGGATTGTTTTCTATAATTTTCGGACTTCCTCTGATATATTTTATTACTAAATTCCTTTCTCCTTCTTTTATACGTCTTTCTAATTCTTCTCTCAGTGTTTTTATTTGATTCTGTTGGTAAACCGTTTGGTCTGAATATATTTTAATGCTATTATCTACTAGGTTTGGCCTATCTCGGAGGATTTTTTTAACTGTTTCTGTAGACGAAAAACATGCTTTCAATTGTCTATGTTTACCAAGACTGTATTTCCCAAGTCGCATTACTTGTACAGGTTTAGGGCAGTCTGGAATAATGTTCTTAGTAATCTCTTGGACTTTAGCTAGGTCAGACGAAATTCTTTCTCGCCAGTTTTGTGCTTTTGATTCAGGTACTCCTCTGATGATTACATTCTTCTCCCTTCGGCATCTCTCTTGAATTTCATTAAATATTTCTTCGTTATTTAGACTTTGACTAACAGCTGGCTTACTTATTGGCATTTCGCGACTGAGCATTTCTACGCTAGTTGTTATTTTTATGTTAAAAAATTCAGTGATGATAAAATATATCATCCCAAGGTTGCTTGAAAGAGATCGCTTTTAGCGATAAGGCCGCCCTTTATACTTATGTCTTAGTATGCAGTATTTTAATGTATTATTTTCTTTCTTTGTGTACTTTTAATAAAAATAAAATAATAAAATTGTAATACTTTTCTATTCTTTCTATCGACATTTTATTACTTCTATAACTTTGAACTTATTAATACTTTAAAATTTTACTTTTTAAAATGTTTCTTTTCTTTTTCTTATTATTTTATTTTGTACTCATAAAAAGATAGTTATTTCTGATTTCATGTCTACCCCACTTTGTTTGGTGCTTCTGTGTGTATAAACACGTATTCTGTCATTTCTGTATTTATATCTAGAACGAAAGAAAGATAGCCTTGTTCATATATTATACTGTAAGAAAAAAAGAGAAAAATAATAAGAAGAAAAACAATATGAAATATAATAATAATTATAAAATAAAAGAATCTAAGTAGGTATTTAAAACTATTTACATAATGGGCCAAAAAGGACTCTATTTGAGCATAATGAATGCACAAGCCACGCCAAGTAGTGCCAAGTTGTGGCGCTGGGTCAGACAGGGCCTGGTATGGTGGCACAAAGGTGGCATAAAATGGTACTTAAGAAGATAACAAAAAAACATAAAAGAATAGTAACATACTTATTTAACAAGATAGGAAACACAAGATGTATAATGAAAAGACTGTTTTGCGGACTGTAATTTGTATATTGAGTGAAAAAACGTAAATTAGTCGAGAGCACAATACATTCATGGAAGAGCTACGAGCAGAAGAGAAATTGTCACGATGACAGATCAAAATGTGACAGCTTATAAATAGTGTTGCCATAAATTTTATGTTGATTATTACACAAGAGGAAAGATCTCTGTATAACCTGTGCTATACGTGTTTGTCCCCAGACGACGTACATCCACATCCACATGAACAGACACACTCGCAACAAGATCTTCCGCTGCGAGACCTGCGGGAAGGAGTTCCTCTGCGCCAACTCACTCACCACACACAAACTGGTAACTATAAGACGACGTACATCCACATCCATATGAACAGACACACGCGCAACAAGATCTTCCGCTGCGAGACCTGCGGGAAGGAGTTCCTCTGCGCCAACTCACTCACCACACACAAACTGGTAACTATAAGACGACTTACATCCACATCCACGTGAACAGACACACGCGCAACAAGATCTTCCGCTGCGAGACCTGCGGGAAGGAGTTCCTCTGCGCCAACTCACTCACCACACACAAACTGGTAACTATAAGACGACGTACATCTACAGACACATGAACAGACACACGCGCAATAAGATCTTCCGCTAGAAGACCTGCGGGAAGGAGTTCCTCTGCGCCAACTCACTCACCACTCACAAACTGGTAACTATAAGATGACTTACATCCACATCCACATGAACAGACACACTCGCAACAAGATCTTCCGCTGCGAGACCTGCGGGAAGGAGTTCCTCTGCGCCAACTCACTCACCACACACAAACTGGGAACTATAAGATGACTTACATCCACATCCACATGAACAGACACACTCGCAACAAGATCTTCCGCTGCGAGACCTGCGGGAAGGAGTTCCTCTGCGCCAACTCACTCACCACTCACAAACTGGTAACTGTCACTCACCACACACAAACTGGTAACTATAAGACGACGTACATCTACAGACACACGCGCAATAAGATCTTCCGCTAGAAGACCTGCGGGAAGGAGTTCCTCTGCGCCAACTCACTCACCACTCACAAACTGGTAACTATAAGATGACTTACATCCACATCCACATGAACAGACACACTCGCAACAAGATCTTCCGCTGCGAGACCTGCGGGAAGGAGTTCCTCTGCGCCAACTCACTCACCACACACAAACTGGGAACTATAAGATGACTTACATCCACATCCACATGAACAGACACACTCGCAACAAGATCTTCCGCTGCGAGACCTGCGGGAAGGAGTTCCTCTGCGCCAACTCACTCACCACTCACAAACTGGTAACTGTCACTCACCACACACAAACTGGTAACTATAAGACGACGTACATCTACAGACACATGAACAGACACACGCGCAATAAGATCTTCCGCTGCGAGACCTGCGGGAAGGAGTTCCTCTGCGCCAACTCACTCACCACTCACAAACTGGTAACTGTCACTCACCACACACAAACTGGTAACTATAAGACGACGTACATCTACAGACACATGAACAGACACACGCGCAATAAGATCTTCCGCTAGAAGACCTGCGGGAAGGAGTTCCTCTGCGCCAACTCACTCACCACGCACAAACTGGTAACTATAAGACATATTACATAAATAGAGGACAAATGGTTAACAAATTTTAATTATCTTGATAATTATCATGATAATGAAGGTGATCAAGAAGGATATTTATCTTGATAATTTCAAACCCTGGATATAGGCTTCCTCCGTCTCTAAAGAAGACTTTCGAAGTTCTTTGTATCTCAGCCTAAATTATTTTATGCGTCGTCGTTCATGAACGAAATCAATCAAATTTTGTTTGATTTCTTTTGATTGATTGATTTGAATAAAAGCCCCAGAATCAAAGGAAAGCTGAAGACAGGGCGCTATGGCGCTCATTAGGGGAGGCTTATGTCCAGCAGTGTACAAATAAAGGTTTATGATGATGAATCATTTCCAGTCCATCATAAGGTTGCGTGGAAGAGATCGCTTTTAGCGATAAGGCCACCCTAAAGGGTTCTTAGTCTTAGTGTGCAGTATTTTTAGGTTTTCTTTTCTTTCTTTGTGTGGTAGGTTTAAGTATATTAAAGAGTTTTCATTCATTCAGAAAAGCAACAATCAAAGGAAAGCTGAAGACAGGGCGCTATGGCGCTCATTAGGGGAGGCTTATGTCCAGCAGTGGACTAATACAGGTTGATGATGGTGATGAATCAAAGGAATTAATGTTCTATTTCACACTTATTACGGTACCTCGAACTATTGGGTAGATTTACGCCAATCCCAAATACCACCAGACGGTACCTCGAACTATTAGGTCGATTTACGCCAATCTTCTTTGCAGTCTCACAGCGGAGAGCGAGCGCACGCCTGCCCGGTCTGCCCCAAGCGGTTCAGTCTGAAGGCTCAGATGGAGGTGCATTACAAGCGGGTGCATTTGAAGGAGCCCTACCCTAAGAGGTACGCTCATCATTAATTAGTATTCAACTTTATGGTCAAATAAAAAGAATTTACGGATAAAAACAATAACGTTCGTTAAATACGTTCGCATCGGCAACCGCTGACTGAGGTGTGTAACGTAATGTAATTGTGGTCCTAACGATGTAGCACTCCAATAAGTACTATAAATCTGGTGTTATGGAAGACTTTTTGTCTTACCCCTTTTTCACCTTCCCCCCACTCACTCTAATATTATAATATTAGTAGGGATAATAATACTGGACAATCCACACCGCATCAAGCTAAGCAGAGCTTGTGTTATGGGTATTAGATGACTGATATATAATATACAATAAATTTTTTGGGCGATATTTTACATAGACAACAGCCAGAACCCCGGATTAAATATTTGCAGATCGTTTGTAATATTTTCATCAATCGTTCGATGCAATAACTGACTGGGTTTGTCAGGTGTCAGTCGGTGAATACTATATTTGATTCAGACTGTCAGTCATTTTTTAAAAAAATATTTCATGGCGAGAATCGAATTCTTAACCTCATGCGTCGTAGGCGGACCTTCGCTCGCCGCATTCATAAAAAAATATATTATTTGTCGGCTAAACATAAAACCTATTAATAAAGAAATTTACAATCAAGGAATAGACAAATTAAAACCACTAACAATTAATTGAAACGGTTGAGTTAACTGCAGACGGTTGCAAACAGTCTAGAGGTAGCTCAACTGGTCCATATCAATACCAGTCTCGAACATGCCGATGCTTATAGGACAATTTTTTTTAGTTATCTTATTATTCTTTCTTAAGTTTTCAAAACAAATGCTTTAACTTTAAACTATCGTTTGACCCTTTTTGCCCCCTTTCGGGGCAACCCTCCACAGCATCCAAAAGCCCAAGTACACAGATTGCCCAGTGTGCCACAAAACGTTCCAATCTCGCTCGCACATGGACACTCACCTTCGAAGGGTGCATTTAAAGGAACCATACCCTAAAAGGTACGTTAGAAAGCCACATAACTTGACAATACCGAAATATCCCAAAAAGGGTAAATACCGAAATATCCCAAAAAGCGGGATTTTACGGTTGGGTAGTTTTTGTGCATGCGACGTAAAATGCGGTTGTTTTTAGCTTGGGTAGGTTTGTTTTATGTGACTTTGTAACGAATCTTTTTGGGTGAATTTCCTTCAAATGTTTTTTTCAAGTGTGTAACAGGGAAGAAAATATTTTTAATAATCTAAAGCGGATGGTTTGTTGCAAATATGCGACGTTTTTTTGTGATGATATGGAAAGTGGGGTAAAACAAGATTTGAGATACCAAAACAAAAAATAGATCAATAGATTCTTAACTTATAAAGGTTTGTTTCACTTTCCATGTTACCTTGGACTTGCTTTGGACTATCCGGGATTTGGACCTTTTTTGGACCCCGTTTGGACCACAAAATCGCGCAGTGGGCCAAAGATTTGCCCAATTTGCAGCAAGCCTTTCGCATATCCATCTGATATGGACATTCATTATAGAAGAGTTCATTTAAAAGAACCTTATCCAAAAAGGTACGTTAAAATTTCACATAGAGTATTATCCCCCAGAGGGGGGTGTGTATTCTGATAATCGGGGCAATTAAGTAATCCGTGAACACCTTTTAAATCTTGCATGTTTAATAATAATACTGGACAATCCACAAAGCAACATGTAGCCCCGAAATAGGTCTATAGTTTTCATTACATTGTTTTAATAACATTTTTGTTTAGACCCTTTCTTGAATAAATATAAACATTATAGGATAAATTTTGCACACCTTCATAATATAGGCAGATTGTAATTAAACCAATAGAAAAATTACAACTAGTATTTACAATTGAGCTAACTGCAGACGGTTGCAAACAGTCTAAAGGTAGGTCAATTGATCCATGTCAATACCAGTCGTCGCGTCCCCAAGACACTGGCTGCATTACCACGCTGTATGGCAATGCTGATGCGCTGAGCAACCAACCAATTATAAATATTATAAAATATTATAATAAATGGGAAAGTCTGTATGAATGTTTGTTATAAGTAATCTTTGTAACTACTTAAGTTATTTCAATTAAATTTGGTATGTAGATAGTTTAGGACCTAGAATAGGACATAGGCTATTAAAATTTGGAAATTTTAACCTCTGAGGGGGTTAAATAGGGTGGTAAAGTTTGTATGGAAAATATTTTTTCCTCGGTTCGATTCTCTCAAAACTCGGTATAAATAAACTATGGACTGAATAATTAAACATGTATTTTTTATTTTTACACAATAACCCCTAGGGGGTGTGCAATACATTTCTGAACTTTGTACAAAAAAAAACTTGTTCGCGGGCGAAGCCGCGGGGCGCTTCTAGTTATAAATATAAGACCTTTAATACATACTTTCTAGCAAATAAACGATTATGATTATGATTAAAAATATATTATAAAATTTTATACTTAGACTATTAAATATAGTTACTATTTTTGAAATAAAATATATATTTCCAGGACCTACAATAGGAAGAACAGAAATCGTCAGCCACCGAACGAGATGGAAGTACCGCTCTACGCGTCTCTTCCAAAGTGAAACCAGAGAGAGAGCGGCTAGTATGAGTTAGCACGACTGAACGTAAAACCGGCCAAGATCGAGTCAGTTCGCGCTAGAGTTCCGTACATTATATATGTATAAAAACGTCACAAAAAATAATGTCTTACATGGGAGCCCCCTTAAATACCTATCTTTTTTAGTACTTGTTGTTATAGCGGCAAATACATGTAAGATAAGATAAGAAAATGCTTATTTGGTTTCCACAAAATATACAGTGTAAGCTATAACTAAAACAATAAATACATGGAACCAAAAGGGTGGCCACTCGGCGTATGCTGCGGGAGCTCGGGGAGCAACTACAGCGCTGGTCTTCCGAGGCACCTTAGAGCGCGGCACTGGCCATAACGCACTCTTTACAATATACATGTCATCATCTGTGAAAATTTCTACTGTAAAACTGTCATGGCTGACAGAAATGAATAGAAGGTAATGAAGTTTTAAAAACTTTTTGTTTATAAAAACTTCGTGCAAAACTCATGCTAAGGTTTCTTGTTCATTTGATATATGACAAAACAAATTTTAATCATTACAAAAAAGCTTGATATGTAAGTATGTAAATATGTAAATACGTGTGTATGTAAAAATAGGGATTTAGCATTATTTTTGTAATTATTGAGCCTCTGTGAGGTATCTTAACAATTTATTTAAGGTGAAATGTGTTTTTTTACGTATTTAAGATGTACATTATAATTAATAGTTTTAAGACAATTATGATATTTTAATTTTGTTTATCTCGATTCTAAGAATTATACTTTTAACATACGTATAACTCTATTATAATTAAGGAATTTTATAATATTTGATTTTATTTATAAAAAGCTTTTATTAGTTTCGCATAAATCTTAAATTTTAAAATAATGTGAATATTGGCGCAGTAATGTAATGAAAAAGAATTTCATTTGTGAAAAAATAAATCAGACCTCAGAACTTACAAAAATAATCTTGGCTTACAAAATAAAAACATTGAAAAATAGTAAAATTTTAGATAGATCTATCTAAAAATATCTTATCTTTCTTACCTTATTAATGTTAGTATAAATATTTATGATGTAAATAATATAGTACATATTTTATCTATGACTGCTTCATGTACAGTGATTTGAAAGCCATTTAAAATTAAATTAAGAAGTAAAAATACAATGAAATAAAACAATAAGTACTCAAATATGTTAGTTTTATTACGCTTCCTTAGTAGGTTTCCTACCTTTTATCAACTTACCACTGATAAAGATAAAATAGTAAAGAAAAAAACTTTCGTCTTTCTTTTCGTCGTTACAAATTAATAATGCCGGACAATCCACACAGCATCATCTAGCTTCAAGCTAACAGAGCTTGTGTTATGGGTACTAGATGACTGATATACTTAATACATTACATTTATTTTTCATTATAAATAGAAAACCCAGAACCCCAGAATAAATATTTTTGTCATAATGTAGGCATAATTAAACTTAAGAGACCTATAGTAGGTAAGAAAATGGTATATCTATCTAAAGGATTTGCTACGGTTCCACACTAGGCTTGGGGAACCTTGTAGACTGTAGTCCCACATAATGAGTAAATTTTTGGAAAACCCCTTTTTGGATCTGGCCCTTGATCCAACTTCTCGAGTCTCTATCTTCTATAGTCTTCTATCGAGTCTCTTGAGATGTTTATCGAGGCTCTTCGCCGTTAACAGAAACAGAAACGACTATTGGGACGATGGTCGCTGAATCAACATCCCACATGCTGACAACCTCGTCAGCCAAGTCAAGATATTTGCTGAGTTTATCTTTCTCAGCTTAAACGGAGTCAACATCATGTGCCTATGATGACATTATTATCAGGTAAAACTGTACCTAAGCGTGCTCATTATTTGAAAAGTAACGAGTAAGTTACTTACATACATACTTAAACATAAAAGTTGACTGTAAGTGGGTATTACCTAGATATTTTTTCACTGCTGAATGTAACTAAGAAACTTAACCTCAAAATTGTATACAACTGCACAAGTTGGAAGTTTAGGTGCCAAGGCAAAGACCTGCCCAGTATAATAACTTACAGCTATCAATGTAAGGAACTACCGAACTTCTGACAGTCAATTAAGCTCGATCTTACACGAGGTATCTAGAGGTAGATACTTAAGTAGGTACAGGATATTAGGTATAATAGCCACATGCCACATGGAGGGATAGTACCATAAATATAGTACATGGAACATGTTAATGAAAGAAAACATTACTTTAATTTAAAAACCAATTTAAACCGGAATTATTAATTTTTAAATAGTTACATTTTTGAACCGAGAATCGAACCCGCTACACTAGTAAAATAAACGATCGGCATGCAATGAACATTCATCCAAAAGCGTTTATCGAATCCGCAATCTTTTGCGTCTAGGTCTTACACCTATGTGATGTCGATCAAGTTACCCTAAACTCAAACTCTCCTGAAAATGCCTCGAACATTCCTCCAAAACATACTCGAGTTCGTTACCTATGCTTGCTTAGTTTGTTAATTTTGAGAAATCTCAACATATAGGTACTGTAAATCTCCAAAGGGTTTTCAGCATCTATTTTATACCTAAATGTAAATCTTCAAAATCATTACAAAACTCTTTGAGGAGCGTTCGTCCTTCGTTACCTTGAAATGACAGATCGTTTCGCCACTCGACAAGGAAATTAGTGAGTGGAGGATTTTTTTACCATTAAGAATACCGAGAAGAATTTGGAGGTTTATTCAAGTTTAAATCGAGGTGGAGGTAACGACTAAAGATGTGGGTGTTGGACTGTGTATTTTCTACTAAGTATTTAGGTAAAATTATTAGCCATTTTTCATACACATTCTTTGTTGATTGTTGGTAAGTATGTAGTATAACCTACAAATTCTGAAAGGCAACTTCAATCAAGTTTTTCATGAGGGTAGGCTACATGACTAGACGTTTTACGATCTGCCCAGTCATGTCACCAACATGATGGCATTGATTGAGAGCTTGCCTTTATGCCTTTGTGCGTCATTGTGACTTTGATGTAAAATGTGGAGAGAATGTAAGTGAAATACTCAGGCTAAAAGCGAAGGCATGGATTTTATCTGACGATATTTTATTTAACGACCGATGTGGCGCGGTGGGCGTAGATCCGAATGCGACGCAGGAGGTTGCGGGTTCGATTCCCGCCTCGGAACAAATTTGTGCACGATCTGCAGAAATTTGTTTCGTTGGTTTGGGTGTTTAGTAGGTACCTATAACAAAAATATCTATCTATGTATATAATGTACATATATCATTTATCTAGTAGGTACCCTTAACACGAGCTTTGAGTAGCTTACTTGGAGGCTATATGGTGCTGTGTGGATAGTCCAGTATTTTTTTTTATTTATCGTTAGGTACCTACCAATTTTTTTCAACCTTTTGTATGGTCTGTATCTTGCTAATATTTAATTACTAGATGTTCCTACGACTTCATCCGCGTGGAATAGTGACTTTGGGCAGTCACATAAACCTTACATATTTCCATACAAACCCAATTTAAACCCATTATATCATGAGGGTTTCATTATTTCATATTACACTCCTTTTTTGCATTAAAAAGTATCACCTACTATGTCCTTTTTCAGGCTCTGGAACTATTTCAATACAAAATATAATTTATATTGGTTTAGTTCAGACGTTAAAGCGTAACAGACAGACAGACATAGTTACTTTCGCATTTTTAATATTATATTATTCGTAGGGATAATTATATACCTACATAGGTTATATATTTATCGAGATTATTTAAGGCGCAAACAGTTTTTAGTTTAGTAGTTTAGTTTTACTTAAGGCTTAAACAGCACCTTAACTGGCGCTCCCACTTATTTTCTCTTATAAATCCGTTAAACAAAGGAATTTCCAAAATTCACACGTACAGTTTGTCAAACATATAAAAAGCTATTTTTTAATGCAACTGACTGTAGTAGTTTCATTTTGACTTGTTTAGGAAGAGATGCGAAAACAGAGTTTGGTGGCAAAGGCAACTTCTCTCTCGTATCTCTTCTTATACTGGGCAAAATAAAACTACTACAGAAGCATTAAAAAAACTTATTAAAAATTGTTATTTAAACAAACTACTAAAACTAAAGGTTGAAGTACCTACTCTTATATTTGCTTTTGGACTCAGTTTCGTGCATTATGCGTTCAAATTGCTAGCATACCTATCCAGCCTAACTACGTCCAGAAGCGCAGAATCTTCGCAGGCTTCGCGGAGTGACCTCGGCAAGTTGAGGATTTCTGTCGTTTGTGCATTCTCCCTTGCATTCCAGGCATTTCCAGGACTACGTAGGCAGTAATAGGCATAAGTAATTGATACACTAACACTCAAATCAAAACAAACGCCTCGAGCATTCCTACAAAACATACTCGAGTTACAACCTAACTTTAGTCGTGAACTTTATTAAATCTCTATCGAAAAAGATCCAAATTCTAGTTCGAAAACGAATGATAGACCAATGTAATGATGAAAGTTGTCAAATTCACGAATTGTTTGGAACTTCTGCAGATTGAAATCGGCTAGGGCGACTTTTTAATATACGCCGACATACCTACGTAAACAAAGTGATAATGCGTGAGTGTGTACTGTGTAGGTACTTATTAGATTTATGTTATGATATTGAAAACATCATAAATCGTTGTTAGAAAAGTCATTAATCATAATTCCGTGGAAAGGCTACGTGACGTGCTTACACCGTACGTAGCACGGCGTAGCACGTAGTTACGTAGTGCTCCGGTGTCTGAAGACACGCCTTACTGACGTCATTGAGGGTAGTTACGAGTAAATCATTATTGTTTTTAGGGCGCGAGTTATCATACCTTTGTTTATGTAATACTAGCTGCGACCCGTAGCTTCGAATGAAAATTGATGAAGTAGCCTATGTTTTATTCCAGGCCTAGAACTAAGACTATTCAAAATTTCAGCCCGATTCTTTCAGTAGTATTGACGTGAAGAGGTATCAAATATCGATCCATCCATCCTTACTTTAAATTATGTTACGATATGTACTATGTAACCATCTAACTTTATTAACAACGAAAATTACAATGAAAAAATTAAACTAGTATGTAGGTATTTACAATTGAAATCATTGAGCTAACTGCAGACGGTTGCAAACAGTCTAAATTGATCCATGTCAATACCAGTCGGAAGCGTCCCCAAGACACTGGCTGCATAACCACGCTGTATGTTGTCTGTTTGTTTTTTAATATTCTGTCATATTTGTGGGTCAAATAAATTATCTACCTATCTACTTTATACTAATATCTGCCCAAGGCTTCAAAACAGGTCGGCTCAGCCTTCCCTGCTTTACAAATACAATACAAAATATTTTATTTCTTTAACTTAAAATATTTTGTATTTTGTATTGCTTTAAAAACTACAATTTGTGCATCACTTATTTTTAATCCTAAAAAAACATAACAGAATAAGTGTCCTTATCGCTTCAAAGACCTCGAAGTCATCTATCTTTTCGCCAATATAGATAAGTCCACTAGATAAGATAGCACGACTAAATAGATCCCTGTCCAAATTACCTATCCATCATCGAGTACATTCAACCTCTCCTCAAGATTCTTTTGAACGTCTCGTCGAAAGCACTCAGATATATCTCAAGCCTATCTGATGATCAGTGACCGGAATTACATAGGTAGATAAGCATATTTACCTACAGTTCGAGTGTAGATGTTACATGGAGTTGATAATACCTCTTCTATGATCCCGAGATTGTAACAGGTAATGATGTTAAATCTCGGGATTTTAAAATCATAAAGTGGGCTTTTATTACCTAAACATAGAATCTGTTTATTTGAAATCGTAGGTATCATAATCCATTTCTCGTATTCTGACGTGAATGCCATTTATGTTATTTATGATTCTCGTCAGAATCCTTAAAATGGAAACTCGAACTTTAGGTAAATTTGTTCAGATAATAACGTGACAACAACGTGACAACGATCACCGCTGTTGAAGCAATGATGTGGTCTGTCTGACTGTGCGAGATAAATTGCCTACTTGAATAAGTCACAAATTTCACATTTCACGCAAAAAGTACTGAACGGATTGGGCTGCTTTTGAATAGTAGTAGTTCTAACCCTAGAATAAAACAAAGGCTACCTACTTCACATAATTACCTAACTGATGGGAGTAGGTATAGGAATATTCGTAGCCTTAAGATGTTTCCATAGATTAACAGGTAGGTACATATCACAACTTTGTTATCACTACATGTACCAGGTTAGGGTCAAATGCCAATAAAACACAGATATTAACTATAGACACGCGTCTGTCGTCCGCACCGCCGCAAGGCGAATGGCTGCGCTAGCTAGTGCATCCGACACGCCCGTGACGTTTAATACCCAGAATACTACATCTACCTTTTACAATGAATAAACAAAATGTTTTTTGTAACTTTTCTACAATCATTATTACAACTAAGATCAGACAGATAGTTAAATATTATTTGGAAAATGCTAAACCTGTACATGTAATTTCCATAATATGTTCTAACAAGTTTTAGGTTGGTTACAACCACACCTACCATACCTACTGTTTGGTACAATTTTAATTAACAAGATAGGTGCTTCATTAATCTATATGATCCGTATTTTGTTTAGTGAAACTTATATCACATCTCCACCTATTTCTTTACAAAAGAAATGACTTACTTATAATTTAATAAATTTGAAAGGGATACTTTATTACAACCATTTACCTAACTACTTAATCCAAACCGAAATGGATAAATCTGTTTTGAACTATTTATTTGTCATCGTTTTGATCACCGGTCCTTATTTGTGCAATCTTCCCATATGTTTTCTTCGACTTTACCTCGCGAAATACTGACAATTGTTGAGATAAACGTGTTCTTGAGTGGAGACCGCGACTTGGCAAACGTATTGTAGGACGCTCTCCGCCCACGCGGAATGACGAACTGTGGAAGACTGCTGGCAGATGCTGGATGCGGCAAGTTGAAGACAGGGCGCTATGGCGCTCATTAGGGGAGGCCTATGTCCAATAGTGGTCTAATATAGGCTGATGATGATGATGAGTGTTTCTTCGTAGTTGTTCTCGTGTACGTATCTTCCAGTTATTTTTCAGTTTCCAATCTAGGTATATCATATCCCATCTTGTAGACGACTGTGTGTAGTAATTGGATAGAGGTTTGATAGAGGACGCAGTATATGTTCTTTAGTGAGGGCTTCTCATTATGTAGTCTTTTTGAACCTTGTTAGATTCTGTTACTTATCTCTTTCTAGATGCATATTAATTTTTGTCTTTAGTTTCCAGACCAGCAAATTCTATGTTTAGGAATAGTTATATATTTATATTTTCTTGAAAGAATCTTGAATCTTTTATTCTTTATTAGGTACAAAGTAAAAGTAGTAGTTCTATACAAAGAAACAGTGTAATTCCGAACTCTTTGTAAAATAGTAAAAACTATCTGTGTAGGTGAACTGTTAAAAGTATATTTGATAATCTATAGGAACATACCAAGAAATAGTCAAATACCGAACTCTTTGCAAATTATTTCAAACTACCTGCGTATTTGAACTGTTGACATCAACATCAGATGATAATTCAACTGTTAGGCTACCCTCCTGTATAGCTACCACCTGGTGTGTCTAACCGAGAAAATATTTCTCTAAGCAAATTTATAGCAAGTACCTATATGAATTTTGTATGGTCATTTAGTAGTTTTAAATTTTTTGTGTGGCGTTTTAACAGCCTTCCATACCCAGCAAATTTTGAATGCCTGGGTACATCAGCTCAAGGCTGAACTGAAAGAGTTGGCCTTCTCATTGCATACCACAGGTTTGGTGTGAATACCAGATTACGACCTTAACAAATCTCATGATACTGAGTTCTGCATCATTGTCGATTTTCAGTAACCACGGCTGTGTATGTTTCCACGCAGCCGAGCTTTTGATTTTAAACTTTTATGGTACTTTAATAAAATATGTGGATCCCACGCAAACGTTAGCATTAATGGTCCCTAAGATTTTGTGCTGTTGCAAATAATTTAGGTACAATTATTAGCCATTCCCAGTGATTATTTTTTGACACTAATCCGTGTCTTTCTCAGTCGCTTCTCTTTGTGCATAATTAAACCATAATAAAGGTTGTTGTTGATGCTCACCCTCATTTTATACTTAAAACATATTGTATTAAAATATATCTGTTTATTTCGGTAGGTATACATCGTTCGGAACTCGACATTCAACTTTCAATTGTAGATTATTAGGTACATATTTACTAACCCATTCACTGCCCAGCCTCTGCAGTTTTACCCCCAGGGACGCGGCAATGAAAATAGTAACTTTAAATGAATTTATTGGTTCAATTTCACAATTAATTTATGTAATATTATTTTATTTTCTTTTATGTAATTTATTTATTTTCTCATGTAATTTACTCATTTACTTTAGCTTAGTTCAGTTCAGAATATTCGGTAGTCGAACAAAATAATATATGTTTACAGAAACGAAACTTTTCCATCTCGTTATTGTAGCTGTTTTAATTACAAAAATGATTTATTTGAAGTACTATTCAAAAGTATTTAACCTAAAATGGTCATTATTTTTGTAGTCTATTTAGGAAATGCAGCTAAATAATCAGCGATGGGAGGCAACTTCTAGGTCTGTCCTCCAGAATACTTGCTGAGCTGGACGCCTTTTTGACACATGAAATTTTCCATGTTCTAAATAAGTAAATATCATTCTTTTTTTTATAAATATCTTTCATTATTATCTTTTTAAACAAATTATGGTTGTACCTATTGCTTGAATTGGTATTAAATTTATTTATTCAATTAAATATTCAGTACATTTATTTTAGCCATATTTCACCAGTACCCAATTTAGAACTTATAAAGAATACTTTTAAACCCTTTGACATTTGTAAGTACTCTTTTGACCATTATTAAGTACCATATTACGTACAATACGTATTGTATTTCTTCTCACTACGAACTAAGTAGATAATTTGTTTTGTCTTGGTGAAAAATAACTATAGATGCATACACCTACATCTAATTTTTGCAAACCTCACGATCCAAAAGATTGATCCTTTATGAAGCTTCTGATATCTAATAGAGCTAGCTCGCTCATGTGCAAAAGCGTTACCCTCTTCGCGAGAGGTGTTGTATGTCTGTTGCATTAAATATAACAATAACCTTATGTATATGTACCAATGACATTTATTTTTGGGAGATAGATACCGTTTCGACCGTTTTTATCGAATCTACCTCTTATTCTATAGTTTTGTTCTTGGCAATCCAAAGATTTTATTAATGTTGACACTTGTACTATTTTGGTACAATCTGTACTAATTACATTTTTTTTTGGAAGGTACCGTTTCAGTTTTCAACGAAACTACCTCTTAATCTCGTTAGATTACTTAACTACTTTAGTTCTTGACAATTCAAGAATTTCATAAATGTTGATACTTGTACCATTTTTGTACTATCTGTACTAATTAACAATTATGTTTTGTTGGTAGGTACCGTTTCGATTTTCACCGAAACTACCTCTTAATACTTTTGATCTTGGAAATCCATTTTTTTTTTTAATCTTGAAAATTGTACACTATCTGTGCCAATGACAAATATTTTGGTAGGTACCGTTTCGATTTACACCAAAACTACCTCTTAATCTAGCCTGCCATGCAGCAGAGCAATACGTCTTGGGGACTCATCCGATTGGTATCGATTACGGATCAGTTGAGCTACCTCTAGATTGTTCGTAACAATCTGCAGCCGGCCCAACCGATCTAATTGTTCAAGTTTATTTCTTCCCCTTAATTATAATTATCTTTGCTTATAAAGTATAACATCTATTTACCATCTGTTAGCTATTTCGATTCCTAACCACATTTTATCATTTACCATTATTTAGTACTAATTTGATCAAAACAGACTAAACTGCCATGGAACTTTTAATTTCTTTGTAATTTAAATTAGATTTTTTAAATAGTTCAAGTATTATATTATTAATGCATTTCAAAAACTTTATATATATACAAACTATTGGAAAGTCTTTAGCTTTGTTTACTCTATTCTAACAATCTATTGATATCTAAATATTATGAGCTTTTTTCTTCTCAAATAAACAATTTATAAGTACAAGTCTCAGATCCAATCTGTTTACTTGTCAACTTGTCGTTAATTACATTATTTCTCAGAGAATAATATACTATCCATTCACATAAAGAGAATGTTTATTATGTTTACTTAGTACCAAATGAACTTTTTAAACTAATTCGCTACTGTAAGCCACATGTATTTGATTGCTAGAACGGTCAATAAATTTTGGATCCGTTCAATTTTATCGAACTTATACTTACTAGGTACCATAAATAATTTATTTTTTTTGGTGAAAATCTTTATGTACCTCTACTATATCTATCTGATATGCAAATATTTATTAGTAGGTACCGTTCGTTTGAACTACCTGTTATCAGATCTTATCATAATAGGTTTTTTAGGTACCGTTCATTAGAACTACCTCTTGTCAGATCATATCTTTGTGGGTTTTTAGGTACCGTTCGTTAGAACTACCTCTTGTCTTATCATTGTGGGTTTTTAGGTACCAACCAACTTCCGTCACCCAACTGAGTCACAAACAGATTTGCAATATTTATACTTGGGGAAGTCCTCAGAACCTCAGAAAGCATAACTAACTACATATAAACTTAATTACTTAGGTACTGATATTAGCATTCCAGAACTTTTTCTTTTTAACAATGTAGGTAGGTGATCATCTTTTCGTTAGACCTACTCAAATTTGCTAACAAAGTAATTTTGTATCTTTCTAACCTATTTGAGGGTAGTTATAACTTTCGCGAAAATGGCACGGCGAATAATGTATTTGTTGTTTATCAACTATGGTATTTATGTAGGCACAGGGTTTACAGTTTATCAAGGTAGGCGAATCATCGAGCATGTAATCATTACTACGATGCGATTATTTACCAGCATTTGTTTGCAACTCAGATTAGGCCGTCAGTTGATTTACCAATCGCTTATTTGGAATTATTGGCACTTACCTCTTATTTTTTAGTCACTGGCAGGGTCGCCACTTGTACCAGGTTAGGGTCAAATGCCAATAAAACACAGATATTAATTATAGACACGCGTCTGTCGTCCGCACCGCCGCAAGGCGAATGGCCGCGCTAGCTAGTGCATCCGACACGCCCGTGACGTTTAATACTCAGAATACTACAGCTGGTTGGTTGGAAATGTGGATATAAAATAGAATAGAAACGAATAGAAAACATTTGTTTTGAAACAATGAACATTTTTATTTATTTGTAAACAAAATCAAATCGAGTTACGCCTCTATGACGACCCTGTGCCGAAATAATATACGATATATAATATACCTATTATAAGATATAATATAGGTACCTACCTACGTCTATATCAACTCCAGTTCAGTTCGTTGTTAAATCACTACATAGTATAAAACAAAGTCGCTCTCTCTGTCCCTATATCCTATGTTTAAAACTACGCAACGGATTTTGATGCGGCTTTTTTAGTAGATAGTGATTCAAGGGGGAAGGCTTATACGTACCTATAATAAAACCGTGCGAAGCCGGGGCGGTTCGCTAGTATTTTTAGTTTTTTGTTGGGGATTGCCCAACATAAAACTAAAAATATTATGTAGTACGGGGCCAGGAATAGAAAACTTTTTACTATAGTTACATAGGTAGTTATAGGTACTACCTACCAAGAAAATAAAAGAGTCTCCTGCGTCGAGGTTTTAGTCTGTATATTACCTCTATGCCTACTATTAATTTTTTTATCAGGATTCTTCATATCTTTGTAGATACTTACATGGTAGTATAACCTACAAATTCTGAAAGGCAACTTCAATCAAGTATTTCATGAGGGTAGGCTAGATGACTAGACGTTTTACGATCTGCCCAGTCATGTCACCAACATGATGGCATTGATTGAAGGCTTGCCTCAATGCCTTTGTGCGTCATTGTGACTTTGATGTAAAATGTGGTGTAATACTCAGGCTTAAAACGAAGGCATTGATGGAACGTAGTAATTGATCTTAGGCATTGATTTTATCGATACCTACCTATTTTTTATCCATATGTATGCTCAGACGATAGAGTTCTATCGTCTGAGTTTGTATGGTCATTCTGCATAGATATTGCCAATATTTAATTACTAGATGAACCCGCGACTGCATTCGCGTGGAATAGTGATTTTGTGCAGTCACATTTATAAACCTTAGGTAACATCGAGCGGGGCAATTTCGACTATGGGGTTATTCCAACTAATGACAATAACTTTTATTTTACTTATATTAACTCAAAACGCCATCTAGATCCAAGTAGGTGAACAGGTAAATTCGACAATACTTCATAGATGGCTCTTCTAAGGCATAAACTGTCTTACATAAAGGCGCTTTTTGTCAGACGTCATTTTGCGCAACAGTGACAGACAGCGAAGACGCTCGTTACATTTTTCGTCAAAAGTTGTGTTTTGAACGCTTGTTTTATATATAATACATTACGAGTAAAGAAAATATAAACTATTAGTTGTTATTCATTTATTTGTTCTATGAAAAGGTACGTTTTGAAGAGATTTTTGAACAGTTGAAATTACCCCGCCAAAATAGTTAAGTGGGGTAATTCCAACTAACCTCAAGTTGTAATTACCCCGCTCAGTTTCGTATGGTGTTGAAAAACACTAGTGATGTCCCATGTATCGATTTTTTATAAATAGCTACGCCCCGCGGCTTAGCCCTCGTAGTAAATTATTTGTCAAATGCAGAACAATAGGTATCGAAGACCTAAAAATTTCAGAGATTTATTGCACGCCTCTTTGAGGTAGTTAAATAAAATGAAAAACATTTTTAACAATTTACCATACTTACTTATTATTTTTAGTTTTATTATTTGTATAAATTTAATTTAAATATGTAAGAAACTTCTTTTCATTTCTTGTTCAGTAGGTAAGGGCTAGCAAATGTTTATATTTAGTTGTTTTAGTTTGATCCAATTTATCGACTACGTTGATCGACATATGCGGCGCACCGCGCAGCCCTATATCTATGAAAAATAGTTGAAATTACCCCTCCAAAACGGTTAAAGTGTTTTTTTGCAACGCTGAGCCTTCTTACGCAGTTGTAACATACAAATTTGATTGAAAGATGCCATTATTATAGTCCAGCAGAAAATTTTTATCGCAATATTCGTATAATCAGGATTATGTGTGCCATAGTTGGAATTACCCCACCGAGGGGTAATTCCAACTATTTCTGCCTTGTTTGAGAAACTTCGTTCTTTTGAACATACAAAATGGGTATTTTGTCTAAGTGATAGGTGAAAAATGATCTCAAATCAAGCCTTTTAATAATATTTACATTCATCCAATCTACCTTATCGTTATCACAAACGAGAGTGCTAACTTTTGAAGTTTAGGTCAGTGTTTTTTTAGTCGAAATAGCCCCGCTCGACCTTACATATTTCCATAAGTACAAACTTTCATCCTCAATTTATAACCATTACACTAAATAATGCGCATTAAAAAGTACCACCTACTATGTTCTTTCTCAGGCTCTAGACTAGACTATCTCAATACAAAATATAATTTATATTGGTTCAGTAGTTTTGACATTAAAGCGTAACAGAGTTACTTTCTCTTTAATAATACTATTAGAATAGAATAGTAGAGGAGATACCTAGGTAGATACCTATAGTAGATACCTAGGTATTTATCGCTTTTATTTAAGTAAGTATGTGATGCAGTAATTGGTTTAGTTTTAGAATGAAGTAAGTAAGTAGGTACTCTTGGTTCCGCGTTTGGAATTAGTTTCGTCCATTATGCGCCAGCCTAATTCCGTCCAGAAGCACAGAATCTTCCTTAAATCTTCGCAGGCTTCGCGGAGTGACCTCGGCAAGTTGAGAATTTCTGTTCGTTGTGCATTCTCTCTTGCATTTCAGGATTACGTGGGCAGTAAACAGTAATAGGCATAAGTAATTGGTACGCTAACACTTAAATTCTTAAACAATTTCCTCGATTAAAACTAGCTTGAGAATGCTTTGACTATTCCTACAAAACATATTCAGGTTACAACCTAAGTTTAGTCGTGAACTTTAGGTATTAACCTCTAGCGAAAAAGATGCAAATTCTAGTTAGAAAACGAATGCGAGACCTATGGAATGATGAATTATTATTAAAGTTATAAGATTCACGAAGTGCTTGGAGCTCCTGCAGCTAGCTCCGATGATACCAGTGTCGCGTGTATATTTTACACCAAAATACCTACTTCTTTTGTTTTGTAACTCATTTGTTTACAAATTATTTCTAGGTTTTTAAATCGTGGTACTTATAGGTTTGCTTTTATTAACAAATCGTCTAGTGCGTCTTTTTAATACAGGTACGCCAACATACGAAAACAAAGTGATAGGTGTGTGTGTGTGTGTAGTGTGTGCTTAATATAATTATGTTATGATATTGAAAACATCATAAATCGTTGTTAGAAAAGTCATTTATCATAATTCCGTGGAAGGGCTACGTGACGTGACACCGTACGTAACACGGCGTAGACGTGACGCGGCGTAGCACGTAGTTACGTACTGGGGTCGAATTTCACTTATTTCAAAACAAAGATCTCAATAGTGCCATTCAATCAAGATGAATAAAATGAAGTTTGTGCATTTGGTATTCTACTATTTTTTGCGCTTTAAGAGACTTTCATAATTAGAATGTCAAATTGGTAGTTATATACCTAGGTAATCGTCACAGCTATGAATGAACCTCAAAAAGTTTGTGCTAGTAGAATGCCAAAAAAAGTTTAAAACTGACATTTTGACACGATACTATTTAAATGGTGAAGCGATTCATTTAGTGGAATTCGGGCCCAGCTCCGGTGTCTGAAGACACGCCTTACTGACGTCATTGAGGGTGAAATGTGAAGTGAAATCATTATTGTTTTTAGGGCGCGAGTTATCATGGTATCTTTGTTTATGTAATACTTGCTGCGACCCGTAGCTTCGAATAAAAATTGATGAAGTAGCCTATGTTTTATTCCAGGCCTAAGACTATTCAAAATTCGATTCCGATTCGTTCAGTAGTTTTGACGTGTAGAGGTAACAAACATCGATCCATCCATCATTACTTTAAAATGAAGTAACGATATTTACTATGTTGTCTGTTTGTTTTTTAGAATATTAAATCTCTATGTGTCTATGTTTCTGAGTCTAATGCATGATCTATCTATCTACTTTCGTATTTTTAAACTAGTATTTGCCCCCGGCTTCGCATCAGCTCGGCTCAGCCTTCCCTTCTTTAAAACTATCTAAAACAGTTTGTGCATCACTTACTTTTAATCCAAGAAAAAATTAAAAGAAAAAGCCATTTTATCGCTTAAAAGTCCTTGAAGTAATGTAAAGATTGTCAAACATGAAACCATCTATCTTTACGCCAATATAGATAAGTCCACTAGATAAGATAGCACGACTAAAAAGATCCCTGTCCAAATTACGTATCCATCCATCATCCAGTACATTCAACCTCTCCTCAAGATTCTTTTGAACGTCTCGTCGTAAAGCACTCAGATATATCTCAAGCCTATCTGATGATCAGTGACCGGAATTACATAGGTAGATAAGCATATACCTACAGTTCGATTGTAAGAAGTAACATGGAGTTGATAATACCTCTTTTATAATCCCGAGATTGTAATAATGATGTTAAATCCCGGGATTTTAAAATCATAAAGTGGGCTTTTATTACGTAAACATAGAATCTGTTTATTTGAAATAGTAGGTATCATAATTCATTTCTCGTATTCTGACGTGAATCCCATTTATGTTATTTATGATTCTCGTCAGAATCCTTAAAATGGAAACTCGAACTTTAGGTAAATTTGTTCAGATAATTACGATCACCACTGTTGAAGCAATAAAGTGGTCTGTCTGACTGTCCGAGACAGATTGCGCTTCTACTCGAATAGGTCACAAATTTCACATTTCCCGCAAAAACTACTGAACGGACCGGTCTGCTTTTGAATAGTAGTTCTAGCCCTGGAATAAAACAAAGGCTACTTCAGATAAATAACTGATTTAAGGGATGGGAGGATAGAATTACTCGTAGCCTTAAAATGTTTCCGTAGATTAACAGGTAGGTACATATCACAATTTTGTTATCACTACATAGTATAGAACAAAGTCGCTTTATCTGTCCCTATGTATGCTTAAATCTATTAAACTACGCAACGGATTTTGATGCGGTTATGTTTTTTTTATAGACAGTGATTCAAGAGGAAGGTTTATACGTACAAAGCCGGGTTGGGTTGTTAGTAGGTAATAAATAATGATACAAAATAAGATTCCCAGAATCCTTTTACGAATTCTCATCAGCTTCCCGCGGTTATGTTTCGGTAAAATTCGTTTTGAGCCCATTTCCTCAGCATCTCTCTAACCCTCAGCGGAAGAAAACTCATTATTTTGATTCAAATGAATTTTATAAAGAGTTTCAGGTGTTACCAGAGTTGAAAAGAAACAAGTTACACTTTTAAGATGAGGAAAAAAGTAAAGAGCGTTACTAAGGAAAAAGGATTTTTTTGTTTTCTGATTTCATTATTTTAAAGAAGGGCGGAAAATTCTTTCTTGACAAAACAAACACAGTAACTACCTATTTTTATTTTAAACTAGTGACCCGCCCCGGCTTCGCACGGTTTTATTATACATATATACCTTCCTCTTGAATCACTCTTCTATTAAAAAAACAGCATCAAAATCTGTTGTGTAGTTTTAAAGATTTAAGCAGTCAGTAAGTAAGGGACATAATGATATAGGGACATAGGGACAGAAAAAGCGACTTTGTTTTATACTATGTACCTAGTGATAACCTAAATACAACACGGTAACATAGATTACCATCATCTATTGGCAGATGCTGGATGCGGCAAGCTGAAGACAGTGCGCTATGGCGCTCATTAGGGAAGGCTTATGTCCAGCTGTGGACTAATATAAGCTGATGATGATGATGATACATAGTTAACATAGATCAGCATCATCAACCAATCTTGGTCCACCGCTGGACATAGTCCTTCCCTAATGAGCGCCATAGCGCACTGTCTTCAGCCTGCCGCATCCAGCATCTGCCTGAAGTCTTTCGCAGATCGTCATCCCATCTGGCCGGAGGATGTCCTACACTACGTTGGCAAAACGTGGTCTCCGCTCATCATTCATTCATATCACGAACGATTATTAGTTATATTATTGTTAGATAACGATCCAGTTGATAGATAGTGAAGATACCTAATCGAAATTCGTCAACCGGACTCGGGGCACTTATTTCAAATATCATATAATTAACGATTTAAATATCTTTATTAACAACGAAAATTACAAGCAAAGGAATAGAAAAATTACAACTAGTATTTACAATTGAAACCATTGAGCTAACTGCAGACCGTTGCAAACAGTCTAAAGGTAGCTCAATTGATCCATGTCAATACCAGTCGGAAGCGTCCCCAAGACACTGGCTGCATTATCACGCTGTATGGCAATGCTGATTTAAATTGCTTATCGCGTTGCGTATCTTATATTTTATTCACTTTGTAGATTAGATGAAAAGGTAGATAATTAAAATAATCGCAAAACAGTAAAATCATATTTTATTATCATTTAATCTAAGGATACTTACACGAAAAGGGTATCATAGGAACTAGTTTAAATTCTATACACAAGACAGACGAAACAATAATGAGATTCAGTTAATTTCAAGGCTTCTTTTTAAAATTCTATTGTTGTATTAATTATAATTATAAGCAACTTAATTTCTAGATGATACCTACTGAATTTTATGACAAGTTTATTTAGCAACTTTAAGAAATCTGATTAAGATTTTATACGTCTTAATGTAGGCCTTGTAATTTTTTTTTGAAAATTTTGAAGTTAGAATAATTACGATTTAATTCTAGAAGGTACCTATAGGTATAGGTAAATGAAGTGAAGGAACAATAATCCAAGAAAACGTATTTCCTAGCTGTGAGTGGTCAATCAAACAATAATAACCAACGGCCTAGCCTCCTTGACTTTCCTGACCTTCTGTAATGTTTTCATTTATTCCGAAACTTTCCTGCCGTCTTTGGCAAGATGTTGTTACTTATCTTAGTTTTACTTATTATACTTACACCTAAATAATAACGATTTGATCGATTACGTGTTTAGGTACATGTATTTTTACTTTCCTAGCTATAGAATAAAGGTAGCCAACGCTAAATGTAAGGTCTCCACCATCTGTGCGAAGATAGCTTAGACTCAGAAAGAATACCTCAATAGGAGTTTTTGAAGTTGATTTTATTAAGACACTGAAATAATTCTTTATCATTAGAATCACCTATAGCCAATGAGATATTAAGGATTTAAACACAGTGACGCCAGGACTCAAAAGAATGAGGTCTCCAAACGGTTGTTGTGCATCACAGCCCTACGCTAAAACCTTTTCATTTTATTGGTTGACATTTTTGTAATTAGTTGGAGCCAAGATGTAGGTACTTACACAGTTCTTATTACAATATTGATGATGATGATGATGATCTACATAGTTATATACACTATGTGGGTGGGGCTGATATACACCAAGTGGGTATTTCATTTGCCAATACATCTATGGTGTTGGTAATTCAATTAATTTTAGTATTGTAATGTTAGTTTTGAGCTACAGATAAAAAATAAATCTTATCCTATGTGTTTATCAGGGAAGACATTTAATTTTGTCAAACACTGCTGTGCGATTACGCTAAAACCGCCCATCCAAAATTGACATGCGAAAGCCATTTTGATGGCCTTCGTAATTTGAAATTGTATGGAAACGACGCGCGCGTTGGCCATTGAAATGGCTTTCGAATATCAATTTGGATGGGTGGTTTTTGCGTAATCGCACAGCTGGATTGGTGAATGCTGCTGATATTAACAGACTTTAGAATAAAAAAAAAAAAATCCATAAGATGGATTTTCCCTAGCATGTTGCTTACCTCTAAAAGAACTTCGATTACACTTTGTGTTACAAAATACATTTATCGACATTATATCTTAAATAAAAATATGGCAATTTGTAAAATATTGTGTTAGCTTTGGTAAATTTAACGGTCTACATTAAATTTACCAAATCTGAAACATTAGTATAATCGAGGCCAAGTAGGGGTATTAGGAAACTCCGTTTACTTACTTAATAAAAGTACCAGAAAAGTAGTTTGCGTTACAAGTTTAACCGTTTTTTACCATAAAACACTACCCTACCCCTTACCGACCTCAGATCACCCGTAAATTATCTTAAATTTTTACTACATTCTTCTCATTTTCCAATGAGTAAAATAATAGTAGATGAATCCTACTATTATTTTATTTCTCTTTTCATTATTTTGAAAGGCTTCTACCCTGGTCTAATTCACGCAATTGTCTGTCAACACATTCGCGCGAAATTCAAATACATATTGTCGCGTCTCGGAACGGAATTTCTGAATACCCCATCTTGTTCTACTAAAATCACACCCTAAAACTACCGCTAAACAAAGTAACACATCACAGCCTAGTATTCCCCTGCACTATATCCTCGTACAGCTTCTGCGTAAGAGGGATATACTCCCCCGTCTTCTGGTCCATGTAGAACATGGGGTCCTGATGCGTGAGGCTGTAGCCTTGCTCCATCAGGTCCTTCTTCTTGAGCTTGAAGGTTGCGGTAAGTGGGGTTTCGTGGAGGATCCTGGGGAAGATGAATATTTAATTCACTACATCACACATAGTATAAAACAAATATTATAAACGCGAAAGGTTGTATGAATGGATAGATGGTTGTATGGATGATGCAGAGAGGCCTTACAAGGGAAGATTGGACTTAAATTGAGTAAAGGAAGTTACCGGATGCCGAAAGAGGACTGGCATACACGGGTAGTTTGGTTGGACTCGCTTTAAGTAAAGTAACTTATCTAATGCAGAGAGGTCTGGCGTACACGGATAGATAGAACTGAACTTGAGGAAAGTATGTTACCTGATGCAGAAAGGCCTAGTGTACAATGGTAGCTTAAGTTCACCTAAAGTAAAATAACTCACCGGATGAAGAGAGGCCTGGCGTACAGACTGGAATTACCTGAAGTAAAGTCAGTTACCTGATGAAGAGAGGCCTGGCATACACGGGTAGATTGGACTTTAGACCCTTGGCGAGGAGAGACAGGTCCAGCTTGTTGTCAGGGTCGATGATGGCGGCCATGCCGGCTTTACCTTCCACGTTTGGGATCTAGAAATTTAATTAATTTATTAATTTTCAACTCAGTATGCGGTTACAGGTTTATTTACTCATGTGGTTACAGTAAAGCCTCTGTGACAAAGAAATTTGTATAGAACTAGTATCTTACTTCCTATTATAAAGTGAAAGCTGGTAAGTATGGATGGATGGATGGATGGATGGATGGATGGATGGATGGATGTTTGTTACTCTTTCATGAAAAAACTACTGAACGGATCGGGCTGAAATTTGAATAGACGTAGTTCTAGCTCTGGAATAACACATAGCTACTTTTCATCTCATGAATACACAACGCGTGTGAAGCTGCGGGCAGATGATAATGAACTGTACTGTTTTATGAGAAATAATTTTCTTGAAACCTATATCGCTGGAAACGCAATTACACTACCCAACGCTAGTTAGCCTCATTAAAAAATCTCCAACATGGGTTAACTGATAACTGATCAGTCTGATAACAAATAAGTTTCCTTACCTTAACTCCAAATACAACGGCATCCTTGAGTCCAATCAGTGAGCTGATGACTCCTTCCACTTCTGCAGTTGAGACGTTCTCACCACGCCATCTGTCAGTTGAAAGAAATGGTCAGATAGGGATGAGGTCGTAGCAGACACATCAAAGGATACGCCGCAGATTTACAAGTCTTCTAAATGGATACTTGGTCCTTCAAAATAAGAAAGGACAAATATTAAAACTAATAATAATTTCTTTCTTTCTTTAAATAGGGATGAGGCAGAAACATCAAATGATTTGCCAGAGATTTATTTCTTCTGAGAGGAAACTTGGTCCTTCAAAAGATAAATAACGAAATAAAAAAAAACTACTATAAGCGATTAAATCGAAACGAAGTCATGAAACGATAAGCGAGTTTTAAGGGCCTCCATCTAGATACATGAAGATAACTCAGACCATAGTAAATTTGCGTCATTGCGACCACCATATCTACTCCAGATTCTAACGATTGTTTTCTCTCTTTATTCAAAAACTCCTTCAGAATTTTACCTGAACGTATCTCCAGTACGATCCTTGAAATAGAAATATCCGAAGTGATCCATAACAAGGATGTCGCCCGTGTTGAAGTAACAGTCCCCTTCTTTCTTCACGCTCCGCACTATCTTCTTATCGGAGTCAGTTTTGTCCGCGTACCCTGAGAAGGTTAGGATCGCCTTCTTTGGGTCTATTTTTCCAAGGAGCAGCCCTGGGAACAGAAGTAAAGCATATAACTTAGCTGATGATTTAATTTAATTTAAAGAACCTGCAAAAGAAATAAAATTGTCAACAATGGAAAATAGTATGTATGGTTTAGGTTGGTTACTTTTAGTAGTTTACTTAGTTGCCCGTGTTAGTCTTACCTCCTGAAATTCTTTTTAAGCTTTTGTACAGTCGTAGGTAAACTTTACCATTTAAAAAGATGATTATAAATTCAGTTACATGTGGAATCCTCTAGTCGTCATTTTACTTGAAAGATTTACCCAAGGTCCCAACGTCTCTTCCCTCATTTTTAATTTTTGGACCGATGGAACCTAATATTTGAATAATACGGATCTTAAGTAATTAATTAGATTAAAGTTGGGATTCTGATCGTGATTGGAGATCACCAGAGAAAATGATAAATGGATGTGAGAGAGGCCGTTATCCAGCAGTGGAGCAAGAGAGATTAAAATCTATCAGATCAGACCTGGCTCGTGAGGTCCACAAGTAATGCATCTTCCATCGCTGTCCCTCAGTATTTCTCCCGTGATTTCATCACATCTGGAACAAACACACTATTAAATACATCACCTTTATTTGCGAAAGAGTACTCTGAGTGGAAAATATTAAAATGACTTACTTGACTAGAGTTAATGGGTAGATGGAAGACACCAATCGGCTTAGGAAACCAATGGCACCAACTTTCGAATCCAAGTTTACTGCAAAGAAAGAAACACATTTAAGTCATAAAAGCTTTAGGTTACTATTTGCTTGCATGTATACAAAAGAAAAGGAAGATCACTCAATAAAATCATGTGAGCAATGACAGAGTTGTGCCAATTCAGACGCAAGTTTGCTTTATCAAAAGGTTGAATTTGAAAACTAAAACAAAACTATAGAATTTAAACAAGTTTGGTGGTAGCTACTTTAGTTTTTTGCAATTATTTCAATCGGTTGCAAACAGTCTGAACGTTGCTCAACTGATCCATGTCAATACCAGTCGTCGCGTCCCCAAGACACTGGCTGCATTACCTACCACGCTGTATGGCAATGCTGATGCGCTGAGCCAGATACTCACCAGCTCTAAGGTCTCGCGTCGTTTCGATCGACCAGACGCTCAGATTTTTTATTGGAGTAGTCTTTTTTGTATTTTTTTAAGAATGCGATATAGCTAAATTATTAAGAATTTCGTTAAATAAGAGAAAGAGAAAGAGAGAGATGGAGAATTGTTTTTATTTGCTTAAAAAATTCTACGCAACAACGAAGGACGAATAAAGCGGTATTACGCTACACGTTATTCAGGGCCCGGTAGTTAGGGCGATTAGGGAGCACAACAGCAACAGATTAGGGAGCCAGGTCCGTCCCTTAGGGACCCTAAATCTTATTACACCACTCTTAGTTAGGGTTAGGGTCCCTGAATAACGTGTAGTGTAATACCGCTTTTAGTTGTATGTAAACTAACTCCTTACCCAGATTGCTGTTCCCCTCAGTAGCCCCATAGAACTCCATGACCCTGGATATCCCGAAGCGCGTGACGAACTCCTGCCAGATCTGTGGTCTCAGTCCATTGCCGAAGATGACCTTCACTGGATGCGCCTGGTCTTTGGGACCAGGGGGGACGGCGAGCAGGTAGCGGCAGATCTCGCCTATGTATTGGGCTGCCTGGGGTTGAACGGTATTCAGAATTTTAGAGGTTACACCACAGAACGTCAGCACTGACTTTTATGCCTGATCTAAACATCTTGGAAAGATGTTCAAAACTGCTTAGGTACCTTTAATTTTTAAATTTTAATAATATTATAAAAGCGAAAGATTGTAGGTATTGATAATGGATGGATGTCTCTCTTTCTGGCAAAACTACAGAATGGATATGGATGTAATTTGGCACAGAGATAGATTATAGTCTGGAATAACACATAGGCTATATTTTATCCCGAAATTCCCACGGGAAAGAGAATTACGCGGGTGAAACCGCGAGGTGCTGCTAGTATTTTCTTTATTTAAAAACTAGAGGTAGGTAAGTAGTTTTGATCGCTTGTTTTTTTTTTGATGGATTTAACTAGAGGTAGGTAAGTAGTTTTGATCGCTAATTATTTATGTGTGTCTCTCAGTGACCAGCCACCCAAGAGGAGTAAATTGAAAAACAGCGCTGCATGCATATAAGTTGCAGCAAAAGCTGAATTGACTCCTTTTGTCTTAGTTTTTATTTTCCCGGCGTCCACTACCCCGCCAGCGTCAATGTCTGTTAGTGTGAACTCACAGTGCATCCATACTTCGCCGCATCACTCCAGTAGTTGGATGCTGAGAACTTGCTCCTCAGAGCCACTGTACAGCCTAGGATCAGAGCCTGCCCAGCTCCTAGAAACCCCGCCAGCGTCAATGTCTGTTAGTGTGAACTCACAGTGCATCCATACTTCGCCGCATCACTCCAGTAGTTGGATGCTGAGAACTTGCTCCTCAGAGCCACTGTACAGCCTAGGATCAGAGCCTGCCCAGCTCCTAGAAACCCCGCCAGCGTCAATGTCTGTTAGTGTGAACTCACAGTGCATCCATACTTCGCCGCATCACTCCAGTAGTTGGATGCTGAGAACTTGCTCCTCAGAGCCACTGTACAGCCTAGGATCAGAGCCTGCCCAGCTCCTAGAAACCCCGCCAGCGTCAATGTCTGTTAGTGTGAACTCACAGTGCATCCATACTTCACCGCATCACTCCAGTAGTTGGATGCTGAGAACTTGCTCCTCAGAGCCACTGTACAGCCTAGGATCAGAGCCTGCCCAGCTCCTAGAAACCCCGCCAGCGTCAATGTCTGTTAGTGTGAACTCACAGTGCATCCATACTTCGCCGCATCACTCCAGTAGTTGGATGCTGAGAACTTGCTCCTCAGAGCCACTGTACAGCCTAGGATCAGAGCCTGCCCAGCTCCTAGAAACCCCGCCAGCGTCAATGTCTGTTAGTGTGAACTCACAGTGCATCCATACTTCGCCGCATCACTCCAGTAGTTGGATGCTGAGAACTTGCTCCTCAGAGCCACTGTACAGCCTAGGATCAGAGCCTGCCCAGCTCCTAGAAACCCCGCCAGCGTCAATGTCTGTTAGTGTGAACTCACAGTGCATCCATACTTCACCGCATCACTCCAGTAGTTGGATGCTGAGAACTTGCTCCTCAGAGCCACTGTACAGCCTAGGATCAGAGCCTGCCCAGCTCCTAGAAACCCCGCCAGCGTCAATGTCTGTTAGTGTGAACTCACAGTGCATCCATACTTCGCCGCATCACTCCAGTAGTTGGATGCTGAGAACTTGCTCCTCAGAGCCACTGTACAGCCTAGGATCAGAGCCTGCCCAGCTCCTAGAAACCCCGCCAGCGTCAATGTCTGTTAGTGTGAACTCACAGTGCATCCATACTTCACCGCATCACTCCAGTAGTTGGATGCTGAGAACTTGCTCCTCAGAGCCACTGTACAGCCTAGGATCAGAGCCTGCCCAGCTCCTAGAAACCCCGCCAGCGTCAATGTCTGTTAGTGTGAACTCACAGTGCATCCATACTTCGCCGCATCACTCCAGTAGTTGGATGCTGAGAACTTGCTCCTCAGAGCCACTGTACAGCCTAGGATCAGAGCCTGCCCAGCTCCTAGAAACCCCGCCAGCGTCAATGTCTGTTAGTGTGAACTCACAGTGCATCCATACTTCGCCGCATCACTCCAGTAATTGGACGCTGAGAACTTGCTCCTCAGAGCCACTGTACAGCCTAGGATCAGAGCCTGCCCGGCGCCCAGGACCCCGCCAGCGGTGTGGTGAAGCGGGAGGGGGTCGTAGATGATATCTGAGGAGGTGAGGCGAGCGGCGGTGTGGACTCCAAGGGGGATGAGGAGGAATCTGGTGATGAGGGGAAATATTTGTTAAAAAAAGTAAAAGATCATTTTATTGACTGATATATGTAGGCCTTATATTATTTAATTGTTAAGCGATCGGCTTTGTTACAAACGCACGCCTGCGAAAGTTTATATGGACGTTTATTCACGCAAAAACTACTAAAAGGATCGGAATCGGAACTACTGAAATTTAAAATAGTCGTAGTTCTAGCCCTGGTATAACACATAGGCATCTACCCATTCTTCCCATAAACCAGTTTCCCTGGAATAGAAATAGCCTTGAGACGTTTTTATAGAACAACGCGAAGCCGCGGGCAGTTATCTAGTACCTATAACACAAGCTCTGCTTAGCTTGGGGCTAGACGATGCTGTGTGGATTGTCCAAAATTACATAGTTTTTTTAAACACTTTAAATTGTTTCTCTCACCTTATATTTGTGATAATAGCAGCTTTAGGCAGCCCTGTGGTCCCACTTGTATAAATATACAACACGGTATCCCTTGGCTTTGTCTGCACAATATCCGTGAAGGGCTGTGACGTCATTTCGCGCAGTTCGGATGATAGAGGGATGGTGTTCTGCAGAACAGGTGCGCTGTCTCGCTCTGGCGCGTTGTATTGAAAGAGGGGGATGTCGGAGATGTCGGATTGGATTGCTTTTATTGCTGAAAGATATAGTTATTATATTAAAAATATGAACAACGAAAATTACAATCAAGGAAAAGAATAAAATAAAACTAGTATAGACAAATGAAACTCTTGAGCTAACTGCAGACGGTAGCAAACAGTCTAAAGGTCGCTCATCTACGAGGGCTGGTACACTAGTTTTATGGGAGTTGGGGAGGCCCATTGTGTGGGACGCTACATGCAACACACTTGCACCTTCCTATCTTCCAAGGACATCCACGAGGGCTGGTGCGGCGGCAAATCTGGCTGAGGATCTCAAAACGCGCAAATTTGCAGGTCTCGACAGAACCTACGCATTTGCTCCCCTTGGAGTCGAGAACCTAGGACCGTGGAGTACCCAGGCTCACCGGGTTTTTAAAAAAATATTTTTCTTTCTGTTTTCGTAGCTCTTCATATAGGAGGTTTTTAGCTAAACCACTACAATCAAAATGAAAAAGTTAATTAATTATGGGGTGGATTTTATTATGTTTGACCTAGCCTTCATTTAGGTATTTAAAATTTATCTATACTTATAATAAAACTGTAACAGGTCCAAATCTGTACATTGAAGATATTTTGAAAATTTTTTTTGGAGGGCACTCTAATATCGATACTCAAGCCAAAACTGTAATTTTTTTCATTCATGTCTGTCTGTCTGTCTGTCTGTCTGTCTGTCTGTATCGTAAACGCGCATCACGCCGAAACTACTTGATGGATTTAAATGAAACTCGGCATGATTATAGGTCATACTACGAGGAAGGACATAGGATACTTTTTATCCCGGAATTCAGTAAGGTTCCCATGGGAGAGGGTATGAAAGTAAAAATCCTTTACCGCGCATCACGCCGAAACTGCTGAATGACTTGGAATGAAACTTGGGACGATTTGAGTTCATACTACAAGGAAGGACATGAGATACTTTTTATCCCGGAATTCGGTAAGGTTCCCCTGGGAGAGAGGGTGAAAGAAAAATTCTTTAACCACGCATCACGAGGAAGTGAATGAATTCGAATGGAACTCGGGACGATTGGACATGGGATACATTTTATCCCGGAATTCGGTAAGGTTCCCCTGGGAGAGAGGGTGAAAGAAAAATTCTTTAACCACGCATCACGAGGGAAGTGAATGAATTCGAATGGAACTCGGGACGATTGGACATGGGATACATTTTATCCCGGAATTCGGTTTGGTTCCCCTGGGCTATACGGGTTTTCAAAATTTCTCACAGCATTTGAACGACGCGCGCGCGTCGTTCAGATGCTGTGAGAAATTTTTGAAACGACTTTTCCCCTGGGAGAGAGGGTGAAAGAAAAATTCTTTAACCACGCATCACGAGGGAAGTGAATGAATTCGAATGGAACTCGGGACGATTGGACATGGGATACATTTTATCCCGGAATTCAGTTTGGTTCCCCTGGGCTATACGGGTTTTCAAAATTTCTCACAGCATTTGAACGACGCGCGCGCGTCGTTCAAATGCTGTGAGAAATTTTGAATTGATTGATTGATTTGAATTGAACTGATAAACGCGTAAGTTTGTAAGGATGAATGGATAGATGGATGGATAGATTGATAGATGGATGGACGTGTGTTACTCTTTCACGCAAAAACTGCTGAACGGATCTGGATGAAATTTGGCACAGAGATAGATTATAAGCTGGAATAACACATAGGCTTTATTTTATCCCGAAAATCCCACGAGAAAGGAATTACGCAAGTAAAATAGCGAGTACTCGAAATACTAATTATGCGCAGACGAAGTCGCGGGCACCAGCTAGTATGTAATAAAATTCATAATAAAATTAGAAGGAAATATAGGTAATTCAAGTAAGTAGGTACAGTATAAATGGAATCAACTTTTGCCAAATTATACTACGTAACCGGTTAAAAGCAGATAGGTTCTCATAGCTATTGAATACCATAATAGTATAAAATTATTCAGCAACTAATTATACGTATATAATCAGCTAAGACAAGTTCAGAGTTTCTATCCCCTTAGAATACTAATTTGTCATTAGGTCATGACACTTTTAGTTGCGTATACCTATTTTTTATTAACGAGACGATATATTTCATGGGAGACTAAGCTTCCATTTTCTCAATAATGATTACGGAACAAAGCCTGTTGTCTTTCCTTGCTATTTTGTTCTCGTGAGAATTATCCAAACAACACGTTACTAGCCTACCTAAATGAAGTATAGGACCAGTTATAATAATGACAATGAACAATTTGTTAAGAGACATATTGATTGGTTATGACATCTTGGATTTCTAGCGTAGTTTTGGGTTACAACGTAAATGCAGTAGGTAACCTACCAACAGCCATAACATCCTTATGAAGGAGTAGGAACTCTTGATCAAGTCAAAGTGCTTTATTTCCTCAATTCCTTAGGTACAGGACTCTTATACTTGTCAAAAGTTCTTTGAAGAGCTTTACTTCATCTGACAAAGATTGATTCAACGATAGGTTCTTTGCTATCATGTGGTTTATGTTAGGTTGAACGTTAATCTTTCTTACCCTCACCTTCGAGGTCACATTCACATCCATAAAGTCATTTCCTGCCACCTTCAATCAATCCAGATTTTACCACGACAGTAAGAAAGAAGTGAATTTTTGGCAGCTTTCAAAGGAAAAGGGCAGCTGCCAAATTATGTTCCATTGATGATTATCTAAACTTCTCTATCATGGCGTTCCTAGTGAAAAGGTCAGTTACAGCTAGTAAATAAACAAGAACAGTTAAATTACCATCAGTCATCTCATCTCCAAATATAACAGCTTTGCAATGCGCGATGTTCAGGACATGGGCTAACTGCGCGCCTCGCAGGTTGGTGTTGACCAACGCCGTGGTGACTCCGATCTTGGCCAGGCCGAGCCAGATGAAGGGGTACTCGGGACAGGTCTCCTTGAAGAGAGCTATGACCTCGCCGTGCTTGTAGCCCTGTCTTTTGAAGTACCAGGCTATGCGGTTGCTGATCGCGTCGCCCTGGGGAAAAGAGTCATCGTAAGTTTTACGAATGGTCATAATATGTATGTTTAGTTGGTCAATCCGTAAATCAGTAAATCAATATCTTTATTTCTTAAGGCTTACAAAATGAGCACTTAGTCAAGTCAAATTTAATACTATAGCTACTATATAATTCAATAATACGATATGCTGTAGTGTGATTTGTTAGTAAATACATAATAAATAATGCTACAATTCAAACAGCACCATCTAGCCCCAAGCTATCTAAAGCTTTTGTTATGGGTACTAGATGACTGATATATCTTATATTAAAAGTGTATTGTAACAGAGGTTGATAATTTTTATTTTATACATAGAAAACACCCAGATCCCCGGAACAAAAAGCAGATCGTTCAAACATTTGACCCAGGCGGGAATTGAATCCACAACCTCCTGCGTCGCGGGCAGACCATCACCAGATATAGATTTTTTTTTATCGTTTTTTTAACAACGAAAATCCCTATAAGGAATCAAAAAACTTAAAACGAGTCACAATTGAAACAATTGAGCTAACTGCAGATGTGTGCAAACAGTGTAGAATGGAAGCCGGCATTCATTTGGCAGATGAAATGATGATGAGGGCAAAAGCCAAGACAAATAATGAACATGAGGAAAACGGATGGCATGGTATTATAACTAACCTCTTTGAAGCTGACAGCCCGATCTCCCATGACAAAAGCCTTCTTGTCTCCAAACTCCGCCACGACCTCGGCGAAGCGCGTGACGACCGTGGTGCCGCGCCGCTCCCACGCCCAGATCTTGAACATTGTGACGAGCAGGACCCGGAGACCTCTGCGACATTAAATGTACAATTGAACATCATCATTTTAAGGCGCAAACAGCTGGTAGGTTAGGTAAACTAGCAAGCAGCGAAAACAGAGTTTGGTGGCCACCAAGGCAACTTCGTATCTCTTCCTAAACTAGACAAATAATTAAAAACAAATAAATAACAAACAAACAAATGCTTAGTTAATTTTATTTAGTACGCAAAATTGTCGACGAAAATAAAAGTTGTGTTCACACTTATCTAGTATAGTATTAAATTATGATTTTATTAGTGAATGCCTATAATTAGCTTTCTGTGTTTATTTTAAGTTCTATTGTAATTAGTTAAGCTGATGGCAATCCGAATTAAATGAATAAAATAAAACTAATACAGAGGCACTCAAAGAAAGCTTATGTTAAGTATAACAAACTGAACGCCCTAATTTTGGAAATTCCTTTGTTTAAAGTAAGTATATGATAAAATACTTAGATAAAATAAGTAGTGGCGCTAGTTTAGCTCCTGTTTGCGCCTTAAATATAGAGTAAACAATAGCATCGTCACAGATAATCTTACTATTATAATAAATGGGAAAGTCTGTGTGAATGTTTGTTATAAGTAATCTCCGTAATTAATTAAGTTATGTAGATGAAATTTGGTACGTATACAGTTTAGGACCTAGAATATGACATTAGGCTAATAAAATTTTCAAATGTAAACCTCTGAGGGGGTTTAATAGGGAAAATTATTTTTCCTTGGTTCGATTAACTCAAAACTCGGTGTAAATAAACTATGGAGTGAATAATTGAACACGTATTTTTTATTTTTACAAAATAACTCCTAGGGGTTGTGTAATAGGTAAATTTCTGAAATTTGTATAAAAACTCTGGTTCGCGGGCGAAGCCGCGGGGTGCATCTAGTATTCTACTATATCTACTAGTATTGTACAACGTGTAACCCGACTAAGTTTAAGTCTCAAGTGAGTACCTACACAAACAAAAGACTGACGGATTGGTTCTTGAGAATACTATCTCCGTTCTAGACCATTATTCTACGACCACCCCAGTTCGAATCCAGGACATCCTTTAAGGTCAGGCGTGTAACATCACCATGGCCTGACCGGACGCGGCCACTCTGACGTCTTGAGGTGCGATTGAATGATTACCCTTGTATATTGTATAACTAACTATTGCTATAGCATTCAGGCATCTGCGTGTAACTAACTAATGCTATAGCATTCAGGCATCTGCGTGCTGCTTCGCATAGGTCGTTTCTATGGCAACGTCTTAAATCAAATCGTATATTCTTATCAGACATGGTAAAGAGGTGGTATTTTACTTCTTAATATTATAATAAACTAGCGACCCGCCCCGGCTTCGCATGGTTCTATTATACGTGTTAACCTTCCTCTTGAATCACTCTATCTATTAAAAAAAAACCGCTTTAAAATCCGTTACGTAGTTTTAAAGATTTAAGCATACAAAGGGTCATAGGGACAGAGAAAGCGACTTTGTTTTATACTATGTAGTGTTGGGAAAGTCTGTGTGAATGTTTGTTATAAGAAATCTTTGGAACTACACTTAAATGTAATTTGGTATGTAGATAGTTAAGGACCTTGAATAGGACATAGGCTATTACAATTGAAATTTTAAGCTCTCAGGGGGTTAAATAGGGTGGTAAAGTTTGTATGGAAAATATTTTTTCCTTGGTTCGATTCACTCAAAACTCGGTATAAATAAACTATGGACTGAATATTTAAACATGTGTTTTTATTTTTACACAATAAATAAATAGGGTGGTAGAGTTTGCATGGAACATAATTTTTTCTAATAATAAAATAGGTAATGGTTATTTTTACTGTTCCTTTGTTTTTTTCATGTGCTGTTTGTGTGATCCCATTCCTTTGTTTTTTTTCCTGTGCTGTTTGTGTGATCCCAATAATAAGTTTATCTAATACATATAGTTCTCTTTTTCTGGTCGAAAGGCACACAAAAACCATGCAAAGTCGCTAGAAGAAGCTATTTCGATTAAAAATGATCAACATGTCAAAGGTGAAATTTTCTAAACAGGAAAAAACGAACGAATGCTTGAAAAAACTGTAAAGATTGTGATGAAACTTTGCTCATTCGTCAGAAATATCCGGGACTAACAATGGATGTTTTAGCACGAGCGATGTCGCCGGCAGGTGTTAATAACATAATATTATTATTATTGTGACATAAAGGACTGCACGTTGTTTTAGAAATAAAAGAATTAAACCTAGATTTTATTTTAGATCTTGAATACAAGTGTATTGCACACCAAAAGGAAAAAAAATACAGGGAGAGAGAGCAAAATATTTTCACACAAAATAAATGCGAAAGTTTGGATGGATGGATTAATGGATAATAATATGTTTGTTTTCACACCAAAACTACTGAACGGGTCGGATTTCATAGACGTAGCTCTAGGCCTCGAATAAAACTATATTCATCAATTTGCACACGCGTGAAGCCGCGGGGCGCTGCTAGTATACAATACCATGGTTCAATGAAATAATGAATCACAGTGTCATCTATTTGTTATGGGTATTAGATAACTGTATCAGATAACTTATTAGTTATTATGCATATAAAAATAGATAGATAGATAGAGATAGATAACTTCTTTATTGCACCATCAAAATTTGTAGTAACATATAAGCTTAAACACTAATAACTACATCTAAAGTGGCACAATCGGCGGCCTTATCGCTAAAAGCGATCTCTTCCAGGCAACCTTTGGATGGACAGGATCGGTTAATTTACTAAATTGACGGTGGCATAACTGATATGACAAAAATTTAAAAAGAATATTATATTTAAGCTAACTTAACATAAACTATACAAACAGAGACTAACTTAAGCAAAAAGAGCGTTTACATATACCTAATACTAACAGGGTAACAAAAATAAAAATAAAACATTAAATTAGGAGGATATATTAAGAGCGGACAGATAATGGTGATGAACCATACCTTTGAAAATAGGAAGGGATTTGGCATGTCGGACGGAAACAGGAAGAGCGTTCCAGAGCCTGGTGGCTTGTAACGTGAAGGAATCACCATAGAATTGGGTCGTGTGCGATGGAATTTTTAAGAGAAGAGTATCAGAGGAGCGGAGGGATCTTGAGTGGGAAAGGTGAAGAAATTCAAAGCGATCCTTTAGATAAGAAGGTGTTGAAGGAAGGAAGAGTATAGAGTAGAGAAGGCTTAAGATATGAGCATTCCGGCGAAGACGAATCGGGAGCCATTTGAGCCTGTTCCGGTACTCTGAAATGTGGTCAAACTTACGCAGCCCATAGATAAATCGAATAGAGTAGTTCTGAAGACGCTCAAGCTTGTTGAGTTGGTCTTCAGTTAAATCAGGGTAACTGGCGTCTGCGTAGTCTAAAATGGGAAGCAATAAAGATTGTGCTAGCGCAATTTTGGTAGAGGTGGGAAGAAAATTTCGTAGACGTTTCAAGGAAGCTCCTGTGCCAAAAGTCTTTCTGCTTACTGCTGCTAGTTGAGGACCCCATGAAAGCTGCCTATCTACAAGTAAACCTAAGTCTTTTACTGTTTGGCTAATCTCAACCGTCACACCACCAAAAGTGAGTTTCGGCAAGGCAAGCCAATCTATTCGAGATAGCATTCTAGAGCTCCCTATGACAATAGCTTGAGTTTTTATAGGATTAACCTTGAGGCCAAACGAATTGCTCCATTGGTTTATGTTATCAAGGTCTCTATTAACACCAGCAATGGCTTCGCTTAGCCATTCGATAGGAACTTGCGTATAAATCTGCAAATCGTCTGCATAGAGGTGGTAGGGAGAAGATAGGTGTTCGGAGATGGAGTTGATGAAAATGGCAAAGAGAAGAGGAGATAGAACGCCGCCCTGAGGAACACCGGCATCCAGTTGACACCACGTTGAATAGGAATCGTCAACGCAAATGCGTTGCCGGCGTCCATTCAGGTAACTACTAAACCAGCCAATCACCGAGGGCGGAATGTTAAAAGAGCGGAGAAGAGCAAGAAGGATGTCAAAGTCAACGTTGTTGAAAGCGTTGCTGAAGTCCAGGAGTGTGAGGATGGTGACTAGTCCCTCATCCATGCCATGTCTGATATCATCAGTAATTTTGACAAGAGCAGAGACAGTACTATGGCCAGGACGAAAACCGGACTGTAAAGGATTCAAGAGATGGTTAGAGGTAAGAAAAACGCTTAGTTGTTGGTGCACAAGGCGTTCTAAGACTTTAGAGAGGAAAGGAAGGATGGAGATGGGACGATACTCAGAAAAGGAAGAGGGATTAGGCTTTTTTGGGAGGGGGATAACCTGAGCTTCCTTCCATGAATTAGGGAAGGTCTCTGTGTCAATGGAAGAATTGAAAAGGTAAGTAATAACAGGAAGTATTTCATCGAGAATTGGTACGATCATCCTTTTACTTATGCAGTCGCTACCAACAGCATTCGATGTGATGGAAAGAATGCTCTTTTTAACATCGCAGTCAGTAAATTGGCTGAAAGAAAAAAGAGAAAAGGCGGGAGTTGAAAGTGATGAGAGATAGTCCAAAGTTTGAAGTTTAGTAGATGCATCAAAGTTACTTGAAGAAGAAAAGTGAGAGTTTAATAGATTTAAGTCAAGATCTTTGGGAACATCTTGACGCGATTTGCCGACACCAAGTGATCGCAGGAACTTCCATACTTTCGCTGGGTCTTTGTTAGTAACATAATCATGGATGTAACGGCGTTGTGCATCCCTACACACTCTATTGCAGTGATTGCGGACCTCAGTGTACTTAAGCTTATTAAATTCTGTAGGAGTGCGTCTATATCTAACCTTGGCTGCCAGTTTCTTGTGCATTTCAGCCCTAATTGCATCAGTGAGCCAGGGTGCAGGGAGATGTTTCATCTTGACTGCACGGACTGGAGCATGCACGTCGTACAGGCTTGTTATTTTATCATTGAAGCAGTCTACCTTTGCATCAATGGTGGCGGCTGTGAAAATACTAGACCAGTCCAAGTTTTGGGCATCAACACACAACGACTTCAGATCCATTGAACCAAAATTGCGCTGCAGAAGAATTTTTGGTTTGTCTTTAGGTGGTCGAATCTTATAAGATAAAAATAACAAGTCATGATATGAAAACTCATCCGCCAAATACTGACCGTGCTTGGCGACATGAGCTGTGGATGAAACAAGTATTAAATCCAGAAGGGAAGGTTGACAATTAGGAAAGTGATGAGTCTCCTTCAGAGGCAGAATGGTTAGGTTATTAGCCTTAACTATATTCTCAAGAGCAGACGAACGAGAGTCATTCTTCTTGAGGCAGGTATTAAAATCACCCATTATAATGGTATGATCGTGGAGTGGAATGAGATCTTCGAAATGCTTTTCAAGAGAAGAGAAAAAGTTAACACGCATAGAAGGAGAGTAATAGACACCAAGTAAAATCTTACGGTGCGCGAGAGTGACTTGAAGGAAAAGGTGTTCGCCGGCTGAGGAGGCGGGCGCCTGTGCAGACATATTAATAACTGTGTATGGAATCCGAGATCGTAGGTATATGGCTACACCGCCACCTCCGCAGCCCGTGCGGTCATTCCTAATCAGTTGGAATCCTGGAAGTGAATATGGAGTTGTAGGTAAACTAGGTTTCAACCAGGACTCAGATACAAGAATAGCGTGTATGTTTTTACAAGATAGAGAAGCTAGCATTTCGTGAATGTGGGCCGGAATGCTCTGAGCGTTAATATGGACTACATTGAAATTTTTAGAAACGTCACTGAATGTGGTTTCTAGGGTATCACGGAGAGACGGGATGCTGCTAAAACTATCCCGAGAATTGTTACCAGTGAAAGAAGAACAAGATAAAAATTCATCACTATCTGAATCGCTCATAGACAAAAGAGACACTTAAAATACAATGTTAGGTACTAACTATCTAGGCTTTGCGAAATGTACCTACTGTAATTTATTATTACAAGTGGTACACTGTCCACCCGCCAGCTGCCGTGAAGAGTCAAAGAAAAATAAAAATAAAAACATAATAAGAACTGATAAACTTAACAACATTATTATAACCTAAACTTAGCGAATCGGCTTTTGAGCAGGATACAAAAATATCCAAACTTTATTTGGTTTCGTAACGTATCTGTGTCCTGTCACTGTCAATGTCAGTTTGACGTGGATGTAAATTGAAGTTTCAGGAAATGTGACAGTTTGACAGTCAGTCATAATAACAAAAACAAAACACTACAAAATAATTTAGCACAAACAAAAATGACGGTAATACTAAAACTTACATAAAACAAAGGAAGGAATAACAAAAGATGTGGACTTTGACCTGTGGGGATGTACTTAGCCCGGCCGATTCGCTCTCACACTGTGTGACACAAACAAAAACAAACTATTTACGCGTGACCGCACGTCGCGCCTTCGGTGCCGGAACCTCCTTCACTATGACCGTCGGAGCCCCCGTCACGGCCGTCTGTGCTTGTTGACAGATCTTGTTGAGGTCGTCCACACTGGAGATTCGGTGTCGGTCCCCTTTGGGGTCGAGTACAAAGATATACCCCTGCCTCGTCCAGCATTTGGCTACTCCAAAGCGACTCCTTGCCTCCATAAAGGCTTCATGACGGCCCTTGGTCAAAAACTCTGAAATAGTCACTCCAGTGTTTTTCAACGAGGACTTAGTGGACCACATCTTGTCTCGTACCTCAATATCCCGGAGCTTGCAGAGAATAGGCCGCGGTCTGTCCGACGAGGCACGACCCATCCGATGACAGCGACTGATACTTGCTTTAGTGAAACCGGACAACTTCAGCCTCTCCGACACTGTGCTTACTACTACAGCCGATGTGTCTTCATGTTCAACTTCCTTGATACCATGTAGCAGAAGGATCTTCCGACGACCACGCATTTCAAGGCTGTCTACATGTTTGCTGAGCATACCAATTTGATCTTGAAGAGTGCGGAGAGATGTCAACATCAGAGTTTTGAAAACGGCAAACTCATTTGCCAATGCTGAGACATCAGAGACTGGCGACTTGCTTCTCATCAGTTTTCCTTCAAACTCCGCCATTGTGAGCTGGAATGCTGTGCCCATTTCAGCCAAAGACTTTTGGATTGATGTGGCATCCACCATCTTGAGTGTTGTGTTGAGGTTATAAATTTTCAATGATAAAAATATTCTGTTGAGAGTTCTTTTACTGCAGGGAAAACAGCAGAAGGCAGGTAGGGTTGTGTGTAGGATAAGTTAGGACATTTATTTACTTAATATAGTAACTGTTTTTAATTTTTCACAATTTATTTTTAGAGATAGTCAAAGCAATAGATGTTGCTTGCTAGAAGCCTACCGCCCAAAATACCCACAAAACCCGCAAAAAATATCTGCAAATCGTTCAAACATTTGTCTTATGACGGGAATGGAACCCAACCTCCTGCGTCACAGGCGGCCCTTCGCTCCTTGTGCCAAAGAGGTCGTAGGTATATGAATAACGCCCGCAGAGTTAACTGGCGCCACCTAAGGTATGCCACAGAATTAGGGTTGCCAGGTCGCCGAGATTTCCGGGATTGTCCGGAATTTCACGTCTTCCCCCCTATCCAGTAATTAGGCCTAAGTGTCCCGGATTTCAAAATCCCACTAGAAATGTAGATTTTTAGGACAGACGGATCTGAAGCACCAGCTCATAAAATTCTACCATTCGCACGAAATAATATTATTTTACGATTCGTAAGGAACCCTGAAGAGCAACGAGGATCTTCTCTCGGACGAGTTGTCCACTTCACTTTTGGTTTAGGGTACAACTGGTCCGAATCTAAAATCAGCAGTTTTGGGACTCGGACGAGTTGTACCCCAATCTAAAACTGAAGAGGACATCTCGTCCTCGGACAAGTTTTCATTCGGACGAGATGTACCCTAACCCTCGTCAACTCACACCAGTTGGTACAAGATTAGAACTCTCCACACACTGAAGCCGGATGCGCAGCGGAGGCGAAGGCTTGGAGGTTTTTCCTATGGCACCGCGCCGCCACCGCCTGCGGTGTGTGTGTGTAGGCTTTCATAGGATTCCATAGAATACAACTCGCACGCTTTCGCCTCCGCTCCACCTTCGGCTTCAGTGTGTTAACAAGGATAGCATTTTGGCTGGCGACCTTTTCTTTTTTTAGCTTACTTACTTGTCCCAGACGTGGTACATCCCGATCTGGGGCCGAATTCCACTAATGTCAAAACAAAGGTCTCAATAGAGCTGTTCAATCAAGTTGATTAAAATGACGTTTGTGCATTTGATGTTCTACTGTTTTTTGCGCTTGAAGAGACTTTCATAATTAGAATGTCAAATTGGTAGTTATAAAGGTTATCGTCACAGCTATGAATGAACCTCAAAAAGCTTGTGTTAGTAGAATACCAAAAAGAGTTTAACACTGACATTTTGACACGATACTATCTAAGACCAAGTAGGTACCTTACGTTCCGATACTATTTATATGGTGAAGCGATTTATTTAGTGGAATTCGGGACCTGGTAACCCTACACAGAATAGATACAGGGTATGCAAGCAATAAGCGAAGGCAAGGTCCAAGGTTCAACTGATTGTTGACATATACACATATACAATGGCTCGTCCGGCTTTACAATAGCACCTATCAATTTCAACGCACTTTGACATTATCCAATTTACCCGTGCTAGGTGGTAAATACCTATGCCCTAGCAAAATGTTCGTGTGTGGAGACCGCGGCTCTGTGAAGGTAGTGTAGGATGCCCTGTGGTTGACGACCTGAAAGACACTGGTAGATTTTGGATACGATATGGAGATAGGTAGCCCGTTATCACTATAAATTATATTATAATAACAACCCGCCCCGGTTTCGCACGGGTGTATTATACATATAAACCTTCCTCTTGAATCTCTCTATCAATGAAAACAAAACGCTTAAGATGTTTCATAGATACATACAGACAAACAGACAGACAGCGGGAAGTGACTTTGTTTTATACTACATATGCAGTGATGAGAGAAAAATGGGTCGCGTTTAAATAATAGCAAAATAATATTAAAAAAAATATTCTTATGATAATAGTTAGGTAAGATAAGCATAAGAAAGTAAACTTAGGGATAAGGATTTAATATTATCAACATGCACATAACTTTATTGTTGTAACAACGTTTTTTTTCATGTCTCTTTTTATTTATCAATATTTTATTTTGTACCTATTTCGTTTTACATATTAATGTGTGTGTTTGGTTATTTTGTTTAGTATGTTTCTGTTTGAAAAAATGATTTACTTATATATTTATGATTACACAGTGTAGGTATACATTAGCCTCCTAATGTATATGCTATATCCATGTATAGGTACAGGGTGCTACGTAAGTAATATGTCTACCAAGCCGAAATAGGATGATTCTGAACCTCGTAGATCCTCCCTATCACACGTGTTATGACAAAAAGATTAAGCTAAATTAAAATCAATTAACACCTAATTGCTTAGATTATTTTCACAGTTATTTACAGTTTAAAATTTGATGTGTCCAAATCAGGTGTCCAAGTGCTTCTTTGTAAGCCTAAAGAAATAAAGTATTATAGGAGTATATTTGTAGTAAAATAAAGTATTTTTGATTTCTTCAACGAACGACAGCGAGCGATCGCAAACGAGTGAGATTCGACGATCGGTACCGCACGTTCACTCGCTTTCGCTGTTGTGTGAACGCATATAAACCCCACGGTCGAAGCGAAGGCGAAAGAAGGCCCTAGCTTGCTTTCGCCATGATGCCACTATAATAGTTCGCTTGGTTTAGATGCACTATTAGAAATGTTAAAAAAGAGAAGCTATGCCGCGATTAAGGCGCAAACACCACCTAAAGTGGCGCCACCACTTATTTTATCATGTAATTCCAATAAAAAAAGGAATTTCCAAAATTCACACGTACAGTTTGTTAAACCTATCATAAGCTTTTTTTAAGGCATCCTGTTGTAGTTTCATTTTGATTTACTACCTTTTCTATACCTTGGATGGACAAAGGTCGTTTTACTAAATCTCTCTTAGCGATAAGGCGACCACTTATCTTCAATCTTATCTTCTTTCCCTGTATTTTTTTATTAAATTTTAATCTTTCTCTTATTTATTGTGTAATAAATTAAATTATATCTTGTCTGAGTCTAGAATACCTTGGACTTTGGCCGAAGTACCAGGGCGCTATGAATGTAAGGATATGCGACACCGAGACCTATGGACGCTATAAGTATGGGCTGATTGATATATGAGACGTTTTGCTTGTGGTCTTTGAACAACAATACCACCGTGTGGTGGAAATTTGCGGTTTACGTACATTTTGTGTTGTGTTTAGGGCCTAATTCTCCTTTACTGGGTGGTAAATCGAATTATATCAAACATAAACTGGACATTTCACATGACATCAACACAATACGTTTCCTCTGATGGATATTGGCCCTGAATCTGAACTCTTATCAGTCAATAAAGTAATATAAATAAACAAGTAAGTAGGTATGTACTGGATATTCCAGTAAAATGCGATGCACTGTGTCACAGAGATTCGCAGTAGTATCTATATTGTATTGTATTGTAAATGTATTGGGCACAAAGGCTTAGTTATCAGTATACTTCATTAAAATTCAATATAGTACTTAAAAAAAAACTAAATGTGCCTAGGCTCAGAGCTACAAAATACAAAAAACTTAAGATGCGATGATGACTAAAATAAGTAGGTACTTATTTTAGTCATCATCACATCTTAGTTTTTTGTCAGCCTTTTTAGTACCTACCTTATTTTAGGTAAAAGAAGGTACTAAAAAGGCTGAGAGCCTAGAATCCATTCGTTAATCTGTTCTTATAATATAAGTAATATGTAATTTGTTCTATTATGTACCTATAATATAGGTACAAAATAGAACAATTTGTTTAATAAATATAACTTTTTAATAAATATAATCCATCTATCTTGGATTCACTGCGCCATTTCATTAAGTAGGTAAGTTACTGTTGCACTCAGATATTATCAGGTGTATTAAATGTTCATGATTTAAAGCTAGATAGGCTTATTAAGACTTCACAATAACGAATTATCACTCTGATATAGCCTGTAGCTTGTTTACTGCATGTGTCTGACTGATAAGGCGTCTTTTAATGAGATAGTGAAACTCGAGCTCGTAAAACAAAAGGAGGAAGTGAGTAAACAAGATTTTCTTGTCTTAATACATATAACAAGTAAGATTAATAATGTCTGAAAACTTTATAGGTAAAAGGAATTAAACTATAGATACCGTTATGCCAGAAACATACTTGCGTGTCGCGGTGTGTCGGGGCGCGCCAGAAGCATATCGGTTTCATACATTTAGTATGGTTAGCGACATACTTGTATGGCGTGTCGTGTCGCGACACGGTCTATCGTGTCGCAGACTGCTAGCCACCGATTGCGCCAGGGCGGTGGTGGGGGTTATGTCGCGACACGACACAACAGGCAAATGTGTTTCTATACTGGCGCGTGGCTCGTGGCGCGAACATTTTTTAATTTAGTATTATTTGCAGCAAAATGACAACACATAACGTTGACAACACACACAGGTTCCTGAAATACATTAATATTAGTAGGTTTGCAAGAAATCTTAGCGCGAAAACAAAAATAAATTAAGGTATTCAATTATTTCATCATAGACTATGTGATCTCTATTAATCTGAATAAAAGTTTTACAGATTTGGCTTAATCTGTAATCTGTATTTGTGGTCAAAATTCTCAACAGATATATATAAATCTGTATATATGGCAACACTGGGCCATGATACCTCGTGTCGCGACACGATAGTGTGCACACTCACCGCCGCGACAGTAAGCATCGCGACACGCCAGGACACGTAAATATGTTTCCGCCCTTAGACTGTTTGCAACCGCCTGCAGTTAGGTCGTTTAATATCTTTTTTGTACAAATAATATCATTATACAGGGAGTACTTTTGAGATAAAATAGTAAAAGCAAGTCACACATGTACACGTAGCATTAATGCTGAGCCGCTTCCTAATTGATAACTACAATTCTCATACTATAAAAAAAGTAAAAAAAAAAAAAGTAAAAAAGGTTTTTATTGACAATTTGACAGTTTACAGATAATAATGAGTCCATAGGCTCCTGAACTAGTTAAAAACTGTGTTTCAGGAGCCAGTGACTTCTCCAGTTTAATACAAATTGATTATGTCAAACTAACACATACTTATTAAACTTAATTGTAGAAAAATTAAAAAGAAAACATGCAAAAAAGGCTTTAAAGTTCCTTATGTATTTCAAATATGTATAAAGTACTAGTGTATACAGTGTATAGATAAATATGTAATATGCTCGTTAAATATAATACATATATACCTATAAATATTAAACTTTGTGAAATTATGCCATCTATAAAGTTTATTTTATTTGTATAATGATTTTACTAAATGCGATAGGTAAATAAATTAATAAGTTACATTAAGATTGTAAAAAGAAAGATAAGAATAATGTAAAATAAGGGAATTACTATTCATACTTATGTTTCTGATGAACAAACCTTAACGTCTGTGTATCATTTGTTCAACTTCATCATATTCAAGTTCATGCAACCATTTTTTAATTGTACATTTTATTTCTCTATTACTTAATTCTTTTACTTTGTGAATTTTATGAAGTTTTTTGTAGAGATGTGTAGCTAAAACGTTATAGTGTCTTTGTGCAAATTTACTTTTAACTGATGGAATTGGACAGCGATCAATTCTTTTGTTAGAAACAGGTAAGTGAGGCACAATTGTTTTATGGTATCGACGTATAGACTCATATATAAACATTTTTCTAATACTCAAGACACCGATAGTTTGTTTTCTCCTTTTCCTTACCCTGTTTTGTCTCGTAGTAGGTTTTATATAAATTGTAATGCTTATTAAATAATTTATTATTACACTAAAATAACAGACAAGGCAGAAGCCAAGACTCGCTTAGTCCAGAAAAAACAAATGTCAATGTACTCACAAAAAGTCCCGACTATGCGTCTTCTTCCAAATATAAATCCACTGGTATCGGTCCCCCGTCATCAGATAGGCTCCGAGCGCCCCCACGACCCCCACGGCCGGGGGGCACCAGCGAAGGACCCACGCTAGGGTCAAGCATACCCCTCCTACTGAGAGGAGGACGGTAGTCTTCTTCCGTTCCGCTTCCTCGAAGCGAATTCCTCGCTTTTCTGTCATCCTGGTTATGTGCGCATAATTCTTGGTCTGGAATTAATTTAATAAATTATTAGATAAATTGGACGGACCAGGGGGAGGACTTTGCCCAGCAGTGGGACACACCAGGATAATTATAATTAGAAAAATCTAATTGTTTTAAGGTTATTACGTTTTACCTTGATATGGTAGTAGCTTAGTATAATAAAAATTTTGCTTACACATTCTTGTAAAATATATTTGTTCAATTTCAAAGAAAAAATATATATGTGGGATAGGTAGGTACTTAGTTTCACCTATTGGGTTTTATCAAATAGTTACTGGACTATTATTCTGAAATACTGGCTTGACTTGTTTTTTTTTTTTAAGAACCCATCAAATAATTCTTTTTCTTCATTGAATTTGAAACTGAATACCTATCTAATGTCAGTGACCATCATATTTGAAGATACATAACTTCTCTTGCTATTATATCAATAAAATAGTAAAAAGATAATGGTTATCTAATAAAAGAAGAAACACGTATGGTTTTTGACTTTGCATTTTCAACTGACTTTAAAAATACTTATTTTTGAATAATTTTTCCATCGATTGTATTACCTATTTTATGTGTTTGGTATTCCGTATCTTTTTTCTAGGAAGACCGATTTTGATGATTCTATTTTGCTGCTTTTCTTGTGGATCCATTTTAATTTAATCAAAATCTGCCTAGTAGTTTTTAAGTTATCCTTGATAATGCATATTTTTGTAAAGAGAAACAAAACCCACATTCCCCTTGCAGAGGTAGTAACCAAAATTTTAACAATTTAACACTTAGTCACTTACCTAATATCTGAAACTAGCGACCCGCCCCGGCTCTATTAAAAAAAACCGCATCAAAATCCGTTGCGTAGTTTTAAAGATTTAAGCATTCAAAGGGACTTAAGGACATGGGGACATAGGGAGAGAGAAAGCGACTTTGTTTTATACTATGTAGTGATAAACAACTAAAAGACACTTTATTCACAAAGAAAGTTACCATCAAGGAATATAAACAACTAGACTAGTACTTACATACATAGGTACAATTGAAACAATTGAGCTAACTGCAGACGGTTGAGAACAGTGTAGGGGTAGCTCAACTGATCCCTATCAACCTATCGGAAGCGTCTGACTGCATTACTCATAATTTTTAAAGTGATAATTTGATCGACACGAACGTATTCGTTGGATTTAGAATGATACCGAAGTGTTTGTTCTAGGTAACCAGTAGTTTTTGATAATGAAATTGATTTGAATTTGATACATAAATAGTTTTTAATAATGCGTGAAATTTTAGGTCAGTTTTTGTACTAAACCTAAAGCTTCAAATTATGTTTATTTCAAAATAGACTGCTAGCTAATGTGTTAAATGCGGGTAGGATCGTAAATCTATCATTTACTACGAATTAATAGAAAACTACCTACAGTGAAACGGGGTGAATAGAAATAAATTAAATGCTGGAGACACTACCTGGTTTGTAACAGTGGAAGTATCCTTAGGCTGTGAATGTTCACCTCAAAATCAAAATCATTTATCTGCACACAGGGTTACAAGTTGGCATGCTTATTTAAATTGTCCCATGCGATGACTTACCAGCTAATCTACGACTATAGACTTTAGTGTGCAAAATTATATAATATTCATTGTAAGACGTGCATAATAAAAGGGTTAAAAGTCAAATCGTTGAAACTATGATCAAAATAATAACATTGGCAATAGAAATACTAAAAATTATGTTATGGATGCGAATGTCAAATATTTAAAACAAATTAAACTAATCATATTAGGTATTTGAATGTCTGTGATAAATTCATTTCCTTCTGTATTTCATTCATTTCTATTCACCCCGTTTCACCGTTACTTAGATTGATATTGCTGTAGCCTAACAAGTGGTTAAAATAACACGTACCTAAACTTCGTTAAACCACAAACACTGACATCAAAACTTATAAAATAACAAAAATAACCTTCTCTCTTACAAAGCCGGTCAACAACTAAGTAAAGCCGCCAAAAATGTAGCCTACAAATGTTTATTTAATATTCATGGAGGTCAAGATTATAAAATCAATACAAACCGGCTAAATTTTATCACAATCACACGCGATCAAAACACTACGAATTCGCTGAATGACCGTGAGCTCAGATGCAATGCACCGTGCGTACTAACTGCTAAGAATAGTGTTGTACCGACTTGAGATGATTCAATTCAAACTAGTCAGGATAACAATTTACAGTTTCAAATGTCGTGATCTTGGATAACGTTACTCGTGAAGTCGAATTAATTCATCATAAATATGATATCCTTATAAGAACTTACTAATTTGGTTAGAACTATCTGCGCCTAGCTTCGCCCACGTGGAAAAAAACCGGCTTCGCCCATGTCGAAATTTATTTGTCATGTGGAGTTCTATATGGAAATCAAATATGTAGATATAGGAAGTTTGGTTCTGTGGTGTGGTGTGGTGTGGGGAATATGTCCTATGTTTGGATGTGAAAATAAATTAAGATCAAGGTTTATTTTTACCATATTCTGAGTGAATGTGCAACCAGGGAATATATATTTTTATTACTAGAAATTTATTGCATAGCTAGGAGTGGTTTTGTAAAAATAAATAAAATACCTATTGAATTATGTATTTACTTCGTAGGTAGGTACTTTATTTATACCGTTTTGAAAAAGTAATTTTTTTCCACACACCTTTAACACACTTCTTAACCCCTTCAAAGGTTACTTTTAAAATAAAAGATTAGCCTATGTGTTAATTTAGATCAGGTCCTAAACTGTCTCCATACAGGTATAATATCAATAACTAACAATTTTTTTTATCGTTATCGTGATTAACGTTATCGTTAAGAACGCACAACCCTACCTCAATAAGCCCACCAAGATAACAGCTACCTACGACCTTTCGCTTCCAGTACTGGGGCATTAAACCTGATTGACATACTGTAGGATACTGATATTTTATAATCATTGCACGTACGGTCCTTTGTCATTTGATAGCCTAATATAGTATGCATCTTATTGTAAATTGTGAAGGCCCGGTAGTTGGTTCATTCAATGTATTGGTACCGATTATTTTGGTTCCTATTATGGTGGGTCTAGTCAGACTAGACCAACCGAACAAGAATGAGCGAAGGCTAACCGAACGCGAACGAACAAGTGTGGAAGTCAAAGCAAGCGAGGGCCTTCGTTCGCCGTGCTCCGTCGCGTTGTCGTCATCGCCGACTTTCGCTGGGGTTCACATGCGTTCGTTTAGTGTTGACACTACAGTGAAAGATTAATCGTGCGGTACCGATCGCCGAATCCTACTTGTTCGGGTTCGTTCGCTTGGTCTGGCTGGATCCACCATTATATTTAAACCATTATACCGATACACTAAGTAATATAATATGTATTACTTAGTGTATCGGTAGATTTTCACTTCGACTCGCTCGACCGGTAGTAGAATGGGACGGAATTCTGTCAATTGAATTTTACATCAGATTTCTTATTTTGGACAGTTTTATTTACATTTCGCGAGAGATTAAATTATGTAGTTTTATTTTTTGAGTTCTCCAAGGATTGAAACTATTGGTAAACATGCGGTAAAGTAATAATTGTCAGGACTTCGTCAGAACTTCGTCAAAGTAAACAGTTTTCTAAAAATTTCTGAACGTCTTTAATTTGAGTTTGCAACAAAAGTAAAATATAAAAAAATAATCTAGAACACGACATTTTTCTGCCGCTTGTAAAAGTTGGCACGCGTAGTGCTGCTAATTGGAACAAATCACTCAAAAATAGAAAACTCTTGTTGTGTTAATGTTAATGACCACGGCAAACGTAGTGTAGGACGCCCTCCGGCCCCGGACAGGTGTGATGACAATCTGCGAAAGTCTGCTGGCAGATGCTGGATGCGGCAAGCTGAAGACAGGGCGCTATGGCGCTCAATATGGGAGACCTATGTCCAGTGGACTAATATATGTTGATGATGAAATGACACTATAAGATCACCGTGCTCTCTACGAAAAGAAGTTTTGTAAAAGTAGTGCTGCGCAGAGCTATGAAACAAATTCGCTTTCTCTGTTCCTATGTCCCTGTCTACATATGCTTAAATCTTTAAAACTACGCAACGGATTTTGATGCGGTTTTTTTAATACATAGAGTGATTCAAGAGGAACGATTATCCTAACCTATGTATAATAAAACTGTGCGAAGCCGGGGCGGATCGCTAGTTAAGAATAAATAGTTTAAATACTTTTCGTCAACTATCCAAAACTTGTACTGAGCCTTAGTATAATACATTAGTTGCTCAATGTGATAAAACCTTGGCAAAAATTAACAGCTGAAACTTTGGGAAAATAGGTCCTTAAAAAATAAGAACCCTTGGAGTTGATAGATACCTAAAACAATAAACGTTTGAGCTCCTAGTAAAATAATTACAGCAACACCCATCTATCGCTGTTGTAAGACTGTAGGCGTCACAAAACATATCGATAATAGGATTAAAAAAGACCGTTTAAAATCCGTTGATTTTAAAGACAGTAGGAAGCATTTTTTTTTACTTTGTATTGAAGTACTCGTCAGATTTTGTTCATATTTATATGGGACCGCGTAAAAAGCACCAGATTTCAAATAAAAATCGCTCAAATCTAAAAAAATCTTTATAATGTTTTGAGGTAACAGTAAAAAACAATCGAATTGAGAACCTTTTTTGAAGGGTTTGAAAAGAAAAATAAACGACTAAATTATTCCAAAAGCTTGAGTACGTCTGTATAAATTTACAGAATGTAGGTCTAATTTCCGTCATTTCACATTAGCCTTCGGTGTCCACTCACATTACTTACCACCAGTGTTGCCAGCTCGAATTTGACAATCAATCCTTCTTTAGGATTGAAGAATTTGTGAGATGATATTATTATTTCATTGTTATTGGTTTATTATTTTATGTTATTATTATTATTTTGTAGGCATAATTAATTTTGATAGCATATTACACTATTTTTTAATTAGTAAATAGGTAATTAGTTTACCACCAAATTATTGAACTATTGAACCATTAAAAAAATAAATGGAATAAATGTTTCAACTATCTATACAGCATCATCTAGCCCCAAGTTAACCAGAGCTTATGATATGAGTATTAGATGATTGACATACTTGACAACAAAGCATTATATAGATATCCTAATAATATAAACGCGAAAGTTTGTTTGTTTGTATGGATGGATGTTTGTTCCTTTTTAATGCAAAAACTACAAAACGGATCGGGCTGAAATTTTTAATAGACGTAGTTTTAGCCTTGGAATAACACATAGGCTACTTTTCATCCCATAAATCAGTTCCCATCGGATAGAAAAAACCATGAAACGTTTCCATAGAAACAAAGTTGCGAAGCCACGGGAATTGTACTAGTTTTTAATATACTTACAAAGATTTACAGATGACATTTTTTTTCAAATAGAGAACACACAGAACCTCAGAACAAATATTTGCAGATCTTACAAACCTTTGTTCCAAGGCGTGAATCGAACTCTTGCAACCTCTTGCGTCGCAGGCGAACCTTCGCTCGCCGCAATACATCGTTAGAACAGTATTCAATCAGGAGATCTGGCAACACTGCTTAGCAGTAGGTATATTTTAGTATTATACTACTTCTAATGACAGGTTGTACCAATTTACCACTATAATTACTCACCTTAATTTGCTCCTAATCACGATAAATGAGTAATGGCTTGAGGAAAAACTGGAATTATTTCCGGACTCGCCCTTATTCGCAAAGTTTCGACATTATTTGAATCGACAATAAGACCTTTTGAGACAATGATGAAAAAGTATATTGTCGAATCTAGAGCCTCCTTTTTTTAGTAGTGAGCTTAAAATCTGTATTTTTTACTTCTGCAGGTTGCATCGCTTCCTATTTATGTTTTTATACCCTTGTTCATGTTCCAAAACAAAGACTTTTTTACTTTTTTTAAAACTTTTTTAATGAGAAGTTTCTCACTTCGACTGTAGGTATTAGGTATTTTATTTTGTGTGCATTACCTCAGAACTTATCTCTAGGAGAACCGATAATGGTTATTGAAAGCTAGTGCGCTTTTTATGAGGTCTCATGTCAAGAATAGGCCAGTTTTGAGTTATTCTTATTAATGCCTATTATAGACTTGAATAAATTGACTGATTGATAAGTTCTTATTATCTTTTTACAACGAGTTAAAATATTATTTCATTAAAACGGCGATAGCACTATTAGTAGGTCTGTCACTTTTTATATTATTTTTAGTTATTCTGCTTTCTCTTTATTTCATATCTTTGTTACGCATCTACTCATCTTCTATAATTTTATGATTGTGTCCCTTCTTACCTACCTAAAATGTCTAAATACCTTAAATACTTTTACTATTCTACGAACGAGTACCTATATTTAGTTTTTCTGTGCTGTTTGTGTGTGATTTTTTTTTTAAAGACTATCTATTTAAATACCGTTAGCGTATACAAGCTCCTCCGCAAATAAGTCAATATTAATACGCTATTTTGTCGCACACAATCTCGCACGCGATATGTTATCGATATCTCAGAATAGGGCCCTGACAAAGTTAATAACTTTTATTTTCTTTTACTCAGAATAATTAATCATTCAGCTTCCATTAATTTTTTTTTTTTTCTTAAAAATGAATTTGGAAACATTTTTTAAATCGTTGTTATAGTTACGGAGCCCCAAAAACGATTTAAGAAATGTTTTCGATTACACAAAGGGTGCCCTATTATATACCCTTGCTTTCTTTTTGTCCGATTTTCTCTCAGTGGACTGTAACCACACCCAACTTTTACGATTTGTGAGATACACTGAAAATTTCAATCTAACCTAGGTTAGGTTGAAATTTTCAGTGTATACCTACTCTTGCCGCAAAAATATAGATAAGTACAAACTGAATTCCGGGATAAAATATATTCCATGTCCAATCGTCCCGAGTTCCATTCGAATTCATTCACTTCCGTCGTGCGTGATGCATGGTTAAAGAATTCGTCTTTCACCCTCTCTCCCAGGGGAACCTTACCGAATTCCGGGATAAAAAGTATCCCATGTCCTTCCTTGTAGTATGAACTCAAATCGTCCCGAGTTTCATTCCAACTCATTCAGCAGTTTCGGCGTGATGCGCGGTAAAGGAATTTTACTTTCATACCCTCTCGCGGCCATGTTTTTGCCTAATAAGAAAAAATATTACCTCAATGATTGTAAATGCTTGTTTAATTTGTCTATAAATAAATAAATCTGATCTATAAACATTTATTCTGGGGTTCTAGGTGTTTTCTGTGAATTTATCAAAAATATCTATCCATGGAATGTATTGTATTAAGTATGTAGGTAGGTACATCAGTCAGTTACCCATAACAAAAGCTTTGTTTAGATGGGGCTAAATGTTGTGTGGATTGTCCAGCACTATATAGTTTCAGTTATAATTAACTAAGTATAATTTATGAACATCGAAAATTACAATCAAGAAATAGAAAAAATACAACTAGTATATACAATTGTTACCATTGAGCTAACTCCAGACGGTTGCAAACAGTCTAAAGGTAGTTCAATTGATCCATGTCAATCAAGCCATTCATTTCACTTTTTACACAAAAAAATCTTCTTGCAAAAAATAAAAAAATAGTAAAAACAAGTCTCAAAAAAATGCTATTGTATTATTTAGGAGCATATTGACAAAAGTAACTTGTTTCTCCAGTTCGTCGAGTAATCAGCCGAAATGAAATACTTTTCAAGAACTTTTCAAATTTTCTTTTTATTTCCTGTGTTTCCATCTGGGATGGAAAGTGGAGATGTAAAACTGTAAAGAGAGTAAAAGTATGAACAGTAAGCAAAAATACTAAGGTTCTTGAAGTTCAATTCGGACTGGTTAAAATTTATTGAATTTTTAACTTAAGGTGAAAATTGATTCATGAAATTGATGAATTGATTTGATTGATTGATTTTGAGTGATTGAACGCTAAAAATGAAAATATTGAGCATGTTCAATTCTTTCAACGCCGTAGAACGACAACATCCAATGACATTAAATGATTCACATAAAAAGTTTACATGGATCAATTTGGTTGCTTCATCCAAATTGAAAGACAAAAGTGAACCGTGTATTTTCACCTGTGAAAGATTACTGACGACCGATGAGGCGCGGCGGGCGAAGGTCCGCCTGTGACGCAGGAGGTTGCGGGTTCGATTTCCGCCGTTGGGCAAATAATTGTAAGATCCGCAATTCCGGGATTCTGGGTGTTTTCTTTGTATGTTAAAAATATCTATGTATGTTATGTAGTATTAAGTAAGTATACCTACAATTCATCTTGTACATATAAGACAAGCTGTGCTTTGCTTTTGGCTTATTGATTCTGTGTGGATTATGTAGCATTATTTATTAACCGTGTGAAAAGCTACTGCAATAGTTATCTTCTAAATCACAAAAAGTGTGAAGCTTTGAATAATGAACGAACATATCCACAACGAAAACACGTAATTTAAGTACCTACGCAGTGGACGAGAAATGAATGCAGAAAATCTGCTATTTCCTCAGATCATTGTAAAATACTGACAATATCATATTGGTTTTGGAACTTCTTTGTTAAGAAAAAAATATAATCTTAATATTATCTATAGTATAGTATAGGCAATACTAGGCATCCTCTGTTTGAAGCCCTGCTGGCAAACTCTGAATAAGTTATCAAAGTCAGGCGAAAAACAAATATTTGATGGAGCACTACGCTTCATTTGACGAATGGTGCAGGAGGCTGCCGCGGTGAATACATGTCATTTGTCTTATCTGAAGGAGAGAGCAAATCTCTCTCTTTCCAGCTGTAATTTATTGCCCCTTCTTCTTGCAATGGGCGGTACCGAGTGAGTGTTGGAGCTATATGTGATAATTTGTTATTTTTACAAAAAATAACATCTGGCTTACAATTACACGCATTGTTAGGAATAAATCAATAAACTAGGTACTATTTTATACTTCGGAATCATTCTCTAAAACTATGCTTTATTCAGGATAACTAGAAATCGAAAGTTGAGGATCAGATCTTGATTATCAATTGAAATTAACATTATGAAAAGCACCAGCTTTCAAATAAAAAAGAATCAGCAAAATCGGTTCACCTACCCTTTTTTTGAACTCGGTTGAAACTGATTGACCTATAAGAGTAGAGTTAGCAGAGTTTTTAACTCGAAAATCTCTGAGATAGTGTGGAGTCATGGAAGCAAATAACAAAAGTTTCAAACAAGATTTTTCATCGGTGGTCCAGTTTTAATCTCGATTTTTTTTATTGCGTTTGAATTGAATCTTTTTTTCCTGTATTTGCGTGAGTTTATGCGTTATTGAAGTTTTTGTCTATGATCACCATTGTTACCATTTTATTTTCTGTTTTTGCTATTCGTTTTTGTGAAGATAATCATTTATAAATGTCTTTTTTATATTACAGATTCTAGGAACAACGAACGATTTTTTGACTGATTTTCGGACTCTAAGATCCTAAACGTATTAACCTCACCAGCTCTTACACTACATTGCCCTCCAAAGTGAGCATGTTATGTCGATTTTCTCACATCATCGACGCAAATTGTCTCAAAGCCTCTCTAAGTTTGTTTTATCTCTTTATCTTTGGGATGTTTGTTTTTTGCGCGCATTTCGCGGAGGGTCGCATTATATTCGGGATAAATTCTTGCTATTCCTTTCGAGTTCTTACCAAATATTTACGGAGCATTTCACTCTTGATCTTCCTGTGGCACAGTGGGCAAAGGTCTGTCAAGCACGGAAGTTAGGGGTTCAGCTTCTACCGCGGGGCAAATGATTAAAGGATTTACAGCCGGAGGCTCTTTAGAAAAGAATAGAATTGTTTATAAGTATTAAATTTACAATCGGAAGCGTCTCCAAGACGGCTGCAATAAGGTTGCCTTGCAGACATTTTGATACTTCTCTGTTTTAAATAACACCTATCGTCATACATACTAAAAGAAGGTGGACAGAAAAAGCTTTCTGATAAATCAAATTAATTTTCATCCCACGTAGATAAAGTACAGTCAGCGCCTAAGCGCTAAGACACAAGTACACCTTTGCGGTCCAAAAAGAAAAATAAAATATTTTATAGAATAGGTAGGTAGGTACAATTTTCTTTCATGTACGGCCCGCGCGGCCATGTTTTTGCGGGCTTATATTATTAACAAGCATCTGCCCGCAGCTTCCCACGCGTTATTATTAAGGAAACTTTTAAGTGATATTTGTATCCGATGGGAACTGATTCATGGAATGAAAATTAGCCTATGTGTTATTACAGGGCTAGAATTACGTCTATTCAAAATTTAGTGAATATTTAACGTGAGGAATTATACTACAATTCGTTTTTAGATTAAATTACATAAATATCTGCAGCGCGTGTTCAATCAGGCACCCACCATACACTTATGCTTTCTTCCATTATTATGGTCTCGATTGTGCGCAAATTGAAAGCTATATTATAAAAATAGTTCACATTGCTACCTACCTATTTGTTGCTGACTGTACATGTGATTGAACACGTGTGGCGATATGTTACGTGCTGAAAAGACTTTCTTATTAATATACAGGTTGACACGTTACATGTGTACTAAGACGAATAGGGTGATTCTGGATCGAGAGGGGATCAAATTTTATACCTAGATGATTTTTTTAACAATAATAAGAAGTAATTAATTAAGAGAAAAAAACACAGAATAGATGAAAAAGAACAAGATAACGACATTTTAAAATGAAAACCGAATTACTTATACACCACTACATTTTAATTACCAGAAAAAAAAACTGGGATATCTGTAGCAGTTACTGAACCCATATTTGAAATAAAAAATGTTAAAAATTAAATCAAAGATTTGTCCCACATATCGCTAAAAATACAGACAACATAAACCGGCATACTAACTATTAAACACTTACTATTCTGTGGTAGGCGTAGCGTAATTTCGCGGTTACAACTATTCATTCATTAAATTTTAGCAAACTCGCGAATAAAGAAGTTTATTAAAACATTTGTTTATTATTTTTTTATTATTACATACCTACGTAATATCTACACATAGGTACTTAACTATCGCCGTAAACAGAGTAGGTAGGTAGTCGGTGGCGCGGGCGGCGCGCGCGTCTATACAATGTACTATGTCCAGAATTTCGAAAAAACTTTAACATGATGTAACTTTCTTATTAAAAGTAAAACATAAAAACTAACTTCACATTCACAATGGTAGCCCTCATTTACAGCAGCTAATATTTTTTTTCTGGTAATTAAAATGTAGTGGTGTATAAAAATAATAATAATTAAGAACTAAAATAGATCTCTTCAGGTCCAGATCATCCCTTCTACTTAGTAAACATGTTACGTGGCACCCTGTATACCTTAGAAATGTGATCCGTAAGAAAAGGGAAGAATGTTTACAGCAATAACAACCCTAATAGCCAGAATTTTTCTGGCCAGCAGCGGAACGAAGGATCTTTGTGGTTCCCAAAAACGATTTGCCTGCGCGTTTGTTATTATGTGTTGTTGTAGTTTGTTTAGATTTTTCTTGATGGCAGCATATTTTCTAGTAATTAAAGCTTTCGAACTTTTAAATAAACTATTGTGCGTTGTGAATAATGCTGCAAACTTTACATTTATCCCCAAAGTATCCATCTAGCCCCAAAGTAAGCTTGTGTTATGGGTTCTAGATAGCTGATATATCTAATACTTACATTGTAAACATAGATAGTTTGATAGTTTCTCTGAAAGATAGGATTCGTAACGAATACACAGAACTAAAGTTTTCGACATAGCTCAAAGAATTAGCAGGCTGAAGTGGCAGTGGGCCGGCCATATCCGGCTAAGAACCGACAATCGGTAGGGTAAACGTGTTCTTGAGTAGAGATAACGACAGGGTAAACGGCACCTTCAGCCAGGTGGGATGACGATCAGCGAAAGACTGCTGGCAGATGCTGGATGCGGCAAGCTGAAGACTGGGCGCTATGGCGCTCATTGGGGGAGGCCTGTATCCAGCAGTAGACTGATATAGGTTGACGATGATGACGGTCTATTCCACAAAAAACTCATCATGACGTCCACAACCGTTCTGCCCTGAACGCAACGAATAAGAAGAAGGTACATTATAATAATAAAATAGTTTATTTCAGAAAAGGTTACAGAGTGAGTAGTTACATAATTAGTGTAATTTCCTTAAATTAATACATTTTATTTACCTAACTTGTATCATAAGACATCTTGATTTAAGTAACAGTGTATTGAGTGTACGTACTTCAGTTTAACCTTTGAGATCAGAGTATAATGATACCTAACTCTTACTAAGTTTATACTTGTATGAAGATGGTAGGGCTCTTATTTCCGACTCATTAGGGTTGATTACATTGTAAGCGAAGTCGCAAGCACTGGTTAGTATTCCCTACAACCACCAGATCCATTTAATTTATTTACTCCCCATACAAACTTCCTAAAGGAATTTTGTCCTAAGCTCTGAACATATTGCTATGAAATAACTATAATAACTTCAGGAAACTCAAAGTTGGGACACATATGAAATTAATTATATACTTGCATGCTTTTCATAAAATTAAATGCTTTTCACTGCACTTCATGCATTAAACGACTCAACCCGTTGCATTTTAGATAAATACTAGCGACCCGCCCCGGCTTCGCACGGTTTTACTAACGTCAAAATCTTCCTCTTGAATCACTCTATCTATTAAATAAACCGCATGAAAATCCGTGGCGTAGTTTTAAAGATTTAAGCGTACTTACATAGGGACAGAGAAAGCGACTTTGTCTTATACTATGTAGTGATATTCAAGTAGTTAACAAATTATGAACAACCAACCAATCGTCTTGATGAATACACGATTAATATAATGTTTGATAATCCACAGCATCATCTAGCCCCAAGCTGAGCAGAGCTTGTGTTATGAATGATATACTTAATACAATACATGCCCATAGAAAGATAATTATATCATACGACCGATGTGGCGCGGTGGGCGAAGGTCCGCCTGCGACGCAGGAGGTTGCGGGTTCGATTCCCGCCTCGGAACAAATTTGTGCACGATCTGCAGAAATTCGTTTCGTTGGTCTGGGTGTTTAATATGTATAATAAAAAATATCTATCTATGTAGTATATTGTATTAAGTATATCAGTCATCTAGTACCCATAACACAAGCTCTGCTTAGCTTGGGGCTAGATGATGCTGTGTGGACTGTCCGGAATTATTTATTTATTTATTTTATTTTTATACGTAGAAAACAACCACAAGTCCATAACAAATCATTTTAGACACCATTCAATTTTTTTTCCAAGGCGGGAATCGAACCCTCCTGTGTCGCAGGCGGAGCTTCGCCCACCGCCGCGCCATAAGCGCCAGTGAACTCGGACTCGGAATGACTTGTGAATCGACCAGCAGTTAGCAACTGTACGCGACTGTACAACACGCCATTTTGCAGAACTTGCGGTCCATTACTCTAGAACTGGTAGAGAGCACAATCGTATTGTGCGCGGTTGTACCACTCCACTCCAGCCGCTTCGAAAACCTCAAATTAGTACTAACTGCGGTGCTGAATAGAAACTATGTACACTCGATGACAGAAATGGATGATTGTTGGCGCGAAATAGAGGTACAATAGCTCCACCACTTATTTTATCAGAAACTAGCGACCCGCCCCGGCTTCGCACGGTTTTATTATACGCATAAACCTTCCTCTTGAATCACTCTATCTATGAAAAAAAAACTGCATCAAAATCCGTTGCGTAGGCTTAAAGATTTAAGCATACAAAGGGACATAGGGAAATAGGGACAGAGAAAGCGACTTTGTTTTATACTATGTACCTCTAGTGATAGTGATTATTACGATAAACAAATGAATCTTTATCCCATATTTTTATCCCACAATTTTTAATCCCACACTTTAAAACCCATAATTTTTATTCCAACACATTTTCAATTCACATTTTCATCCCACTTTTGTGGAAGTTTCAATTGTCTATCTGTTCCTGTGTATCCTTAGATCTTTAAAACTACGCAATGCATTTTGATGCAATTATTTTATATAATATTATTAATATAATAATAATATTATTTATTATTTATTCAGTCATCTAGTACCCATAACACAAGCTTTGCTTAGCTTGGGGCTAGGTGATGCTGTGTGGACTGTCCGGAATTATTTATTATTTTATTTATTTTATTTTTATTATAATATTATTGCCGTGTGGTGCCGGCTTAGAATTTGCACTACCCCAACTCTTCCCGCGGGTGTCGTAAGAGGCGACTAAGAGATATCCACGGGGGGCGGGCAGCAGCGCCTCCTGTAGAACAATTCTACCACCAAACTGCGATCCCCAACCCGCATGCCCAGCGTGGGGATTATGGGCATTACTCCCATATGATGAGTGCCAATGAGGCGCTTATCATGGGAAGACCTGCGTCCAGCAGTGGACCAGTAAAGGTTGTAGATGTAGATGTAGATTTTATATAATGATCCAAGAGGAACGTTTATATGAACAGTACCTACTTACACCCGAGCAAAGCCGGGGCGGGTCGCTAGCACTTATATAATAGATAGATTACATAGAGAGATATTTGAGATCGTACACCCATTTCTCCCAAGGGAATCGAACCCACAACTCCCTGAGTCGCAGGCGGACCTTGGCCCGTCGCGCTACATCATTCGTCATAATAATGTATTGAACTAGACATACATATCTAACTTTCTAACATACGTAGATAGGTAAGATAAAAAGTTTATTTATTTCCACAGACACACATACAATTTACATAGAAATACAATAAAAAAGTGCACTACATTTAGTTATTCGAACATGTAATTTTAAAAGTAAATAAGTTTTTAGGAAATAACTGAGTTTTAGTAAGTTTTTCTGTACGTATAGGCACCTATAAGTTCATACTATTCTTGACTTAGCTTGACCTACCAAGTTATCATGTCAAATACTTACCTATATTTGTTTGAATCATAATAAATCTGACTCCCACATTGCGTTACTTACTTTTCCAATTACGCAGATAAACAAATTCCACTCGAGATATTGATATTTGCAGTTATCTATTTCAATTTCTACATGCATTTTGGGTTCAAAGTCACTGATTAGGTAGTTGATAACTGTACCATAATTATTACTAGATGCACCCCGCGGCTTCGCCCGCCATCCAGTGTTTTTTTCATATAAGTTTCAGATATGTATTGCACACCATCCTCTTGGGAACGCGACGACTGGTATCATATGGATCACTTGAGCTAACTCTAGATTGTTTTATATCACTTAAAAGCAGCGCTGGGTGGACACACCGCAGTGTTCATCCAGCACGATGCTGAGTGGAGGCCATATTTGCCATAAATTCTGCTGCGCACAATAAAACTGTTAAATATCCGTAGTTTAAATATCTTATTTTTCCTTAGTTGTTGTGTATAGTAGTTTTTAAGCAAATAAAAACATTTCTCTCTCTCTCTCTTCTCTTTTTTTTGCAACAATTTTAAAGAATATAAAGATAGAAAATTATTTATTAGACTACGACACACTCATAAATAAGAATAATAACTATGACTACTTTACAATAAATTCATTCTATTAGTGAAAACCTTTTAATAGCCTTCTGTTCCTATTTTACTTATTTTTAATTTCTTGTATGTGCTACTGGTTTTCCATAAATAGGTAGATATGTAAATAAAAACAAACAATATAAATAAATAAACTATTTATAATCTATTTGCAGTTAGCTCAAGTTGTTTCTATTCTCTGAAATCTATATTATGATATTGATTATTTTCTTCAGACTATCACTACATAGTATAAAACAAAGTCGCTTTTTCTGTCCCTATGTCCTTATGTCCCTATGTCCCTTTGAATGCTTAAATCTTTAAAACTACGCAACGGATTTTGATGCGGTTTTTTTTAATAGATATAGTGATTCGAGAGGAAGGTTTATACGTATAATAAAACAGTGCGAAGCCGGGGAGGGTCGCTAGTTATTAAAAAAGCATTTTAAAGTATAAATAAAAGTCAAATTTAAAAATGATCGCCTCTATCCAGCGGCCAGCGCATGTCACAGCGCTGAATAACGACATCGTTAGCCTTCATCTGAATTGCAAATTAAAATTAAAACCGCAGGATTCACACTGACACTCCCAAAAATTCAACTCTGTGACTCGCTCGTGATAGGAACCAATCGTGTTAAACCATTCGTTATAATAAAAATAATGCTGGGCAATCCACACAGCGTAATCTAACCCCAAGCTAAGCAGAACTTTTGATATGAATCAGAATAAATCGTTTATTATATACTAGCTATGCCCCACGGCTTCACCCGCGTGTAAATTTATTTGTCATATTGTTTGTCAAAATAAAAGTACTTAGGTATGTGTTTAATTATTCACTTCATAGTTTATTTAAGTATAGTTACCGAGTTTTGAGTGAATCGAACCAAGAAATAATTTTATTTTCCGTACAAATTTTTAACACCCTTTTTTACCCCCTCAGATGTTAAAATTTCCAAATTTTAATGTGTGTTATTCTGGGTCCTTAACTATCCACATACCAAATTTCATCTAAATAACGTCATTTAGATATACTTACGCTATTTAGATATAATTATGTTACTGAGATTATTTATAACAAACATTCACACAGACTTTCCCATTTATTATAATAGTAAGATCAACAAGAAGGTACCTATGTTTTCGTCTATGAAGAAGTCTCTCATTAAGATATGAAACGTTGGTGTTCTTCGAACACAAACCGTCCGCTTGCGACACAGGAGGTTGCGGGTTTGATTCCCGTGAAGGTATAAATGATTGTGCGATCTGTAAATGTTAAATCCAGGGTTCTGTGTGTTTCCTATAATTATAATGAATCCATTTTGAATCTTTTGCAGTTAGCAGTAAAAGTTCATTCAACAGATCCGTAGATATAAATCAAACAAAGTCGCGTGTAATAGCTAGCAAGCTTTTAAACAACGTCACATCTTTCGTTACGACGTCGATTAGCTGAAAGCACGCAGATTATAAACAAACTGACAGACAACTCCAATGTTTATATCCACTTGATTGTTGATTCTTTACACATTACAGGAAATTGGCAGGAAGAAGAAAGTTGTGGCTAAAATAGCTTCTTTTTATATTGTAACTAGCGACCCGCCCGGCTTCGTACGGTTTTATTATATGTATAAACCTTCTTCTTGAATCACACTATCTATTAAAAAAACAGCATCAAAAGCCGTTGCGTAGTTTTAAAAATTTAAGCATATATTATAGGGACATAGGGACAGAGAAAGCGACTTTGTTTTATACTATGTAGTGAAGTCCGGATTGATGGCCCAGGGATTCGTTCCCCACTGCCAAAAACCTTTTGATAGTCTTACTATGTAGCTTAGAAAGAAATAAGTTAACTTTTGAACCAATAAATACTTTATTTGTTTTTCAGTAGATAGGATTATGTCAGTGGGCCACGAATCACTGCCGAACAAATTTGTGTACGATCTGCAAAAATTTGTTCCGTCTGTCTGGGTGTTTTCTATGGATAAAATATCTATCTATGTATGTATATAATGTTTTATATATATCAGTTATCTAGTAACCATAACACAAGCTTTGAGTAGCTTACTTTGGGGCTAGATGGTGGTGTGTGGATTGTCAATTTGGCCACTATAAAAAAAGGGATAAACCGGCTTCAATTCCTTACTAATATTATAAACGTGAAAGTTTGAAGTATACATGTATGAATAAATGTATGTTTGTTCCTGTTTCACGCAAAAACTAAGTAGTACAGAACGGATCTCGTTGAAGTTTTGAATGGACGTAGTTGTTGCCCTGGATAATTTTACTTTAACATTATATTTAAGGTGGTACCTAAATAAATAAAAAAAAATAGATAAGCTACTTTTCATCCCTTAAATCAGTTCCCATGGAATAGAAATAGCCTTGAAACGTTTCCATAGAAACAAAGCGAAGCCTGGGGCAGATACTAGTAGACAATATTAATTTCCGGTAAGCATCGGACCCGAAATTTCAGCAGAAATCTAATTTCTCTACACTCTTTGAACAATCAACCAATGTTCTTTTATTGTTAAAATCAACACAATGTGAATTGACTACAAAAATACAGTTGATTAGTCTGTCTTTGGTTGGTATAAACCAAAAGATAATCGGATTGGCTGTTTATTTGGTTTATATAAAACTTGTGTCACAATCTTTTTTGAAATGGAATAGTAAGTTTTTCTGAAGCTAGATCCAATATACTTAGGTAAGGTATTATATTATGCATAGGATCTAGCCTTATCCAAGCCTGCGGCTTCACACGCCTTCTTTCTATGGAAACGTTTTAAAGATATTTCAAACCCATGGGTTTTTTGATTTATGGGATGAAAAAAATGCATAGGTTTTATTCCAAGGCTAAAACTACGTCTATTCAAAATTTCAGTCCAATCCGTTCTGTAGTTTTTGCGTGGAAGTTAGGATTTCAAGAAAGTTCCCTCCATGGTTCAAGAGGAACATTAAATCAATACATTCTCCAATTTGCACCTAATTAACGTACGAAACCAAGTCGATCAAAGTTCAGTAGGTATCTATCTACAAGATAATTTCCCAGTTCGGCCATTTGCATTTCAAATTAGGCATTACAAAATGGCGTCGTTATACCAAACTCAATCATGTCTGGATACAGGCTGCTTCGTGGAAAATGTCCTAATCAAGATTCGACTTTTGAAGATCAAACTATAATTAAAATTGCCTTTTATGATGATCAAAGGAGGTTGGATGTCAATTAAAAAGAATAGTTTAGGGTTTAATAAACACCAATGTCAATGTCAACTTCGCGGCGGCTTTGTGGCATTCAGTACTTTTTGGAGCATTTCGTATTATTAGGGTAATATTACTAAAATATTTTTTTAATATTGGACAATCCACACATCATCATCTTGCCCCAAGCTGAGTAGAACTTGTATTATGGCTACTAGATGACTGATATAAGTAAATAAAAAAAAATGCTGGACAATCCACACAGCACCATCTAGCTCAATAGTAGTACTGAAAGCTTGTGGTACGGGATAACTGATTTGTTTAAAACTTTAAGTACATATATACTTAGCTAAGTTACATATTTTTTATTACACATAGAAAACACATTATTCGAGGAATAGATCGTTCAAACATTTTTTCCAGGGCAGGAATAGAACCCGGAACCTCCTGCGTCGCAAGCAGATGTTCGCCCGCTATTCCACATCGGTCATCGTCGTGTTTAGAAACTATTCTTTATTAACAACGAAAATTACAATCAATGAATAAAACAAATTAACTAGTATTTAATATCAAACAATTACAAAGTAAACAATTCGATTTAAGTAATAATTTTCTACATACAATTTGATTTAAAATATCCTGGAGGACTGGCAAACAGCCGTTATCAAAGAAACAACCTGTATTATAGAAAATAATTGCATTGGTATCGCGCTATCAAGAAAATGTTCTTTGAACGCGATATTGTCTTGTGATTGTCTTGTCTGTGAGATCCTTTGTTGTTTGCCTAGGTATAATTAGCTTGGAATGTTTTAGCAAGTACCTACGGAAAGTATCTGTTTAGGTTGATTGAAAGCGAAAAAGCGGTATAAAGCTAAACTAGGGACTTTTTTGGCTCTTTTGTAACACAATGTTCAGGTAGGAATTGGGTATCATTTAATCGGTCAGTGAATTAAACAGATTTTGGTGAACAAAAAAATTAATTCGGTAAGCTGAATAAATAAAACTGGGCTGCGACAAATGGCCTGCAAAAAAATAAAAATTGGGCAACAAGAAATATAACAACGGGCTATTTAAAAAATATTTGTGCTTTAAATTATTTTTTATGCAGCGGCAAATCATGATTAGCATTTATTGAAATTTTGGCCTGCTGTAAAACTAAAAATGGAGCAACCAACTATCAAAAATGATCAGCATGATGGATATTTGTTACTGAATGGATGTTTGTTACTCTTTTACGCAAAAACTACTGAACGGATATGGATGAAATTTGGCACAGAGATAGATTATAGTCTGGAATAGCACATAGGCTATATTTTATCAACGATAACGGGAATTAGCGCAGGTGAAACCGCGAGGCACTGCTAGTAATATATATATATATACCTAAGCAGCCCGTCCCGGCGTCGTCGCACAGGGCACAGGTAGGTATTTAACGAAAATTTTATGTATATTATAAATTTTAACATGTACCTACCTAGTATACACACTCACGCAGACGATTTCAAGCATTGACTCTGACTTACCACAGTGCCCCAGTGACGCCCTACATCACATAGGTAACTTTTATTTTTTTTAAACTTTTTTTATTACATTATGAGCCCCGCGGCTTCGCCCGCGAACCAGAGTTTTTTATACAACTTTCAGAAATTTATAACACAATCCCGAGGCGTTATTTTGTTAAAATAAAAATACATGTCAAATTATTGATTTTATAGTTTATTTATACTTACTGAGTTTTGAGTAAATTGAATCAAGGAAAAATAATTACACAACACACAACTTTCAGCTACTTTCAGCTATTTCGGTTATTATGTACCTACCTTATTATTTTCTGTGTTATTTAAAAAAATCCTTTTTTTAGAATTATAATATATTACATGCATAGGTAATTATAGTTTAGGTTACAAGTAGTAATTTAGTTTCTTTTTCTGTTTAATGAAGTAAAAAAAACCTAGATTCACATGTGAGTGCCGGAGGTGTGAGCCCTCGCGTCTATATACAAGTTTAACATAAACTTAGTTAGAGCGAGGTGTCCTTATCTTTGACCCTGATAGGTTTATAACAAGTTTGTAATAAGAAGAACAACAATCATTAGTGTAAACTTTATATAGTGTATAAAAACTTTGTAAACCCATCTTTTGTGAATAAATATTTTATTATTATTATTAATTTTCCAAAAAAACTTTAACCCCATCAGAAGTTAATTTTTGAAAATTTTATTAGCGTTTTGGATCGCGAAAGCAAATTCGGGTTTTTGCATTTAGAGCTGTGACAGGGCGGCGCGACGCGGCGGGGCGCGCGGCGGCAGGGAGCGGACGCGCGCTACTTGATTTCACCAATCAACTTTGAGCCTTACTTTTTGTGTGCTTGCTTGTAAATAAGGTTCCTAACCACAGAAATCCTAGCACTAGAAAAGTTATTTCTCTGATTGATTACATAGGTAATTAGGTACCTGCCTCCGAAACGCTTGTCACCACATCTACTAATATTGTAAACGCGAAAATTTGTAAGTATGGACGGATGGATGTTTGTTACTCTTTCACACAAAAACTACTGAACGGATCTGGATGAATATAGATAGATTAAATATAGTCTGGAATAACACATACGATATATTTTATCCAGAATTCCCACGGAAAATTCCGGTAATTTCAAGGGTGAAACAGTACCTACCTACTATTTTAATTGGGAAAATAAATAAAACAATGAAAAAATATGAATGTTAACATTAAAATTTATGACAGTAAGTGTGTAAGTCCTCGCACTCTGTGCAGCACATTTTGGGATATAACTTTATTTCTTTATTCCCAAGATTGACAGATAGAGATCATCTGTAGGAAAGCCCCAAAGATTTTAAACTTTGCTTAGTATTTACTAAGTTATTATCGGTCTTAAAGTATCTACTTACATACCAAATTTCATCTAAAATACTAAGTATCTACATACCTACCACCACCAAATTTGTTCTCAGTAACTTAAGTATCTACTGAGATTATTTATAATAAACATTTACACAGACTTTCAATAATAGTATTTACCTAAAATAGTAAGATTTCAAACGCAGTACCAGTGATTACGGCTTATTTTCGCTTTTTTCTGCTTTACTTTTTTACAATTCTTTTGCCCATAACATTTATAATGCACCTCAAAAATTTAATTACTTGCTGTAACATAATAACGGTTTAATACTGCCCATGAACTTTTTATTCAGTTGCCCAAAAGTATTAATTTCATAGACCATACCGCTATTTATTCACTTACCAAAAATTTTATATTTGTCAGCCAAGTATTGCAGGCCGTTTTTATTTTACATCCGACCAAAATTTATTAAGCTGCCCAAATATTTATTTAGCTGATTTTTACCGCTTACCCCAATATTTAAAATAACTACCAATAAATTTACTCCCGTAGGAATTTAGTATAATAATTATGTTCTATCTATCTACCTATGTACCTAGGTACCCAATATTATTTTTAGTAATTAAGAAAATTACAATCAAAGATTGGAAACTAATTAACTTGTTTATACAATTTATTTATTATTTCATTTATTTATTGAACACAACATCATAACAGGGCCCGCATTCCACTAAATAAATCGCTTCACTATTTAAACAGTTTAAAGTCAAAATGTTAAAAAATGAACTCTTTTTGGCATTCTACTAACACAAACTTTTTGAGGTTCATTCATAGCTGTGAAGATTATAACCTATAAAACTACATACCAATTTGATATTCTAAATATGAAAGTCTCTTTAAGCGCCAAAAATAGTAGAATACCAAATGCACAAACGTCATTTTAATCATCTTGATTGAATGGCGCTTTTGAGACCTTTGTTTTGACATTAGTAGAATTTGGCCGCAGGTTTCTTTTTTAAACCTATATGCGATGATAGATCTTCAATACAATAAAACATACTCTCGGGATGTCTTGGGTCACCTTTATAAAACCGCGGTACCTACTCCACGAAGCTGAGTTTTCGACTCCAAGGGCAACAAAACAAAATCTAAATAATCTATAGAAACCGTCAGCCATCGAAAGAGATGGAAGGACCTCTCTACGCATCTCTTCCAAAGTGAAACTAGTGCGGCTAGTATGACTTTGAACCACACCAAAACGGAAATCATCATCATCAACCTATGTATATTAGTCCACTGCTGGACATAGGCCTCCCCTAATGAGCGCCATAGCGCCGTCTTCAGCTTGACGCATCGGCGTCTGCATCCAGCATCTGCCTGCAGTCTTACGCTCATCGTCACCCCACCTGGCCGGAGGGCTTCCTACACTAAGTTTGCCGAGTCGCGGTCTCCACTCAAGAACATGTTTACCCAAACGATTCCCGGGTCTTCGCGAGATATGGCCGGCCCGCTGCCACTTCAGCTTGCTAATTCTTTGAGATATGTCAAAAACGGGTATACAGTCAGTGGTGGTCATATAATTAGAAACACTTCATATGAATTATGTAAGAATAAGAACTAAAGTCATAACACGGGATATTTACCATGATTTAAATTTTGTTGAGTTTTTCGTATTTTTGGCACATTTTCAAGCGCCGGCAAGATTACGAAAGAACATGATCATGGCGATTGAAAATGTGCCAAAATATCCAAAAACTCAAAACAAATCAAATCATGGTAAATATCCCGTTTTTTAATTCCGGACAGTCCACACAGCATCATGTAGCCCCAAGCTAAGCAGAGCTTGTGTTATGGGTACTAGATACTGATATACTTAATACAATACATTACACATAATATTTTATTTTACATATTCTTCGAATTACATAATGTACTTATTGTAGCTGTTCGCCACAAATATGCGGCTCACTCAGTCGGCCGCTCACAGTTTGCCTACTGGGGACACAGCCTAAGCATTTCAGTCCCCATCCCACAGCGTTCATATCACTTCCGCTGTCAGTCGCACCGCACCCCACGTTTAATCCAGGCTGTACAGATCCGCTCTTGTGTATGAGCTTTAAATACGACAACATTGTCTCGTAGTTTAGTGCGGGAGCCAGTGAGCCGGAAATTGCGTCATGCCACGGGAAAATGAACGCGCTGGAATGTTTAGAAATTTGGTAGAGTAATTTATTGGTGCATGATGTTTAGTAATAATAATGCTGGACAATCCAAACAAGGTCATCTAGCCCTAAGCTAAGCAGTGTTTGTGTTGTGGGTACTAGATAACTGATTAGACTTAATACATTATACTATATAGACATTTTTTTATGACAACGTGACCGCTTGACCAGCCTGGCAGCCAAGTATGCAATAAGTTTGACGTAAAAAAAACACTTTCATCTCTGAAGCTACTTTGATGAAGACACGAATTCTAATGTAACGGGGAATACTTAGCTAAATATGTACAAACCTACGCGTCGTAGGCAAACTATTCGAAGGCACTAAGCATGTATGTAGGTTGAACACAGAATGTACCTCTAGTTTCTGCGTAACAAGCACTTTTATTTATTCTGTGACTGTTTAGGAGAGAAAATACCTTTGCTTATTATAAATACATTAATAAAGAACATAGAAGAAGTGAAAATAATAACAATTTCTGGACAATCCGCACAGCATCATCTAGCCCCAAGCTAAGTACTGCTCGTTTTATGGGTGCTAGATGACCTTAGATGACTGATCAACTTAATACAATACATTAATAGAAATTGTTTATAATTGACAGATAACACTCAGAACTCCGTAATAAATAGGTATTTGCCGATCTTACAATCATTTGTCCCAAGGCAGGAATCGATCCCGCAATCTCCTGCATCGTTTTGTAGAATATTCTACAAAACGATGCAGGAGATTGCGGGATTATTCTTAACTAGCGACCCGCCCCTGCCTCGCATGGTTTATTATACGTATAAACCTTTTTCTTGAATCACACTATCTATTAAAAAAAAACAGCATCAAAATCCGTTACGTAGTTTTAAAGATATAAGCATACAAAGGGATATAGGGATATAGGGACAGAGAAAGCGACTTTGTTTTATACTATGTAGTGATAATTGGATATTTTTACAACAAAATAAGAACCAATTTAAAAAAATTATTTTGCATTTTTATGTGTTACGGGTAATCCTTGTAATCCTTATTTTTTAATGGGAAAACTTCGGGTTCATTCGCCGTACAAAAGAAAAAAAAACGTCGAAATCGGACAACAAGATATTATAATAATAACTCTACCTAATCGATATAGAGCTTATAGAGGTATATTTTATACCTATTATAGGAGCACGTGCATGTGTAAGTACCTTTATTAACAAAGAAAAACAATCAAGAGGAAAATATTGAGAGCTGGTGAATATCTGGCTCAGCGCATCAGCATTGCCATACAGCGTGGTAATGCAGCCAGTGTCTTGGGGACGCTTCCGACTGGTATTGACATGGATCAATTGAGCTACCTTTAGACTGTTTGCAACCGTCTGCGGTTAGCTCAATGGTTTCAATTGTAAATACTAGTTGTAATTTTTCTATTCCTTTGCTTGTAATTTTCGTTGTTAATAAAGATGTTACCTCTAGATTGTTTACAAAAAAAAAAAAAAAAAAAAAAATCAAGAGGAATATTGGAATAGGAAAAATATTTATGTTGCCATCAATAAAAACTAATCTAACTTCATTTAAGATCAAGTATTAATACGTTCCGTAGGGTAAAACATCTTTGAACTTCATTTAAAAAAGAGACTGTGATGTGTTTTTGAAGTATAATAAATAAAAAAAAATACCGGCGGCGAGTTGTGCCGCCTCCTTTTGTTTTTCGTTGTTTGAAAAACCCGAAGCCAAAGTGATCCATCAACTTTAATCCGAGCCCAAGCTTTCATTTACATAACCAAACCATTTGTTTGAAGCACGCCGATTTTGTCTCCTGTTAAAAATGGTGGTAAAACTGATGATAAAATCAACGCCTTCACATCAGCAAAGGCCGTCTCCGCAGCATCATCAGTCCTCAAACGGTGAAAATACTCTCATCTTGACCAAGGTTACCTGCACAGTTGAGCGATTACACTAAAACCACCCATCCAAAATTGATATAATGAAAGCCATTTTAACGGCCTTCGTAACTTACAAATTGTATGGATAGGACGCGCGCGTTGGCCATTGAAATGGCTAAGTTACAATGTGTCAATTTTGTATGGCTGCACTGGTATGGTAATGTTGGTTTCTTGTTAGAAATGATCACACAATGTATTCTTCAGTGAATTTATGAACATCTTATCAAGATTATATCTACTTCAATTCCCTGAAGAAAACACTAACGAGGCAAGCCTTAAGAGGGTGGCCTAGCCAATTTATTAATCAAACCACTGGATTGTGGTCTACATTCCAGTGGAGACCTATGGGACCAAAGAGGCGAATTAGAATTTCATAAACACGACTGACAAAAAATACAAGATTAAAAATCATAATAGAGCACTATTTTGCTCTTATTTTGGTCGATCTCGTAGTATCCCTGCGGTTTAATGTTTTGATTTTTAGGCTATTCCGAACTAGTATGAGCTCTTAACTTTGCACGTGTTGTTCTATGGAAGCAGTAGCCTATTTTCTATTCTAGGGCTAGAAATATGTCTATGCAAATTTCAGCCCGATTAGGTATCTGTAGGTAGTTCTTATGTGAAAGAGGAGCAAACCTTAATTCCACACAAACTTTCGCGTTTATAATATTAGTATTAATTATTAAAACAGTAGTATTAATTATTTAAAAAACTTAATGATGTGACAGGTGACTCCCGCTCCGGTTCGTTCTTGGTGCAAAGGATTGCCATCGCTATTCAGCGAGGTAATGCTGCAAGCATTATGGGCAGCTTTGCGCCGGGAATGGTTAGGGGCGAGTTATTTATTGACTAAATATACATCGTAATTTTTATTGTATAATAAATCTTAATAAACTAAATTAGAAAGTATTAATTATTATTAATATTAGTATTATGGATTGTTTGGTTCCTCAAAGACGGTTTCTTAATAAGTTGCGTAGTTGTCTTGTAATCACTACATAGTATAATATAAAGTCGCTTTCGCTGTCCCTATATCATTATGTCCCTTTGAACGCTTAAATCTTTAAAACTACGCAACGGATTTTGATGCGGTTTTTTTAATAGATAGAGTGATTCAAGAGGAAGGTTTTTACGTATAATAAAACCATGCGAAGCCGGGGCGGGTCGCTAGTAAACAATAACTCAATTTTTTTTCACTTAAATATTTTCAAAAACGTTTGCTCTATCCCGCTCATACATAACGTGGAATCTTATTCCTATCGTATTCCCTCAAATGGCTGCTACGCGCCCCCTTGGTCGCGGTCGGATACGTTGGTCTCTAGAGAATACATAATAGGTGATTAGGTATGCACATAAGCTACTAGTTTTCTTATACCTGGTAAGCAAGGCACTATGTTTAACCATAAAAATGCCACGACGCTTTCCCTGACGCATTATTTAAATCCCACACTGGTCACAGTGTAAATGACGGCAGTAGCGTATGTCTTACAAATGGTCTTTGGCGTGTTCAATTCCCGCTTTGGGACCGAAGGTTTGTACGATTTACAGATATTTTATCAGATAGATTTGTTTGATTTTTTTTAGTTCTAGGTAACTATCAATCTATACAAAATATATGCATTGTTAAGGCGTTACCCTGAGGAACACTAGCAGCGGCACTTATTTTATCTTATTATTACGTTAAACAAAGGAATTTTCAAAATATAAAATAATAAAATAAATATTTCAAATGTGACTCGGGGGTCGGGGTACCGTCTTAATAATAATTGAGAAACTACTGGTCAGATCTTGATTAAACTTTTAATTGAAATTGAAAACCTTTGTTTTTCAAAGACTGTTGAATAGAATTTAATGCGGCAAGAAATGGTAAATAAGTAAAAAAAATTAAAAACAATACAATGGTACTTACCTCAAAGTAAGTATTTCCCTCGATGTAGAAAGGTTTCTGTTCTCATTACTCTGTGTACAAACTAGCGTGGGGCATCGCGGCAGAATTTCCCCAGGCAGCGGTAAAAGCCGATACGTGTATGAAGACCGGGCACTCACTGCGAAAATATTGCTTTAGAACGTGTTAGGAAATTCTCAAGAAAGTATCATATTTTAAAGTATTTGTCGCATTTCTAGACCTCAATTCTATTTTGTACTTGTGAGCCTTCCTTGAGATACCATGCATTTCATAGTCAGCAGTAATGATAACTTCTTGGTTATGTATCCGGTCTCTTTGCTCTATCGGCGGCCTGTCCATAGAACCTGTGATTCACGGACCACAGACTGTTCATGGACAAATGACAAAGATGATCCTGTTTTCCCTCTAACTCCGACATATTTTTAAGATGCCGAGTACGGTTTTACCTTGTATAGATGTTTGGAACACGCTCTCTGAGCTTCTGTATCGAGAAACGCCGAGTGGAACACTGTTCATTTCTATTTTGTACCTGTATGTAAAAGTCGTTTTTTTTTGACTGGACCGCACCGCTCACCTTTACAATGCTGGACAATACAGAACATCATATAGCCCCAAGCTAAGTCAAACTTTTGTAATTAGGGGAGGCCCTATATCCAGCAGTAGACTAATATAGACTGATGATGATGGTGAAACAAAGCTTGTGCTAAGGGTACTTGATGTACTTTTTAACAAAGAACATTACAATCAAGGAATAGAAACAAAACAATACTAGTATACACAATTGAAACAATTGACCTAACTGCCGACGGTTTCATTAAACTTAATACAATAAAGAATAAATAAGTGAATAAGGCTAGAAAATCCACGCACCATCATCAAGCCCTATGTGCTCAGAGGTTAATATAACCTCTATACTTAGCTATATTAGTTTTATACAGTCACCGACTGTCAACAATATAAAAACAGCGCTAGAGAGTTGTTATAAACCGTTGTTAAATTCCCGTTTAACGGCGTTTTTTACTGTTCCACTGCAAACGAGCGGTGATCGATGTGGCCTTCGTTGGCCCCCAGGTTTGTAGACCAGCTGGATCATTTACGTAGTCTTATTATAAATATCCACTGGTATTTATCGCTATTTGTGGATATAATAATAATATGTTCTGAACGCGTAGGTTTACAAAACTGTAGTCTACTCTGTCTGTTTCGAACTCTTTAACTCAGTATATAATAGCCCCTTTCACAACTGTATTTGATGATTCTTTTATAGTTGAGAATAGATGCTTTTCATTTGGTCTTATATAAATTTAATAAAGATCTGACTAAGTGGTTTTTCGAGTTATCCTTAACCCATAATGTGTATTTTATTGATTTAGACTGCGTGAATGATGTTCTCATTTTTGCTTTAAATAAATTTTAACCTTTTTGAATTACCCGTTTTGAAAACTCGCCAAATTATACGAGAGAAATATCTCTTTTATGGACGTGTCGAATCTACAGCTAGGCTATAGCTTTGATTCACCCTGCGGTATTTTAAAGTATAGTAGGTAAAAGAATTAAACTTTCACGAAATGACCTAGCTGACTTCAACAAACCGAGTCCGTAACAGAATCTTAGTGAAAACAGAAAAACCGCTACAATGTTTAATCGTGGTTGGCGGGGCTCTTCGTTTTGTTATCCGTATCAGAATGCTCGTAATTACACTCCACAAATAACAGCGTCTGCGAAGAAATATTTCAACCAGCTGGCTACTAGTTTTGGGGATAAATAGCTAATCTCCAGCTTTGGACGACTTTTTGAGAGCGATATCTTTATGATTGCGTAGCTTGATACTATGATAATACTCGTAAATAGCTAATCTCCAGCTTTCGACGACTTTTTGAAAGCGATATCTTTATGATAGCTTGATACCACTCTTTAACGTTGCTATAAATCTTGCTACGGTTATCCTTTTGATATAAATGTGTAGTATTGTTGTAGCAAGCTATGTAGTCAATTATTTGGTGTTTTCTATGTATAAAAATCTATCTTTGTAATGTATTGTATTAATTATATCAGTTATCTAGTACCCATTACACAAGCTCTGCTTAGCTTGGGGCTAGATGATGCTGTGTGGATTGTCCTGCATTATTCATTTATGTAGTTTGCTACGACATGGCTATAGAGCTTGCTACTACCCTGATGTACAACTTTGAACATAGTTGGCTAAGGCATACACTTAATTTTTAATATGGCTTAGCTTTTGCAATGCTTGCTTGCTTGCTGCTTGCTTTCTTAGATGCAGCTTTATCGTTGCTACACAATTTGTTACGCCGTAATATGATAGCGTGCTTTGAGGGAGCTGCTGCTACGACGTGACTACATAGCGTGCTACGACGTAGATGCTGCTACGACGTGACTACATAACGTGCTACGACATAGCTGCTGCTACGATGACATGACTACATAGCGTGCTACGACGTGACTACATAGCGTGCTACGACGTGACTACATAGAGTGCTACGACGTGACTACATAGCGTGCTACGACGTGACTACATAGCGTGCTACGACGTAGCTGCGGCTACATACTTGCTACACAGCTTGCTACAACGTAGCTACTCCATGTAATTTCTACCTTTTTGCTTGGCGTAGCTGCACTTTGGTCTTTCCATGCATTCTATATGCATTCTTTTGAAAGTTAAGCATGCTTGTTTGCCACTTTGGTGGTATAAAAAAAAAGCATATAAGCCTCTAGCTAGAGGAATATCAGGGGATTTTATGGAAATAATTTTTCAAGTTCTTAGTAAAATAAATTTATTATTTACTTTTTGTTACTATTGACTATTTTATAATGCAAACGTACGTAAATTACACGTACACACTAAGCTTATCTGCTGCTTGTTATAATAAAACTCATGCCTAGTTAAACAGTCACTAATTATAACTTCATCATCATCATCATCAACCTATACTAGTCCACTGCTGGACATAGGCCTCCCATAATGAGCGCTTTATGTTTAATTAGAACTTGACTCATGATAAATAAACTGTGGCCCATCATAAAACGACTCCTGGCTCCTATCGACAATGAGAACTAGACTCATAGCTCAATAATCTGTCACTCCTTATAATTATTAGACTCACGACTTATTGTAACTGCATTAAAATTTGACTCATGACTTATAGCGAGTTATAGCAGGGCTAATTAACCTTCACATGCCAGTTATGCCCGTGGACAGTGGCATGGATCCAGTTACTGACGTTGACGGCCGATATGACGGTCGCGAACACAGGCGCTGGGTTGTCTTCGTCGCACTCCAGCATCCAGCCCGAGATGACGGCCCAGAGGACGCCGTTCACCACCACTGGAGCGCCTGAGTCGCGCTGGAAAAAGAAAATATTATTTACTTTTAGTACTTATATTTATTCTTCTTATTATTAATCCCGTTCTCCCATAAAGCCTATGTGTTATTCCAGACTAATCTGTGTGCCAAATTTCATGTCTCTGTTCCACAGAGCAAAAACGAAGTATTCAACTCCATGATCCGTTCAGTATTGTTGGCGTGAAAGAGCAAAGTTAATCAGTAACAAACATCCATCCATTCATACTTACAAACTTTCGGTTTTATAATATTAGTAGGATTTCAAAGTTATTTCTATCCCATAGAAACTGATTTAAGGGATTAAAAGTAACTTATATTTTATTCCAAGACTAGAAGTACTTCATTAAAAATTTCAACCCGATCCGTTCAGTAGTTATTGCGTGAAATAGTAATAAACATCCAAACATACAAACTTTCACGTATAAAATATTAGTAAGGATAATATGACTATGTAGCAATAATAATATGGGTCTGTCTGTTCTGTACATTTACGCGAAAGACTTAATGAAATATACAGGGTTATAGGTGTTTAATGATTAACCTCGAAAAGGCGACTTGGGTAGATCAAGACTAACAACTTTTGTTCTACGATTTTTTCTAATTCAATGATTTTTTTTCCTATACAAAAAAAAATATTATTAGCAAATTTCCAGTTCTAATCTTCTTAGCTCTATCTAGGCGTCGCAGATTGAGACATGCCGGTTTGGTACATGACCTATATGTCATATACATAATCTAGTAGGGAAAGAAAGGGGTTGCGGTGAGGCGAGCAGGGGTTGAAAGAAATGCCCGCCGAAACTAAAAAAAATTAAAACTGGATATGTATTACCTTTTGGCAAAAGTCATAGAACAAAAGTTGTTAGTCTTGATTCACCCAAGTCGCCTTTAAGAGGTTAATCATTAGATACCTATAACCCTGTATAGAATTAAGGTGCCTATATAGGCCAACGGCCTTGAGGATTCGGGTGGAGTCTAAATTAGTCGCCCGCGCACAGACCCGCCCGTTCTCTTTCATATTGAAAATACAAAATAATTATTTGCAGACGTATAAATAATTTGTTTTATTCGTGAAATGTTCAATTTGCGCAAAATACTTTGACAAATATTTGATTGAAAGAAAAATACTCAAAATCAATACCGTTTAGAAGAAATATCCAAATTTCGAACAAAAAATGCTTTACTTGGGATTTTTTTTATAAAGTAATAATATATGTAAATTCAATCATTTTATATTACAACTTATAATTTAATGTCTATTTTGCAATATATATTTTTTCATACATTTTCATGCACTCATAAAGGAGAAATATCATTTTTAAAAAGTCGCGTTAGCCCATACAACAGCCTTAATGAAATACATTTTCACGCAAATGTTCTTCGTGCAAATGTCTTTTCCGCAAGTACTTTTCGCGCAAATGCCCTAATACCAAGAATCTTACATAGCAAGCGTCCTTCACTCCCGTCTCAAGACACATGAGCCCAACTGGGTCATTGGCGATATCTGATAGCTCCTCGAAGCATTCCCCAAGGTCTGTCGTGTGGAGGTGCGTCACAGTCAGAATGGAATTCCTTTTGACTGTCTTGGGGACGGGATTCATAACGCTGTTGGGCTTTTTTTTAATGTTCCCTGTGTCCTGAAAAAGGGAGGTGAGGATTGGTTTCGAAACATTATCATCGATAGCGGACATATTTGAATTTAGCGCGGTTTTGTGTCAGATGAGTCCGTGATTCGTTAGAAAAAAATCATAGAAACATTTTGTAAATTAAAATAATTCTAGGTAGGTATAAAGCTAGATGATACGTGTAATGTTCAGTCTTTTTTATTTTAAAATTCACTCGTACTGTTTGTTAAAACTATCATAAGCTTTTTTTAATTTTTCTGTAGTACTTTTAATTTGTCTAGTTCAGGAAGACATACGAAGTTGCCTTTGGTGGCCACTACACTCTGTTTTCTTATCTCTTCCTTTATTAGACAAAATAAAACTACTACAGGCACATTAAAAAAAAAGCCTATGATAGGTTTAACAAACTGTACGAGTGAATTTTGGAAATTCCTTTGTTTAACGGAATTTTATGATAAAATAAGTGGGGGCGCCATTGTAGGTGCTTGCATTTTAACTACCTTTTTGTAAGTCTGTTATTTATAATTCTAAATAAATAAATAAATAAACTACTTACAACCAAATCAGCAGCCCAAGAACTAAGTATCAGATGCGTAGAAGTAAGTTCCTTCGGCAAGAGCTGGAGCCTAATGATCTTGATACTTGGGGTCAGTCTCACAGGTTTGGCGAGCATCAGCAGTGCCAAGTCATAGTTAGGCTTATTGCTCTTGTAATAGGGGTGAATTTCGAGGTCCTTGATGGGGAGTAGAATACCACCTTTCTTATAGTTGACGCTGCCTAGTCTAACGCGGATGAAGCGGATCGTGTCCCTCATTCTGGAATGATAAAACATCAGTTATGACTTTTAAAACTATCATAATTTCTAAGGCTAAAGTCATTTAACACGGGATATTTACCATGATTTGATTTGTTTTGAGTTTTTCGATATTTCGGCACAGTTTCAAGCGCCATAATCACGAAAATCATGATGGCGATCTGCGAAAGACTGTTGGCAGATGCTGGATGCGTCAAGCTGAAGACAAGGCGCTATGGCGCTCGTTAGGGGAGGCCTATGTCCAGCAGTTTACTAATATAAATAAATGAATGAATAAATAATTCCGGACAGTCCACACAGCATCATCTAGCCTCAAGCTAAGCAAAGCTTGTGTTATGGGTACTAGATGATTGATAAACTTAATACAATACATTGAATAGATAGATAGGTATTTTTTAAATCAATGTGGGCTGATGATGATGAAGAATTTCAAATACGGACACTTTAATTTATCTTTGTACCTATTTTTAATGAATGTTGTCTGAAATATACGAATTGAATTGATCTTACAATTGAACCTGCTCCGCCGAAGTCAGAACCCAGCTCTCGTCGATCAGTGCTCCAGCACTCAAGAACCCTCGCGATCCTTTTAGCACCACCACCATATACCCAAACCCATCGTCTGACACCATGGTATGTTCATCTAGGTGGTCTAACTTGCTTTTAAGAGACTCGTGCTGGATTTCTCGAATCGCTTCGATAGAGTTCACTTCGGATTCTTGACTTGTACACTTTTCCACTTGTTTCGTTTTGTTGCCTGCATCCCTTTTTGTAGTTTTGCTGCTTTCGATAATAGTTGTGTCAGTCGCAAATTTATTTTGTTCAATTTCTCCTTCATAACTTCGTTCTTCAAGTTCTCCATCGTTTTTATAATTTTTCCTTTTACGGTATTGTTTTGTAAATTTTGAGTTTTTCTGAATTGGTTTTAGGCCAGCATCAACAATTTTATCGTTGACTCCTTCTTTTGCTTCAACAAACGTGAAATGACCGGCTCTTTTTCGACTTTTGAACCAATCTTGGGCTTTTTTCGTATATTCTGATCGTTGGGAGTCTGGATAAGGATGGCTAGAGTCATTTGATGCAGCACTTATTAGATCTTTTCTAAAGTTCCATCGTTTGTCTCTTAAATCTCCATTACTTGCTGCTATGTAAGTTATTAATAGAATTTTTATTGCCTGTTTCATATTTTTAGTGTTAGCTTTTTGTATATTTTACGTTAAATTTTGTACTTACAAGACTTAATTTTTTAAGAATTAACGAAATATTTTGGTTAAGATACAAAAAAACTTATTTTTTATGAAGTTATGAGTCCTTGATGAGTTTTTTTTCGTTCCAGGAATTAATACGTTTTTACCTTTATTTCAAACGAGTAGCTACCTAAATATGCCCAAAATTTATTGAAACGGAGAACAATCGTCTTGGTAAAAGTGCTTCTTATTAATAAATGCGGAAAGCAACATAAAAATGAGGCATGTTCCATTGCGGCAATATTTTGAGTATTTTTTTTACTATTTAGGTATTTGTGTTTTTTACACGTAGGTATTCAAATATTTATTCTTGCATTAAAATTTAAAATCAGGATCAAACATTTCATGATGAAATTTGTTTTTCAATAACACACACCTCTAGAATCACCCTTTTTGGCTTAGTACAATGTTACGTGGCTTCCAGCATTCTTAATATCAAATACAAATTGTAATTATGTATTATTTTTTACCAAATGAAAGATTCTTTACTAACAAAGAAAATTACAATCAAGGAACATAAAAAAATACAGCTAGTATACAATTGAAATCATTGAGCTAATAACAGACGGTTGCAAACAGTCTAAAGGTAGCTCAACTGATCAGTTTCAGTTTCAGTTTCAGTTTTTTATTAATATGAATAAACATACACGTCTGACGTCACATAAATACAACCAGTATAACACATACATTTTTGTAAATAACTCTTATAGGATAGTCACTAAAGTAAAATTAAAGTATACAATGTGTAGAATTGTCTTTGGTGTATCTTACCAAGAGTAAGTACCTAGTTATAAGTGTGGATCAACGACATCAGCATCATCAAATTCGTCAACAAAGAATTCATCCAGGCTGTAGTATGCCCTGTCCACTAGAATTTTCTTTAGACTTTTAATAAATATTGCCGTTGAAGCTGCATTAGTTATTAAGTTAGGGAGATTGTTGTAAATTTTTGCACCTAGATAATCAATTCTGTTTTTTGTTTTGTTTAGTCTTATTTTAGGTAGCTTTAGCCGATGTCGGTGTCTTGATCCTTGTCAATACCAGTCGGAAGCGTCCCCAAGACACTGGATGCATTACCACGTTGTATAAATAATTTTAAAAGGCACACATATTTAAATAGCCATAAAATATCGATTCTTAACTGACTGAACTTTTATTAATAACGGCAGAATATGCTTACAGACGCATTGCAAAACACCTTGATAATGAAATTGTTTCTGAATTACCTCGACGAACAAAAGGAAATGTTACAAAATAACGCAATGGCATACGAATAACAGTATTGAAGGTTGACAAACTCGAATGCAGTAACCGAATCGCTTCATCCACTGTGTTCACTTGCTTCGACTCGATTCCCATAATCATCAACCTATATTAATCCACAGCTGGACGTAGGTCTTATCAGCGCCATAGCGCCCGGTCTTCAGCTTGCCGCATCCAGCATCTAGATCGTCATTCTACCTGGCCAGAGGGCGTCCTTCATATGTCGAGTCGCGATCATCTCTCAAGAACACGATTACCCCAACGGTTGTCGGTTCTTTTCAAGATATGGCCGGCCTACTGCTATTTCAGTTTGCTAATCTATAAATCTTTGAGGTTCAATTTCCGCAGGACAAAAATAGATAAGACGCCCATTGATCAGACTTTTAAAGTCTCCACACACAGAAGCCGGAGGCGGAGCGGAGGCGAAGGTGTGCCGGTTTTTCCTCTGGCACCGCGCTGTCACCGCCTGCGGTGTGTGTGTAGGCTTTCATAAGATTCAATAGAATACAACTCTCACGCCTTCGCCTCCGCTCTGCCTCCGGCTTCAGCGTGTGGAGACCTTTAACTGGTCTAAGCGTAAATCGACAACAGTTATAGTAGAGCTGGTGAGTATCTGGCTCAGCGCATCAGCATTGCCATACAGCGTGGTAATGCAGCCAGTGTCTTGGGGACGCTTCCGACTGGTATTGACATGGATCAATTGAACTACCTTTAGACTGTTTGCAGCCGTCTGCAGTTAGCTCAATGGCTTCAATTGTAAATACTTGTTACATTTTTTCTATTCCTTGATTGTATTTTTCGTAGTTAATAAACAGTCATAAATGTTATAATTATTACGCCGGCAATCGATTGAAAATCGGACCATCATTTTCCAAAATTTCTAGTCCTGTTTACGGAATTGATCCGGTATGTCTAGCCTACCATCCCATACAATGCGATTTTCATTACATAGTATATTAAAACAAAGTCGCTTTCTCTGTCCCTATGTAGCTTAAATCTTTAAAACTACGCAACGGTTTTTTTAACTAGGTAGAGCGATTCAAGAGAAAGGTATAATACAATATAATAAAACCGTGCGAAGCCGGGGCGGGTCGCTAGTAATTTATAAGACAAACATTTAGACACATAAGCTATACACGTGCTAGTTTACGTTTTAGGTTTATTTTACGCTTCTTCCACTGAAGAACAAGAGATTGATGCGACGGGGAAATCAATTAGCACGTTATTTATTGTCTTTTTGTTTATTTATATGTCATGTTATATATTGTATTAAGTAGAGGTATATCAGTCATCTAGTACCCATAACACAAGCTCTGCTTATCTTGGGGCTAGATGATGCTGTGTAGACTGTCCGGAATTATTTATTTATTTATATTTGTTATAATATGATAATTATGTACCTATAGTTTCAAATTTGATTTGTCTAAGTTGTTATTTTGTAAGCCTAAATAAATAAAGATATTGATTTACTTTACTTGTATAATTGTCCACTCTTACAACTCTCGAGCCCAGCCTTTGGGAAATGAGGTGGAAGAATGTCTGCTAATATTTAACCGTCTCACTTGGTCAACAGACTCGGAATTCCCGTTCCGCGTCGTTTCACTCGAATTATGAGGTTAACTTTGTCTTATGACTTGAAACAATTCATTATTCAGTCTCCACTGAATCTCAGGAAAAACGTACAAATCCTTAGAAATGTAGACTGGCGACCAAATAAAGAGCGTAATTTGATGCATTATAAAACATTTTAAGTATTTTTTTCATAGCGCGCTATACCTCAACAAAATCTCAAGTCATATGTAGTCATATGTGCGAAAGTTTGGATGGATGGATGAATTAACGCATACATGGATGTTTATAACCTTTTCACGCCAAAATTATTGAACTAATCGGGCTGAAATAGAATTTCAATAACTTTAGTTCTAGGCGTGGAATAAAACCTAGGCTACTTTCATCAATTTCCACGAGGGTAAAGCCGCGGGGCGCAGTTAGTTGTGGATATATTTGTGTAAGTTTGAAACTACGTAACATTTTACATTAGAAAACGTAGAACTGTTCGAAAGTGGGTTGATATTTTCGAGAAAACGTCGTGAAGCCATACACGGAGTTGTCTCTCCAATAAAAAGCAATACTGTCTGAAACATCCAATACCTGGGTATCAAGAGCAGCGATGGAGAAAAGGAGTAATAAAGTTACACAGAGGGTACATTTTACTGGTATGAACTCAGACATCATACGTCTAAAACTAATGTTCATACAAAATATGTAAATTGTATTGTGTACTAAATCAAACTGAAACAATGCTTATTATAAACACTCAAAACTTTAAATGACATTATCTAAGTCAATTCATCGCTCTACAGCGAACTTTCTGATTGACTACTCATAAATAATATAAGGTTTTAAGTAATTTCTTCAAAAACATATGGTCTACATTTTACTACGTAAGTACAATTTACAATATAATACAATTTATATGTATATGTATTTTAAAAACTACATAATTATACTTATTTGAAATAGTTACAAAATTTGTATATATTTAATACCATACCATATATTTTCAAAGCTATTTATTGTGTATGTATTACAAAAAATAGTTATACGTAGTAAGATTAGAAGAATTTAAACATGATTTTAATAAGTTTTTTGTTATTTTATAAATTATTATGTTAGCCACCTACTGTTAGTATTTAGATAATAGGTTGAGTTGAAATAAAAATAGTTTTCTTTTTATTTTATTTCACTTCTTTTTTCTTATCTACCTCTTTACCGTCTTCACCATAACACGTTAGTGAGACGTTAAATCGAAGAAAGCTTAAAAAAACCTGCTTAATACAAGATGTAGGTAATCTGTTCTTTTTTATTACTCTGAGAAAGCAATGTCTATTTGATTTCCACGCTCGACTCACCGCATTGGTTAATAATGTTATACCCAAATCAAATAGCAAATACCAAGTTACTTGAACCACCACTCGAAATTGTTGTCCTCTTCGTAACCTAACCTCTGCTACGCACGCACTAGTGCGTTCATTCGCGCAGTTTAATAAAATTATTATGCGGTAGGGTAATTCAACCGCTAGTGCGTACGCCCTATGCTTCAGTCGTTGGACAGAGGGATATCAAAGTTTATTTAAACAGCTTAGCTTATAAACAAAGAATAAGCAAGATGAAGTGGCAGTGGGCCGGCGGCAATATCTCGCGAAGAACCGACAAACACTGTTAATTTGGAGATTCATAACCTTTATTTTTATTGATTTAATTAATTTTTGAATTGTACAGCTGTGCGATTACGCTAAAACCGCCCATTCAAAATTGACATACGAAAGCCATTTTGATGGCCTTCGTAATTTAAAGTTGTATGGAAAGGACGCGCGCGATGGCCATTGAAATGGCTTTCGAATATGAATTTGGATGAGTTGTTTTTGCGAAATCGCGCAGGTATTCAAATCAGGAAGTTAGTGGGCACTGTGCCTCAATTTCTATGCTCACGAGTACAGTTCATACGGAACCTTCGAATGGATCCGATTCACACTTGACTTTGACTTTTGTTCCGATTACCTAGAAATACAAGTATCAGTATCAAGATATTAAAAGAGCGAACACAAGAAAAAAAAACACGCACGAGACTAAACTATGCGAAATTTTCCGAGTTTCCTCTCAATTATGGTTTCCTTGCATGCATTCCACATTACTTTCTAGTCTATTTACCTCCATTAAGCCCAAAGATACGCCAACGAGGTTAGATCGTGGTTAGACCTCATTACGTAAGACGTTGAATATGATGCCTCCAATAGATCCAATATTGTCTAGCGAGGAGAAAAAGCTGGGTTATTTCATATTTGTTCAGGATTTCTGTGTGATTTGTATCATTACATAGTATAAAACAAAGTCGCTTTCTCTGTCCCTACGTAAAACTACGCAACGGTTTTGTTGCGGTTTTTTTTAATAGATAGAGTGATTGAAGAGGAAGGTTTATACGTATAAAATAAAACGGTGCGAAGCCGGGGCTTGTCGCTAGTGTATAATAAAACAATATTTATCTTTCTAGTTTAATGTATTAATAACTGTATTTATCAGTTATATTTAGTACCTACCCATAACTCAAGGTCTGCTTTGCATGTGGTTAGTACCTACATAGATGATGCTGATGATTTGTTCAGCATCATTTATTAATTAAAGTCTTGTCACTGTTGTGTTGTCACTTCAAATAGAGAGAGAACGAGTGTCATGAATGTGTGTCACTACTCTACCTGCATTAGTGACAAATAGAGAAGTAAAATAAAAATTTGTGTATAATCATCACTACATAGTATAAAACAAAGTCGCTTTCTCTGTCCCTATGTCCCCATATACCTGTCCCTTTGTATGCTTATACCTTTTTTTAATAGATAGTGATTCAAGAGGCAGTACGTAAGTATAATAAAAACGTGCGAAGCCGGGGCGGGTCGCTAGTTAGGTTAACAATAACTCATAATTGTTTTCGTTTCCTCCCGTACTTTTAGTGCTTTGAAGCGACTTTCTCTGAAATAGAGAAACTACTCTATCCTAGTATTACAACGATCCAATAATTTTATACGACCTCTTTCTTTGTTATGTGGCACTTGCGACTATTCTGCCAAAAAGGAATTTTCAGAATGTCTATAAAAAGTTCGAGTGCCTACTTTTAGTTTGAAACTATTTGGCTAGACTCTGCGCAGGTAGATATAGAGTTAAGGCCACCTTGTTTCGAAGATTTAGGCCAGGAAGATTTTTCGAATCCCGCGGGCGTCGCGCCGCTCGCGGGTTTGTAGGTGTTTAGGCATCATCAATAGGGAAATAACACTACAACATCCACCTCAGCGACTACTACTAAAAAACTGTACTAGATAAATGATTTATTTAAAGATTGGTGTAAAAATAAAGTCAATAAGTTTATTATTTTAGGCACAGTATTGAAAATGTTTTTTAAAGAGAGGCAACTTTGGTATTTTTTTCCATCGAGCGAAGTTCATCTGATTGTGTAAATGTAAGTGAATTGTACTCTGTAAGATCCTCAACTGAAAAATATATTTTTTTCAGGAATTTAAGTCAATTTTTTAACTGATTCATATTGATTTTAAAAACAGCATTTGCGATATAAGCTTTATTATTCTACGTATGTTACCGAGTCAAAAGGTTATTGCCACATATTTTATATCATAATCAACACCAACCTGTATAAGTCCACTGCTAAGTCCTTTATTTCATTTATTAATTTGAAATGGTTATAACTTTAATCATTGAATAGAAATAAAATCTGATATTTACAATTGAAACAATTGAGCTAACTGCGACGGTTGCAAACAGTCTAGAGGTAGCTCAACTGATCCATATCAATACCAGTCGAAAGGTTATGTAGTTTTTACATTTTGAAAAAAAATCCTGCTTTTATAGTTTTCAAATACTTTTAGTGGTTCGTTTTTTCAGCAGTACAATTTGTGTCTGTGTTGTTTAGCAAAAACTGTGTCTTTTTGGGGTTCCGTACACACTTAGTACTAAGACTTCGCTGTCCGTCTGTCTCCGGGCACGAATCGTTATGGTAAAAAAGTTACTATTTTCATAGATGATGTATTTCTGTTGCCGCTATAACAACAAATACTAAAAACATAATAAAATAATTAGTTAAGGGGCTCCCATACAGCAGACAAGATTGTTTTGGCCGTTTTTATAGATAAATAGCGCCCCGCCCCGGCTTTGCACGGTTTTATTATACGTATAAACCTTCCTTGAATCGTTCTATCTGTTAAAAAAAACCACATCGAAATCCGTTGATTTAAGCATACAAAGGGACAGAGAAAGCGACTTTGTTTTCTACTATGTAGTGATTACGTATGGAACCACACTTGCACTTGGCCTTTTTTTTTGTATTTTGCATAACTATTCTATTTCTATTTCTTAGTCTAAATCCATGTAGAAAAACTCACAGTAGCCATACTGAACATACAATAATTTGACTAGGTCTTCACAGATTCAGCTACTTCGTTTCAAAAGTTAAAAGCGCACTGTGAATTCAGAAAAATTGGAGAATACTCCCTTCCTTTTGTTTGCAGCGGGTCTATTTAACGCTAGAAGTAGCGTGAATAATTAAATTACCTTACGTAGTAGAATCCATTCTACTACCCGCCCATTGGACGTTATTGGACGAGTTTGGGTTTCGCTTCTATTGAACTCTAATTACCCTCCATTGAGGTGCATTATACAACCAGCAGTGGTATATTAATTCATCGGAAAATTCTTTGGATTCGATATCCGAAACTTTTGACGATTAACGCTATGGTAATCAAGCGGATTCGAAAACTTTTGTCATTTGAATTTGGATCCTTAGTTCCTTAGTTTTGATATGAAATCAAAATACCTAGCGTTCTAAAAATCTAACGGAAATGGAATTCGATTTTGATGTTTCTGTTACGGAAACGAATCGTATGAATTAAAATACCCCTACTATTAGTAAGGGGTAGGCTGCTTAGTAAGGGGCAGTAGGAAGGGATTGAAAATATAGTATGTCGTATTGTTAGGATTGTTTGTTATATAATAGCTAGCTGGTGAATGTATCGCAGCGCATCAGCATTCCATGATTATAATATACAGGGTTATATTTGTTTAATGATTAACCTCGAAAATTCGACTTGGGTAAATCAAGACTAACAACTTTTGTTCTACGATTTTTTCTAATTCAATATATTTTTTTTCCCACAGAAAAAAATATATTATAAGCAAATTTCCAGTTCTAATCTTCTTAGCTCTGTCTAGGCATCACAGATTGAAACATGTCGGTTCGGTACATGACCTATATGTCGTATACATATATTAAGCAAAGAAAGAAAGTGGATGCGGTGAGGCGAGCGGGGTTGATAGAAATGCCCGCGAAAACTAAAAAAAATTAAAACTGGAGATGTATTACGTTTTGGCAAAAGTCATAGAACAAAAGTTGTTAGTCTTGATTCATGCAAGTCGCCTTTAAAAGGTTAATCATTAGATACCTATAACCCTGTATAAGGACTACAACTACATCTATTCAACATTTCAGCCTGATTCGGTCAATAGTTTTTGAATGAAAGTGTAAGAAACATTCATAACTTTAATCCATCGTTAAAACGTTCGTTTTTATAATTTAAGTAGTAAAGATAAAGATTTTTACAACGCCGTATGGCAAATCATAGTGTTCACAATTTTATGTGTCAGCTGTATACGCATTGATAAATTAATAATTAAATGATGCTGAACAATCCACAAAGCATAATTTAGCCCTAAGCAAAGCTTGTCTTATAGGTATCTATAGATAACTAATATACTAACTACATTATACTAGGTACATAGATAAATATTGAAAGACAGAAAACATCGAGAAAATACTGAGAAGAAACTGATAGAGGAACTGAACTGATATCTGAAGATCGTACAAAAATTTTCTTGAGACGGGAAACGAACTAGTCCCCTCTTGCATTCCTTGCCCGTTTCGAAGTCTCAAGTAAAAGAAAGAAGTCGTCAAGTAAAAGAAACAACCTTTATTACCAACGAAAATAGCAATCAAAGAATAGAAAAAAAATAAAACTAGTATATACAATTGTAACCATTGAGCTAACTGCAGACGGTTGCAAACAGTCTAAAGGTAGTTCAATTGATACATGTCAATACCAGTCGTCGCGTCCCCAAGACACTGGCTGCATTACCACGGTGGCAGTAAAATGAATAATCAGAAGGTACCAAAGTTTGAGGAACAAGCTAGTTAGAATGAGCTGGGCAACATAACAAGATTTCAATATCTGATAGTATACCTACCGGAGTTGTGGGAAATCCTCGGGTTTTATCGATAGAGCTAATTTTCCTTTCATATAGCTTAAGTAATGTATTATACTTCCTATGTTCTAAAAACTGTCTCGCATTATTTAGCTATGTAATGTTACATGGGTGTTTTCTAAGTGTAATAAAAATCATCCATGTATGTATGTCATGTATTACCTACAACACAAACTGTGCATAGCTTGGGGCTAGATTATTATGTATTGTGTGGATTATCCAGCATTATTTATTAATTATTATTTTTTTATAAAAATAATGAGATAAAAGTAATAAAAGCCAGATAGAAGTTAAAGCCAATAGAGCTTACGAAAACATTTATCGTAATGCAACTGTGTACATTGGTACTAAGCGTACAGTGAGATACCTAATGCTGGGGCTACATTAGCGGGCGAAGATTCGTGACGCGTTGGAGCGACAAAAACATCGTTTCCGGGCATAGGCGATTCTTTTCTACGCAAGGCGCCTTGCGTAGAAAAGAATCGCATCATGTTGAGTTGACGAGATGCATCGTGCCTAAAAATACAGGCACATCCGTCTTGCTTCAAAGTCTGGAAGACACTGAATTGACGTAGGTGTAACCACCCAAGCGAATATTGAAACGACAAATCCCTTTGATCCGCGCCCTCCCCGATATTACATCGTCTTCGTCCGAATACTATGCGAGGACACGATGTACCCGGCCACATAATATTCGCTGTAGCCCGCTAAAGCGACAGATCGCGCCACACCCCAACACAAGCTACTAATGTGAATCTAGTCATACTAAATCTATGAGACCGATAGCGTTCTGTCGCGCCACAACACACCCCGACATAGCAATATGAACCTAGTTTAATAAGAAGTTGGATAAGTAGTAAGGTAGAGGTATGGATTGGTATAACCATTATCATCGATCTATGTAATGAACCACCAAACCAAGTCCAAATGCGGAGATAGGAGTTACCATTTAAACCTAAGCCAAATGGGATAAATAATAAATAAATAAATAATAAATATTTACAGTCCACACAGCATCATCTAGCCCCAAGCTAAGCAAAGCTTGTGTTATGGGTAGAAGACAGAAAAATAGATTTCACTTGCTCGTCTACCATTCGAACTTCGATATCGTTTGACCGATGACGATTGTAGAAATAGAATCGCCTAGTTGGCTAGGCCTACAGCTGATATATATACATGATAAGTTGTACAAAAATAGCTTGACCATTCAAAGGGATTTTTTATCGTTAAATCTTTGACCCACCCTCGGTTCGTTCGGGACCTTTTATCAAATCTACGAATCATTTCCTTCATCCATTTTGGATTTCCCTTCGGTATAGCACGCTATTACAACGTGACTCGTACTTTTACTCAAAAAGGGCTAGGTAGGTTTTATGCTCGGATGTATGCTACCTATGAGTGTTTGGCGATTTTTCCGCAAATTTTCGGCAGATTGTTATACCTTTTAAGAAGAAATAAAACTATGTTTAGCAGAGTCATCGATGTGACGCGTGACCCTTTAGCTGGTGAGTATCTGGCGCAGCGCATCAGCATTGCCATACAGCGCGGTAATGCAGCCAGTGTCTTGGGGACGACGCCACGACTGGCATTGACATGGTTCAGTTGAGCGATCACTTGATTAGCAACAGTTTGCGGGTAGCTTAAGTGGTAAAGTGAAGCTTATTTTAATTTGTTTTACTTTTAAATACATTTCTTAATGAGGACACCTATTGTAGGTACTTTTAATAACTTTATTAAATTTGTCGTTTAGTATACACTAGTTGCAGCGCGCGACTTCGCCCGCATGGACTTTTATTATTTCCTATTTCAAAAATTTATTGCTTGAATCCTATTCTTTGGTAAAAATAAAGAAAACGTGTTTAATTATTTACTTTGCAGTTTAGTCTTTACCGAATCCATTTTGGATTTCCCTTCGGTATAGCACGCTATTACAACGTGACTCGTACTTTTACTTAAAAAGGGCTAGGTAGGTTTTATGCTCGGATGTATGCTACCTATGATTATGTGTTTGGCGATTTTTCCGCAAATTTTCGGCAGATTGTTATAACTTTTAAGAAGAAATAAAATTATGTTTAGCAGAGTCATCGATGTGACGCGTGACCGGTGAGTATCTGGCGCAGCGCATCAGCATTGTGATACAGCGTGAAAATTCAGCCAGCGTATTGGAGACCCGACGACTGATATTCATATGGATCAGTTGAGTTACCTTTAGATTTGCAACAGTCTACAAGTAGCTTGAGTGGCAGTCATGCTTATTGTAATTAGTTTTACTTTTAAATACATTTCTTAATGAGGACACCTATTGTAGGTACTTTTAATAACTTTATTAAATTTGTCGTTTAGTATACACTAGTTGGGGCTCGCGGCTTCGCCCGCATGGACTTTTATTATTTCCTATTTTAAAAATTTATTGCTTGAATCCTATTCTTTGGTAAAAATAAAGAAAACGTGTTTAATTATTTACTTTGCAGTTTAGTATTTACCGAATTGACTGCATCAAACTAAGGAATAATAATTTTGCATACAAACTTCTCCACCCTATTTAACCCCCTCAGAGGTTAAAATTTCCAAATTTTAATATCCTAAATCTTATTCTAGGTCCTAAGCTATCTACGTGCCTAATTTTATTGAAATAACTTAAGTAGTTACGGAGATTACTTATAACAAACATTCACACAGACTTTCCCATTTATTATAATAGTAAGATATATCCTTAGGAATATTATAAATACGATAGTTTATATGGATGGATAGATGTTTAGTCCTCTTTCACGCAAAAACTACTGAACGGATCGGGTTGAAATATAAAATAGAAACATTTCCATAGAAGTAACGCGTGTGAAGCCGCAGGCCGTTGCTGGTAATCAATTATTATTACCCTGGGGATCCTCGACGTATTTGTATTTTCGCAATAACTTAACCCTTCGGTGACCATCCACCCGAGAGGGATAAATTTAAAAACAGCGCTTATTATTGCATGCAGCAAAAGCTGAATTTACTCCTTGTCTTAGTTTTTTTTTTATTTAAGTTAGTATGGAAAGTCTTTTTTGTTTGTTTAACCGTGTAATTAGAATCTAGGACAATAAATACTTTTTCTTTCTTTCTTTCTTTCAATTTGGCTCAGAAAACTGCTTACCCAGCTCTCGTGCGTAAATTCTCGAATCTGAATCAGCACCTCGTTAACAAAAGGTAGGTCTGCCATTTTGGCTTTATAAAGTGAACACTTATCCTTGGCAAGCACTGTTGAAGTGCACAAGTGCCTGCTCAACTCACAGCCCATAATTTGGCACGTGACAAAGATAGGCAGTGCCAAGTGTTTGCCTTTTTAATATTTTTAGAACCTTTTTATTAGGTTTATGTTAAATTTAGTTTTATCTGATTTTCCAATAATATTTCTTTTATTTTGTAAATTTTATGTTATACCTATAGAGAAAAATCTGAATGAAATAATAATTTAACAAAACCAAGAACAAACACAATGTAATAAATAAGTGTTTTCATTGGTTTATATTCTTTGATTGTAATCTTCTTTGATATTTAATATCCTAAAGAATCTTATATTTTATCCTATATATATATTATATTTAATCTTATATTATATATTTTAATCCTGAAGAATCTTATATTTTATCCTAAAGAATCTTATTGGGTTTTACTATAGCAAAGATATTTTTGCGGTCTTTCATCGCATGTAGTAATATAAACTAACTGCCAAAAATCTAGATCTGATGCTTCTTTTTTATTATTATCGTAAAATCCCAGTGTCACCTAAATCTCTTGAAGACTTGAAAAACAGCGCATCTTGAATATTAATGTATTGATTGCTTGCTGAATCCTACTAATATTATAAACGCGAAAGTTTGTAAGTATTGATGGATGGATGTTTGTTACTCTTTCACGCAAAAACTGCTCAACGGATATGGATGACATTTGGCACAGAGATAGATCATAGTCTGGAATAACACATAGGCCATATTTTATCCCGGATTTTTTTATTATTTATATAATATATACAGAAGGAACTAAAATATCCAACAATAAGATGGTGCTATTCGCTGGAATAGTAACCGAATTCTCCACCCAAGACCACATCTAATTATGGCTGAACAGCCGATGTAAAGAGGAAAAAAAAATATATATAATATAATTTATAATATATACAGGGCGCTATGGCGCTCATTAGGGGAGGCCTATGTCCAGCAGTGGACTAATATAGGCTGGTGATGATGATGATGATGATGATGATGATAATAGGGATAACAAACGACTAGAACATAACACGGGAATGCCGCGGGTGAAACCGCGAGGCGCTGCTAGTATATATACTATAATTTTACCTCAGTTTTATTTGTTTTGTTTAATCAGGTATTAGTTTTCAGCTTGTGCTTTTTTAGTTAAAGCAGTACATCATTTTTATTTAGGCTCGTCAGATATATAGTTGAAGAATATTTTAAAATTAAAAATAACGCGAAGAAAGAACAATTTTAAAGAACCTTCGTTTGATGAACTTAACGGAAGCCTCAACTCGCAAGAAAGTTATTTTAGGAAGTTTTAATGAATAAAAATGTCTTGTGGCGTACTTGGTACAATTTTAATTACCTACCTAATTATTGCGAAGCGAAAACTTTTTGAAGATTATATTCATTACCGAAAAAGGTGAAATTATTTGGAGCAATAAATTATTTTAATATTTCAGGGAAATGAAAAGATTTTTTTTTGTCAGTTTTTTATAGAAATAAACCGTCCTTTTGAGAACTGACCAAAACTAATTTCTACCCTCGATTTCACTCTTTCTGTGCATGTACTACGCTTCACTACATGGCATAAAACAAAGTCGCTTTCTCTATCCCTATGTCCATAAATCCTTATGTCTCTTTGTATGATTAAATCTTTAAAACTACGCAACGGATTTTGATGCGGTTTTTTAATAGATAGTGATTCAAGAGGAAGTTTTATACGTATAATAAAACCGTGCGAAGCCAGGGTGGGTCGCTAGTTATAGTATAAAACAAAGTTGCTTCCCGTTGTAAAACAAAGTTTGTCTGTCTGTCCCTTTGAATACATAGATATAGATCTTTGATATAGGTCTTTAACACTACGTATTGGATTAGGACGCGGTTTTTTAAGGCCCAAACAGCAGCTATAGTGGTTCACTTATTTTATCATATAATTCCGTTAAACAAAGGAATTTCCAAATTTCACGTACAGTTTGTTAAACCTATCATAAGCTTTTTTAAATGCATCTGTAGTAGTTTCATTTTGTCTATTTTAGGAAGAGATATGAAAACAGACTTTAGCCACAAGGCAACTTCGTATCTCTTCCTAAACTCCTCAAATTCCTTTGTTTAACGGAATTTTAGGTAGGGGCTCTATTTTAGCTCTGCTTAGCTTGGGGCTAGATGATACTGTGTGGACTGTCCTAAATTATTTATTTATTATTTATATTTAAGTATTTATGTTTGCGCCGTAATAGATTTTAGTATAGTAGATTTTATATTAGATTGAATAATACATCCGTGCGAAGTCGTCGAGGTCGCTAATATAATAAATTAATAGCAAGAAGTCATTACACATAGCTCTGTGCTACATAAAATGTGAGCAAGTATTGCTTCTAACCCAGAGATATTAAACTGAAAATAAATTAATTACTGTTCGACGTTCTTGGCACATAATGAAATAATTTATGTCATACTAAAACTTTATTAACAACGAAAATTACAATTGAAACCATTGAGCTAACTGCAGACGGTTGCAAACATTTAAAGGTAGTTCAATTGATCCATGTAAAAACCAGTCCGTGCGTCCCCAAGACATTGGCTGCATTACCACGCTGTATGATAATGCTGATTCGCTGAGCCAGATACTCACCAGCTAGACGGGCACGCGTCGTATCGACCAGACTCTCAGATAATGTCTTAAAAACCCGGAGAGCTTCGGTACCCCAGGTAAAATATTAAAATAGTAATAAAAGATTTAATAGGTATACTTAATATGTCAAACTAATCAATAGCACCTTTCCGATTTGCCATCTGTTCGGGTTTTAATCGGATGATAGGGTGGCAGGCCATTTTATATGAAGTTCATTGTTTATAAAAAGAAAACGCTTGGAACAAATATCGGTTTATCACATTTCAGTCGAACAGCTTGGTCATTACGGATTATCGTGTATTAAGGTCGGATATCTCGTCATGCCAGCCTTAATGACATCCGGCGGCGGGCCTTTGTCAGCGCTAACGCACCAGCTATTCTCGAATCCAATGGTCTGTTCCGTGACGATGGCAAGAGGCCCGACGGTGTGACACTAGTCCCATGGGAGTTGGGGAGGCCCATTGTGTGGGACGCTACATGCGTCAACACACTTGCACCTTCCATCTTCCAGGGACATCCACGAGGGCTGGTGCTGGTGGTGGTGGTTAAAAAATCAGTTATGTTTTATTTATTAATAAAATCACGTATGAATGAGAAAATCATCTATGAGTTGTTTTTAACATATAAAAAAGAGCTGCTTAATTTGATGATGTTGTGTGTTTCGACCAGAATTATTACTACTATTCAACAGTTTTAAAAATTGCGAAAGTTTTTCTCAGAACACGAACAAAGCCAAAAGCAGCGCTAGTTAATAAAAAACTAAGTAAACTCATAACTAGGATTAACATGCATTGTTTTATCCTTTCAACCCTCGTATTACCTTTAATATAGTTTCCTTAGTTGAGATCCAGTTACTAGTTAGAAATTAGTTTTTACTCAATAATAAAACTTAATCTGTAATCCGAACCTTATGAGCTCTGAGCTCCTAGTATAGTTTGTATGCGAAACTTATAAAAGTTTATGGTTTTTTCTATTAAAGCGGCTTAAGGCGCAAACATGAGGTAAGTACCTACCTACACTAGCGCCACTTCTTTTTTTATCATATAATGACGTTATGCAAAGGAATTTTCCAAAATTCACACGTTCAGTTTGTTATACTTTATATAAGCTATATTTTAATGCATATGTATTAGTTTAGTTTTTGTATCTATTCCTTGAATGGGCAATATGTCTATTCAAGGAATAGATACGAAAACAGAGTTTGGCCACCAACACGTGTGATTTTTGAAAAATACCGTTACTGTTACTGTGTGTTTAACGTAATTATATGATAAAATAAATGGTGGCGCTAGTGAACCTCCCATCTGCGCCTTAAAGTGAGAAACTACTTTTCCTCAGCAGTGATTAAATTGTCTCTTATGAATAATTTGTCAAGTGAGCGACAATAACCGGTCGAGTTGTCGAAAACTTTATCCGTTTTGTATTTTGCTGACCCTACTTAAGACTCTGATTAAAACTGGATACAGCCTGATACTCCGATGGTACCAAATTAATCGTACAAAGGGCGCAACGTGACTCGTTCCACCCTATTGGAGCAATAATAGAATTGAAAGTTGGATGGTTTTATATCATGGTCCAGAACTATAGATCTTAGAGAACGAAAAGTGTTTTAGTTATGTGATAAAACGCAGCAAAAAATGATGACACTTTACTTGCTGTAGACCCATTGGTCTTTGTTAGAATAATGTAGCACTAGTAGACTTCTACGGCGTAGTGGGTCTACGGAGAGAGGTTCTACGATGTAGGGGGTCTACAGCATAAGGGTTCTACGGCGTAGGGGGTCTACATCGTATGATATCTACGGTGGTAGATAATGATGTGCTCAGATAGTGCACAAGCATGTTTGCAAACACAGACACACAGTCTATTCCCTCATTGTGAATTTTTCATGTTAGACAATTTACAATATCATTATTTTGGCCAATCCCGTCTACGAAATACTAAACACCGCCGCTGTTTCTGAATTTAATTCTTTAGTTTTACAAAATGATCAGAAACCTGAAAAAATGTTTTATTACCTCAAGACCTACACATCTTGGACACGTCAGCCAGGTCATAAATATAGGTACAAATATTAAATTTTGGTAGCTGAGCACAGGACGCTATGGTGCTCATTAGGGGAGGTCTATGTCCAGCTGTGGACTAATTTAGGTTGATGATGATGATTAAAATTTGGCATTCGATTGTACTATTTGTAAACCCTTGTAGGGTCTATGGCTACTGTACAAGACCATATGCCTCCCGCTAAACTTTATCAAAAGAATCCTTACCTTCAAAGCAATATTAAAAGGGTTTTGTTGAAAATCTCTTCAGCATAAATCTTCGTTTGAGTATTATTAACTATTTCACCTATTGAGCCGTATATATCAAGTTCTTTATGTAAGTTGTACTTAGTTCAGCTCATATTTTTTTCGATAAATTTTAAGATTATGGTAAGTACTTACTTTAATATAATATACTTTACCTTTAACTGTTATTTTGGGTTTCTATCCTGTTGCTAACTGATGTTTACTGTCTAATATTCTAAGGTCTAAGCTACCTTAGCATAAAATAAAATAGAATTATTTATCTTCTAGATATATAATTATGTATGTAAGTATATGCATATGATATGGTGATGACTAACTTCCATCTCGCTTACACATACAAAAAAAGAATGAAACATATACATTATGCTGTACAGTAGCCTTACGAGTACGAGTCAATTTGCACATGAAGGGTTTCGCACAATTATCTATAAAAACTAATATATCATATCAGTTGTGTGGGAGCCTCCTTAAATTTATATTTTATTCTGTTTTTTTGTGTTTGTTGTTATAGCGGCAACATAAATACATACTTGACAACCTTAACAAGTCATAAGCTTAATTTGTCAATTTGGCAATTCGTCAAATCCTTTATTAATCAAACTAGAGACTGATCCAAACCTTAATTTGTCAAATACATGATTCGTTAAGTCCTTAACCTTCCAGTGGTCGCGCGCGGTCTCTGAGTCCGCAGCGAACTTATTTTGGTAAAGTGCTTTTCTGATATCCTCGGGGGGGGGGGGGGTGACGTACAGCCTCTCTACTGAGACGCGGTACATCACCCCCCCCCCCGTACCTCTGCGACATCCATCGCAAGCGCAAGTACTACATTATTTATGCTTGCGGTCTGAGATACTTAATGCGCTATTAGTCAAGCACACCTATGACAGTCAAGATGAAAATAAAATAAATCATAGAAAATAACATTATCATGAGATACAGCCTGGTGGTGACAGACAGATAGACGGACAGCGGAGTATTAGTAATAGGGTCCCGTTTTACCCTTTTAGTACAGAACCCCAAAAAGCACGCCCAAATGACGTACATTTCTATCGCTCTCACGCGAGGAATGTAATCTATCATTTCTATTTTTGCTTCCAGTGACGTCGCGTTTTGGCTGGTAACTAATGGTTTCCGAATTACAGGCAAATGAAAGCCTGTATAACTACAGGCCATTGTTTGCTGTAGTAGTCAAATCGAGCCTAAAATTGCCCTTTTGTTAACACAGGAGGCCAAATTTAGGCTACAACTGAATCCACCATGCGGTCAAACGTAGCAACAAACATCGGAAAGTAGGTACATTCATGAGTGGGGAATTGCTCAAAGGAGAGGCGTGAATCAGTTTGTAATTCGCGATTTACTTTGCACCATCAATGTCATGTGACGAAAAGTATGTGATGTAAGATATTTAGTAACTAGCATCTGCCCGCGACTTTTATTTCTATGGAAACGTTATAAGGCTAGCTGTCCTCATCTCGGGCGTAATTTAATCCCTTTTGCAGTCAAAATTCTAGCGATTCCTCGCTTCGCTCTCAAGTTGTTCTAAGTTCAAAGTTGCACTCGCGATTCAATGACGTCTGCGACGTAAGACACTGCTTTATTCCCTCGGTGCATTAATCTACTATGAATCTCGAATAACTTGGAATTAATCATAGCTATTCACTTAACCTCTCAGTGACCAACTACCCCATGGGCTTGCATATTAATGCATTACATACAACAAAGTACTAATTTTAATTATTTTTCCTTAGTATTATTGGTTAGGCCTGTTTCCAGCAGTGGATAGGTCGATGATGATGATGGTTATTGGATTGGTTGGAATATAGCCTGAGGACCACTCAATTTATAAAGATCTTATGAATCTGCTCATAGAGTCCACAGGTGATCGAAATGCTGAATTCTAAATATCCTCAACGAATAACAATTTCCAAGATTCTGTCCACTCAGCCCGCCTTTTGGTGACGGCTTAGATTTCAGGAGTAAAATAGATCATTCTATTATACGTATATTACAGTTTTTATTGTTTCAATAAAATGTTCATATCTAGCAAATAAATTAAAGTTTAAGGTAACTTGATTCTTTAAAAAAAACACGAGGTAATATTATTTACCTAGTAGTAGTTTTAAGATTCAAGTTTTTTAATGTTCTTTTTATGAAGCCGTCGGTTTTCCGTACCAATGAAGAACTAAGGTTAGGAAAGCGATTAGATTCTAGAATGTACTAAATACCTAACTTACGTAAACGTATACCCTAAAAGATTATGGGCATACCTCAACGACACATAATATGTAAATAGCACCCTCTTCACGACTAGCCGTTTCGACATGCAATATAAAATATGGCCGCTCCATAATTTTGCTGTAAAAGTTGGAGCGATTTTATGTTCATTTTAATTACATGCCCTCCGTTTTTACTCGACTTATCTATATGGAGGTAGAATTATATATACCGGATACCGAATTTTTATACCATTTTATACTGGATACCTACCAGGTATCCAATATAAAATGGTATAAAAATATTTTTTAACAAATCATATTTTTTTACAAACGTAGTACCTACCTAGTTAGTTGGTTAGTAATGCAGTGGTTAATAATGATGTTTCTATTAATCATAGAATAACGTTATTTAGTACAAATCTTTATTAAAAATTACAATTACAAAAGGAGCGACTGGTCGATGCGACGCGTGCCCCTCTAGCTGGTGAGTATCTGGCGCAGCGCGTCAGCATTGTATACAGCGTGGTAATGCAGCCAGTGTCTTGGGGACGCGACGACTGGTATATATCAATTGAGCTACCTTCAGCAATAAAGACTGACTGTTTGCAACTGTCTCCAGTTACAATACAATACAATACAAAAATTCTTTATTGTACACCAGAAAAAGAACATTACAAAAAGTAGCAGTTCAGTTAGCTCAATGGTTTAAATTGTATACACTTACTAATTTTAATTTTTTGATTCCTTGATTTTAGTTTAAATTGTTTTTTAAAACAAAATTAAGTCTTTTTCAGTATCATTTTCTATCTACAATGAATAAAGAACTTTCCCTGCATGTGGTATGGCTGTAGGACGCCCTGTATATGCAATGTAAGTCATAAGAATAATCAAAGTAGATATAAAGTTTCAAATATTGAAAGCACAGACTTCGTTGAAAGCTTTGTTCAAAGCCGTAGGGACCATCTGTCCCATTGTAGACATTTGCCTCAGTGGAGAGCTAAAAGGTTAAGATGTGTTACTAGCCACCGGGGAAAATCAGACTAGTCTGTCTTATAGGTTGAAAAAACCTTTATGCTTTTCTATATATCGAAATCGAATATGAATACAAGTAACTCAATTGAGCTACCTTTATACTGTTTGCAAACGTTTGCAGTTAGCTCAATGGTTTCACTGGTTGTGATTTTTTCTATTCCTTGATTGTAATTTTCTTTGTTAGTAACTAAAGGGGTAATTAATATGATAGGATAGAAAATATAACTTCAATGATGTTTAAACCGCAACTGGCATATGAACTACATTTTAATTACCATGAAGATTCCATATAGACCATGGAAGTCACGGATAAACATCACGCCTTACACGTACGGCATTATTAAGCTATACCTAAAATAACGATTTAAGTGAACTAGCTTTCGTACGTACTACTTTCGTTGAATAACATTGTACTTTGTTCAAATACTGCAAACGTCTGCAGTTAGCTCAATTGTTTCAATCACTACTTATTTATAATTCAAAGTCGCTTTCTCTGGCCATATGTATGCTTAAGTCTTTAACTCTACACAATGGATTGTAATGCTAATGAAATCAAAAAATTATCAAACCCCGCTCTTGAAAGTAAGCTTGAAGGCATAAGCAGCGTATAACAGACTTACTCGTATGTGAGAAAAATATTGAAATTCATGTGTGACGATGAAAAGAAAGATGACATGATATTGCAGAATATAATCCGGATGCCTTGGTAATCCGCTAAAGACCGGCTTTTGCCGGTCCGGATTAGTGAGGTTCTACGTTGTTTTAACTCTTCTCTCTGGTTTAGTGTAAGCCGGGCGTAGCCAGGCCCCAGTACTCTAAAACAAAGTTATCGAAGTGTTTACAAACTTGGATAGTCTAGCCGAGTGTTGGCGTCACAGATTTGAAAAACTTGCGAGATATTGTTGGGAACACTGCGCTGTCGATATTACAGAAATGTTGTCTAAACTGTGATAATTATTAAGGCGCAAACAAGACTTAAGAAGTTAAGAAGTTTAAACTTAAGAAGTTTAAAAAGTTAGGTTAGGAAGAGATACGAAAACAGAATTTGGTCGCCACCAAAGGCAACTTCGTGTCTCTTCCTAAACTAGACAAAATGAAACTACTACAGATGCATTAAAAAAGCTTATGATAGGTTCAACAAACAGTACGTATGAATTTTGCTAAGATCAATTAGTTACTACGTTCCGTTTTGGAAATTCATTTGTTTAACGGAATTATATGATAGAATAAGTGGAGGCTCCACTTTACGTCCTGTTTGCGCCTTTACAATATCTAAGTTGATACGAGCTGCGCCCCGCGTTTTCGCCCGGTAATTGTGATATCGAAGATTGCGAATAAGACGTTTGATTTTGTGGTGGGGAGAGCATGTTTTGGATTGTGAAAGAATATCCGGGTTTTTGTATTTAAGAGCCGGCGGAGAGCAGACGTGTGCTTTGTGATATATCTGTGATTGTTCTTTTGTTTGTTTGAATCAAGCTGTATAATAATACATACTACATAATATACAGGGCGTCCCACGGCCATGCCACATGAGAGGGAAAGTATCTTAAATATTGTAATATAATGTCTTCTTTCAGTAAAATGTTCCATCTACAATATTTAAGGTACTTCCCCTCCATGTGGCATGGCCGCGGGACGCCCTGTATACGTATTTCATTATTTACATTGATATTTATTTTTACCATGTTTGAGTGAATGTAATGAACTAGGGAATATTTTTATTACATAATAGCGGCGCCTCGCGGTATCACCCCCGTAATTCCTGTTCCCGTGGGAATTCCAGGATAAAATAAGTATAGTCTATGTGTTATTCCAGACTTTAATCTAACAGGCTCTGAGCCAAATTTCATCCATTTCCGTTCAGTAGTTTTTGCGTGAAAGAGTAACAAACATCACACAAACTTTCGCGTTTAGTAGTTTATATTAGTAGGATAATTTCAGATTTTTTCAAAATTACATACGAAATCATCATGGTGTTGATGATGAATATCTGACCTGTTAATACGGTTACCAATAAATTGATTAACCTAACAATATCAAATGTATCGATAATTAATAATCCACGACTAAGGTATTACCCGCCTATAGGAAATCATTTTGTATGCTAATGAGTTCATAAACAATAATTAATGCGAGAACAGGCACACATGCTGGCTTTATGCTGATAAAGTCTAGTTTAGTTGAAGCTAGACCAGAGGTTGGTAACCTTTTTAGACGGAATAGAAAAAAGTTACAAAAATTTGCAAAAAAACATTTTTTTGTTGATTAAAAGAAAAAAAATGGTTATTTACAATTAAACTTTACCCAGGTTTGACTGTAATCAAATATGCATAACCAGCACCAATTCCAAATGGTACAATGTTGATCACAACACAAGTTATGCGATTCATGAGTTATTTAGATTTCATCGCGATATTGTTTCGAATTTTTATTTATTATTTACTAGTACTGCCCCGCGGCTTCGCGCGCATTGAAATTTATCTGTCAAATTTCCATTTTATCTGTGAAATTTACTGCACGCCTCCTCGGGGTACTTCACTACATAGTATAAAACAAAGTCGCTTTTTCTGTCCCTATATCATTATGTCCCTTTGACTGCTTAAATCTTTAAAACTACACAACGGATTTTGATGCGGTTTTTTTTAATAGATAGAGTAATTCAAGAGGAAGGTTTATATGTATAATAAAACCGTGCGAAGCCGGGGCGGGTCGCTAGTTTGTAAAATAAAAAAGACTTGTTTAATTATTTACTTTGCAGTTTAGTTATAGCGAGGTTCGAGTGAATCAAACCAAGGAATAATAATTTTCCATACAAACTTTACCTAATCTACTTTATTTAATCCCCTCAGAGGTTAAAATTTCCAAATTTTAACATCATATGTTTTATTCTAGGCCCTAAACTATCTACATACCAAATGTCATTAAAATAACTTATAACTTACGGAGATTACTTATAACAAATATTCACACAGACTTTCCCATTTATTATAATACTAAAATATTTATTTATGAAGGTATTTACTGCTGTGTGTGATATAAGAAAGAATAAGATTTTTTTTATTTATAGCACTTACAAACTGCCTAAGTACTCACTAAGTATCATCGTAGATTGTCCAGCATTATTTATTTTTATTATATTATGGTACCTAATCATCAATTGCAGGGTTTTTAATGGTTTTGATATTTTAATATCAATTAATAATATAATTTTGAACTGGAGAGCCGTAACTTTACTTCGAAAGCGCCGCATGTGGCTCGCGAGCCGTAGGTTGCCGACCGCTGCTAGACGGAAAGGTTGAGGATTAGGTAGATTTATTTATTTTACTAGCTAGCTCATGGTCCCTTCGGCCGTCTATAGAACCAGAGTTTCAGAACTGGTTCCATACGAGGCTTTTAAATGACTTGTACGGAACTGGTTCCGATCGTGGCTATTAATTTACTGTACCTATCTAAATAATACATCGCCAATAGATTTTACAGGGTGTCTAATGACTATGCAACACGAAGGGAAAGGTACCCTAAATATGCAGACAGACATTTTGCTGAAAAGAAAATGTAAAAAAACATCCTGTATTTTCAGGAATAAGGTTATTTTGTGTAAAGATTTATTTTATATCAAACTAGCGACCCGCCCTGGCTTCGCAACTTTTTTAAGGGTGTATTATAACTTCATATAAATCACACTTTCTATAAAAAAACCGCATTAAATCAGTTGCGTATAGTTTTAAAGATCTATGCATACTTAGGGACAGACAGACAGACAGTAGGTAGCGACTTTATTTTATACTAAAAATAGGTAGAATTCAGATTCGCTTTAATCTATACTAAAAGCGGTTAGCGGTAGTTTCCAATAAAATTTATTTTAAACTCAAAATGTTGCCAGCAATATGAATTCAGTGACATCAAAAGGCTCTCTTGTGGCACTAATTACCAAATGTTAAACCTTGATGAATAAACATTGGATTTAGCCCCTTTGTGATTTGAATATGTGAGCGGTTTATATACCCACAAGATTATACGTAAGTTGAGAATTAATTATACAAATTCTACGAACTTATTTTATTTTTGGATAGACCTTGGTTTAAATCTAGTTTTAACCATAGACATAATTTTTCACTACTTTCAAAAGACCAACAAAGTGTGGGAGCGAGAGGTATTCGCCAAAAACCTATCTCCGCGAGAGAAAAAGAGATAGTGAAACTAGATTTTCATGTTACCTCACTTGAGAGAATTTTGTCACATAGCGTCCCGGCTGATTCAAAGTCTGAAATATTTCAGTAAATTTTGTGAATTATCTTACGATTAAAACAATAAAATGTTATTCTGCCACCTTGGTGTCGTGTTCAGTGAGCGAATAAGATGTTATATGACGTTATTGCCCACTAAATACACGTTTCACAACTTAGCAGTGCCATGTTAGATTAACTCATGTAAGCATTGACTTTTCTTCTATTTTCTTTAAAAATTCTGTATGTGTAACTTACGTGATTTTTTTCTTTCATTAGATAACTATCAGTAATAATTTATTGTTAGATATATCACCATACAAGCTTTTTCCAGCATGTGGCTAGGTGAAGATTTGTGGATTGTCTAGCATTAACTACATAGTTATTTATTGAACTTATTCTGCTATAGGCAATGATGTGGTCTCGATCTGCGACGACGAATAACTGGTTTCATCCGGGAAAATTGCGCGAAACGAAACACTTCGTAGAAAATTCGCTCTTCACGCACTAGCTTATAAAATAAAATCCAATAGCCCATACATAAAAAGAAAGTGCCCAATACAAAGCAACACGAACACCCAAGCGTCTCGCGGACACAAATAGCTTTTAGCCCGCGAATTTTCGTCAAAGTGAATTTTTCGCTCTGTCTCAATTTGTTAGATTGTTTCCATCCTTTCGAGGAATCGCGTCCCTTTCTGTTCGGTGACCTTTCATCGACCTACTTGTAGTTCTACCGAGATAGCTGTAATTTATTAGAATAAGCAAAAATCGGCGGTCGCTTCCTAAGAATATACATATTCCCTTTATTCCTCTCCCTACCCTCTAAGTGGGTTCGATTCTTACAGCTATTCCGATTTTGACTGTTACATTTTCTTCTTTTGATAGCTGAGCTTTCATGTCGTTAATAGTATGTAGTAATACAAACATTTATTATGTAATACAAACATTTATTAGACACATAAAGTGATACATAAAATTATGTGCTATGGCTTCTTTTTTTTCACTGATGTGCAAAAAAGTCAAGTGTAGACAAATCAATAAACGCTTTAACATTCGATAATTACTTATCTGGCTTACCTGAGTACCTAAAACTCTATTACCGACCCCGGAACAAATATTTGGAGATAGTAAAAACATTCGTCCTAAGTGGAAATCGAACCTTCAACCTCCTACGTTGCCGGCAAGTCCTTGGCTCGCGCGTCACATCGTTCGTCAAAACAGATTCCTAAAGTCAACCTTTTCGAAACCCATGGGTTTGGTTGGAGTGGTCACGATGCAGCGATGGGATCACCACGGACATAACTTTTTTTAAAATCTCAGCTTTTCACAGAAATCTTGGTAGAACTATAATAGCATGCGAAGAGGGGCGAGTAACAATTACCAGTCAAGATCAGCATTATTTCAACACCTCTGACTTTTTGTTTTGATAAACAACTGATCAAAACATACTGTTTCTGTTGTGATTAATTGTTTTTTAAAACAGACTTGAGGTAGGAAAATATTTGTTTGAATAACGAAAACCAAATGCAAAGAGCGCGTAGGTACCTACGCATTAAGTCTACAAGCGCGCGTTTTAAAACCATGATATTTGTTATTGCATTTTCTCATTACATGCTGTAGTGTAGGAATAGGTCTTAAGTAACTAGCTCCCTGTTCGGGCATTGCAACACTTTATTTTTTCAGCAAAACAGCTTACCGCTAAAGTTAGTAATACCTATTATATTACATAGTACATAATAAAGAATTATGTTTCATGTTTTGACGACTACTCATTAAAAAGCTATTCAGCAATGAACCGTAATCATCAGGTGTATAATCTCTATATCTCTATCTAATTGACATAGCGTGTATTATAGAAAAAAAAATTATCAAAAAGATAGCTAATTTTCTAGATTTTGAGAGCGAGAATATTCTATAAATAATAACTTTTTAACTAATACATAGATGTATCTTAATACTAGCGACCCGCTCCGGCTTCGCACGGTTTTATTATACGTATGTATAAACCTTCCTCTTCATCATCATCATCATCACCAGCCTATAATAGTCCACTGCTGGACATAGGCCTCTCCTAATGTATAAACCTTCCTCTTGAATCATTCTATCTACATATTAAAAAAACCGCATCAAAATCCGTTGCGTAGTAAGTAACCTATAAAGCATCAAAAAATTTAAGCATTCAAGGGGATATAGGGACATAGGGACAGAAAAAGCGACTTTGTTTTATACTATGTAATGATGATACAGGGCGTCCCACAGCAAATTCGGTGCAAGTATATTTAACCTCTACATCCGTTGTTCAGAATTGGCTACCAACTTCTTGTAGGTTAGGTTTCGACTGCCTTTGACATAACTGACAGGCGTAATTTTGGCACTTTCTTATTGTCATGACGTTCTCAACAGTTAGTTTTTTCCCGCTAATTTTCGTGGTATGAATCATTCGGTCTTAGATTTTTGAACCGTGAATACATAACTGCTTGTTCCGCGTTTCTCGTATAATAGTTATTTTCGTTCGTGTCGTTTGGTAACTATTAAAACTCCTTAGCATAGCTATCCTGTGAAGTGTGTGTGATTGCCTGCCTACGAGATTCCACCCGTTGTTAGCTCTACTGCTCCGACCGGTCCTTTACGCTAAGCGAGCTAAGCTTTCCCGCCAGTGAAGTACGGATCTGAAAGGTATAGTTTCAGCCGCAACGCCCCGAGGAGTCCTGGAAGGAGCTGAGTATAGCTACACACCAGTCCCACCAAGGTTAGTGGTTTTTCGTTGCACATGCACACCGCATCATTCACACCTTTCACGCCATATTCAAATCATTTCACTAAGATTGAATCACCTTTTCGTTTGTGTCGACACAATTTTTAAAGTTCATCAAACACATAATCCATTTCGCAATACAGTCCACTATACTCATAAACCTTAGCAATCGAACATTTGGTCCTTCGAGCCGGATTTATTAGCTTTCATTTTCGCTTTAACATTTTGCATCTTTGTTGTTTTGTTCATAATAGTTTATTGGAGTCGGTATAATTGTCGTTCGTTACCGTACCAACAATACTTTTACAATTCGTTTCGGTAAAAATATTGAGGGTAAACATTTAAAACAATCCAACGGTCATAAATGTTCTTTATCGTTTTTTACTTTCGGGTTTTCAAACTAGGTTGACAGATAAACGTCAGTTGTCATTCTCGTACTAGGTTTGTTTTCAAACGGAGAAATAGCTTTGTTTACATTTGTTTGTGAAAAGTTTTTGTAACATTATAGAAATGGAAAACGAAGTTGGAGACAAATATAGGATCGCGAGAGACTATTCCTTCATGCGTATCGAATTGCTCGAGTCCTCGGACCTTGAGGGGGTAACGGAGGAGGATCTGAACATCATAAGTAAAGAGTTTCACTCGGCTCAAATCCACGTTCTGTCAGGTATGTCGAAGGCAGATCGTATGAATGAATTTTCGCACACTATTTCGTTCGATAAAAAAATATTAGTCCTCAAGTCTCGTTTGGTAAGCATACAAGAACGTAGGAACAAACCCACCAACCAAAATAGCACTATGCTAGCAAAGTTACCCAAGATAGTTTTGAAGCCTTTTGATGGAGGTTTGGAGAATTGGGTATCTTTTAAGGAGCTTTACGACTCGCTCATACATAGTAGGGAGTTGGCAGAGGTGGAGAAGCTGCATTATTTGCTGTCAAGTGTACAGGGTGCTGCCTTTGATTTAATAAAGAATTTTCCATTGACGGGCAGCAACTACATGGCAGCATACAATGCTTTACATAAATATTATGATAGAAAAAGGACCATTGCCAACACCTACTATGACAAATTATTGAAGTGTGAGTCAGTGAAAAGTAAAAGTGCCTCGGAGTTGGAACGGGTTCATCGGACGTTCACAGAGAACTTAGCTATACTATCGAGGTATGAACTTCCTAATCAAGACTTTATGCTGTTCCAGCTAGTATGGTCGAAGCTGGATATAGGAACTCGTGAAGCTTTCGAGCTTCAACTTAACCCGTCTATTGATATCCCATTGTTCGACGATATCATGGAGTTCTTAGAGAAGCGTGCTCGTGCGCTTGAGAATTGTCATGGGCAGCCCGCACCTCCTAAGCCAGTAGTAAAAAATCGGACTTCACTTATTGTATCCCCTGACTCCACTTGTATCTTTTGTCCCAATGAAAGCCATAGTACTGAAAGTTGTCCTGAGTTTTTTAAACTGACTCCAGCTAGTAGGTTTCGAACTGTGAAGGATCGGAGGCTGTGTATTTTATGCCTAAAGCCTGGACATTCGGTCAAAAAATGCACAAGCAAAGTGACATGCGATACATGTAGTCAAAGGCACCATAGTTTGCTGCACTTCGATGAAGCTGCTTCTGCCCCTTCTATAGCCCAAGAATCGACGCCGCCGCCTGTAGCACTGGCCGCTTATTCATCAAGTACAGATTCATTATTTTCTACTGCTGTAATTTTAGCAAAAAATAATAATAATGAATCTGTGAAAATTAGGATTTTGCTTGATAGCGCCAGCGCTTGTAACTTCATGACCTTGTCGTGCGCGCGTCGTCTTGGACTAGAAGTGAGCCCAAAAGCCCAATCGGTCGATGGAATTGGCGGAGTATCCACCAACACACTTGGGTCAGTTATATGTGAATTGGGTCCCAAGAGTCAGGACTTCTCAAATAATTTAATTCTGGAAGCTTCTGTGTTACAGAATATTTGTCATAACATGCCGCCTGGTTTTATTGATACCTCATCATGGGAACATCTACATGGTCTGGAACTTGCAGATCCTAGTTTTAATAAACCAGGGCCTGTTGACATGCTCGTAGGTGTCAACATTTTCGCATCGGCACTCAGACCTGGGTTAATTCGAGGTGCACCAGGTCAACCTATCGCTATCTCCACTATCTTCGGGTGGATAGTGATGGGTGAGTGCACTACTGGCACCGACTTCGCTCGCCTTGGCAACAAGGCCAATAATCGTAAAAATTGTTTTCTCGTATCGAAATTGTCACACGACAATTCAATAAAACGGTTCTGGGATTCGGAAAATGTCGGGCCGCCCAGACCAGCTACTTTGTCGAAAAGGGAAGTGGCTTGCGACAAGTACGTTGACGCGTATGTAGATCGGAATTCCGGGGAACGGTTGGTTGTCCCGCTGACCTTAGGAGACCCTCAAGTTAAGCCAGTCTTCTCTAATTTTCACGATGTTCCTTTGAAACAGAAAGCTGTTTTCACTAAAGAAATTGCTTCTGAGCGTAAGAATAGATCCGTTATCCCTCGCTTGGAGCTCATGTCTACGTTAATGCTCGCTCTAGATTCGCGAGGTTTATTGTCCGAAGATTTAATCCCGTGTAATTCATGGTGGTCGGGTCCTAATTGGTTATTTAACCCTCGTGAAGAATGGCCGCAAAATTCTTACGCTGCTAACGTTGAGTCCGCATTCGAGGAGCGAAGGTTATTGACGTTTATGACTGAAAACAGCATTAATATCGTCAACGGACTCTTAAACAATTTCTCGTCTTTTTCGCGTATCGCTGATATCGCCGCCAACTGTTACCGATTTTCTAACAATTTACAGGCACTTGTGGAATCGACTGAGGTTCTATCGGCTATTGAAATAAACCATGCAGAGCAGTTCTTTGGGAAGCCTGTACAAGAAGTCGTGTTTGCTCCTGAACTTCGTAAGCTTCATAAAGGCACACCAAATTTGCTCCTCAGAGCAAGAAAATTCAGTCCCTTCATAGTGGTAAATGGGTTGCTCAGGGTGGTCGGCCGTCTCGCTCACAGAGTTCTCGCACAGGATTTTTGTATCCTCTCGGCAAAGCGAGTAATTCGTTCTGTTGTGTCGTCTCGTGCCAAGTGCTTTCGTGCAAAACCACAACTGTCCGCACCTATTCATATGGGTAACCTACCGTGTTACCGTCTAAGTCAGCTAGAGCCGTTTTCGTCGGCTTCAGTTTTTGGGGTCAGTAATCTGCTGAAGGACTTAATGTCGCAGGCAACGCAGGCTGAGAAGGTAGAGTTCACGTTTAACCCTCCTGGTAGTCCACATTTCTCGGGGCTACTCGATGCAGGAGTTAAATCGGTTAAGACTCACCTTGCTCGTGTCGTAGGTTTGCAACGCCTGACCATTGAAGACTGTAGCACCTTGCTGATCCAAATGGAACCTTTGCTAAATTCACGGCCTCTTTCGCCATTAAGCTCCCTTGCAGCTTTGAACTCGGGTCATTCTCGTACACTTGAGCCCTTGAAGTCGAAATTGGATCGGGTAACACAGCTCCACCCTGGAGCCGATCATGTCTGCCGAGTGGTTACTCTGCGGACGGCTTCAGGAAAATGCAAACGGCCTGTGGTCAAGTTGTGTGTCCTTCCTGTGAACCAGGACACCGAACCTGATGCCCAGTCCACCTAATTCCAGCTGAAAGGCTCATCGTAAAATATAGTTAGGTTAACTGTAAATAATATTTGTTTCGTTTTATATAATATATTATCGTTTCGTATCGTAATTGTATAGCTTGATTAATTTTGCGGAAAATACTGCGTATTTTGGTGGTCGGAATGTTCAGAATTGGCTACCAACTTCTTGTAGGTTAGGTTTCGACTGCCTTTGACATAACTGACAGGCGTAATTTTGGCACTTTCTTATTGTCATGACGTTCTCAACAGTTAGTTTTTTCCCGCTAATTTTCGTGGTATGAATCATTCGGTCTTAGATTTTTGAACCGTGAATACATAACTGCTTGTTCCGCGTTTCTCGTATAATAGTTATTTTCGTTCGTGTCGTTTGGTAACTATTAAAACTCCTTAGCATAGCTATCCTGTGAAGTGTGTGTGATTGCCTGCCTACGAGATTCCACCCGTTGTTAGCTCTACTGCTCCGACCGGTCCTTTACGCTAAGCGAGCTAAGCTTTCCCGCCAGTGAAGTACGGATCTGAAAGGTATAGTTTCAGCCGCAACGCCCCGAGGAGTCCTGGAAGGAGCTGAGTATAGCTACACACCAGTCCCACCAAGGTTAGTGGTTTTTCGTTGCACATGCACACCGCATCATTCACACCTTTCACGCCATATTCAAATCATTTCACTAAGATTGAATCACCTTTTCGTTTGTGTCGACACAATTTTTAAAGTTCATCAAACACATAATCCATTTCGCAATACAGTCCACTATACTCATAAACCTTAGCAATCGAACATCCGTACTTTAACGGAATCGGATCGGGCGCTAAGTTTACATACGACGTATGTCATAGCATAGCATAACCGCTCTTCAATACGCAGGGGAGCCGTAACCTAAGTTATAGGTACATTTAGGCTGAATACACTATGCTGGTCTAGCTAGATACCAAGTTTCAGTGGCGTAAGTACACTCGAACCTCGGGATGTCACAAAGCTCACTGATTGCGGCGTCTTCGCCTCAACTAGAGAGATGACATTCGAGGTGCATCTAACTAAATGGCTGGGTTAGAACCAATCTTACAGATTTAAAAAAAATATTTGTATTTCTAAAAGAAGAAACTAGGTTACTCATGAAGAAATCTTGGTATCATAGACAACCTCAATGCACATGCATCCATTCCTTTCTTTCGTTCCTTTTAGGTCAGTTTTTGCTAAGATCAGATTTTTTTTTGCCAGGGCGCTTATAGAATTATATCAATGAAAGATCGGAACCCAATTAGCAATGTTCTTGACCATTAAAAGTCTTAATTATTCTCTATCTATAATTTGTTAAAACCCTGTATAAAAATAATAAAGATAAAAAAAACTGATTTTTTGAACCTCGGAAATTCGTATTCTAAGTAATTAAAATAGGGTTAATAGGGTATTATTTAATTCCACGCGAATGAATTCGCGAGCGGGTCACCTAGTATTATAAAAAATAGGATAGATAATGAAAACTAGGATCGGTTTTTATTGCGTAACATGTAACAAAAAATGACCCAAGTTTTAGTTAAACGTAGATTAATTTCCAGTCAGAAAAAAAATTTCGTTTCAAATCTAGAATTAGACTCTCCCATTGCACCACAACAGTCGTCGTATGAATTATCTAGCTAGGTAAGACTTGGTAAGAGCCGTTATGCCCTGCATCTAATTCAAATTCATGGAAATACATGAGCTTCATGGTAATGATAATACGTTCGAATTCAAATCAGATGTACTGCGTAACCAATCTCATGCGTCTTCCGTCAAACAGGGCCGGAGTGACCCAGCTATATCCTCCCAGTCTGTGTCCTTATTTGCATTAGCATTGCTCACCTGTCGATAAGTTCTACTTGTATGAGATGACGTAGAGTATAGGTGACCCAGCTGTACCCGTCTAGCCTGTGTTCTATGTGAGCAATCGTCTTCACGCGCGCGCCGAGCATTGCTCAGCTGTCGGTAAGTTCTACTTGTATAAGATGACGCAGAGTATAGGTGACCCAGCTGTACCCGTCCAGCCTGTGCTCTAACTATGTCAGCAGTCGTCTCCACGCGCTCGCCGAGCATTGCTCAGCTGTCGGTAAGTTCTACTAATATAAGACGACGTAGAGTATAGGTGACCCAGCTGTACCCGTCCAGCCTTTGCTCTATGTGAGCAGTCGTCTTCACGCGCTCGCCGAGCATTGCTCAGCTGTCGGTGAGTTCTACTTGTATAACATGACGTAGAGTATAGGTGACCCAGCTGTACCCGTCCAGCCTGTGCTCTAACTATGTGAGCAGTCGTCTTTACGCGCTCGCCGAGCATTGCTCAGCTGTCGGTAAGTTCTGCTTGTATAAGATGACGTACAGTATAGGTGAGCCAGCTGTACCCGTCCAGCCTGTGTTCTATGTGAGCAATCGTCTTCACGCGCTCGCCGAGCATTGCTCAGCTGTCGGTAAGTTCTACTTGTATAAGATGACGTAGAGTATAGGTGTCACAGCTGTACTTGCTCAGCCTGTGTTCTAACTACATATGTGATCAGTCGTCTTCAGAAATCAGAAAACACAACTTTATTTCTTTAGACTTACGAAAAAAGCACGTAGACAATTAAAAAGTTACTATGAATTTATCAAAATAATATCATCACTACATAGTATAAAACAAACTCGTTTTTTCTGTCCCTATCTCCCTATATCCCTTTGTCCCTTTGTATGCTTAAATCTTTAAAACGACGCAACGGATTTTGATGCGGTTTTTTAATAGATAGAGTGATTCAAGAGGAAAGTTTATACGTATAATAAAACCGTGCGAACCGGGTCGGATCGCTAGTAACTTATAAGGGCAAATTTACATCAGAGAAGAAAACTAAGTGTTTCATACAACAAAACTCCAAGTGAGTTGCAAAAACTATCAGTAAATAAATTCAAACAAATTGTCAAAACTATTCTTTGTAAAAAGGCTTACTATAAAGTATCTGATTATTTAGATGATAAAAAAGCTTGGGACGAGATTTGCTCCAACTCGAAAAATAAACTAACAAGGTAAAGGTTTCTGTTCGCTTCTTTACTTTACCTTAAAAAGATTGAAGAGAACATAAATCAAAGTGAGCACTTTATTTCCTAGTTTTAATTATTTCTAAAATGTATTTTATGAGGTATCCAAGTGTCCTGTATGGTCTTAAGGAAATAAAGCACTTTGACTTTGACTTCATTTCTACCTATTTACCTACTGTTTGAAGAAACGCTTATTTAATTCAGATCTGATTCTGTTACTTGAGTTTAAAATAGTTCAAATTCAAACTCAAACCTTTTTAAAAATAACTCTGACCTTCTTATATTTGTACCAAATATGATTCCACAAACACCTAAGCTATCCCATGACCTATTTTCTAGTGACCTAACTTGGGAATTGAACCTGCTATTCATCGATTGCTGTGACCTTAAATGTTTAACAAGATTGGGTGTATGGTGCCAAGTTTTAATGGTTTTCGGACGCTATAAAGACGTGAAAACGATGGGTTTATCCTACAATGATAGATATTTATCGAAGTATTTATAAATAACTTCTATTATTCTATCACACAAAAAGTTCTCTGATTACGTACTTAAAAGTTATGTAATTTTTTTCTAACTAAAAAATCTCTATGACTAACGATATTTGGTTTAACCCGGGATTCAAACCGAGTAATTTTTATAGCTGTTAAAATTAGATGATGTTACATTCATCTAAGTAAATAAAATAAATAATATATATAAATTATGCTGTAATATCTAACCCCCAAACTAAGCAGACTTTGTGTTATGGGTACTAAATTAAAATGACTGATACCACTACATAGTATAAGACAAAGTAGCTTTCTCTGCCCCTATGTCCCTATGTATGCTTAAATCTTTAAAACTACGCAACGGATTTTGATGCGGTTGTTTTTAATAGATTGATTCAAGAGGAAGTTTTATACGTAAAATAAAACCGTGCGAAGCCGGGGCGGGTCGCTAGTACTTAAATAAAAAACATTATATTGAAAGATTTTTTAATTATACAAAAAGCACTCAGAAGCCCTGTACCAATATTTGCATATCGTAAAAATATTTGTCCCAAGGCGGGAATCGAAACCGCACCTCCTGCGTCGTAGGCGGACCTTCGCCCGCCGCGCCACATCGGTCGTCAGACCATTCAGTTAGACTACAAACTCCGTAAAAGTGAGATTTCGATTCAGCACCCTAACAACATATCGCTTTACATCTAAAATTTTACAATAGCGTTAAAAATTCGATTTTAACTTAAATTGAATTCGGAAGTGGACAGTTTCAAAATGGCATGTAATAGTAACGGACGAGAATATTTGGACTGCGCGTTGATAAAATGTAAACATTCAAAAGGCTTTTGCAACGACGCCCTCAGTGACGCATCGGGTAAAGGTCCATCTTCGACATAGGGGGTCTCAACACTCACTATGATTAATAACAACAAAATGTTCATAGTTATTTTTTTAATAACATTATGTGTTACTGGTCACTTAATTCAAAGCTATGTATACAACTCTGTATTACAATAAACATTACTACTAAGTAGAGTAAAAAAATACATAATAATTCAGCCAACTGAATTTTTAAAACGTTTGTTTGTTCTATTGTCAAATTATATCCTTGTTTTATCCTTGTCAAAGATTAAACAGAGGTAGGTTGATAACTGTTATCAACCTAGCTCTGTTTAATCTTTGACTAGATGAAGCCAATCTGTGAATTTCCAGTATTATTTCTCTACTTATTTATTTATGGAAAAAAATCGAAGATGCCTTTACTGCTGCTAGTGGGATGAATTATTAAAATAACAGTAGGTTGGTAGAAGCTTGGTCTAATGCTCCTCGTAAATCATCAAAAACTGTAAAGACTACTAAAGACCTGAGATGAAGTCAAAAAAAATACAAAAAAGTGTGTTGGCTAACGAGTAGACGAACGTTAGGTATTTTTTATTACTTTACTTGTAATAAAATGAATTTACATGTAAATGCAAATCTGCGAATTACATTATATGACACAAATAACAAGGATATAATTTGATTTATGAGATAATCAGTCCTTATGGTACTGGTTGTAACACTACTTATAGTTTAGGATGACGATAAAAGTTTATGTCAAAAATCTTAAAATCTTCGAGAAGAATATCACTCCAATACTTCGACAAACATAATATAACATTTTTATGGAGCACATAAATTTTAATACATAATTTTCATTTGTGATTCCCAAGTAGGTACACTTCTTGCTTTAAGCGCGGAATCCCTCTTTTTCTATCCCGTGTTTATAGTCAAAACTTTTCCAATATAGATCGTAAAAATAGTTGGACCAAATTGTTGTGAAGTCAGCTAAGAATAGTAATGTGAACTTATGTACGAATCAAATGCACAATGACATAACACCCCAATATTTTATGAACTAGCTACGCCCAGCGGCTTCGCCCGCGTGGAATTTTATTTGTCAAATTTTAGAAATTTACTACACGCCTCCTAGGGGTATTAAAAATAAAATAATAAGTATTTAATTATTTACTTTGCAGTTTATATATACCGAGTTTTGTTGAGTGAGTCAACCAAGGAATAATAAAAAACTTTATTTTTACTTTTTTTAGCCCCTCCAAGGGCGGATCCAGCTTCGGTGCCAGGGGGGGGGGGTCACAAAGTCGTGGTCAAGTCACAAGAAGTTATAATTTAATTTTTGTAATCATAGATACAAGTAAAACGTAGGTATTTAATGTATGCAAGTACTTGCTGTAAGTACTAAAATACCTTTATTTAGGTAGGTATATGACCATTTTTTTTTCTATATGGCTTCTCCCGAAACGCCTTACCTATCACAAGAGGATTCGATCCCGGTCTTTACTTTCAATCCCGTAATTTCGGGATTGATAAAAATCGCCATCCCGGGATCGTAGACAATTTAGTAAAAATCGAAGTTAATTTTATATGAAAATAGCTTTTATTTACTTACTTAAAAAAAGTAAAATTCAACTAAAATCATATTCACAAGATTATCGAGAATAAATAAATTTTACAACAATTTTGACCACGACGCGACTCAAGATGCGATCGATATGCTTTTATTTTGTGTACCTGTGAATGAAAGGCGATATCTACCCCTAACCGGACTAGCACTCCACGTCCATAAAAACGTGCCCATTGAAATAAATGAAGTGATAACTGCACTACTACAGTAAGGACAAAGTTTCTTGGCAGTTCTGAACTACGCGCGGAAGGCTGCGCAGCAACACTTTTTAGGAACCAAAAGGTGGCATGAGTAGGGTGCGCGGGGCGGTGGTCTAGGCTAGAGACGCATCTTACAGAAAAACAATCAATCCTATAATCGATCGAATTTCATAATCGATTAGTTTCATTTTGAACTCATTCATTTTAGGGTATAGAAGATTATTTAAGTAGCTAAATTTACTAATAAAGTGAATTTACTCATTAATTAATTAATTAATTATTATTTATAAAGGATTAAAAAAAATGTTTGGTAAAACTATGTTTTCTATTTTAAAAGACATGATTTACTTAAATTTTAGAAATCTATTAAATACTATTTGAGTAACGACTGTTTAAGAACATTTAAAACCTCATTATAAAATCGAATATAAACATTTTTTATCACTTAATTTCAATCGATTTAAATAATAATCGATTAAACAACACCCACGAGTACGCACATTGCACATCTCTTTTATCTTGACTTTTGTTAACTTCGATCTTTATCGGCAATACTCGGTACGAGGTTTTTGTCTCTGTCACACGTCAGCATTGGTTTGGTGTTTGTGACGCTATCTCTGTCTTGACCACAGTTGCGTACAAAAGTGTTTGTTGTGTTTTTGTTCATTTTTTCAAATAATAAAACAAAGTAATAGGATAAATATTGAGATATGATACAATTTAAAGATTAAAAAAAACAAACACTGAATAATAATAATGGCTTAATGCCACTATTATTATTAATCAGTATTTTCTCCCTGTATTAGATATTTTCTGATTGTATATTTGTTTATATGGCAATAACAGTTTTCTTTGCGACTGTGCATGCGCAAAAGTTCGCAGAGCCTATGTTCAGAACTGCCAAGAAACTTTGTCCTTACTGTACTACTACTGAGGATTCGATCAATGTCGAAAATCTACCGGTATTTTCAATCCCGATAACTTCGGGATTAAATTTTTCCAATCCCAGGATTTCAAGGATTGAGTAAAATTATTTAAATTGTTGAAAAATAATAAAAAAGTGAAGCGCGTTACGTACCTAATGTAAACACAAATTATAAAATTAACAGGTTTTTTTTATCTAATAAACTTACATTATATTAGAATTAGCTCTTTTTAATATCTAACGGAAGTGGACATGGCGAAGTCCCGACTCTGTGACTAAAAATGAGATCGACTTCATCATGATGACGGATAGCAAGCACATATTCAGAGATGTCTCAGTGATCAACAGGTTAAATACCGGATCTGATCACCGAATGCTCCGAGGCACTCTGAATATCAACTTAAAGCTTGAAAGAAACCGTCTAATGAAGTCCACGCTCCGACCAAATCCAATCCAAATCATGACGGGCACCGAGAAGTTTCAGCAGCTTCTCAGGAATAGATTTGTTGCTTTGGAACCTACTGATGACGCTGACGAGAACCTACACAATCTGGTCGAAACGTTGAGGGACGAGCATTAAATTCTGCCGAAAACAAGGTACTGGCAGAAAGTCCAAACTCTCGACTGAGACTCTTGATCTGATGACAAGAAGACGGGAAACCACCCAAGTGACTTCGTCAGAGAGGTCAGACCTGAACAAGCGAATCGCGAAGATGGCGCAACCTTCGGAGCTCCAACACACGCCTCATTAAAGAGGCGATAGAGCGCAACCGAGGGTCCAAAGTATTCACTCAGCAGCTTGGCAGGAGCCACCTGACGAAGCTTAAAACGCACGATGGGAGGACCGCTTTGTCGAAGCCGGAGATCTTGGCCAAGATAGAGTATTTCTATGGCCGTTTGTACACTGTACATGCCCCTCGTTCCCGCGAGATGACCATGATTCTAGAGCCACCCTGACACGCCACTATACCGACGAACTGCGAGATATCAGTCAAGATGAAATCGTCTAATCTAAGGCAGCTTAAAAATGGAAAAGCCCCGGGTGAGGACGGTATTACTTCAGAGCTTCTGAAGGCAGGAGGAGCCCCCGTTATACAGGAGCTACAGAGCCTCTTTAATACCGTCCTTCACAGTGGGAGAACTCCTAAAGCGTGGAGCGGGGGTTTGGTGGTGCTCTTTTTTAAGAAGGGCGATAAAACCCTCCTTAAAAACTATAGACCCATCACACTCCTGAGCCACGTCTATAAGCTGTTCTGGCGAGTGGTCACGAATCGTCTCGCCAGGAGACTCGACGAGTTTCAGCCACAGTAACAGGCCGGGTTCCGCGGAGGATATGGCACCATAGACCACATTCACACAGTGCGGCAGATTATACAGAAGTCCGAAGAGTATAATCAGCCCCTGTGTCTCGCTTTTGTGGACTATGAGAAAGCCTTTGACTCCGTCGAAACCTGGGCTGTTCTGGAATCCTTACAGCGATGCCAAGTAGACTATCGTTATATCGAGGTGCTGAGATGTCTCTACGATACCGCCACTATGAGTGTCCAAGTACAGGACCAGCAGTCTAAACCCATCCAATTGCGCAGAGGAGTGAGACAGGGGGATGTCATATACCCGAAAATGTTCACGAGCGCATTGGAAGATATGTATAAGACGCTGGACTGGAAAGGTAAGGGCATAAACATAAACGGCAATTACATCTCACACATACGATTCGCTGATGACATAGTCTTAATGGCGGAGTCGCTAGAGGAGCTGACCCACATGCTGGACGGCCTAGCCTCAGCCTCACGACGCATCTGTCTTGGCATGAATTTGGATAAAACCAAAGTCATGACCAATAACCACATTAATCCAGGACCGGTCATCGTAGAAGGCCACCTTCTCGAAATTGTTTCCGAGTACACTTACCTTGGGCAGATTGTGCAGTTAGGTAAAAACAATTTTGAGAAGGAGGCCAAGAGGAGGATTCAGCTGGGCTGGGCAGCGTTTGGAAAACTACGTCGAGTCTTCTCGTCATCCATACCGCAATGTTTGAAGACAAAAGTTTTCAATCAGTGCGTCCTACCCGTAATGACCTACGGAGCTGAGACGTGGACACTTACGGTAGGGCTGGTCCACCAGTTTAAAGTCGCTCAGCGAGCTATGGAAAGAGCTATGCTCGGAGTTTCTCTAAAGGATAGAATTCGTAATGAATACATCCGACAGAGAACCACAGTTATCGACATTAAGAATTAGCAAGTTGAAGTCGCAGTGGGCCGGGCATATCGCGCGCGAACCGAAAACCGTTGGGGTAAACGTGTTCTTGAGTGGAGACCGCGACTCGGCAAACGTAGTGTAGGAAGCCCTCCGGCCAGGTGGTATGACGATATGCGAAGGACTGCTGGCAGATGCTGGATGCGGCAAGCTCAAGACAGGGCGCTATGGCGCTCATTAGGGGAGGCCTATGTCCAGCAGTGGACTAATGTAGGCTGATGATGATGATGATGATGATGAATATCAAACAATATCTTTTATGTAACTGTAGGTACACGAAATAAGAGCATTCCTTAAACCGCCTCTTCGGTCGCGTTGTAGTCAAAATGTTTGTAAAATTTATTTATTGTCGATAATCTTCCTCAAAGACTTGCCTTTTGGTTGTAACAATACGTTAAACTCACAGTAAATTTTGTTTTTATTAAGTTTATTAAGGTTCTGTCTACTGTAAAAGAGCAGAAGTTAAAAAAATATTAGATGTTTAAAAATTAAGTGTGTGCGTTTTTTACTTTTTGTTTTGAAAGTAAATAAAAGCGATTTTCATATGATCCTTTGATTTTTACTAAATTGGCCAATCCAGGAATTATCCCGGGATCGTGTTTTATCAATCCCGGGATTGAAAATAAAGACCAGGATCGAATCTTCTTGTGATAGGTAACGCGTTTCGGGAGAAGGCGTAAAGAAAAAATATTTTTGTTACATACCGATATATAAAAAATTGCTAAATAAACGCGATAAATACCCGTACCTAAATATTTATAATAATGTGTAATAGTGTGTTCTGATCGCGTAAGTTTAAAAAACTTGATTCTAGTTTAGGCTTCGGTTAGTCGAAACAAAGCGCGCGCAAGTGTCAGTGTCACACGAAATGTAACATCTAATGAAAGGTGAGGTGGCGGAGGCGCGGTAAAATTCAAAATTTCTTTGCTGTCGTTCCCGAATAATAAATATTAAATTAATTAAATATTTAAGGTACTTAAGTACATAAAATCTTTAAGTACTTATTGTGATAAAAAAATAAAAAAACATATGTTTAACAATTTTAATTAGTGGTCTACCTAGGTCCTGGACCCAGCCCAGGGGGGGGGGTCATGACCCCCATGACCCCCCCCCTGGATCCGCGCCTGAGCCCCTCTGAGGTTATAATTACCAAATTTTAATATGCTTTGTGTTATTCTAGGCCCAAAACTATCTACGTACCAAATTTCATTTAAATAACTTAAGTAGTTACGGAAATTACCTATAACAAACATTCACACAGACTTTCCCATTTATTATATTAGTTAGATTTAGTATTAGCAGCGCCTCGCGTAATTCCCGTTCCCGTGGGAATTCCGGGATAAAATAAAGCCTATGTGTTATTCCAGACTTTTAGATTATACTATCTCTGTGCCAAATTTCATCCATATCCGTTCAGTAGTTTTGCGTGAAAGAGTAACAAACATCCATACTTACAAATTTCGCGTTTTTAAAATTAGAAGGAAGATGGTTAGGTTATTTTGTTCAGTCTGGGGAAAAGCGTTGAGTTGGAACCTTATTTTAGTGGGACATTGCAGGTCAGTTTCACAGTTTCTATTTCGCCTCTTCCACTAGTGGACAAAAAATTGAGGCGAATTAAATTTGACTTGTCTAAGTGCTTATTTTGTAAGCCTAAAGAAATAAAGATATTGATTATTTGATTATTTGATTGATAGTTGAACTTTCTGTAATACTCTGCTTGACTAAGCACGACGGCTTCACCCGTGACTATCGTACGCGCTTTTCCGGAATATTAACTATCTTATGACTTCGTTATATTGTGTTTTATCTTTATATCTCTACTTCTAGGAGCTTTTCTAGGTTCAAGATGTCTATTATGACCTGACCAATTTTGTTAAAGTGAAAGCAAACAGCAATGTGTGACAAAAAATAAAAAAAGTAGAAAAAGTAAGTAGTAGAAAACTAAAAATTATAAATAACCAAGTACGCCCCATGGTTTAACTCTTATGAAAGTTGGTGAAAAGGAGTCTATGTTTGTCAGGGTTAATTTACGAAGAAAAAAAAAATTAAATTAGTTTTTTTTTTTTAAGTATATCAGTCATCTAGTACCCATAACACAAGCTCTGCTTAGCTTGGGGCTAGATGATGCTGTGTGGACTGTCCGATTATTTATATTTATTACTAGATGCGCCCCGCGGCTTCGCCCGCGAATATGAACTTTATACCATAGCAATAAAGCTCAAATTGACTACGTTTTAGTTACAAATCATTTGTATGGGAAAAAGAAAAGGGTTGTTTTTAGGGTTTTTCCAGCAATAATTCTAATTTTTCTCGCCGTAAAAACCATCCTTGAACTTCAACGAACATTTTAAAAAAAGATTTGGCCAAATTGGTCCAGGCGTTGTTGAGTTATGCGCTTACCAACACATTTTGCGATTCATTTTTATATTATAGATTTATCTATACTTTCATATTTATGCGAAGACGAGACGACCGATGTGGCGTGGTGGGCAAAGGTCTGCCTGCGACGCAGGCGGTTGCAGGGTCGATTTCTGCCTTGGGATAAATGTTTGTACGATCCGCAAATTTATTAACTTAGGTAGGTACTTTTTAGTACACTATTTTACAGGGGCCTAGCAATAGACATAGTAAGAACGCAGTAAAAAAACAAACATAGCCTAAATATTTGTCAGATCTCAACATGAACTACAAATTAACAACGAAAATTACAAGAAAGGAATAGAAAAATTACAACTAGTATTTACAATTGAAACCATTGAGCTAACTGCAGACGGTTGCAAACAGTCTAAAGGTAGCTCAAAACAAAATAACACAATAAAAAAATAAAGCCAATCAATATACAATGTCAAATAATTTCAAAATAACATAAACATTCTTCAATTTTTAATTTTTCTATTCCTTTGCTTGTAATTTTCGTTGTTAATAAAGATGTGACTATTCTTCAATTTATACCTATTCAAATAACATAATATCAAACCTAATATTATCGTCAGTCATTAGTACCGGGGTTTTTTTCGTTTTATTGTTCAACTACAAGCCACTGATCTAAATGAAGTTGACTGTACCTTTGCATATACCTACTAGCGACCCGCCCCAGCTTTGCACGGTTTTATTATACTTATAAACCTTCCTCTCAATCACTCTATCTACAAAAAATCGCATCAAAATCCTTTGCGTAGTTTTATATATTTAAGCATACATAGGGACATAGGACAGAGAAAGCGACTTTATTTTATACTATGTACGAAGTGATTCCTAGCCACTGGACTAAATGAAGTTGACTGTACCTCTGCAAATACCTAAAGAGGAAAATTCCTCGCACGTTTAGGATCTAACCTAGACGCCTGGAGAAGTCTTGTATCGGAGGCCAAGATCCACTTTAGGTCGCTGAGCCACAGGAGTAAGTAAGTATAACTTTACTAATAAACTTAGTAAAGCACCCATAATACAGCAACATTCGGGTTGATACTGTAATCGTTCCATCAACAACTAAGGGTAATGACCACGCAAGAAATACATTACCGTTTCGTGCGGCAAATACAATGGTTGTATACGTTGATTTGTATTCTTATTAGTTTTTATTATGGTCTTAGATTATCTATTTGATTTCCTCTGTTATTATATATTAAATACCCGCCCCGGCTTCGCACGGTTTTATTATACGTACTTATAAACGTTCCTCTTGAATCATTCTATTTATTAAGAAAAAGCGCATCAAAATACGTTGCGTAGTTTGAAAAATTTAAGCATACATAGGGATATGAGGACATAGGGACAGAGAAAGTGACTTCGTTTTATACTATGTAGTGATTTAGGTACTTCAATTTACTTCCAGCCTTTTGCCCAAGCAAAGAAAGAGCAGATGTATAAGACAGTGTAAAAAATTCGTTACGACAAAAACTTAAGTTATGTGTAGTTATTTAGTAGTAATAAATAGATCGATTTAAAAATAGATTTATAAATAGATTTAAGTCAATAAACAATCTAGAAGATCTATGGATGATAAACTAACCTAAGTTTATTATTAATCTAAGTTTATTAACAATGAAAATTACAAGCAAGAAATAGAAAAATTACAACTAGTATTTACAATTGAAACCATTGAGCTAACTGCAGACGGTTGCAAACAGGCTAAAGGTAGCTCAATTGATCCATGTCAATACCAGTCGGAAGCGTCCCCAAGACACTGGCTGCATTACCACGCTGTATGGCAATGCTGATGCGCTGAGCCAGATACTCACCAGCTCTCGGGTCACGCGTCGCATCGACCAGACGCTTAGCTTTATTTGTCTTCACTCGCTGTTTGAACTATACGCTATTCATGGAAACGCCCGGTTTTCGGCGTTCGGACCGCTAGGTTCGGTTATCTACTCCATCCAATCAGAATTCAATTTCACAAAGTGTGTCAGAGAACATATCTACGGGATGAGCTGGAAGTCACGGACAAAAAGGCAGAAAATTCCAAGATAACTGAAATGGCCGAAAATGAAATAAAACAAAATAAACAATATATACGAGCAGGTCTTGATCTGCAGGAAATATAACATTCATATTAAAGCTTTTGCTTCCTTTCACGTTTCAAAATCATTATCCATAGCTTTACTAATATTTTAAATGCGAAAGTTTGTTTAGATGTATGAATGGATGGACGTTTGTTCCTCTTTCACGGAAAAATTACAGATTGGGCTGAAATTTGGAATAGACGTAGTTCTAGCCCTGGAATAACACATAGCCTGGGATAGAAATAGAATGAAACGTTTTTTTTAGAAACAACGCTAGGAACGACGCGGGCATTTATTCTAGTATTAAGCAATTCTAGTTTCCTGGTACTTTGCGTGAGATAAACTTAGACAAATCCTAGATAAATAATAGGACTGAACTGTGTAGATAACAGTTCTTTGGCTTTTTTTCTATTAGAAGTCTTAAAAAGTTTTCTATTAAAAATCTGGATTAAAATAGACGTTCCTATACTTTTCAGCAAAAAATTTGGTGAAACTATTTACTTTCCCCACCAATTCTTGGTCTAAGGGCTCCCACACAAAACTGCGATTTGGTGCGATGCGATGCGATGCGATGCGATGCGATGCGATGTGATGCGATGTCACACGAACTTGATTTGCGAATTTCTGCGATGCGAATTTGTGCGGCGAACCGTTTTGTAGGGTAACCATACCTTCAAGTTTAGTCAGCCGTATTGGACGTGTTTTTAGGAAGCGTAAGATGGATCCCAAAAAGATAATTGAACCGATTTAAGCAAAAATGATCCAACCCACACAAACCTCATTTCGAGATAATCGATATTTAAGTTTGTGGCGGTATTTCTCTAGCTTTGTAATACAAAATGTTGTTATTTTAATTTAATTTAATGCTATGTAAACTCAACTTTTTTGCTATAAATAATATGTTCCGTGACGGAATAGGTTCTTTAATTTTAATATATAAATCGTTGTTTTTTTTTTCTGACCATGATGATGATGATGAGTGGTCGATATTTATTTCTTTCACTTTAGGGTAGTTTGTTATTTTCAAAGTATGCACAATTTTGAGGGTAGGATCTTGACATTTCTTTACTGCTCTCTAATTGGCTAATTGGTGGACAAGCCCCTCACGTGACCCTCGGTCGTCGAGCGGGCTACCTCGGAGTCCTCGGAGATACACAGAGACGCGTAGACGCATGCACCCGACATTGCCGTCCGCTCCTGACTTTGCTCGCTCCCTACCGATATTACTGTCGAGTCGCGGTGTGAATTACGGTCCTTCGTTTCAACCCTTGTGTCCCTACATACACCAATCGGAGAATCAGGCCAAACCAGCACCCGTGGAAGCTCCAGTGTCTAGGCAAACCATCAGTGGATCCATCTGAGTTGGAAGCTGCCGACTCGTCTTCGTGAGGTAGGTGACTCCCCAATTCAGCCAACTGATTTTCCCTAACATAATATAAAGAATAAATTGTAATAGTTTAGTAGATAATTGGGAAAACTTGCGCCTGGATCATTATTACAAAACTAATTTTGTATGCAAAGAGCTATGTAGGGTGCAAAAATTAAAATGCAAAAATGATTCAAAGTGTGATAAAAATTAGTAATAACTAGTTCTAACTATTTAAACAATTGAGCTAACTGCAGTAATTACAAACAGTGTAGATAGAGGTATTTGAGCTGATCCATATCAATACCAGTCGTCGCGTCCCCAAGACGCTGACTGCATTGCCCCACTGTATGGCAATGCTGATGCGCTGCGCCAGATACTCACCAGCTCTCGTTTTCTTATCAAATACCTACTATATGTCAATACCAATACCATGCACTTTCTCATCAACATCACCACCAACCTTTATTAGTCCACTGCTGGACATAGGCCTCTCTTAATGAGCGCCATAGCTCCCTGTCTTCAGCTTGACGCATTCAGCATCTGCCAGCAGTCTTTCGCAGATCGTCATCCCACCTGGCCGGAGGGCATCCTATACTACGTTTGCCAAGTCTCGGTCTCCACTCAAGAACACGTTTACCCCAACGGTTGTCGGTTCTTCGCGAGATATAGCCGGCCCACTGCCACCACTTCAGCTTGCTAATTATTTGAGCTATGTCGATAACTTTGGTTCTCTTTCGGATGTATTTTTTACGAATCCTATCCTTCAGAGAAACTCCGAGCATAGCTCTTTCTATAGCTTTCTGAGCTCTTTGAACTGATGGACCAGCTTAATATTATAGTTTGAATCACTGTAGCAAAATAGAACGGTTATATGTTAGGGTAACCAAAGCAACACAAAAATGATTCAAGTGGCATGAAACACTTATACATTTTAAAAAATGGTCTTCGACATGACTGTTGTGGGTTGGATCATATGGATTTTCCACATTTGTGAACATAGAGGTGTGAGTCTTTGATATGTTAAAATATAACTTATACTGATTACATAGGTTAAAAAAACTCGAAATTGACTAGGTTGTGGGTTGGATCATTTTTGCATAAATCGGTCCAATTGCACTGCTGTTATTGTTAAATAGATATAAAAGAAAAAGAAGATTCTAGATTCATCCATTTAATACGATTATGAACACTGAAGGGAACTATTTTACTCGAAATTACTATGAGTTGAGAACTGAAGCAGTTTTTTTTTACAACACAAAGAAGGCGGCTCAGGCGCCGTGCATCTTTCGCTAAAGTTGTCTCAGAGCGGACTAAAAGGGGGGTCACCAAGTATGACGTAATATGACAGGAATGCGCGATGCAAATGAGATCGGACGTTATCGTGCGAGCTCGCAGATATTTGCGATGTGATGCGAGCTCGCAGTTTTGTGTTTGAGCCCTAAGTAGGCAAACAGAAAATATTTTACTTGTCATTCAAAATAACACACAACGTGGTAAATATTCGGAAGCCAAGAGAAAATCAATTTACTCGTTATATCTTGTATTATTTTGATAATTATTTAAACCTAGTTTGAAATTTGACTTATAATATGGACTTATTTTGTAAGCCTTATGAAACAAACTAATTGATTTCTGATTACTGAAACTTATCAGTTACTTATAAAGAATAGACTTTTTATTTCAAATGTACTTCTTAGTATATACAATTAGTAAATTTGAAGCATTCACTTTTAGTTTTAATAAAGGTACTTAACTGAGTTTAAAAGCGTTGATCGCGCATAATGGAGTTTTAATTTCAGTGTAACCAGCTCCTAGGCAGATATTTAATACATTTAGCTGGCTGCCAGTCGCGATTAAAATTCATAAAACGGTCAAGTGTGAGTAGACTACGCACGGAGAATTCAATTTCAAATTCAATTAATCTCTATCACTACATAGTATAAAACAAAGTTGCTTTCTCTGTCCCTATGTATGCTAAAATCTTTAAAACTACGCAACGGATTTTGATGTGGTTTTTTTAATAGATTGAATGATTCAAGAGGGAGGTTTATACGTATAATAAACCCGTGCGAAGCCAGGGCGGGTCGCTAGTTTATATTAAGAATGGCTGGTATGGGTTTGTACAGCAGAACTGAAATAATATTTAATTTTGGTTTTCATGACGACCGAAAAATATCTATGTGAGTTAGTAAAAGTTTTATATACTCTTTCTCTATGTTTAGGTACTCACATTATGTATTTAATCTACTTGCTATATACATCTATCTCCTTATTGCGTACCTATCACCTATTCTATATATTAGTTTATCTATTAGTTGTATCTATTAGTTTTTATCTTTATTAGTTATCGTACATATCTGATATTTATCTATTAGTTTTAATCTATCTATTAGTTAACTTACAAACTGATATATTGTTATTGCCATATAATAAACTGATTAGGATAAGCGTGTACCTACATTTTAGTATAATATTTGATTAACTTTAGGTATGTACCTAATGTGCTATTCTGGCGAAGCTAAATAAATGAATGTTCAATTCAGAAAGCCATCGACTAAACCAGGTAAATATCGACTATTTTTCAGAGAAAACCATTGTTAGGGAATTAAATAAAAGGTTGTGGTTAAAAACACGCTTTTCAGTGCACATTCTAGAAGCTCACGGAACCCAGTAAAATGCAATTTCGCGTAATATCGTTCCGTAAGATTACCGCCGAACGGCTAACAGCTAATAACGGTTAGAATTAGAACGCGGATAAACCTAGTTTCAACTTAGTTTTATGGTCTGGGTTGAATATAAACCCAGTTGCAACTTAAAATGTTACGGTTATGGTTGATATTTATAAAACGATGTTTCCTACATATTATTTTTACGGCGCGATAACGGTATCGGTATCGTGGTACGGCTATCGGGTATTTATCGCGTACCGTTTTTATTTCGAGGACCAATTTGGCGCGGCGGGCGGGCGAAGGTATATCTGCGACGCAGAAGGTAGCGGGTTCGATTCCCGTCCTGGAAGAAATATCAATAACTAATGACCTAAGAGAAAAGGTAGATCCTTTTTAGAGTACTTAAGGTAATTTTATATAAGTTTTATGTCGATAGAATTCTGCTCTATCGACATAAAACTTGTAAAAAATATTGCACACTATTTAATAAAAAAGATGGAAACTAAAGGCCCATTTACATGATGCAAGTTTTTTGCCTGTTGCATACAATAATATTGAAGCAATAAATGACTTGCATGGTCTATACAATTAATTGTATAATAATATAAAGAAAATTATTGCTTTCAATTAATTGCATTCAATTATTGCTCTTGAATATACAAGAAAATGGTATCATGTAAATGAGCCTTTACTCTTTTGAGGTTATTTCGAGTGGAAACGACACGATTCGATAAAAAGTTTTGTCATTAGTCCCAACTGAAGAAGGGTTTGAAATTCGAATACTTTGAACTCTTTTTAAATATTTTTTGCTAGACCAAGATCAAACGAATAAATAAGAAAGTTTGATAGCTGTCTAGATAGTATGTGTTTTATGTGCAACTAGCATCTGCCCGCGGCGTCGCACTCCTTATTTCTTCGGTAAGGATATAAGGTAAGAAATAGGTCGTCTCTACACTTAAAATTTTGTTCACTCGTGGAAGAAGAAGAATATTTGATAAATAAAAGTCTAGTAATTTTACTGTAAATTGTATAATTTTATTTATGTATGCATTCAAGAATTTACTATATTATAACTGAATAATAAAATGTTGGTGATTATGCCTGTTCTACGTTGTAATCAAAAACAAACATTTAACAGAAGTTATAACAAAATTCACAATAATTCGGTTTTGGTCAAACCCTTTTTTAATTGGGAAGTTGGATGCTATCAGCAAACCAATTTTTGCTGATTGTTTGCACGCAATCCTTTCTGTCCTACTTAAAAGTTAGTAATATTAAAAGGCAGATGAGTTGATAAAAATAGCTGGTACCAGCTGGCCACAAATAGCTCAAGATAAAGATATTTACATAGGGTTTTTTTTACTTAAAAATTAATTAATTCAAGGTTTCTATTGTACTCGTATATACTAGTTGCAATTTTTCTATTCATTGATTGTAATTTTCGTTGCTAATAAAATAATAATAAAGTATTCTTTAGAAGAGGCCTTCACCTTCACTTGAGGAAGGGTTCATGCAAACAAACTTATATATCGTCGCAATCGTAGTAAAGAGTCGGATGTGCATTTCAACAACTTTACAGGAGAGCATTTTAAAGAGTTTGAATTGGACTTTTTGTCATATTTTGGAAACGGCTCGTCCGATCAGCGCAAAATTTTCACCAATTGTTTTTTGTATAGTTTTTTACAAGATGATCTATATTTTAAATCTGTATTATGTCTAGTTTTCGTAAAAAGTATTATTATCTATACCTAAAAAAATGACATCATGAAAATCTAAACTTTTTTTCTCTAATCGATGTAACTAACTATGTATCTTACTTTTTTGCATGATATAAAAGCTTATTATTATATTACAATATTAAAAGGGGAATGAAAATTAAGTTCAGTCACATGATCGGGATTTCACTCTTGTAGCACCAGCGGTAGAGTAACAGCTTCCCTGTGGCCTTTCGAGATGATGGTAAAAGACCTGGGCCCGAATTCCACTAAATTAATCGCTTCGCTATTTAAATAGTATCGTGTCAAAATGACAGTGTTAAACTTTTTTTGGTATTCAGTTACTAGCACAAACTTTTTGAGGTTCATTCTTAGCTGTGACAATAACTTTTATAACTACCAATTTTGACATTCTAATTATGAAAGTCTCTTCAAGCGCAAAAATAGTAGAATACCAATTGCACAAACGTCATTTTAATCTTGATTGAATGGCTGAAAATGAATTGAACAAATACAATATTACATACATAAAATAGATAATCCTTTATTACAAAGCCTTATTAAACATCAGTACCTAAGTAAAGTTTGCTTATAGAGAAATTAATCAAATCGGTCAAACAAGTTCTCAAAAAGGTCAAAAGCAAAAAGTGTCGACTGTGTATGCATCCCCGCGTAGTCATGTCTTTGCTGAAAATACAAAAGCTTTGTCAGTTTTCTTTTTATCAATCTCCGATCTATTGAAGTCACGGTTCTATGCCACGTAGGAACGTTCAACAAAGAGATAGAAATGGTACTTCGTTAAGAGATGATACAGTCAGCGTCATCGATAGGTAGTCGAGAAGATGCTTCAGATTGCTCATTCACTTTAAAGTTTATGAAGAGAATCTAACAAACAAATCGCTAGTCTTTTACCTGCGTTTTAATTTTTTTATTTTTTAGTTTTATTTTGTTTATTGTCGCCTAAGACCAATTAGTTACATTAAATAATTTTAAAGTTCAAAATAGTTTGTTTCTTAACATTATTTTCTCTTCTTTACTTAATCGTACTTTTCTACGCTATTAAATTTTTTACCTTATTTTTAATTTATAAACTAGATAAGAAGATAAATAATAACCTTATTTAAGATCTGATGCTTATAATAAAAAAAACACCTATATGAAAACGGGATAATTGAAAAAGTATCTCGTATTTTCATCGTTACTACATCCTCAGGAAGCTAGCATCACTGAATTCATGTAGTGTTTCCCGTCGATAACAATGCTTTCTTATAAAAATATGCTTTTATACGAACACAGATAATGATTTACTATTGGAAAGCTTTGCGAGTGTGGTGTGTGTGCTAGCGGTTAGCCCGAAGTGTAAGCGCTAAACTTTCGGCGATGTGTCTCACTTGTATAGGCATACACAGATGTGGGAAATTATTGTGTCAACTGCATAAGTGTTTGAGATGAATTCATTCATTTTTTTTTTCATTTATATATCATCTGCAACCTATACAAGTAAATAGGATCCAATCTTTCTTTCATTTATTCAACATCAATCTACCCACCACTTGACATACGCCGCCCTGTCTTCAGCTTGCCGCATCCAGCATCTGCCAGCAGTCTTTCGCAGAAAGAAGTTCTTCTTTTGTGAAGAATATTTGTGTGGAATGCTAAGTTTCCATTCAATTCAGTCAGTAGGACATTATTAGTGGTCGTGTGGGTGCGTGTCACTATAGTATGCGTTTTGCAAGGAATGCGAAAAATATGCCATATTAAAAAAAACGCGTGTGTGCATTTATTTGGCGTAGTTTGGCTCTGCTAACCTGCATCAGTAACTAATCAATGTCAGTTTCAAGTTATAAAACAAAATACTGCTCATCACTCCAAGCGAGTTCAAAAGTTAACTGCCCTTGATAAAACAAATTTAAATTCAATTAAAGTTAGTTTCCAAATTCAAATTTCGTTTATTGCATGATATAATTATCATGTTATTTCTTGGTGGTTTCACTTGACACGCTCGCAGTCGAACCGCACCTTCACCACTCTCCGATCTATTGAATGTTTTATTAAATTATTTTCGGGAGAGCTTTCACAGGCCGCATTTATTTACTTACCTATAGGGATTTTATCGTAATACCTACCTTAATAGATACACAGTAGAGTTCATTGAAGAATGCTGGAATGTAAATCCGTTTACAGTGGCGTTCATAGGTACTCTCGACCCCAAGCAAATTCCAAGTCTTGTAATGAGATGTCAAAAATGCTTCGAAGTTCCTGATTAAACGCTTTTAGTTTGAAATTCGAATGAAATCTAGACCTTGCACAGGTTAGGTGTTTTTTTTAATTTTTCAGCCGTTTTGTAGTTTATTCTTTTGAAAAGAGTTTTAAGTTATTCTTGTGAAAAGTAACCTTATTTTCCGGTATTCCAATTTGAAAGTTCTTCAATTACCTCGACATTAAGCTTCCCCTAGTGTAAATGTAAAGGGTCGATGTCGAAAATAGGAATTTTATTATATTAGTTAGGATATAATTTAATTTCTTACTGAATCTTCAAATAAGGAAGCACTTCAAATTAAATATAAACCTTTGAAGGTTAAGTGTAACGAAGAATAAATATTACTTTAAAAACAAATGGTGTAAATAGTATTGGCCAGGGTGAAAAAGGGCACTTTAAGGCTGCAGCCATAAGAGCGCAATTTTTTGAGTCGTGAGTCGCGTATTTTAGTATTTTCATAGTCGGCAGATAACTCATTTTGCGTCGCCGTGTGAATCAAACAGGACTTTTCTATGAAATTGCGACTGACAACTCAAAAAATTACGCTCGTTTGGCTGCAGCCTAAGGGTGTGTCATGTCAAGCCCTTCCTGATCGATGGTAACCGTTGACTTTCGAACACTGACCTGTATCTATACAAGTACGCTGGACTTCTGATAAGCCGGGCTTTAGTGAGCCGATTTGATTTTCGCCATTTTGGCGCTGATCGTAGAAGTGGGTGGGAAAGGAACAATATAATAGAGATGGGACAATGAGATAAAATACATCGATAAAAGACATTTCCGACGAGTTGTATAATTAATTGTACTAGGTAATATTATAAAGCTGACTAGTTTGATTGTTAGGTTGAACGCTCAAATCTCAGAAACTGCTAGTCTTAGGATAAGCCGAAGCCAGACTAACGGGTATTTAGTACCTATGTGGCTAGCTAGATCCAAAAATTAACAGGGAACGTTTTTTAAATAGAAATGTATTTTTTTCAGGATGGAGTGGAATAGGTAAGGTATTTATAGAAAATAAAAATATATGTACAATCCTTTAATATTACTACAAAATTACACTAAACTATTCATTGAATAGAAGAATAATTTTTGTCAGACAGTGTGACTAAATAACATAATCTCCGAATAGACTTTATTACTTAAGGTAATACAATTAATTTTTCCTCCATACAAACGTAGAAAGCTAATTACTCCGCCGTAGTCTTGATTTTATCAAAGAATTTTTAACTCTCTGCAATGCTTTTTTGGATGACCTTTTGCAACCACCTTTTCATGTGTTAGAGGACAACTAGATTGTAGCTTAGACCTTGCCTTCTTTGAAGCAATACTCTGTTGCGGGTTGGAACTTGTGCTTCGACGCTTTCGACCTAGAAACAAAATTTTTGTTTATCAACAACTAAACCACAAATGAAAAGTAAAAATATATCAGTATACTGTTTTATAGCGCATTCTTGAAATAATTTACATACAAGGAACATGACGTGGTCCTAATTTTATTGATTAAGTACTTACCACTCAAGTTGGTATTATTCTGATCCATAATTAATGTTCTTTTTACATCAACAGGTATTGTCGGTTAGGTACAGGGGGTGTCTTATGTACGTCGAAAACCTGTGAATTATTAAAAAATTATATGTATTTGATAATAAAAATCGGTCATCGGCGAATTACGTTCTTGAAAGTAAATAGATATCCATAGCAAAAATATCGATAAGTTTTATCGACAGGTAACTTTGACAGCACTATTAAACTTTATTGTTGATAAAAAACCGGTAATATGAAGATAAATATGTTATTATTACGTATAATAACGAAGATAAGTTTAATTTGTTGAATATTAGCCGAAGATAAGCCGTAAATTCACTTACTTGTAGAATGGAACTCCACTTCCCTTCTGGTAACGAGTTTTGCATAACTCACACTCTTTCATAGTTTACCTATGAATGCCCACCACTTATTTATGTATGAACTAAATAAATAAAACACAACAAACAAGCTAAATCGCGTTAAACCACCAAAAACACTTTAAAAACACGGGAGATAATACAAACGAGACAACGGCCATTTGTCAGTTACGTCAGATTTAGTTGTCTTCCCACGCATTGGGAAGCTTCAAATAGGCACATTCAAGAGCTGTCATTTCAAAGGGTATCAGAGGTCCAGCGTACTTGTATATATAGAGGTCAGTGCTTTCGAATCATTAATTTGTTTCCTTTTGTAGTTTTGTGACGCTTTTTGCTTTTTTCTTTTTTGGAAGAGCGTTGCCTACTTATATAGGTATCCTGTACCTACTTAAAAGGAGTTTCCAAACTGAGGTTCCAAAGATACATTATGAAAATGAAAATTACCCTCATTTGTGTTTTGCTGAACTGTTTTTTTTATAAATATTTAATACTACTGCAGCGACTATAATAATATAATTCCCAAAAAAGAAAAGCCACAATTTACCTTAGAACTCAATATCTACCGCGTCATTTATCACTTCACCGACCCTCCTGCCAAAAGTTTTATAACGTGGTAGGGACCTATCAGAGGAGTGAGTCCGGTACCTGCAAATATATAATACCTACTTTTCTACAGCGACCTCAGTTATGTATTTCCCAAAAATAAAAAACACACACACATTACCTTAGAACTCAATACTATGTCATTTATTGCTACCTGTAAATATATAATATTCTGCATCGATCGACCTCAATAATGTATTTCCTAAAAAAGAAACACCACAAATTACCTTAGAACTCAATATCTACCGCGTCATTTATCACTTGACCGACCCTCCTGCCAAGAGTTTTATAAAGTGGTAGGTAGGTACCTATCACAGTTGTGAGTCCGGTTAGAATAAAATAGAATGTATTTCAATGAACGATGTAGCACGGTGGGCGAAGATCCGCCTGCGACGCAGGAAGTTGTTGGTTCGATTCCCGCCTTGGTACATAATATGCTTGATCTGTAGGGAAATATTTGTTCCAGGGTTCTGGGTGTGTTCTCTAAAATACTTTATAAAAATCTATCTATTAATATATTGTATATTCACTATCAGTTTTTTTGGAACCCATAACACAAGCTCTGCTTAGCTTGGGGCTAGATGATGCTGTGTGGATTGTCTGGCATTATTTTTTTATTTATATTTATTTTGTAGAAATCTTACACATCAACATACAGGAGCTTGTTTTTTGGATTCTAGATAACTGGTCATAAAATACATTATACAATACTTGGAAATATTTTTTTATTAAACGTACAAAACACACAGAGCCTCTTAATAAATATTTACAAGTCGTACAAACATTTGTTTGTTTGTGTTGTTTGACCTTTGCCCGCCGCGCCATATCTGTCAACAATAATTTATAATACATCACTACATAGTATAAAATAAAGTCGCTTTCTCCGTCCCTATGTCCCTATATCCCTGTCCCTTTGAATGCTTAAATCTTTAAAACTACGCAACGGATTTTGATGCGGTTTTTTAATAGATAGAGTGATTCAAGAGAAAGGTTTATACGTATAATAAAACCGTGCAAAGCCGGGGCGGGTCACTAGTATATTTATATATTTATAAGACTTAACACTAGAAAACATACATTGAACAACATTCTAAACGAGACATGATTTGGGGATGAAATGACGGTCTTCCCCTTTCCCCGATGAAATGTCTCGTGTAATGGATCCATCAAATATTTGCTGATGAGTGCCGCGTATCTGTGAACTGAGTCGTATGAACTGTAATGTTGAGGTACAGTCAACGAAATAAATCACACAGAAATAGAAATACGCTACTTTTTAATCAGTTCTCATGGGATATAAATAATCTCAAAAAGTTTCCGTGAAACCTTATTAATGTCACTGTTGGTTTTGAAAGTCGTAATGTAAGTAGGTACTAATTTTATGTTATGAGTACTTACCTTCCTAAATAAATTATTAAAATATTAGATTATTTTTTAAATTAATAAACACACGTTACGACTTTTAACAAAATATTATTCCAGCGTTCAATCTAACGCAGAACAGCGGCAGTTATAATTACGATAGCTGTGCCTCGCGGCTTCACCCGCGCGAAAATTGAAGAAAATCAGCCTATGTTTTAGTCTAGAATTAAGCCTATTAAAAATTTCAACCCGATTTGTATAGTACTTCTAAAGACTCTTCCGTTAGAAGTACTGTACAAATCGGGTTGAAATTTTTACAACATCCGTCAATCCAAACTTTTGCCTATTCTAAATATTATTAGTGTGTAGTTAGGAAGAGGATTTCGAATTTCAAAAAATGTAACAAAACTGTGCAAGGATTTCAAATTATGGGGGAGAAACCTAACTTATTAGCAAAGTAAGGGCTAGCACAAAAGTGTTCACTGAGTTTTGTCATGTATCGATTGTCATTCTTTGTTCTGTATCGATTGTCATTTTTGACATACAAAAAACAAAATCTATTGAAGTTCTTGTAATGTATCGATTGTCATTCTTGTGAAAACTATAACCGATACCTTCATCAAGTTTTTTATAGTTCATTACAGTTTTTTTTATTTTCAATAAACGATATTATACGGTAATTTCGATTTTTATTTTGTGTTTTTAATTTAACTAAGTAATATAGGATTTTTTTGATGATATCTAAGACAAAAAAGTAGCACTATAAATATCCACTAAAATACTCTCGTTCCCTAAAAACTATATAGAGCAGCATAGATATATCAAATATTTGCCGATGCCCGTATCTTGACTGAGCATACCCAGAACCAAATTGGATGGTTGGTACTACTGAGTTATGGACAGTCAACGAAATAAATCACTACATAGTAAGAAACTGAGTCACTTCCCTCTGTCTATCCCTATCTATGCTTATATCTTAAAAAATACGAAACTGATTTTGATGTGGTTTTTAAAATTAATATATCTAGTAATTTTTTATTTGTAGAGTTTTCTAACAATTTTCAGGAAATTAATTGCTGCTTACTTAATGAGTAAATATGTGACTGAATACTGATGGCTAATTAAAAAGATTGCATCATGTGACTTACATAAACAGACCTTGTGTTATGGATACCAGTTTGACTGCTATAAATGACACATTTACTACATGTATCGTAAATAATAATAAATGCTAGAACACATCATCATCTAGCCCCAAGCAAAGCAGAGCTTGCATCATGGTTACTTTTAAATGCTTTGATTAAAAATCATAGATTTTTGAATTTTTTTATGAATAAGAACTTAACAAAAACTAAGATAAGAATAACAGACAAGCAGGGTAACAGGAAGCTACTAAATAAAAACGACTAAAAAACTTTTTTTCTCAAGCACGCCGAAAAAGATGCAAGTTCGAGTTCCATAACGAATGAGAGACCAATAGAATGATGAATGAAAGCTATCAAAACCACGAATGGAGTTTCTGCAGCTTGCTCTGATGATACCAGTGACGTCAAATAGGTATGTAAAATGTGTAAGTAGAGGACTACTTTTGTAGCTCAGTTGTAAAAAATATATCTGTTTTTGAATCGTGGTACAGATAGCATATATACATAATATAAACAATAGCATAGATACATTGAAAAGATAGATATTTTTTTATTATACATAGAAAATAAGCAATATTTTTTATATACAATTTTGCTCTAACTGTACAATGAATCAGCATCAAAATAATCTTTCCACGAATGTAAATATATTAAATTTGAGCTGTTTGTACAAAATAATGTTGTCATGGTTTCCTCTCATCCGTTAAATCCTGCAAGAAATGTACAAAAAGGGTTATTGTTGTAATATTTAAGGTCCCTTTTCACTCTGATCGAAACCGGATTTTTCGTGTCATATACATAACATATAATGTGACCTTATTAAATAAGGAAGGTTTGTGTCATTTTATATGCGAGTAAAATAAATGTAACTGCAAACCCGATTATGTCAATCATTTAGGTGCCGGTGACTTATAATATTCGCAAACTTGTCGCGTAAAGACCCTGATTATTGAAAACTTTTTGTGTTTTGCATAAAGTAACATTTAAAGTCTCCACACGCAGAAGCCGGAGGCGGAGCGGAAGCGAAGGCGTGCGAGTTGTATCCTATTGGATCATATTATGAAAGACTACACACACACCGCAGGCGGTGGCGGCGCGTTGCCATAGGAAAAACCGCCTTCGCCTCCGCTCCGCCTCTGGCTTCTGTGTGTGGGGACTTTAAATGTTACTTTATGCAAAACACAAAAAGTTTTCAATCATCATTTTAAGGTTCGGTATCCTCAATCATGGTAAAAAGGGACTATGTTGATACCAAATTACTACCGAGATACCAAATTACTACCGAGATACCGAATTACTCTGTCACCAGGCTGTTTCCTATGAACCGTGATCAAATAAAATAAAATCATTTATTACATGAAATATAATAGTTTTAGTTTTGCAATGAAAATATCTATAAAATACAAACACCTCTTATCTAGTGGTTTACCGTCATGAAAACCTATATTGTTATGGAGCATAAAGGTAACAAAAACTTTCACATATTGTATATGAATACGATACGTGGCATGAATACTTGGAATGTATGATAAAAATATATAAATACGATACGTGGCATGACGATGTATAAAACTAATGCGTCATAATGTTCTATACACACAAGGGATACTCACGCTTGTAGATTTACGTTGCATAATTATCTACTCAGGTATTAATTAAATACTAGCTGCGCCCCGCAGCGTCGCCCGCGGGGAAAATTATTTTTATATAATATGCTATTCCCGACGAAGACAAATCCAAAAACACAAAAATCATAAAAATCTGTCCAGCCGTTCTCGAGTTATAAGTGTTGTAACAAACACGACTTTCTTTTATATATATAGATTAGGTAGGTATTCTTGACAAAAAAAATATATCCATAAAATTTTAAAAAATAAAACTCAAAATTCTTATTTCAAATGCGCTCTGGAATGACTCTTTTGTCGATGGTCCCATAAATACGAGATGTAGACAATGCGCGGCAAAGTTTTGTGTACAGGGCTTTCATAAAAGCGGATGGGCGTAGAATTAGGAACTCGTAGAGTCGGCAAATTTTTCTTTTTCATTAATGTTGGTCCGTTTGACTAGCAAAATGTTGTTTTAATGTTGTTGATATTAACATTATCGCCGTAATTGTACTTTTCAGCATGGGGTATAGAAACTCGTCAGAGTTATTAGTTTAAATTCTGGTAACTATGTTTGATTCTCATCATATCTTCTGGATAGTAAGAAGCTATTATTGCTTTCTTACAAAACCACTATTTTTTGGTTATGAGTTTGCTTTTCTTGTTGAAAAAGATTAATTTTGTGTTTGTATTTCTTGTTAAAAAAGTTTAAGACTCGGTTCACAAAAATGTGAAAAAAATACAATTATAATAAAATCATCAAAATATCCAATAAAAACCCAGAAAACCCACACAGTCTGTATATAATATCTAAAATAAGTCGTAATAATCCCATTCTATTCTGATTTCTGACGAAGAAGACACATTTTCATACCTTACTACGACATATTGCGCGGCGTAGTTAACTTTATTAAAACTTTGCTACGACTTAGAAAGCTTCTCTACATGCTACGATGTAGCAAACTTCACATGTTACGACGAAGCATCATCCAATCAATTAATAGATATTATTATAGTTGCAATATAATGCAGAATAGGTAAAATTTCATTCTGGATGGGTGTTATTTAATTATTATAACCAGCTTTAGAATCCAATATGAAACCAGAATGAAACCAAACGCGTTTGTAACTTTACCAAATGGCTCCATCAATCATTGCTACGACGTTTTATCAGTGATTTATTCACTGATAAAACGTAAAGTTACAATATACACAAAAAATAATAAGTTCTTAAAATAAAAGTTTGTCACTGTCACATTCATAACGAGCTCTGCTGCATTAATAGAGGTTTTGGTGCCATTTCTGTCGATTCATAGCTCTATAGCTATAGATAAGCATAGGCCTCATATTGCTGTTTTTCCCGATATGATGTTTGCTTGACACAGTTTTCATTTGGTATCACTTTAACACATACCTACCTATCAATTCTTAGTCTTTTCCTGGACACTGGCTGTGCTGTTTTTACATGTTACTTATTAGGGGAGGCCTGTGTGAAAAAAACTTTTCCTTATTAGGAGCTCATCAAACCTTATAAATCGTTGCTATTACTTTGTTTGTATGGAATATGCAAACTTTTAAGTATATCATTTCCATGTCCAGCCGTGAACAAATATGTTGTTGATGATGACTTATCCCGCTGTCTACCGCTGTCTCACATGATTGATTGTCTCTTGAGACATTACAAATGCCTTACAAGTCCCCTCATTATCCCTAAAAACGAGTTAAACCAAAGCTATTCCACATTTATTAATAACCGGAAGAATCCCAAAGGAAATGAAACCTGACCCTCGTAAAATAGGATTTTGCTTTACTAAGACATAAAATAAAAGGAATAGCAGTAAAAGAGCCGTCGAAAATTAATTTATTCGTGGAATTTCATTTATTGTTATAGGAAAACGATTACAAATCTAAGACTTTCTTATAAAATCTACCTTATTGGCAAAGCGGGCAAAGGTTCGCATGCGATGCAGAAGGCCACAGTTTGATTCCCGCCTTAAAATGAATGAATGAACACTTTATTGTACTCCAGAAATACATTTAAAGAGCCTATATCTAATTAGTACAAAAGTACCTAAGTGTAGTTTCGCCTTAGTACAAAAATAAATAAATAAATAAATAATTCCAGACAATCCACACAGCATCATCTAGCCCCAAGCTAAGCAGAGCTTGTGTTATGTGTTTTTGTACAAAAATGTTTCTACAATCTGCCGATTTATTCAGGTTTCTATGTATAATAAAAATATCTCTATACATCTATGTATTACGTATTTTAGTTATAGTAACCACAAGACACGCTCTGCTTTTTTGGGGTTAGATTATGCTGTGTAATCCTCACAGCATACATTCAGCATTATTTAGGTATTTAGGTCTATTATTATCTGTCTGTTGCCCGTGCTAACACGCGCCAAAGGCCCTGTCAGAAAACCAGCGTTGCTCAACTTTAAGTGGAGCAACATTATGCTGAGACAGGACCTATTGGTTTGCTAGCATCACATGTTTATATCTTAGTTATATTTAGTACTTACAAATTTTTGATGTTGGTAAACTAATAAAAATATTTTCTTTCATTTTTTTTCTTTCTTATTTATTTATTTAGTATTTAGTAGTATTTATAGTATTTAGTAGTATCTGCTCGTTTGTTTCTATAGTGGCGTTTCAAAGCTATTACTATCGAATGGGAACTGATATATGGAATGAAAAGTAGCCTATGTGGTATTCTAAAGCTAGAACAGTGTCTGTTCAAAATATCAGCACGAACTGTTCAGTTGTTTATGCGTGAAAGAGGACCAAAATTCATACATCTATACAAACAAACTTTCAAGTTTGTAGTATAAGAAAGGACTAATAAAAACAAGCTCTGTTTAGCTAAGAGTCAGATGTATTTGAATTGTTCAGCATTATTATTATAAACGAAGTGTAGGACGCCCTCCGGGCAGGTGAGAAGACGATCTGCGAAAGACTGTTGGCAGATGTTGGAAGCGGCAAGCTGAAGACAAGACCCTATGGCACTCATTAGGGGAGGCCTATGTCCAGCAGTGGACTGAGATAGGTTGATGATGAGGATTATTATTTATTATTATAAATATCAACGTTCATGGCTAATGCTTTATTATTATTTATGCGTAATTTGGGATAGTTGGAATTTTTTTACCTCTTCACACAACTACTGAAATCTGAAAAATATTATTTTCTTTAAACATACCCATCTCTAAGCCTTGCAAAAACAATCTACTTTCTATTCCCATAAACGCGATAACTGTCCTAAAGTTTTACTATGGACGTGACGTAATAGGTCCTTTTTATTGCTTCAGGGCTACATTGTTTCAAATTGTTTATAAAGGCAGCTGCGTCAGATTTTCTGAGTTACAAGTAAAGGCACTAACTAGAGGTACACTAGCGCCGCCTCTTAAGGCACAAACAGCTAAAGTGGCCCACCACTTATTTTATCGTATGATTACCGTATTAATTAATTAAATAAATAAATAAATGATTCCGTTAAACAAAGGAATTTCCAAATTTCAAACGTACACTTTGTTTAAGCTTAAGCTTATAAGCTTTTTTTAATGCATCTGAAGTAGTTTCATTTTGTCTAATTCAGGAAGAGATACGAAGTTGCCTTTGTGGGCCACCAAACTCTGTTTTCGTATCTCGTCCTATGGTGCTTTAGATACTATCCTTCTACCTTTGTGACCCATTTTTACAAATAAAAAAATTTGGAATTTGGAATTTTGTACCGTAATCATTTCATTAGGTTCATTAGGTAGGGCTCGAGCAAAGTCAGGAACGGACGGCAATGTCGGGTGCATGCGTCTACGCGTCTCTTTTTGTCTTCGAGGACTCCGAGGTAGCCCGCTCGAAGACTGAGGGTCACGTGAGGGTTTTGTCCACCAATTAGCCAATTAGAGAGCAGTAACGAAGGGTCAAGATCCTACCCTCAAAATTGTGCATACTTTGAAATTAACATACTACCCTAAGGTACGTGAAATAAATATAAATAAATATCGACCGTTCATCATCATCATAGTCAGGAACAAAATAACGATTTATATATAAAAATAAAAGAAACTATCTCGTCACGGAACAGATAATGATTATGTATCGTTATGCTAGAATCTTTGGTAATATCGCAATATCCAATCAACTGTTTACTTCAACTTCTTTTATCCTGACCTAGAAAAAATGCCTGGTTCAATAAACAAGACTAAAAGTAAAATAAAACAAAAAGTTTGGATTATTTTCTTTTATTTAAATTCTTATGTACAAACAAATAAAGTTAAAATTGTGATAACGTATACATCTTTGGTTAGCTTATAATAAAGTTACATCGAAATAGTTCTACAATTTTATGTATTTACACCGAAAATATTTTCGTATCTTAGTTGTAGATATTATACATTTGAAAGCTATAATTTACAATTGCGTTTGCTAATACATTTAGATAGGTACAAAACGAAGAATAAATTTAAATCTAAGAAAGTTCCTTAATTACTTAGTTAAGTGTTTAGTTTTTATAAGTTCTTACAGAAACTTGAATTAGCTCTTGTGTTTTTAAGTTATGGAAAATGTAAAAAATAAATTTAAAATTATGTTCATACTACTACGATAATTTTATTTACATAATCTCTACCAAGTTATATACTTATTTACTTTAAGAGATCAACAACCATTTATACTAAGTTATTTTTAGTTAAATTATAAACGTTCTTGAATATCAAAACTAAAATTGAAGTGGCGACAGAGCCCTTAGTACGATTGTGCATTACAATGACGAAAAAGTTATCGTTACATACATTATTACATACTCTATCGGATAGAAAGGAACTAATTTTTGGAATTGGATAGTGGAAGACTAGTCTTATGCTCGTAAGCTGCTAGAATATTTAATTCATACTAGTATCTGCCCTCTGCTTCGCAAGCGTTGTTTCAATAGAAAAGTCTCAAGGTTTTTTATATCCCATATTTATGGGACTCAAAGTGGACTAAATGTTCTTCCATGGCTAGAACTACGTCTACCAAAAGTTCAGTAATTTTTGCATGAAAGAGGAACAAACATCCATACTTATAAACTTTAGCGTTTTTAATATTAGTAAGGATGAACTCGACTTAAGTTTACGAATAGTTTTGTAAGATTTGACCAAAGGTATTTTAATGAAGCATAGAAATATAGTATTTGTATCATTATTTTTGCACATGTTAAAGGGGTATTACACTACACGTTATTCAGGGCCCGGCGATGAGGGAGCAAGGCTTGCCAGGTCCGTCCCTTAGGGACCCTAAATCTTATTACACCACTCTTAGTTAGGGTTAGGGTCCCTGAATAACGTATAGTGTAAGACCCCTATAAGGGAAATATAAATTAAAATATATCGCTCTAGAAAAAAGTTTTCGTAACGTAACTGTGTACACTGATACTAAGTGTACAGGCCGACCACAAATTATCTGAGATTATTTCCCAAAATTTTTAAACAAATTTAAGTTTCATTTCGTTTAAAAGAAAGTGGTTTTGCCTCAGAGAATTGTGGACTGAATTTAAAACAATTTAAAAGAAATGTTAAAAAATTAAAACGAAACGTAGAACATTTTCGACATGAGGGTAGAAATAAAAATGATAACAAGAACCTGCTTATAGATTATAAACTTTAACACTGTACTCACAAATATTGAAATCGTCTGGCTCTTTTATAAGCTTGAACTTTTGCAACTAGTTATTTCAAGTTTCAACTCTATCTTGCAACGTTATGGCTTAAAATAAGTTGCGGAGAAGATAGTAGGTTTGCCGTTTTATTTGCAAAACAGCTATGTTTATGCATCTTGCAATGTACTTAAACTTTAGTGGTACTTAAATATTTTTCACGATATGTAGAGCTCTACAAAACAGACCATTTAAATTCGTGCTCAGTACAAATAAGATAACTAGTCAATAGCTTTTTATAACTAAAGAATTTATAAGTTTGATAATAGTAAAACTTATTTTTGTTTCTTATTTAGAAGAGTCAAGTCAAATTGTTATGAACAAAATCTCTATGAATAAATGCATTATTGTTAAAGTAAAATAAATGATTTTTGTTAGAATTAATTACTGAAAATTTTATTGTACTTGAATGTAACATACAAAAAAAAATATTATATCTATGTACAAAAATAAACAAAGTACAAAAGGCGACCGTATCGCTGAGAGCAAATACTCCCAGGCAACCTTAAATGGAATTAATCTTCCATTTGAAGTTGGCTGTGAGAAATTGCGTACATTCACGGCAAAAACACTTTTTTTATTTTCATGCAATTGGATCTACTTACATAATTTATAAAGTAATTTTTCATACATAAACAAAAAGTTTATGGGAAAGGTGTTTTTTAAGGTATTCAGTAAGAATCTGAAAGAAAACGTTCCTACAACGAACAAATGACAAAAACATTGCACACCTAAAAACCAACATCAACCTTCCGACTATTTAAACTCCTATTAAACCTTACTTGAAAACCATCACAAAAATCTGTCTCACCAACCTTAAAGCAATCGTAATAAGGTTTACAATCGATGCTATTTTTACAGGATGACAGTTCCTGTCAATCTTTACAAGCCTCAGTTGTCAAAGTGAACCTTTGGCTTTCGGAAATAGAGTCGGCTTTCGGGCGTCTTAGACCATTATTATCTATAAAGGATGTATTGTTTGTTCTTACATAGTCTCTATGAATGTTGTGGTTAGAGGGAGACAAATGCGTGAGACGGTAGCTTGCGCACGAGTCGTTTCGCCGAACGACGGTTCGGGTGGTTCCGCGGGAGCTTCCGATTGGTGCAAACGATGCGTTTACTTCGGGCGGTGGAGTGAGACAGCAACAGAAGCATTTGAAGTAGGAACGGTGGAACTCGCGACGGAATTTGCCTGAAACAATTGAAAACTATTAGGAAATGGTAAACTTTAAAGTAAAGGGAAAATTGTGAGGAAATGGGAATACTTTATGAGGAAATGGGAATCAATTTTTTATTTGTAGTATAAAACGAAGTCGCTTCCTACTTTTTGTCTATGTCCTTTTCTAGCCTTAAATCTATAAAACTACCTACGCATCGGATTTTCATGCGGTTGATAAAATCATTCAAGGGGAGCTTTATATATTATGTATAATACCTACACCTGTGCGAAGTCGGGACGGGTCACAACTAGTATTTGAAGAAACGGACATACTTTATGAGCCTAAGACTATCTATTAATTTTTTTCGTCTTCTTTTAGACCCTATTCATATCATAACAAGGAAAGATCAGTAGTGGAAATCGAACCCACAATATTTTCCAGCCTATTTCCAGCCACTGATCCAACGAGATCATGAAAATCGTCACGTGTGCCCTTAACGGTTTATTGGCCGTTAATTTGGCGCGCCGTTAAAGCACAGATAAACCATTAGAACGAGTCGTTATGACGTAAGTACCACTCTAGCTGTCACGTACGTGGTCACAAATATGTGTGTATACTTAAAGACCTATCCACACAAATTATAGATCAAAGTGGTACTTAAATAGTTGACTCCGTTCGTACAACGAACGAAAAAGTAAATTACAATATCCACATTCACACAAACAATTTAACGCGTCAATATGATGTATTTTGGAAACGATTTTTTTTATTTGATAGCTTTTGCTGCTCTTTATATTAGTTACATAAACCGCTATTCAAAAAAATAGATATTTTTTGTAAACAAATGAGGTGCTAAACTAAAGGAATATTGGTGGAACATATTTTACGAGTCTGGTATCATCAGAACAAGCTGCAGGAGCTTCTAAAAATTCGTGGTTTTGACAGTTTTCAGTCATTATGCCATTGGGATTTTAGTAGTTTTCGAACACAAACTTGCATCTTTTTCGATGTTCTTGAGCAATTTTGCGTTGCTGAAGATTTTATTTCGGTTTTTAGTTGATGTTACCCTGCTTTTGTCTGTTATTACTATCAGTTTTTGGTAAGTTTTCATAAATTTCAATGTTTACCAAAAATATCTATGATTTTAAATCAGAGTATAGTTATCTTTTTCATAATTATACCTATGTCTAGGAGATAACTACGAAGTTTTACAGCTGTGTGGTAATGTCAGCGTCCATCTCCTAGACATGTAAAACTTCGGTAGTGTCATCGTTTAATGTGTATTTTTGAGCTTGTTAAACTTATCCCAAATTAAATGATTTAAATTGATTTTGATTTATATTAATAGAACAACCGTAACTAATTAAAACAAGAAGTAATTACAATAGAAGTAATTGCGCTATCTGTAGTTGCAAATAAAACGTTCAACGCTCAACTGATCCATATCAATACCAAAGTCCAAGAGCTTTATTTCCTTTAGAGCTTACAGGATCTCGGGCACTATACAAAACTCATGTTATTTCATTAATTCACTGGGAAACTTGCTTACTTTGATTTTTGTTCACTTTAATCTTTTAAAGGTAAAGTAAAGAAGCGAACAGGAAACCTGTACCTACCCTGTTAAATTGTTAGTCTTCGAGTTGGAGCAAAACTTGTACGAAGCTTTTTATCCTATAGATAATCTGATATTTTTGTAGTTAGCTTTTTTTCATAGAATAGTTTTGACTTGTTTGAATTTGTTTACTGTTAACTTTAGTAACTCACGAGGTATTTTGTTGTAGAACTGTAGGTATACATTGTCCTTTGAAAGCTACCTTAACTTTGCTAAGTTAGTTCTAGTTGTGGGCAAAGTATATTCTTATTTCTAGTATTTATGTACATTATGTTTATCGCTTACGGATTATATCCACCGCTATTTACTAGTTGTCGCGTCAATCACTGACAGACAATGCGTTGTGCTGTGCCAGATACTCACCAGCTCTTGGGAACCGAATCGCATCGACCAGACGTGGCTAAATAAGTACTAGTCGAGAGTAGATTTTGACAGCTTTCAATTTAGTTTACTTTCTTTAGAAGCTATCAAATTATAGTATTACCGAAGTTTAAGATTTTTATTCCGTTACACCCTTCGGATCAAGATATTCTATTTATATAGACACTGCAAAGTCATAGCGAAAGGCAAGCGGTGCCAATGGTGCCATACAACAAGAAGTTGAAGTTGCATTAGGAAGGCTGCGTTTTCGGTCGAGCGAAGCGGTATTTTGTCAGATTTTAATGTAGAGGTTTCTCGCTGTTCGTCAGATTTCCTTGTTTTTTATTCAATCAAGGATCCATGTGTCCCAAGTGACATTTCATTCCCGCAAATTTTCCTTGCGACATTTTTAGTTTTTGTATAGGAATAAGGTACCTACCTACGCAACTTATGGCCTTTTTGGTTAGTCTGGTTTTGAAATGTTTCACGTAGAGAGTATTATGTTCCTTGTGTTTCACTAAAGAACAAGATAGAATGATTACTAGAATTATTTTAAAAAATATATTTATTTTTTTAATAAAAGATTTGAAATGCCGCTTTCGGTTACTCCACGAAATAAATCGTATACTTAAAGGTCGATTCAACCGTGAGATTAAAATGGAATTCTGTTGTGAACAGTTTCCAACATTATGTACCTCCATTACTCAACGACAAAACATAAACTAAACGGTTTCACAATGTGAAATGTAGGAAATACAACGAACTACATATATATGGTGCAAGTGCAATGTAAAATGTGATGCGAGGTTACAACTGTAATAAAAACCTAGAGAGAAAGGAATGGGATAACTCACTTAAAAGTCTTCATTGTACTCAATACTAGTATCTGCCCGCGGCTTCGAACGCTTTTTTTTATATCACCAAATTGGCAAACAAGCCTGCGGCCAGCCTGGTGGAAAACAGTTACCGCAGCCTATGACGCATGTAACATCAGAGACGTTACACGTGCGTTGCCGACCCTTTAAATGTCTTAAACCCTTTTTGAAGAACCCCATGTCATAGTCCAGGGGAATTAGCTGGGACATCATTCCACAACCTGAGTGTTCGCGATAGGAAAATCCTCATAAACCTTACAGTCCGCGAACTAAAAGGCTCCAAGGTATGGGGATGATATCTCTGCCGATGGCGAGGGGTGCGATGGTAAAAGGGAGCCGCGGGCACCATGTCGAACAGTTCATCAGAACACAGCCCATTGTACAAGCGGTAGAACACACACAGAGAGGAGAAGTCTCTCCTAAGACTAAGCGGTTTGTTTCTACGGAAACATTTCAATGGTATTACTATCCCATGGGAACAGATATAATGGGATAAAAAGTAGCCTGTGTGTTATTCCAGGGCTAAAACTACGTCTGTGCTTTCAGCACGATCAGTCCAATAGTTTTTTAATTTTTTGTTCATTCATTACGAATCCTATCCATCAGACAAACTCCGAGCATAGCTCTTTCCATAGCTCGCTGAGCGACTTTGAACTGATGGACCAGCCCTACCGTGAGTGCCCACGTCTCAGCTCCGTAGGTCATTACGCGTATGACGCACTGATTGAAAACTATCGTTTTCAAACATTGCGGTATGGATGTCGAGAAGACTGGAAGTCCAGCCCAGCTGGTTCTTCCTCTTGGTCTCCTTCTCAATATTGTTTTTACTTAACTGCATAATCTGCCCAAGTTAAGTGTACTCGGAAACAATTTCGAGAAGGTGGCCTTCTACGACGACCGGTCCCGGATCTATGTGGTTATTGGTCATGACTTTGGTTTTTTCCAAATTCATGCCAAGACCGATGCGTCGCGAGGCTGTGGCTAGGCCGTCCAGCATGCGGGTCAGCTTCTCCTGTTTTGTATTGATCTCCGTTAACTTAAACTCTGTTTAAGAAAGTGACCCAAAGGGTAAGAAATGAATAAAGCTCTTCAAGGCCGGGGATGTTTAGGGCTCTACATATTGAAGTATTTTTTGTGTGAAGTTTCGAGGAAAAATATAGCAGCAAATACTTTGAAGCCTTTTCGATCAAATAGGATGATAAACGATGTCTCAAAGTCTGTAAAGCTGTTTTGGTCAATAATGGAAAGCCACATAACTATTTTAAAAGCAGTGTAATAAGCACATTATAAGTAAACTAATGCTGGACAATTCATGCAGCAGAATTTAGACCGAGACTAAGATTCACACACTCAGACTAGCTAGACAGAGCGCTGTCAACAATGATTTTGAAGCCGGTTTCGTAAACATGTGTGCTCGTACTGAGTGTTGCCGTGCAGGTGTACTTTTGCATGAAATGTGATTCCATCCTGCTTTTCATGTCGCGAGATTGGTTTAAACACCCTTTCAAAACATAATTCGGCATTTTGTCCCTGTAAATCTCGTAATAATTTTGCGTGACACTCGGCGCGACGGCTTAGCTGGACTGTCAAGGTAAGGCGTAATTTCGTCATACCTCTATATGTGTGCTTGTGTGTAAGTGTGTTTGTACACGCCAAGGCTTAATTTTACCTGCCTCAGTGCGGGTTTCGTTGGGACTCCGTCGAGATAGTTCTGTAGTCTGAGTTCACACACATCTTAAGGATTTTTGGTTATCAACCTATTGCAAAACTATCTGCTTAGTTAGTATTCGGAGTAGTACTAATCAGTGTCAACAATGCAAAATACTTGGTGGAATTAAAATCTGCACTTACAACATGTCAGTGCAGATTAAATCCCCCACTTACAATAAATCCAGAATACACAAACGCCACTTAGATTAAAACTCGTCGCATCCCGAGGTTTTTCGGCAGTTTTCAACGAAAATTCGTTCGAAAGATTGTGTTTGCTTTGTGATTAGGGAATAGTGGCATAAAATTTCGAATTATGCTTTTTATTAACTCCTCCACTTGAAAACCCCAAAAACAAACCAATTAGATTTAAGCTCGTCTCAAATCGCGGTTTTTGGAGAGTTTTCAACGAAAATGGGATTTAGATAAGGCGGGTGTAAACAAAATTCGAAATTATATGCTATTTAAAGGAAAATGGTCTTGTGGACTTAATAGAGCTTTCTAACTGGGTTACGCTACACTGGGTGACACAAATTATAGTTAAACATTTAAAAGCAGACAACTATAAAGGCACTTAAAAAACCAAAAGAGCGTTTTTAAAGCTTGCGTGTTTTGTTGCATGAATGCTGAATGGCAAAGATAAACTTAAATAATTTACTGTTTTGACAAAACTTAAAACAAACTAGATTCCTTAATTTATAGGTACACTAGACAGAGTAATATTTACGGAAATATTTAGATATTTTTCTATAATAGCAAGAAATCATTAAATCCGATCCACGATTGACAAAAAAATCAACAAAAATACACAAAAAATACATACAGCCGTACTTAGAACACATTCTTCGTTAGAAATTAATTAAAAATGTAAATAAGTTAAGTATTAAAAAATGAAAATACCGTGAAAATGTCTTAAAGTTTCTACAAAAGCGGATTATAAGTATTTAGAAATAAACGAAAAATGGTGAAAAATCAGCAAAGCAATAAACATAATTTTCTTACTACTTAAATCATAATACAGAGAATATAAAGCTAAAAGTTGAACAGTTAAGAGTAAATAAAAAAGAGATATCAAAAACAAAAAATGTGATGTAATGTGAAAGCTTTGGACGCTCTTAATAAATTTAAGTGTGCCTTTTTGTGGGAAAATACAAATGCAAACCCAGTGTAGACGGTACTGACCTGAAAACCCAGGAAATCCTGCAAGCAAAATATAAAGTTGACCACCAGTTGAAAGCAAGCATTATTGATACAAAAAGTTTCTCTAATATTTCTACAGAATTACAGAACAAAACTAGTGCGAATACGCAACTATGAGGTTGAAGATTATAATAAGGCATGAGCCTTAGTAATCTAGGTTAAGTTTTAATAAGTTGATATGTATTTTAGTTTTAAGGTATATTTTTATGGACCGTAGAATAAGTTACTTTTATAAGATCTGTCTACTTGTTCTAATGTTATCCAAAATAAATGATTTGAATTGTAAAAAGTTTTTTTCTTATCCGAAGTTTAATTTAGTTCAAATAGTAAAATTGCATCTAGTGAGAATTTACTAAAGGCAAGCAATGTTTTATGATTCACAATTTATAAAAAAAAACCCTTAGAATATAAAAATAGTCTTATAAATAGGTAGATGTTTGCGATTGTACTAATGTTTTATGATTTATTACACGATGATGATAAAAGAGATGTTTAAACATAGTTTTAGTAACCTACCTATATAATAAAATATTATATGAAGGAAGAGTCTTACAGAATTATTCTAGACTCTTCTAGAAAAGCACGACTACAATAATTACAACTTATTTTTCATTTTAACAATATATTATCCATGATAACTTTTGCGGTTATTGATTGGTAAATATTGTAACATTGAGAGAAAGTACCAGAATATTTTTACGCTAGTGTCTGACCGCGGCTTCGCACGCATTGTTTCTATGTATACCGTTCAAGGCCATTTCTACCCCATGGGAACTTAAAAGTAGCTTATCTTTTTAATTCAAATTATTATATTATTATATTAATAGTGACCCTCCCCAGCTTTGCACGGTTTTATTATAACTATACAAACTATCACTCCATCTATTTAAAAAAACCGCATCCAAATCCGTTGCATAGTTTTAAAGATTTAAGCATGCATAGGGACAGAGAAAGCGACTTTGTTTGTATTATGTAGTGATTAGGTACTTGTATTTATTTAAATTAACAATAACTGAAAAAAAATATCGCTTCGAATAGTGTGATACAAAACGTGCTTGAAAATCAAGACAGTTGGGTGGCGATTTCAAGGAAATAACATGAGAAAAGAATAAAAACAAGCATTTTTTTAACCTTTCGTGATTTGTTAGCGTAATTGCCTACCATTTATAACGCGCTGAAAACTCCTTGGAAAGAATAATGCGGTAAAGGCACGGCAGGAAAATAAAAATAACCACGCAACATCCATTTATTTAAAACTAGCGACCCGCCCCGGCTTCGCACGGTTTTATTATACGTAAGTATAAACCTTCCTCTTGAATCGGTCTAACTATTAAAAAAACCGCCTCAAAATCCGCTGCGTAGTTTTAAAGATTTAAGTATACAAAGGGATATAGGGACAGAGAAAGCGACTATATCCCTATGTTTTCTTAAATCTTTAAAAGTACGTAACGGATTTTTATGCGTTTTTTTAAATAGATGGGTCTTCATCTGCATTTATTTTTATGTTTGGAACCCTGACTGACAAATCCAACGAATCAAAGAATATTAAAATCACTTCAGCCGTTCTTGAGTTATGAATAAATATTTTTTTCATATATTTGTAAACTTATTAGCAGCGCCCGGATTCACTCGCTTGAAAATTAATGAAAAGTAGCCTATGACTTATTAACCACGTTTATTCAAAATTTCATCCCAATCCGTTCAGGATTTTTTGCGTGAAAGAGTAACAAATAATCATACTTCCATACATAACTTTCGCTAATAATAGTACGGATAGGAAGTTCTACCAAGACGACATTTCCTTTATTTCTAAACTTCCGACACGCCCGGCTTCGAACGGTTTTATTATTCGTTAAAACCTTCCTCTTGAAACACTCTATCTATTAAAAAACCGTATTAAAATCCATTGCGTAGTTTTAAAGATAAAAGAGATTCTGATTAGCTTGAATGAAGCTGTGTGGATTGTCCAGAATTATTTACTGCGTCAATAGGTCAATAGGCAGTGTGTCAAAAAGGATCAGTGGATGTAAACGGCTTGATGATAATAATGATCTACCTTGTATTACTGGATAAAATATGTATCGAAAACGCCATTCTCCCTCCGAGATAAACAGGATCCATTTTCACAATAATACGAATGAAAACAATGTTATTTCGCATTCAGAGAAAAAAGGATTTTCTTAGCAATGCGTCAAAAAAATAAATCAAACAGGGAGGAAAACATTTCCAGTTAGTATTCAAAAGATTTCCTTGATATCAACTGCGTATCGGTTTCTACGCTACGTATTTGGCGACGATGAACAAACCCCACGGGCCGCCAACCGCCCGCCCTCGCAGCCTTCAACAGTTGCCCCAACAGGGGCCCCCCGCCCGCCCACACAGTGGACGGCAATCGCCGCCCCAGCCAGGGCCGTCCGCCCGCCCCGCAGAGCCAACGCGGGCCCCCGCCGGCACTACCTGCCCTCCGGCAGGAGTGTCCTGGCGGGATCCCGCGCCCGCCCAAGCTGCTTCCGCGCAGCCCTCGCACCATGTCGAGGCGGCGCATCCCAGGGCCAGCATGGAGACTGACGACGCCGGTGAGGCAGGTGCGGTGCGCGACGAGCAGCACCGCCCGCCCACCCCACAACAGACGCGTAGGCTCTCACGTGCCTACCCTCCCATCATGGTGGAGTGCCTGCCTAACTGGGCAAGGCACTTCGCCGCCCTGAGGGAGAAACTAGGATACGCCCCCAACGCGCGCCCCCTAGCACAGGGGGTGCGCTTCAGCCCACGCAGCCCGGAGGAGTACCGGGAGATACAGCGCCACTTGGTGGAGGCTATGGCGGACGACCCGGCGATCAGCTGGTACAGCTACGCCGCCGCCGCCGAGCTGCCCACCAAGGTGGCGATCCGCGGCCTGCCCGCCAACACCGCCACCGACGACATTCACGAAGCGCTTTGCGAACTGGGCTTCCCGGCCCGGTTCGTAAAACAGATCCGGCCGAAGCAGGGCCGCGCCGGCTGCCTATTCCACGCGCAGCTGGACCGCCTGCCTGAAGGGGAGCTCGTGCGCCTGTACGGCATCACGGAGCTCCTCAACATGCCGGGCGTGTGCGTGGAATACTGGCGCGGCGCGGCGAACCGCGTGGCGCAGTGCCATCGGTGCTAGGCATTCGGGCACGCGTCTGCCCATTGCCACCGCCCGATGCGCTGCGTCCGCTGCGGCGCCCAGCACGCCGCCGCCGACTGCCCACGTCCTGTCACGGACAAGCCGACGTGCGCCAACTGCGGCCGTGAGCACACGGCGAACAATCGTGTTTGCCCTGTGCTCCGGCGCGAGGCGCGCAAGCGGGGAATCGCCTTTCCCCCCCCCGCCCCCAACCAACCTGCAGCTCCAACAGGGCGGGCAGGCTCGCCCGCCCCTCTAGCCGGAGGGCGCTCAGCGGCGCCCAGCCGCCGCCCACCAGCACCGACCCCGCTACCAACTGCCCCCGATATAGTGGCCAATGAGGCCACCAATCGGGACAACCCCGTCCCGTCCCGACGAAGGAGGAGGCCACGAGGAGGTAGGAAGAGAAGGAAGCCCGTGGCCTCCTCAACTCCGCACCAGCCCGCAGGCACCGTCATAAGTGCCGCGGCCCCCGCCCCCCGCTGGGAGGCTCCGCCCACCACCGAGCGACGCCTAGCACCGGCCCCGGCATATACCTTGCCGGGCCCCGCGCCGCCGCCGACACAGACTGCGCCGCAACCCCAGCGCGAGCGCAGGGCTCCCCGAGCCCGCCCTCGCCCCGCCAGAGCCACCCACGACTCTGCTCCAGGCGCCGGTGCGCTCGCCGCACCCGCGGCCGGGAATCCCACGGACATCCTACTGGGGGTCCTGTTGGAGTTCCTGGCCGCCATCGCAGCCGGAGTCGACCTCCGGAGCGCAGCGGAGCGTGGACTGACCGTACTCGGGATCACCCGATCCGGTCAGGTCCCCCGAACTGCGGCTCCCACGCCGGTCCCACGGAGGAGCGCAGAGTCAACAACAATGCAGCCTACACACACAACAAACGCCCCGTCCGCGGAGCCTCGCCCCGGCGGTGCCACGCAGAGTCCTTGGGTTCTTTAAAAAAGAACTCAAACCAAAAAAAAAAAAAGAAATACTTACTCATAAACGCAGCCCAAAAAAAAAAAAAAAATTATAAAGGAAAGCGAAAAAAAAGAGCATTTCGCAGAACCCAAGGACCGAGGGGTAGTCACCCCTCGAGATGACGCCGGGGTAATGAGGCCCAGCCTCGAGGCCCCCCTCCGTGCCCCCACAAAGGGCCGGAATGAACGCGATATATGGCGACGATGACCAATGTGGCGCGGTGGGCGAATGACCGCCTGTGATGCAGGAGGTTGCGGGTTCGATTCCCACCATGGAACGAACGTTTGTACGACCTGCAAAAATTTTTCGTGGGATTCTGGCCTTTTCTATGTGTAATAAAAATATGTAATGTAATATTAAGTATATCAGTAATCTAGTACCCATAAAATAAGCTCTGCTCAGCTTGGGTCTAGCTTCATAGATGATGCTGTGTGCATTGTCCAGTATTATTTATTTATTTTCTGCCATTGGATTTGAGACTCTTCGGGTTTTCAAAAAATCTGATCGTCTAGTCTAGTCTATGCGACGCGTGACTAGCTGGTGAGTATCTGGCTCAGCGCATCAGCATTGCCATACAGCGTGGTAATGCATCCATTTTTTTTTTTTTTTTTTTTTATTATAGAACTGGATACATAATTTGGATTCATTAAATTCATTCTGTTTATTGTAGTCAAGTTAACACAACGTGTGTTTTTAAAACCTTTTTCTAGCTCGTGCCCCTTAATTTTTGGTCTTACTGATATATAAATCGTTACATCTGAACTATAACAATAAATTGTTTGTTTTATGGAACTTAAGAGCTAAATGTAAACTATTGTTGGGAGTTAGAAATACCTCACGTACGTCACAAGTTTACCTAACTTAGTCATAGCGTGAAGTTGAACCAAATACTGAAATAGGTCCAAAACACATAATTATTGTAAAGGTAGACGGTTAAATTATTATACTATAATTATGAATACTATAAAAATGAATTATGATTTCCGCATCTTCAGGTTCAGGGGTGAACACACTAAGAGGCGATCACAATAGGCCTCTCATGAACAAACAAACAAACAAACAAACAAGTATTTATTTTCAAAAATAGAGAATCAAAAAACTTACATTAAAATGTAAGTTGTAGTGAAACCTCGCTCTTACTAAGAAAATCTTGTATGAAGATGCGAGGGATCCCAGCTTCGGATTTTAGATACCTAGTTATATATTTAACAAATTAAAAAGCACAATGATTAAATCTAAGAAAAATTATACATTTACATATGAATAAGCAGCCAGTAAAAAAAGGAGTTGTGTGTGTAGTTTTTGTGTCTATGTTATGTGCGGAGTGTGTGAGGTGATCTGCTGAGGACACCAGTCTCATGAGAGTCTGGGCAACAGTAGATGGCGCGAATGTAAAGTGTGTATGTGTATGAATATGTATCTATAGTAGTGTATGTATAGTGTAGTTGTTTGTATATCTATTTTATGTCAGGACTTTTAGGAGAGATTCCGTTTCATTGTAGTTTTTTTGTTTTAAAAATTCCTTTATAGAGTATTTACATTGTAAGGCGGGTAAATTACTGATGGGCGAAAGTTTATTGATTTTGTTGTAAAGATAGGGAGAGAGAAAGTATGAGTGTTTGTGAGCAAATGCCGTTTTACATTGGAAAGTATTATAAGTTTTATTTGTTCTTCTTTTGTTATGCGATTCAATGTCTGGATTTACCTTGTGCTGTTTTAGAATAATATTTTGAATAAAAAGTTTACGCACTGAAGGAACTTTACAGTCGAGGTATAACTGCGAAGTAGGATACCTGAAAGGGAGAGAGTGCGCTACTTTGAGCACTGCTCTTTGTGCTCGCTCTAATGGGAGCATGTGAGTAGCAGCAGCTCCGCCCCAAGTTGTAATGCAGTAGGTGAGCAATGATTCACAGAGAGCCGTATACGTGATCTTTATTTGAGACTCACAAGCTGCATGTCTTATATTTTTAAAAATAGCTATTAGTTTTCTTACTCTAGACGTAAGAAGACTGATATGAGGCGCATAAGACAGATTAACATCAATTGTAATTCCTAGATATTTAATAGTTTTCGAGGATTCTAAGATAGGACAATCACAACAACTTAATGTATTTGAACTTAGGCATTGCGGTGCGTGGGCTTTTAAAGAATAGCTTAGACTGTCCGGGAGCCCTGGGTTGCGCATCGAAAACGCCAGATATTTGGTTTTGGTTGCATTTAGGGTTAGAATATTTTGGTAGAGCAATTGAGACACTTGATTGAAACCAATTTGGGCATTTCGAAACGCTTCTTCCCAGTTATCTCCCTGGAATAGCAAAACTGTATCATCCGCAAAGGCCAATAATTTGCCATTCATTAGCTTTTGCTCACAAATTACGTTCATATACGCCAAAAATAGAGTCGGTCCAATTATTGACCCCTGTGGAATTCCGTAGGTGACTGGAAGTTGTGCACTTTTATGCTCCCCGATTTTAACCAATTGCGTTCTCTCACTCAGATAGCTGCGAAAAATTTCTAGTTCCTTACCACGTACACCTAGTCGTTCTAACTTAGCTATTAGCAAAGGGATAGACACTGTATCGAACGCTTTTGCCATGTCAAGGAAAATAGCTATGCATTTTTTGTCATCATGCAGCTAGTGTCTTGGGGACGCGATTACTGGTATTGATAAAGATCAGTTGAACTAACTCTAGACTGCTTGCAACCGTTTGCAGTTATCTTAATTTTTCAATTTTAAATTATGTAGTTTTAATTATCAGTTTCTATTCCTTTATGACATTTTAAAAAGATTTTATAAAAAAAACTGCATTTATACAGATATTCTTTGATTATTTTCATGCATGAAAATAAAAGATCTTAACTCTACAATCTATTTCTCAGTTGAAAATCAGGAACCTAGGGAAGAAATATAGAATCCTAATATGTATGTTCTGAAATGTAATCCAATAAAAAAAATCGTATATAAAAGTTGAATTCCGGGGTCCAAACTCATCAGATTTATACTTACATGTTAACCCTAATGTGCACCCTAAAAAATAAACACAACTTTTCACAAATAGGGCACGAACTGGTTACCCTTATTTTACCAAAACGTGACTTATGAGCCTTATGTTGAATTGACCCAAATGAAAGAAAACGTTTTAGCGACATCGACATTTTCATGAATGCTACATTTGGTAACGTACATAAGAATTATGTGCGTGTATTTAAGAAAGGCATTTTTTTTTCATTAATGTGAGTAATTAATAAAAAAACTAAACTTACGCGATCAGATCAAATACCCTTACCTAAATATTTAAAATAAAATGTCATTTAAAAAATAAATATGCATTAACGGTTATTTGAAATAATGATCAACAAAATAAGATCGCACAAATTACGACGAATAATCTACATATTTGATAAAAAATTGTGTGTATTTGACGGTATTGCGTCATTTTCGTAGGAGATAAAACATCTCTTTAAAAACTCTAGCAAATGAAACGATACAAAAATACGTCTCTTTCACAGGAGTTTAAACACTAGATTTAAAAAATATAGCAAAAATACAATACAAAATTACAGCAGATTTAACAAAGATATGTCAAACAAACGATACAAAAATCCAAAGTCACTTTAACAGGAGTTTAAACACTAGATTTACAAAATACAGCAAATCAAACAATACAAAATTACAGCAGAATTAACAAAGATATGTCAAACATTACTCACCACTCATGAAGTTATAGATGAGAGGATTGACGGCAGAATTGGCGTAGCACATCACGTGGGAGATGAGGGCGATGCAGGTCATCACGTCGCTTTGCTGCACGTCGATAGCAACCCTGCAATGTAAGAGGATGTTATATCGTAGGTACAGATGTCGGATCAAATACGGGGTAGACCACATTCGACTCAAGGTATCGCTGTCTTTTCAAAAAGGGAACAAATAGCAAAAGGCTACTACAAAATCTACGTAAGGCTCGCTTAGCTTACTGACACAGTCTTTAGTTCATTTTTGCAGACTACAAAATAGCCAATTAAGCTGTATGGTATGAAAAACTGCGATAGCTAAGTGAGTTAAGCTAATCTAAGATATGTTTTCGCTCCAAAATACCAAAATCCATGGAAATGTCTTTAAAGGAAGCTAAGATCAACTTTGGGTTGCTACAGCCGAAAGAAAGCACGTGAAGTTATGTTTCGAATTTGTTTACCAAAGTTACTTACACAGAGACTAGCACCTTGGATGCTTTTCGTTTCTGATGATGACATGTAATACCATATGATATCCCAAGGGGTTAAGGTCTATATTACCTCAACACAGACGGCAAATGGACTGGGAAGTAGCAGACGGCGAACATGGCTACCACAGCGACCAGCATCTTGACTGCTTTTCGTTTCTGATGATGACATGTATGTAATACTATATGGTATAATAAGGAGTTAAGGTCTATATTACCTCAACACAGACAGCATATGGACTGGGAAGTAGCAGACAGCGAACATGGCTACCACAGCGACCAGCATCTTGGCTGCTTTTCGTTTCTGATGATGACATGTATGTAATACTATATGGTATAATAAGGAGTTAAGGTCTATATTACCTCAACACAGACAGCAAATGGACTGGGAAGTAGCAGACAGCGAACATGGCTACCACAGCGACCAGCATCTTGGCTGCTTTTCGCCGCGAGCGGAGCTGTCCTTCAGTAGACGCGTTAGCGTGGATAGATGGAGTAGTTCTTCTGCTTGCTGCCAGCCCTGGAGACAAGATTTTAATCATAAAATTTGATGAAAACCGATGTGATGCGGCGGGCTAAGGTCCGCCTGCGACGCTTGGGACAGATGTTTAAGTATGATCTGCATATTCCTGGTTGTTTTTTATGTATAATATCAACTTCTATTTATATTTTTATATTCTTGTAATTTATTGTATTTATTATCAGTCATCAAGAAACCATGATAGAAGCTCTGCAAAGCTTGGGACTAGATGATGCTGGTTGGCTGTTCAGCATTATTGGCTTTAATAACGCTGTATAATAATCCCCCAGCATCATATGGTGATATATATCGTGCGTTCTCTTTCACGCGAGTTCAACTATCACCTGCGCAATTCTTAAAGAATTTCATCCTGGAATGAGAAATTCAATTTTTCGAAGACCTTTTTAGATTTATGATTTGAGCATTGAAAGGAGGAAACTCCTTAAAAGCAATAAAAGTTGATCGTTCCACCCAGCTATTTGAAATGGCCGCATGTTTCTAAACTTTGTCTTAATTCGACTAATGGAAGATAGACCTTCAAGGTATTCATTATTCTTAGGGTAATTCGCAAAATTACCTTCATAATGGGCTAAGTTTTATAAGCATTTAGAGTTCAAAATTGTTTGGTTCTGAGTAAACGATTGGTAAGTATTATAAGGCTTTGGTTTGAATACGTTTTCTGATTTAGAATTGTTGTCTCTTCGGTTGTTTATTAACTAAAGCGCTATTATTTTCCTTATACCCATCAGTCGGTGGTTTTCAATTCTTTGCCAGTGCTTGAAGTTCCGTGATAAAGTTAAGGGGGTATCAAAGTGAAATAAAAATTCGGTTATTTTTAAAAAGTTTTCGAATTTATCGTCGTTTTCGAGTCTATCGATTTTATGTTGAACTAAGTCAAAGTCACAAATTTTAAACATCCCTTCTGCAGTTAATACTTAGATAGTAGTAAGATTTATACTTTAAAAGAAAATACAATCAAACGAAGCGATTGCGAGTTTTTATAGAGAGAAAATTAAAGTTTAGTCAATGCTGATGATACTAAGGTCTCACGTTGCATCGATCATACACTCAGATAATTAAAAAAAGTGGAAATTACAAATATCCGGAAATATTTTGAACTATTGTTATGTTTGAGCTTAAGGGAACTAAGACGACATGAAAATACAACATCTCACGAAGATTTACGAGTGTGTTTACAGGAGAGACATTATAAATTACACTGTAGCTGTTGAAATGTTTGCGAAGTTTACAATCCGGAAACACGAGCGTAAGTTTATTTTCACTTTGAAAAATTTCTAGGTTTTGTACTTATTTTTATCTAATTCGGAAATTTACTATATCTAGGAGATGGGTGTTGACACTACCACACAGGTTGTAAAGCTAGTGTCATCATTTCATGTGTGTTTATTAGCCTGTTAAAGTTATCCTGAATAAATTGATTTGATATGACTAATTGATATAAATTAAATTGAATTTAATTGCCTCCAAAGTTGGCAGAGTGATCCATCTGAAATGTACTTATGTGCCAAACTGTTTGTTATTTATAAGATAGCGTCTTTAAATTGAGTATTTGTATTATTGAAATTTACTAAAATTTAACCAAAAAAAAATATCCTAAACTCATAGTTTTTTCACAACACTCCTATTCTTATCTTTACTAAACCTAACCTATATTTTTAATCAGTAATAAACATTATCTAATAAAAAAACAAAAAAGGTTTACTTACAGCAAAACAACTTACAGTTTTGCCCAGCGCTGGGCGTGGTGCAAAGCTTGTGGGACTCCGTGTGTCCAGGAATATTGTCAGACCTCCAGAGAACTCTGACTATCTGGCAGTAAGCTATCATCATAAGCAGTAGGGGGAACCTGGGAACAAAATAATGAATTAATAAATAATGCTGGATTATTCACACTGCATCATCTCATCATTATCAGCCTATATTAGTTCACAGCTGGACATAGGCCTCCCCTAATGAGCGCCATAGCGCCCTGTCTTCAGCTTGCCGCATCCAGCATCTGACAGCAGCCTTTCGCAGATCGAAATCCCATCTGGCCGGAATGCGTACTAAACTACGTTTGACAAGACGCGGTCTCTACTCAAGAACACATTTACCCAACGGTTGTCGTTTCTTCGCGAGATATGGTTGGTACACTTAATTTTACAAAATAATGTAAATCCATTCTGTATAAGTTTTGGTTTAATCGCCATAGGCTAACCTAATTGTAAAAATAAATAAATAAATAGATTACTACAGACTTGCAAGCAATCTAGGGGTCACTTGGAAGCTTCTACTATAATAATATAATAAGATCTTCGCCAGAAATAGAACAGCATCCAAAATAATTAATGAACAAAGAAAAGAATCACAATAAAAACTCTACCTGCTAACTTGATAAAACTACCTATTTCTAATCTAGTTATAGAACACGAACCGCCCAACCTTTGTCCATTATCCACTGGAAGCCTTTTGTCATTCAAATTCCCTTTCTCCTGCGGATGCACCGTTCTTTGTCTGATGCATTATGAATCCGTGGAGACTTCATTCACTTTAATTTTATTGAGAGATCGCTTTTATTAAGACTTAACATTTTTCTATCATAAGAGACCGGTGTTCTCAGGAGCAGCCATTTAACACACACAATACCTTTATCTACACATTCATTAATAATTCATTCATATAGTTTCAACTAATATGTAGTTAAAAATGATCAGTAATCTCTTAAAGGATGTTTTTTATTTAAAACTTGTTTTTTTTTATTTAACTAACCTGCCCCTGTTTCGCACAGTTTTATTATACGTATACCCGTATACCTTTCTCTTGAATCACTTTATCTATTAAAAAAACCGCATCAAAATCCGTTGCGTAGTTTTAAAGATAAGCATTCAAAGGGACATAGGGATATAGGGACATAGGGACAGAAAAAGCGACTTTGTTTTATACTATGTAGTGATAAGATAAATTAATTTAGTTTATTTGTTAATTACGTAAATGTATTTACATGGAAGAGCAGGACATCCTGTATGCTTTCATGCTTAAAATGCTGTCCTAACAACTGTTTAGCATGTAGAGTGTAACACATTATAAACAAATAAACAATTTTCAAGTCTATGGAAACGCTTCAAAGCTATTTCAATTAGATTTCCCGCGACACAGGCTTACCTCGAGCGGGGACCACCAGAAAAGTGTATCTCAACTAAATAAACAATTTTGTATTTTTATCCCATTGGAACTGATTTATGGGCAAAAGCAATCTATACATATTTTATTCCAGGTCTAGAACTACGTATATTTAAAATTTCAGCCCGTTCCGTTTTGTAGTTTTGACGTGAAGAGGTATCAAACGTCAATCTATCCATCCATAAACTTATCCATACATCCAAACTTTTGTATTTGTGTGTTAATATAGCTTTGAATAAAAGTGTTTTAACTGTAAATGGTAGTTCTAATTAGTTCCTATTCATAAATTGTAATTTTATTTGTTTATGAAGACAAAATAAAATTCTTCTGAAATAAGAATCAGTTTTACTTCTGAACCAAAATATGGCAAAACATTTACGGCGTCTAAGCGATTCTTGTTAAATTTTCGGACAACTTGCAAACTTTATCGTAGTTTTCAATTAAACTTTGCAGGCGTCCATTTTACCTAGTTTCTATAAAATCGTAGAATATCATAAAGAGGAAATAGCAGTGCTTCAAATTATTCAAATTTATTTACGTTCCTTGTAGAGATTATGCTGAATGCTTTGTATTCCAAATAGTTTTAATCAAAGAAATGTAAATTTCTGTAACTCAATTTATTTCCTGACTAATTTTTTTTTTGTAGGGTAGACCTAAGGTTTTCTTTAAAGAAAATCCTGATAGCTTTGGAAAAATAAAATGTACTTACGGTCGTTCATTTAGTTTACGTTCAGCTACGAAGATACTTTGTTAAGACGTTTTTATTTTTAGGGTTCCGTACCCAAAGGGTAAAACGGGACCTTATTACTAAGACCTTAAGCCTGCCAAGTACGAGTCAGAATCGCACACGAAGGGTTCCGTACCATTACTACATAGTAAAAAAACAAAGCCGCTACCCGTCTGTTTATTTGTCCCTATACATACATATATGCGTAGATCTTTAAGCTGCGCAACGGATTTTGAAGCGTTTTGTTTTTCATCAATAGAATAATTCAAGACTAGGGTTTATTTGTAAATATACTATTAAAAATTTAAAAGTAAAATTAATTAAAATATACTGTTAAAAAAAGCAAAGCAGAGTTGGGTCGCTAGTTTTCTATAAAAACGTCAAAAAATCATGTCTGTTACATGGGAGCCCTCATAAATATTTATTTTATCATATGTTTTGCTATCTCTGCAACAGAAATACATCATCTGTGAAAATTGCAATTGTCTTACGATTACGGTTCATGAGATACAGCCTGGTGACAGACAGACAGACAAAAGAACGGGCAGCGGAGTCATAGTAATAGGGTCCCGTTTTACCCTTTGCGTACGGAACCCTAAAAAGGTATAATCGAATTATAAACCTCTTTTAAAGTCTTGAAAATACAAGTATTTTAAGTAAAACGTAAAACAATACGCCTTACAAACAATACCGTGGAAGTTCCAACTTTTTCCAAACCGCGCTGCATAATTTAAATCTTCACAAAGCTAGTAAATAACCAATTTACGTAACAATAGGTTTTTTCTTACTCTTTTAAGACCCTTATAAAAGGGGACGCCTCTTCCATAATAATAAAAAGATTTCCATCTGGGAGCTTGAATTAAATTAAATAAAGGACCGAATAGGTTTATAGGCTCTTGTTTATTAAAATACTAGTGTCTGCCCACGGCTTCGCACGAGTTATTTGGAAACGTTTAAAGGTTTTTTTTATCCCTTGAGAAATTATTTATGGGATGGCCTATGTTTTATTTCAGGGCTCGAATCTAACATCTTTTTCAAATTTCGAAAACCCTTTCTGTCATAGAAGTAGGAATAATGTAGTTTTTGAGTGAAAGAGAAACAAACATCCATACAAACTTTCGCGTTTACAATATTACAGTAAGGAATTAAGTAAGTTTACTAAGGTACTTTGAATGAATACTTTAGTTAGACTTTGGTACTAAGGGCCTATTCTGTTAAACTTGACTTCAGTATTTCAATGGTATTGTCACATAAAGATTTAAGTTTTGGTATTCTAGTCTATTTGAAAGAGACTATAAATACAGAGGGGGGATGATCAAAATGGTCAATTATGTGAATTTAAGTTATTTGTATAAAATTATTAATCACTACATAGTATTAAACAAAGTCGCTTTTTCGATCCCTATGTGTCCCTATATCCTTATGTCCCTTTGAATACTTAAATCTTTAAAACTACGCAAAGGATTTTGATGTAGTTTTTTTATTAGATAGAGTGATTCAAGAGGAACGTTTAAACGTATAATAAAACCGTGCAAAGCCGGGGCGGGTCGCTAGTATTAAATAAAAAAAGTAAATTTTTATTTAGCAGCAAAACAAAGTACATGCAGAATGCTTAACTAAAAACGTATGGATTTCAACATAGAAAAGGTATCTTTCTGTAAAGAAATTGATCTCTATTTCTTTACAAATCTTTGAGCTTTCAAAGATTTTCTTTGACAACATTCTGAGATACATTTAATGATTTAAAATATGTTTTAACCACGGTCTAGTGGTCCGAACCTCACAAACGTCACAAGTGGTCACAACCCCACTTTGATTTATGCCTTAATACACGTTGCTCAGCGAGCTATGGAAAGAGCAATGCTCGGAGTTTTGCTCAAGGATAGGATTCGTATCGAATGCATTCGACAGAGTTGGTAAGTTATCGACATAGCTCAAAGAATTTTACGAACGCTTTACAACACAAATTGCAGATGTTGGCCAACAAACGGACGAACTGAAATGGGACTGGGCGGGTCACGTCTGCCGCATGTCGGATGAGTCGTGGGCCAAATCCATCATAGTTATGAAACGACCTCGCGGCAGACCAAAGCGTCGATGTAAAGACGAACTAGACGCTCACTCAAAATAATGGACCACAGTGGCGCAAAACAGAGAAGTGTGGAAGGAAGGAAGGGAGGCCTTTGCTCAGCAGTGAGACAGTACAGGCTACTAAAAAAAATGTCAAAGAATTAGTAAGCTAAAGTGGCAGTATGTGAGCCATATCGAACGAAGAATCGACAACCGTCGGAGTAAACGTATTCTTGATTGGAGACAGCGACTAGGAAAACGTAGAGTAAGACGCCCTCCAGCCAGGTGGGATGACGATTTACGAAAGAATAAAGATGCTGGATGCGGCAAGCTGAAGACAGGGCGCTATGGCGCTCATTAGGGGAGGCCTATGTCCAGCTGTTGAATGATATAGGTTCATGATAACGATACGAAAATTTACTCACGTGTAAAGAAATAGCGCCTTTATAACGTGCCACAGAAGGTCACTTTCGTCCGACCAGGTGGAGGTGCACTGCATGAAGTACTGCACATTGAACCGAAGCTGCATTTTCTTCTGTACTTGTAGCACTACGAACTCTGGTACATCTGTGGATAAAAGGTAGATTTTAGTTCTTTATAGACGGCGAGAAGCTGAGCGATTTATAAAGCGTGTGAACTCCGAAGAGTCTAGACTATTTCATTTATATTTATTATCGTTCAACCCTAACACACAAGTACATATTGACCGTTTATGTTGCGTTTTCAGTACAAATGCAAACCAATTTTAGGACCAAGTAGTGGTCATAAAACGCGCAATACCAAAGCGCAATTCAAAATGCCCAATGTGCACAATATAAAGGATAGACCAAACAATAAAGTCGTAAAAAAATTAATCAGAGTATCCAAAAATACCCATGTATAATGTTGTATGTTCCTCGATTTTTTCGTAGCTTCCGAGTTAAGTTTTTTTTTTGAGAATTTTAGGGAAGAACAGTTATGTTATAACTTAATTAAAATAATCCGTGCTTTCTGAGTGATTTTAATAATCCTAAGTTTTTATAATAACACTAAAATAGATGGCGTATCGAGAAATGAACGTCAGCGTCAACACTAACACCGTCACTGATACTGACTGTACAGAGACACATAATGTACTTACTGAAGCTGAGAGAGACGGCCCATATGATGAGGATGGCGGTCTTGGCGCGACCGGTGGTGGACTTAAACTTGAGAGGGAAGCAGATGGCGTACCAGCGGTCCAGCGAGATGAACGTCAGCGTCAACACTGACACCGTCACTGATACTGACTGAAAACAAACAAACATTTTAAAGGTCATGAATTGGGCTAAGGTAAAGCTTTGGAACTACTAAGGAAATCTGTCAGAGGACTGAAAGTAGCTTCTTTCAGTGTCTTATTCAACCTCCACTAGATTACCAGTCGGCCTGCCAAGCAAGGTGATCATGGCAAAGCCCATTGTCGTTTGAGGGTTCATTGATTCTGAATAAAAAGGAACCTACATCCTTTTCTTGCATGTTGAGCCGTTTAGGCGTAAAAAGTTAACAGACATAGAGTATCATCATTGATATATGAGGAATGGTGGATCTGGCACAGAGCATCAGCATTGAGATAGTGTTGGGGGCATTTCCGATTGGTATTGATCGTTTTTCCACTGGCTTGAAGGCACTGGACGGACAGCCAAATCAGAAATGAAACGTTTTGGCAAGTTTCTCCACATAGCTGTTCCGGAAATTGCACAATTCATAATTGTTTTCTGGTGCGTGGATAGTGAAAAAAAGACGATAGATCTGGCTAAATTCTTTCTCGTAACACGATAAGTGCGACACTGAGAGATACCAATTTGGTTTTACCAGAACCGAACAGAATACGAATAGTACAGAGACAGGACAGAGTTTTTAAATTATGTATAAACTTGCTTTGTCGCATCTTTTAAAAATATATACTTATAAATATATACTTGCTTTGCCAGCTTTTGCTTACAAAGGCTCTAAGTGAAACTATGAAACGAACACGAAAGTTGTATAAATGTCGTGCAAAAGTACTACGGTATCGCAAGGCCACAAATCACAACTTTCCTAGTATACAGTTCTTTATTATTCTGCTTAGTTAGGGGCTAGATGCTGCTTTGTTTATTGTCGATCAGTGTTTGTTTATTTCATATTTTTTCTTACTGTGCATTTAAATTACCTATTTAATTTTATTCTTGGTAGATTTATTCTCCTTAGTTTTTCCGAGTAGGTAGGTACTTCATCGCATCGACCAGACGCTCAGATTTTTTTTTAAACCTTGGAGAGCCTCAGTCCCCACGGTCTCGACTCCAAGGGGAAATTAAATTGTTATATTTATTTAAGTATGCAATAAAGAATCTTCTATCTAACTTTCCACGGAATGTATTTCATCTAATTAAAACAGGCACCAGACTCTTATAGCATATCTATAAGTATCTAGATACTTATAGATATGCTATAAGTATGGGCTAGATGATGCTGTGTGGACTGTCCAGAATTATTATTATTATTATTATTATTTTATCTATGTACATGCCAGAACTTTTACAGTAGGTACTTAGTTTACCGTACCTACTATGTAATAACCTTTATTGCGAAATATGTTTAAAGATGCAACACCTTTGAGTTTTTCAGAACATGCTATTTGTTGATGCTAAAAACATTGTAAACTAAACATTCACAAAAGAACCTTTACTTGGATTTTGGTTACAAATGTAAATTTCAGCTTATTAAAGATAACACTGTGTTTATTTCCCAAGGTCTTGTCAGTTTTACTGGTCCCGAAAGTAATTAATATTAATAAATCCAGTGCCCACGCCTTGATCTCAACTACCGATTAGACTGTTTAATCACATTAAACGACAGAGCAGAGGGAGAGAGAGAGAGAGAGAAAGAAGTTAATTTGGAGACTGACCATGGTGTTATATTCTAGTAACTTATTAAATTAAAGTAAAGATGTCAGATTGGAAAGGCTGCCAGTGTCTTCTATTATTTAGAACTATGGTTTTTTTCCTTATACGAACGAAACCATATTCCCACATTGTCTAAGAGACCCAATAAACCTACAATACAACTCTTTTACTAAAACCTACAAGGCTATGCCGATAAAATTTCAGCCTACCAAAAAATGGGCCGTATCTAAATAAATAATGCTGGAAAATCCACACAGCGTCATCTAGCCCCAAGCTAAGCAGAGCTTGTGTTATGGGTACTAGATGACTGATATACTTAATACATACATTAAATAGATAGATGTTTTTATTATACATAGAAAACACCCAGAAACCCGAAACATATATTTTCAAATCACACAATCAATTGTCCCAGGATCCCGCCTTGGGACAATGGAACCCGCAACATCCTGCATCGCAGGTGGACCTTCGTCTTACGTGCCACATGGGTCTACCTACGTCTATAAATTATTTTTCACTGACAGTCGTCTTCCCACAAAGCAGTCGTGTGCCCCTAGCTTGAATAAATAACAATAAAGCAGAAAACTTGACAAGCTCCATTTAATCTGCATAATTTTCATTATTGCTGTAGTGGGGCGAGATGCCAGATAACAGGTGAATCATTTTATGGCACAGACTAGTAATGATATAGTTGTGTAACTTTTTTTAGAATAGAATATATAAAAAAATATAAAAAAACATTAAATGTCTAATATATTTTTTTATTTATTTGTAAAAGAATTTTTATAATAATAAAATACATGACACTCTATAAACCCGTAGGGTGGGTTTGACCCGAGTATTACATTCCTCGGGTTTATAAAAAATTACTAGCTAACTAGTTTATGAAAACTAACTCGCGGTAATTCCCATTCCCGTGGGAATTCCGGGATAAAATATAGCCTATGTGTTATTCCAGACTATAATCTATTTCTGTGCCAAATTTCATCCATATCTGTACATTAGTTTTTGCGTGAAAGATTAAAAATTCATCCATCTATCAAACTATCGTGTTTATAATATTAAACAGACTCACCATACTGAAATAAACTTAAATAAATAACCAGCCAAGTGCTAGTAGGCCTCGCGCACGAAAGGGTTCCGTATTCCGTATCTATCAAAACATAAAAAATCATGTTCGCTGTATGGGGAGGGAGAATAAAAACAAAGTAAAATAAATATTTAAGGGGGCTCCCCTTAAATATTTATTTTACTTTGTTTTTGTTTGTTGTATTATTAGCACCGACAGAAATATTATATCTTACATTGTATTCTTTTGTTTCCTTTATATCATGTGTTTGAGTAACAAATAAAGTTTTTCTATTTCTATTTCTAAATATATAATTTCTGATAATTTCAACTGTCTAGCTATCGCGGTTCTTGAAATACAGCTTGGTGACAGACAGACGGACAGACTGCAAAGTCTTAGTAATAGGGTCCCGTTTTTACCCTTTAGGTACGGAACCCTAAAAAAACAAGTCATTGCTTTAACAAAACATTACTTTTAGTATAGCCTAGCTATCCTGAAGTAGCTATGTCATAACAATCTGCAATTAGCAGCGCCAAGCTAGGTAGTTGTGATTAGACATACTAACAGGTAAGTACTATCAGTTTGTGTTTTCGTTCTTTTATTCACTACTAGCGACCCGCCCCGGCTTCGCACGGTTATATTATACGTATAAACCTTCCTCTTGAATCACTCTATCTATTAAAAAAACCGCATCAAAATCCGTTACGTATTTTAAAGATTTGAGCATACATAGGGACATAGGCACAGAGAAAGCGACTTGGTTTTATACTATGTTGTGTTAATGGTTCAATTCCCACTTTTGGACAAATGTTATGTCCTGTGGTTTTGGTTTTCATCTATGTTTAATAAAAAAATCTATCATGTATAACTGCACCTATTATCTAAATAGCAGTCATAGTACCTACAACACAAGGTCTGCTGGGCTAGATGATCCTGTGTGGATTACTTAGTAGGTATTATCACACTACATAGTATCAAACAAAGTCGCTTTTTCTGTCCCTATGTATGCTTATTTTAATGTGATTTTTTAATAGATTACATTTTAATAGATAGAGAGTGATTCAAGAGGAAGGTTTATACATATAATAAAACCGTGCAAAGCTGGGGCGGGTCGCTAGTATAGTAGAATTTATTATTAAGGATAACGCAAAAACCACTTGTCAAATCTTGCGCTACATTTGAGACAGTATAAGAACCACCACTATTAAAATCAATTCATTTAGAAAAAAAAACAAAGTAAACAATTAGTATCCTACCTGTTTTGGAGTCGATTATCAAATTAAGGGTTAAGAAAATTAAATAAAAGAATGTTTATTAATTTAACCTTGTTAAACCCAACACAAAAAGTGAAAAAACATAAAAGCTTTTTTAAAGTAGCGTGTCTGACGCTATTGCACGAATGTTTTTATATTTATAATGCATAATCAGGGACTTAAGGTAGTTGCACACTTATCACGTCGTATGTTTTATGTGAAAAATATTCACAATTATTAACTAGCATCTGCCTGCGTCTTCGCACGCGTTATTACCATGGAAATGTGTAATAGCACTCGGGCGCCAATAGTTCGAGGGACATAAGCTACTTTCACCCGTGGTAAACACTGTGCTTTTCATTACGAATACAAGGAAATATAAATAAAAAACATGAGAAAACAAATTAATCAAATTGCCGCTACTTTTTTTTATATGTATTATTCCATCTAGGACAGGCGAAAGCCATAAAGCTATACTGCCTTGTCTTTCGTATTTTTTTAATTCAGTGGATTGTCGCTAAGGCGAATTTTTTTTTTTAGATTCAGCATATAATTTACCACTGTAATGGTTCAATAGTAACGTTATGGCTGTCAGTTGAAAACTTTTCTCCCTAGGGTGGAAAAGTATCACTTTCAACTCGCTCTTCAGGCATGGTGAAATACAATGAAAAACGTTTATTCTGATAGTTTAGTTAGTAATATTAGTAGATAGTAATATGTTCAGACCTACTTTCCGAGTATGAGTAATGAAAAGTCTATTTCGTTATCTCATGGGAATTGATTTACGGGATGAAAAGCAGCTATGTGCTATTCCAGGGCTAGAACTACGTCCATTTAGCCCGATCCATTCAATAGTTTTTGCGTTAAAGAGGAACAAACGACCACACATGCATCCGTACAAACTTCCACGTTTATAATTGTAAGAAAGTAAGGATAAGGATAAATAATTTTGGATTGTTTTTGTTTTTAGAGCCACAATGAGAACATTATCAACGTTGTGAAAGTCAATAAAATCTTTTAAACCCATACCTGTAGTCAATAAAATCTTTTAAACCCATACCTGTAGTCAATAAAATCTTTTAAACCCATACCTGTAGTCAATAAAATCTTTTAAACCCATACCTGTAGGTATGGGTACACACCGCACTTTTTTTTCTTTTTATTGACAAGCACCGGCCGATCATAAAAACATTTATCGTAAACGAACCCGCAACCTCCTGCGTCGCAGGTAGACTTCCGACGACTACGCCAATAAGGTCTAAGAAATTGAAAAACGATAGATTGTTAAGACTAGACCAACACTACAATTAGTCCAATAGAATCGAATCCCATTAGAAAACATTGAGATAAACCCCAACAAGCGTATCCTCTTAAAAAGCCATACAATTATCTACGCTGCAAATGGAATATCTCCTGTTACGAGTATTATCATTATTTCTCCTCTGGTGATAGTAAAACGTTAGTGGACATTAAACCAGAGCAGTTAGTAGGTATTCTGTGCCTCGTTATGTGACATAGGCGAAATAAAACTATAGTAGAATGCTAGGGTAACAACACATAAACCGCAATTAATATGGCAAAAATGTCTCCGTATCGGGCGTCTGTGAGTAAAAGTACCTAACCTCCAAATTACAGTTTTCTAGCTACAGCGGTTTGGGTTGAGCGCTGTCTTCAAAAATAGCTTGTTTTTTATATACCTACTAAGACCTACCTCCGGCTTCGCACGCTATTTAATAATTATTTTTTGTTTTAATCCTTAGTGTTTAGCTTAGTTAAAGTTTTTTTGGATATTGAGAAATAAATAATTTTCTTTTAATTTTTTTTTCATTTCTTTCATTTCATTTCTATTTCTAGGGAAAAGTTTCAAGGCTATTTCTATCCCATGGGAACTGATTTATGGGCTGTAAAATAGACTATGTCTTATTACAGGGCTAGAACTACGTCTTTACAAAATTTCAGCCCGATACGTTCAGTAGTTTTTGTAAAAGAGGAAACAAACATCCATACATTCATACAAACTTTCGCTTTTCTAATATTAGTAAGGATTAAGATTTCAACAGAGAATGTGAGATGACAACTGTAGAACGAACAAAATCCAAATTGTACTATTTTTTTGCCCGTGTAAACGAGGAGGATTTTAAAAGTCTATCGTCTCAGTTTTTTTGCGTTTTCATACGGTCGAAAACTCGTGCCTCGAATAGGAGTTTTTTATGAAGCTACTCTTTTTACGTGATATAAATGTTACTCACTCACAGTTTAAAAGATAACGCTCGTTTGTCCTCTGTCTAATTATTGTTAACCAACTTTTTTACACGATATCACATAGCTGGACTATTTTTAATTTTAGGCTTTTTTATGCGTGAAAATTTCACGCATAAAAAAGGTCAGGTCATTTAATGACCTTATTTTTATAAATACGGGACATTAAAGGAATTTAATGGTTTAGAAGTTGAGTGAAAAACATAATTCATCATTATACAGCAGATTATAATTTAAGGCAACTCTTCTTATTGCAAAACAATATTTACTTCACTATCACTGCATAGTATAAAACAAAGTCGCTTTCTCTGTCCCTATATCCTTATGTATGCTTAAATGTATGTACTAGTATGTATGCTTAAATCTTTAAAACTTTGCAACGGATTTTGATGCGGTTGTTTTTAATAGACAGAGTGTTTCAAGAGGAAGGTTTATACCTACGTATAATGAAACCGTGCGTAGCCTGGGCGGGTCGCTAGTTTATAAATAAATAAATAATGAAGGACAATCCACACAGCATCTAACTCAATGAAATCCGCTGCATATTAACTATAAAAAGTTTTATTCAAATTCAATGGATACTTTTTTACTGTAGACCTTACAAGACACGTCATGAAATTCATGTTATATAGAATCAAAACTAGGAAATAAGTGCTCAATTTGATATTAAAATTTGTTCTTATTATTATTATTATTTATATATAAGTACTTTTAAGTTGCTAGTTTTCGAGTTGGAGCGAAATTCGTCCCAAGCATTTTATCTTCTAGTTAATCTGATATAGTTAGTAAGTCTTTTTACTATTAATAATCAACCTTAATATACATATTATTATGAGTTATAGTAAAAGACAAGTGTGTCTACGCCCTAATAACTGCTCAACTTACGCCCTAACATTTTTCGTCATGCGTGAATAAAACTGACCTATAAAAGTTCATGACAGTGATGTAGTATTTTTTATATGTAGTTAACTGGACAAAGGCGAGATATAGCGTGAAGATAGTAAACTTCGTGCGAAGTAAGTCACGGTATAGTAGTAATATGTATATTGAATAAGATTGTAAAAAAACTTGTATAATAAAAATATGTACAGGTTTCTTGTACGGGGCAGTTGAGGGAGATATTTAAGCCGTTTTAAGTAAATTAGTAAATAAGTGATCTCTGTGCAATACAATGTATTAAATGAAAAACAGGCAAATGCGAGTCTGACTCGCGCACGAAAGATTCAGTATGTTTATATTATTTTGTTTTTAGTAATTGTTGTTATAGCGGCAATAGAAATGCATAATTTGTGTTCTCTATTGTCTAGCTACCGCGGTTCTTGAGATATAGCCTGGTGACAGACTGACGGGCCATGGACAGATACCCTATTGCTAAGAAGTAATAGGGTCCTGTTTTCCCCTTTGAGACGGAACACTAAAAAGAAAATAGGAATAGGGAACGTACTTATAAAATAAAATCAGACAGTGATCTCTGTAGGTACATATTACATGAAAAAATAAGTTTTTCGTTTTTTCGTTTTTCTCAAAAATACACGTATGTGGAGTGTGAATGGTACAGTCGAGGGCAGGGGAAGACCTCGGCGGACATTCTCTGATCGGAGAGATATTCTCAAGAAAGGCCAGGTCAGAAGTACCCTTAATAACTAGTATATTTGGCGAAAATAGGTAACAAACATCCATCTATCCATCCAAACTTTCACATTTATAATATTAGAGTAATTTTGGCGTAAAGGACTTCATTGTTACGATGAAAAGTGACTACAATTTCAAAGAAAAAAAAGTCCAACTCACCTGAAAATACAGCACAATTCTGCACATCGCAGTCCCAAAGAACCACGTCTCTGTTACATCCCATAGCACCGTCGGCGGCAAACAAATGAGAATCACCAAAAAGTCCGCAATAGCTAGATTCACTATAAAATAATTTGTCACCGTTCTCATAGAGTGATTTCTATACACTGCCACACATACTAACGCATTCCCTATCAAGCCAATTATGAAAACTATTCCATGTGTAGTTATCAACACCCATTCATAGGGCTGGGGGTATATATAATCGTTAAGCATTTCTATATATTCATCTTTTGTCATATTGCAGTATTCTGGATCGCCTACACAAGGCTCCTCAGTCCCGTTGGCGAAATCTAGCTCGGAATCAATAAGTCTACCGAATGCTATGTCACTATCATTTTTATTTGTTGTGCTATTGTCTATAGCTAAATTTTCTCTATTTAAAACTATATCTTTGTCTATGGATAAGATATCTTGATCTTTAGTTATGAGTATATCTTTGTCTCTGGGTAGACTTGGTAAATCTTCCATGCTAATGATTTTGGTTTGGTTGTGCCTATCTAATATATCTGTTGTATTTTGATATTCACTACTGAATCCTAGATTCCAGATTAGGAGCATGGTGATTATTCTTTTGGTTTCCATTTTGAGTTTTATCTCATTGTTTTTGTCTATCTATAAATCAATGATTAAATTGTCTATGGTCTATCTTTCTTGTTGTCTCATTCTTTGCTTGATGCTGTCTCGCTTCCTCTTCATTTCGTTTGATATTTACTCCATCTGTAACAAAAAAAAAACTGTTTTACAAAACTATAAACTGACTTCAAATTCTTAACACATAAATGAAAATATCATTATTGTAGACAAAGTCAATAAAAGGTACGTTTTATTTTGGATTACTCTCATAAAGCGAGGTCTATATCCAGCAGTGGAAAATATAGGTTGATGATGATGATTGATGACTCACAAACTAATAGTCTTGATAGATAGATAGTCTTGAGATCTTGAAGATTGGTTTCAAATTCTCAAACTCGAAAACTAGGAAAAATCAGGGAACATACGTGGGAAATTTTAGTTTAGACAGTATTTTTTATGACATCTCTGTTTGGTCCTCTCTGTAGGTATAACCGATATCTTAATTCGTATCCTTTCAAATCACTGCTGTACCAGTAAAAGGAACGAATTCAATAGCTAATTCGGTAAATTATACCAAAAGGCAATGAAGACGAATCGACTCAATTTCCCTTTCATTAAATACGTGTCTTCAAACCTTGGCATTATCGTCGACAAGGAAAGTAAAGTCTGTTTGGGAATAAAAGTTGTCCATTTATTGGGAAAATCAAAGCATTGGTTATCAATTATGAATATAATAACTTTACTACCAACTAATCCAAATAATAATGAGTATAGTATTTCGTTCCTTATAACTGTCTTGATGTTTCCGATAGTCTCATTAGAAACTGCCAGAGGAAACAAATAAATATGATATCTACCTAATAAGTGCCTTATTTGATTTCATTTTTCTCCGTATTTTTCTACTGAAACTGATTCTTTGTTAGAAATATCTACGGACAAAAAGAGGGTATGAATTGCACGAAGAAAATAATGAGCTGGCAACTTTGGACAAAATCCATCTTATTTTGTTTATCATCGTCGTGAGATATTGAGTTGCAGTTTAGCAAAAATATCTGTTTTATACCTCTACTTAGGTAAGTAAGTTTTGTATGACCGGATAGGTATCCGGTCATACAAAAACTAACCTGCTACAATAGACTTTACAGGTAATGTGTAAATTTTTGTATTAAAATGTTGAACAGAGGATCTCAAATTTACATTGGTTGACTTTCAACCAATCAGCAGAAAAAATTATATGATAGGTTATGAAAAAGCTAATTATCTGCTTAGTCAGTGTTATAATCAACCTTATTATTTAGAGGATCCAAATTCTTGGGTCACACCAAGCATTTTTCCAATCCGTTTTTTTATTCTGCTCTAACTAAAAAACGACAACAAACAAACGTGTTTTGTAGTGATACTAACTGTATCAAAAATAATATCTACCTACTAAACGGCTCCAATGGGGGTGGTGATAAATCGAGTCGATATTTTATGCGTGTGACGCCTTCATAGATATTTTGGTAGAACTACATTGTCGTTGAGTAAGAAATCGAGGTATCGTCAAATAACACCAACGACAAAGCCTTCGGGGAAGACAGATGATCGCATCAAGAGGAGATGGAATTAATCGGTGCTATTCATACCGGTAATCGGAGAACTGTAGGGTAAACTCTGAGATAGGTTGGAAACACTCATTTATTTATTTATTTATTTAGAACTACCAACAGAAGATACACAATAAACACAAATTAGAGAGAACATAAATGTATAACCAGTCGTGATCTCCCAATTACAGGTAGTTACATCTAGCACATAAAATATAATGAGTTGACAAAGCAAATAGCTCTGTTCTTTAGCATGTGTAACCTAATGAAGGAAATTATTTTAGTTTTCATTACTAGTATTTGACCGCGATTTCGCACGCGTTCTCATAAAACATTAATGGTTATTTTTATACTGATCTTTATGGGACGAAAACTATCCTATGTTTAATTCCAGGCCCATCTTCTTTTTTTTAAATGACTAGTATCTAAACCGAGCTTTCACGCTTTGTTTCTATGGAAACGTTTCAAGGTAATTTCTATCCAATGGGAACTGATAAATGGGATTAAAAGTAGCCCATATTTTATTCCAGAGCTAGATGTAAGATTTCTGCCCGATCTGTTCTAAAGGTTTTGTGTGAAAGATAACATACATCCAGACTATTTCCAGACTACACACTTTCGTTTTTATAATATACTAGCGACCCACCCCGGCTTCGCACGGTTTTATTAAATGTGTAAACCTTCCTCTTGAATCACTCTATCTATTAAAAAAACCGCGTTAAAATTCGTTGCGTGGTTTTAAAGATTTAAAGCAGTCAAAGGGACATAAGGAAATAGGGACAGAAAAAGCGACTTTGTTTTATACTATACATTAGCCAAACTCGATGTAGAATGTTTGTAAACAAACCGCCCATACTTAACCTAAAATACAATCTGTTGCCGCGCCTTTTTATATGCAATTTACATTACTTGTCGATATAAGATCCTTCCTTCACTAAATATTTCGTACACTCATATCTAAAATTCGACGCCAAGCAAGTGAATTTTAGTTTTTTGTGTCGTGGTTTGTTTACAAACATTCTACATCGAGTTTGGCTAGTGTATATGTAGTGATATTTATGTAAAAGTAACTAATTTAAAACTACGCTACGGATTGAAATGAACTGATTCAAGAGGAAGGATCATTATGTATAATACACCCGTGCGAAGCCGGGCGATACAAGCGAGCCGCTTGTTTTATAAAGGTAATTGAGGAAAAATTATGTAACATTTTATTTTATTTACAAATTCTTGCTTTTATTCCTAGAAAGAATCTTAAGAGCATGAATCCTTAAAGTACGAAACACACAGAAGCCGGAGGCGGAGCGGAGGCGAAGGCGTGCGAGTTGTATTCTATTGAACCATATAAAAGCCTACACACACACCGCAGGCGGTGGCGGCGCGGATCCATAGGAAATACACGCCTTCTTCGCCTCCGCTTTTCCGCCTCCGGCTTCTGTGTGTTTCGAACTTTAAACAGGATGTATAAAGGATACATGAATAATCATTTTGTGGTAGTCTGAGTTTGTGACGACATTCTCACGTCATACCTACAAGAAAGGGTCGAAGGGTGAAAAGGGTGTAACCGATCCCGTTTCAAGTCAGAATGTTATGAAAAAAGTTTTTTCCCGAAAAGTTTTGATTTATAAATGTTAGGCTATGTTGTTGATATGAAGCAATCGTAAATGTTACAAATGAGGCAGGGACTAGATTATAGAGAAATGTAATAAAATAAATAATGCTGGACAATCCACACAGCATCACAACAAGCAAGCATATCAGTCATTTAGTACCTATAAAACAGGACTAGATGATGCTGTGTGGATTGTCCAGAATTAATGTATATTATACATATACATAATATTTTCTGTTTATTTAGGCAGGTCTCGTCAAATCCTACTTTTCCCTTGGAGTCGAGACCGTGGGCTACCGAGGCTCATCGGATTTAAAAAAAAAACTGTGTGTCTGGTCGATGCGACGCGTGAACCGAGAGCTGGTGAGTATCTGGCGCAGCAAATCAGCATTGTCATACAGCGTTTTAATGAATAAAGGCTAAAAGCCCGACTATGGATTCCACTAAATAAATCGCTTCACCATTACCACTAGCATCGTGTCAAACTGATAGTGTTACTCTTTTTGGACTATACAATATCTTTATTAACAACGAAAATTAGAAGCAAGGAATAGAAAAATTACAACTAGTATTTACAATTGAAACCATTGAGCTAACTGCAGACGGTTGCAAACAGTCTAAAGGTAGCTCAATTGATCCATGTCAATACCAGTCGGAAGCGTCCCCAAGACACTGGCTGCATTACCACGCTGTATGGCAATGCTGATGCGCTGAGCCAGATATTCACCAGCTCTCGGGTCACGCGTCGCATCGACCAGACGCTCAGATAATTTTTAAAAACCCGGAGAGCCTCGGTACCCCACGGACCTAGGGTCTCGAATCCAAGGGGAGCAAATGCGTAGGTTCTGTCGAGACCTGCATATTTGCGCCTCTTGAGATCCTCGGCCAGATCTGCCGCCGCACCAGCCCTAGTGGATGTCCTTGAAAGATGGGAAGGTGCAAGTGTGTCGACGCATGTAGCGTCCCACACAATGGGCCTCCCCAACTCCCATGGGACTAGTGTCATACCGTCGGGCCTCTTGCCATCGTCACGGAACAGACCATTCGGTTCGAGAATAGCTGGTACGTTAGCGCTGACAAAGGCCCGCCGGATGATGTCATTAAGGCTGGCATGACGAGATATCCGACCAGCGGCCCTAGTACACGATAATCCGTGATGACCAAGCTGTTCGACTGCAGTACCGCACTGGCATTGATGAGGCGCACAACACCTTGCACCCAACCGAATACATGTTGCGATACGGAAAGTAGCGGGATCCAATAAAGTGCCAGTGTTATAAGAAGGAAGTGCTTGCAGCCAATGTCCTGACTCCCATTTAGAAACGGCTAGGAGACGGGCACGATCTGCCGAGCTGGAGCACGTTTGTAACAAACAATTCCGTGTCAACTCACACAAAGGCCCGTCCCATTGCCGTTGGGACGAAAGAGATTTTGGAGGAGCAGCATCGGGGCAAGCACTATGCCAAGCCGTTCTAGCTTCGTCTAAATATGAAATTTTGAAAGAAATTTGTGATCGGACCAAATCAGACGTGTTTAAAATTTTTTCAACTAAAGAACTAGTGCTGTAGACGGAAGATAGGAACGCTGGTAGGGCTACACTGGAAATTTTGCGAATACCTAAGCCTCCCAATTTGACAGGTAGGGAGGCCTGCGACCACGCCTTGTCATCCAAATCAATATTCAAAACCGATGATAAAGTATTCTTTATTATGTTGTCTAAGCTATCCAATAGCTCGCTGTGTTTCCACAGGTGACTACATCTTAAAGAATACGTAAATTTAGGTACAAACAGGCAAAACCGAATAATAGTAAAAGCCATATGGCTGTTAATTTTGAGAAGTCTGTCTGAAGTTTTGTTGAAATTTTGAATTTTCTCATCTACAAATGGCCGAAAAGACTCATCAAGAATTGGTGAACCTAGGAGTCGAAGTGAACATTTATCTATAACTGTAATGTTAGGGGCCAAACTGTTAAATTTTGTAATGAATTTTGGAATTTTGGAATTCTACTAGCATATACCTACTTTTTCAGTTCATTCATAGCTGTGTGACGATTACGTTTATGGCTACCAATTTGACATTCTAATTAATTATGAAAGTATCTTGAAGCGCTAAAAATAGTAGAATACCAAATGCAAAAACGTTATTTTAGCCATTTGATAGTATGTCGCTATCGAGACCTTTGTTTAGAAAATAGTGGAATTTGGGCCCTGGTCTTAGGTAAACGGTTATTTTCCTATTTAAGAAAAAGTATCAAGCTTAATATAAACCTGAAGTGTAACCTAAATTAAATCAAAAAGTCCAGTCTGAAGTATGCTAAAGTAATTCAGCATATGTGAAGTCAACAGAAATGAAGTCTTTAGATAGAGGTCACTAGATATAAGTGAGGATAGGAGGAAGATAGTAAGGCCACTGGCCGCATTGTAGGATGACTGGCTGATTGCTTCGATGGTAGTGATAAATTTTTAAAAAGAAACATATTATACGTGGCAAGAGTTCATAAATTGATATTTAATAATAACTGACTTTAAATTCCACGCATCACTATCACTACCTATTATAAAAAAAAGTAGTTTTCTCTGTTCCTATATCCCTATTTATGCTTAAATCTTTAAAACAACGGAACGGATTTTGATGCTTTTTTTAATAGATAGAGTGATTCAAGAGGAAGGGTTATACTATAATAAAACCGAGAGAAGTCCGTGCGGGTCGCTAGTTCTTAATATAAACGAAACACTACTGATCAGATCTTGCTACTACCGACTAAGTCTTATTCAATATTTCAGACCGATCGGTTTACCTAGTAGTTTTTGCGTGAAAGTGTAACAAAATATCGCGTTTATAATATCAGTGATTTAGTAGGTACGGAAATATAACACAAGCTCTGCTTGCTTAAGGTATATGATGATGTCTGGATTATCTGGTATTAGTAATTTATTTTTCTCAATTTTCAATCTCTAATTTTCAAGCTTACCATCGTACAGTGCGGCTGTGGTCTGAAGATATGAGAAGATTCTTGAGATTTCATTTTGAGGTTATTAAAAGTTTCGTTTTAAAAATTGTAAGAAAATTGGAAAATATTTCAATATTACAAAGGGTACATATTTTAAGGACCGACTTTATCAGTTTTTGTCCTTTGTTTTAAAATAACATTAAACTAAATTCATAAATAAATTCATCAATAAAAACAATCAGCAAAATACCTCGCCATCTCTTTACATGTTATTGCAATAATAGTACATTGTTACCCAAGGGTTGAAAGTAACTTATTTAGTCGCGAGGGCGCCAATAGTTCGAGGGAATAAATAAGTTACTTTCACCCGAGGTAAGCACTGTGCTTTTCATTACGAATACAAGGAAATATAAATTAAAATGAATCGAATTGGTGCTATTTTTTTTTATATAATTTTTTATCATTATATTAGTCCTTATGTAGAGTAAACCCCGTCTCGGGACTAAATAAGTTACTTTCAACCCTTGGGTAACAATGTACTTTTTACCACGCGACCAGTACTTTTTTTACTACTATTCATTAATAAATTGTCGTATTTGTTTTCTTGTTCCCTTAATTTGTCTTCTAGTACCCATAACACAAACTCAGCTTAGCTTGAGTTTAGATAATGCTGTGTGGATTGACCATCATTATTTTTTTATTTTATTTATGCTATACTAGCGACCCGCCCCGGCTTCGCACGGTTTTATTATACGTAAAATATATGGTTGATGAGCCGAAAAAACGAAAGCCCAGAGTCGTAATTATTGGAGTGCCCTCAGCTATGCCGGAAAAGGACCTTTTCACTTGTTTGTTCAAACAAAATTTAGCCGAAGCACTGCCGGACCTAACAATGGAAAAATATATGTCTGAAATAAAACTTAGCCATAAGTCAGGGAAAAAAGATTCTGAGACCTGTAACTTTGTTGTAGAAGTATCTGCACTCATTCGTAAGGCACTAATTTCTAAGGAGAGGGTTTTTGTTAATTGGTCCTCCTGTCCTGTGAGGGATTTTACTTTGGTCACCAGATGCTTTAAGTGTCAACAATACGGACATGCAGCCAAATCCTGCCGTGAGACGACCTACACCTGCAGCCACTGCGGCCTTCAAGGTCACTCCGTAAAGGACTGCACAAAAAAGGCGGAAGAGCCTAAGTGTGCCACTTGCCATTTGTACAAAAAGCCAAGCAAGCACATTACGGGTTCTGCTGACTGTCCTGCGAAGACGATGGCCGAAAAAAGGTACATCAATTCAATTGATTATGGAGGCGCCTGAGAGCGCCACTTTATTTATTTATTTCTCCCTAACTTCCCATTTGCGTATTATTTTATAAAATGATAAGTGATGTAATTAATGATTTGGATGATTTCTCTGTATCATATTCTCACTCCTGTGAAGTTGAAAACTGCAAACATTATCTGTCCTCTCATAGCAATCCATTAACTGTACTAACACAAAACATTCGCAGTGTCTATAAAAATTATGACAGCTTTACGATTCTTCTACAGAGACTGAATATCGATTGCGACATCATTGTATTAACAGAATGCTGGCTTACTAAACAATTCAATGTGCCACTAATGCCTGGATATTCAATGTACCAAACTAAAATTAATTATAATCAAAATGATGGAGTTATAGTGTATACAAAGGATCACCTTAATGTGTCTGTTGAGGAACCAAATATGCAAGACTGCAACAGGCTGTTAATTAAAATTGGAACAGAAACTGCTATACTTGCCTTGTATAGGCCTCCGTCTTTTAGAAACCTCAGCAATTTTATTGATTCTTTGAACAACACCCTACAGAACCTATCATCATTTAAGAATATAATTTTAACTGGAGATATTAATATTAACATTCTCCCTGAATATAGCGACGAAAATAACCAGAATTACTTAAACCTATGTTCCTTTCATGGTTTGCTTCCTGCACACACGCTTCAAACTCACCATAGTGGCTCATGCTTAGATCATATTATGCTTAAATCAGATATCCCTTCACTCGCACTCGTCATTAACTCATCTATTACGGATCATATGGCTGCCCTACTTTCTCTAAACTGTAATTTACCTAAACCTAGCAATATTCGCATTAGGTCAAAGGTAAATATAAACAAACTACAAGATGATTTATGCAACGTAGACTTTACGTTCGTGTACATGTCCGATGATCCTCAGTCATGCTTGTCTTTTATAATAGAAAAAGTGCAAAACGCAATTTCTAAGTGCACACATAATGTTTGCCTAAGCAAAAAATACTACAACGTTAAGCCCTGGATCACACCAGGTCTTATTCGATGTATGAGGCACCGTGATAAATTGCACTCTAGAGCTAAGTCCAACCCAAACAACAATGTTTTGCAATTATCGTATAAAAGATATCGTAATTTTTGTAATGATTTGTTGCGAAAAATAAAAATCAATTATGATAAAAATGCACTGGAAAAAGCGGGAACAAATAGCAAACAAATTTGGAAACATATTAAGAACGTAACGTATTCGTCAAAACAACATGAGTCATCTTCGTGTTTATTACAAGCTAACTCATCAGATTTGCATGCCGCTAACTCTGCAAATAGTTTCTTCGTTAATGTAGGTAAACGTCTGGCAAATCGAGTTCAAGGCCAAGTACAAACTCAAACATGTTTTATGGGTCAAAATATTCTAACCTCATTTGTGTTACTTGAGACCGATGTAACGGAGGTAGAAAGGACGATCTTAAGCCTAAAAGACCATTGTGCAGTCGGATGGGACAATATCTCTACTAAAATACTAAAACAGCTTCGGCACATTTTAATCCCACCGCTAACACACATTTTTAACAAATGTCTATCAACTGGTGTTTTTCCTGCATGTTTGAAAAAAGCCGTGGTTGTCCCGGTCTACAAAGCTGGCAATAGAGACCAAGTCACAAATTATAGACCTATTTCTTTACTGTCCTCTTTATCAAAAATACTAGAAAGAATTATAAATAAAAGACTGGTTAATTACCTGGAGGAAAAATTAATTTTATCCGAGACTCAATTTGGATTTCGACCCAAATTGTCCACAGCCGATGCTGTACATCGCTTGACTAACCATCTCGTTCAAGAACTCGATAAAGGTAAGCATACAATAGGAATTTTCCTCGATCTAGCTAAAGCCTTTGATACTGTTTCTATACCTATTTTGTTGCATAAGCTGGAATGTATAGGAATCAGAGGTATTCAGCTTAAGCTCTTTACAAGCTACCTACAACAACGCACTCAATGTGTGAGAATAGGTAGTGTTTTGAGTGACGTCCAGGAAAATACGTCCTTTGGTGTCCCCCAGGGCAGTATTTTGGGCCCCACCCTATTTTTAATTTACATTAATGATCTATGTAACTTAAAACTAGACCACGGCAAAATTATATCATACGCCGATGATACTGCCCTCCTTTTTTCCGCTGATTCCGTTGAAGAAGTTTTTGAGATTGCGCAAAATGGTTTCAATGTAGTCAACAAATGGCTACAGCTCAACCTACTAACACTGAATGCTGAGAAGACCACCTATACCAAGTTTTCGATGCGTTCACAATCGTTACATAATACTAACCTATACGCACATCATTGCTATAACCCAAATAGCACCCAATGCATGTGCCCCGTAATTAACAGTACAGATAAAATAAAATACTTAGGCGTAATACTAGATAATAATCTTTCGTTTAAACCCCACATAAAACTCTTATGTGGTAGAGTGCGAAAGTTAATATTTATCTTTAAAAAGTTGCGCCATATTGCAGATAAAAATATAATAAGACAAGTATATTTTGCTCTATGTCAATCAATCATAACTTATTGTATTACCACATGGGGTGGATCGGGAAAAACAATGTTACTAACGCTAGAAAGAGCCCAAAGAGCAATACTTAAAGTTGCAACTTTTCGCCCTTTCATTTTTCCCACTAATCTTCTATATGAGTCCTGTGATGTGTTATCAGTTCGGCAACTTTTTATAATGAACACAGTACTAAAACAACATGCAGACCTTCCCTACAGCACTGAATTTACTAACAAAAGACGGAATGCTAAAGTTTGCCCTCAACCAATCACCTTAAAATTTGCCTTTGTAAACAAATTTTACTTATTTCTTGGTCCGTTCCTTTACAACAGACTCAACAAAATGGCTAATTTATACGCACTCAACTATAGTAACTGTAAAAAATCTATTATAAGTACACTTAAAAGTTTATCCTACGATGATACAGAGAAACTTTTAGAAATAAACAAGTAAATTGTAAGTTTAATTCGTAACTCTATCCTAGTTAAAATAGTGATATACATAGGTTTATTCAACTGTTAATTAAGTTCCTTCAATTTTATACACTCGTCTGCAATATTTGTAAAATATCAAAGTTAATTATTACTAAATGTTTGGTTTAAGCACTTTTTCGCCTGAAACACAGGACTACCTAGTTCAGGCTAAATTGTTATACTAGCTGTATTTAGATAATAAGTTTACCTCTTGTTTTATAGCTCTTTAAGTTTTTGAATAAAAATTTATTTTATTTATTATTATTATTTATTATAAACCTTCCTCTTGAATCACTCTATTAAAAAAAACCGGATCAAAATTCGTTGCGTAGTTTTAAAGATTTAAGAATACATAGGAATATATTAGGGATAGAGAAAGCGACTTTGTTTTATACTATGTAGTGATAGTGATTTATCAACCTGAAAAGACAACCTACTAGTGCTAAGCCGTAACTAATGGACTACGAGTTTAAACTTTTGTTTATTATTCTACCGCTCTTGATTAGTTCTACAAGCTCTGATTAGTTCGTGGCTGGGACTTTGCAGCTCTAGAATGTCTAGCAATATTAATTTACTTACTCGCTTCTACGCGAGTAAGAGTTCGTTCCCACTTGTCGTCAATCGTATCCGTATATTATTTATCTGCACCTAGTAGTTTTATTTTGTATAATTAGTTTAATTACGAAGTTGCCTTTAGTGGCCACCAAACTCTGTTTTTGTATCTCTTCCTTAATTAGACAAAATGAACCTACTACAGATGCATTAAAAAGCTTATGATAGGTTTAACAAACTGTATGAGTGAATTTTGGAAATTCCTTTGTGTAACAGAGTTATACTACTCTGTCAAGAAAGTACCGGGAAAAGATCAATAATACACAAAATGTTTGTTATTTATCCAAATTCATTTTATCACCTTCAAAGTATGCTCCTTCAGAAACGATACACTTACGCCAACGAATTATAAAATCATCAAAACATTTTTTAAACGCTGTTTCCGGAATTGAGTTCAGTTCTCGCCGCGAATTCTCCTTTATGTCTTGTACCGATTGAAAACGGGTGCCACGAAGTGGTAATTTGAGTTTAGGAAAAAGAAAGAAGTCGGCCGGAGCCATATCTGGTGAATATGGTGGTTGCTCGATGGTATTTGTTGAGTGTTTGGTCAAAAATTCGGTCACAATGATGGCCTTGTGCGATTGAGTTTTTGGAGAAAATTCAGGTCTTTTGGGACTAGTCGAGCGGCAACATGTTTCATACCCAAGTGATTATTTAAAATGGTACGGATCGACTCGTGAGATACAGAAAGTTCGGCGGCTATCTCTCGCAAAGTTGAATGAGGATTTTCAGTCACTGTTTCCTTCACTTTTGCGATGTTAACTTCAATTGCAGACGTTGATGGCCTACCAGAGCGAGGCAAATCTTCCATCACATCTCGACCGCTTTTGAACGCTTTGTACCACTCATAAGCACGTGTTTTTGATAAAGTCGATTCACCGAAAGCCTTCTGTAACATTTTCAGTGACTCCGAACACGAAATTCCATTGGCGATGCAAAACTTAAGACAAACTCTTTGTTCGATGTTTTTGTCCATTGTGAAATTCGCAATACACACTAGATATGATGTAACTAAAAACAGCACTGTATTTAATATAAATAACAGATGCAACTCAAACTCCGCGCCAAAATGGCAAACAGTTGTGCCAACCTAAAAACAACAAAAAAAACAAAAATTTGAATTTGGAACCATAAACAAATCATCCATTCCCGATACTTTTTTGACTGAATGTATGATAAAATAAGTGAGGACGCCACTTTAGGTGCTGTTTGCGCTTTAATAATCGGTTGTCGACCAGGGTCAATGCTGGTGCCAATTTTTATCACTGTTCGCGAGGCGACTCTACATGATGGACGTCGACGCAGTTCTCGTTGTGATATATTTATACATAGAAAGTCTTTGGCCTCTCCTCACCAATGTGAATAGCTCTATACTTACTCATAGGCGAGCAAGATCCGACACAATTTTTTTCCGAGCGTAGGGCTGACAAAACACTAGATATTTCTTGTCGGCGCCGAGACAAAATCTTTTCCCGACAAGTGTGAATAGCTTCGTATAATTATTATACTAGCGGCCCACCTGGTGTAATAAACATATAAACCTTCCTCTTCAATCACTCTATCTATTAAAAAACGACATCTAAATCCATTGCGTAGTTTTAAAGATTTAAGCATACAAAGGGACATAGGGAGGGATATAGGGATAGAGAAAGCGACTTTGTTTTTATACTATGTAGTGATAGTGATATATACAGTTAATATAGTAATATTGCCGTGTGGTGCCGGCTTAGAATTTGCACTACCCCAACTCTTCCCGCGGGTGTCGTAAGAGGCGACTAAGGGATATCCACCGGGGGGCGGGCAGCAGCGCCTCCTGTAGAACAATTCTACCACCGAACTGCGATCCCCAACCCGCATGCCCAGCGTGGGGATTATGGGCATTACTCCCATATGATGAATGCCAATGAGGCGCTTATCATGGGAAGGCCTGCGTCCAACAGTGGACCAGTAAAGGTTGTAGACTCACAGGTAATATGGTCCGGGTTATAATCAGATGATTAAGTGGCAGAACATTTTATATGATTGTATATTATACCTGTATATTAATAACAATGAGTTCTAATCTAGTAAGCTTAAAAAATTTATAGTCGGATGATTTAGGGGCAGAACATAAAATTTTATATGAATGTTATGTTCTGCCCCTAAATCATCCGATTACAACCCGGACCCGACAGACGACAAATGGGAACAAGCTCTTAAACATTGTAAACAAAGAAAATTACCATCAAAGAGAAGAAACAAATGAAAATTAGTATTTACAATTGAAGCAATTAAGTTTACACTTTAATAAACTTACAGATCAGAACACATTATTATATTTATTCACGAGTAGGTTTTTATTGCGTTTACTAACGTATATTTGACCTCAACAGAGTGTATGCCTGTTGAAACGTCAGGAAAATTAGGAAATACGCCTGCCCTAATGAGCTCCATAGCACCCTGTCTTCAGCTTGCGGCATCCAGCATCTGCCTGCAGTCTTTACAAGTCTAATACAAGTCAAAGTCAAAGTGCTTTATTTCCTTTAGACATTACAGGACGCTTGGGTAGGTCATAAAATTCATGTTATAAATAATTAGAAATAAAGTGCTCACTTTGATTTTTGTTCACTTCAATATTTTTATGGTAAAGTAAAGAAGCGAACAAGAAACCTTTACCTTGTAAGGTTGTTAGTTTTCGAGTTGGAGCGAACCTAGTCACAAGCTTTTTAAGTCATCATCATCATCAATCTATATTAGTAGGTACACTGCTGGACATAGGCCTCCCCTGATCAACGCCATAGCGTCCTTTCTTCTAATACATGATTAGAATATATTAAGCATCCGAAGAGACAAACAGAAGGTGCCTAGTGGCAGGTAAATAAAACACAGAGCGGTACCAAACAGTAAATATTAGCATTTCGGTGGCAGACATGACATGTTTTGTTTACATGCCACTTTTTGTGTATAGCAAAAGTGGCTAAAGTTTGTCGCGCCGTGTGGTTTTAACGCAGCGGCCATACGGATTGAAGCCACGGTGTTGGGACAATTTCCGATAGTCCAAAACCAACACACGCAATAACATAGTAGGTATAAGGTATTTAGAATAGGTGGGTATGTCTCGAGATATGGATCGTGTTGTTGACATCAGATTGATATTTCCTCTCTTTTTATTATAATGGTAAACCAAATCTGCAGACATTTTTTGCGGGTGTTCTGGATAATTAAAATTTCAAAAAAATGCTGTGTGTATTATCCAGCATGTTGATAATTTATGATGGGAATATATAAAATAAGAGAAAGACTTGAAAATGCTTGTGCGTTTTATTCATGGAAAGGAAAAGGAAGTGACACAAAAGTTGACAGCTCAATGTAGCCAACATTACAATAGGTAGATGCCAACATACAAAATGTAAAGGTTGCGTTCTCAATTACCAACACAGCATTTTTTTATTATTCCTTATTTTTAGGATTTCTGTGTGGATGAGCATTTTTAACACCTAATAAAAAGAGGTAAATCAGTAAATCTATATCTTTATTTCTTTAGGCTTTCAAAATAAGCACTTAGACAACTCAAATTTAAACTAGGGTCATTGGCAGCGAACCAGGACCGCTAGCCGTTTGAACTCAGTATTACATTTCGTGCGACCGTGAAGCTACGATCGTGAGGGTCTTACTAACTTCTATTTGCGAAGGGATAACTAGGTACGTGTAGACAACCGGCCCCGAACCCGAATATTTAATTTACTTTGTTACGCGTTTGCTGGTATTCTTTTACCTTATTTAACTCCACTTGTATCCACGCGGCTTCGCACGCTTTCCATAGAAACAGGAACGTTTCAAGGCTATTTCTATCAATTGGGAATTATTTAGGTATGAGATGAAAAGTAGCATGTTCTATTCCAGGGCTATTATTAATATGTCTACAAAATTTCAGCTCGATCTGTTTTTCGTAAAAGAGTAACACACATCTATATATAATGTATTAGGTACAAACTTTGACGTTAATATGAGTAAAAAATATTTTTTTTGAAAGCGTTACAAAACTTAGAATAGTTTCACGCTCGTACGCTACTCGTCTTTGTTTGATACAAACTCGATTTTAGTTTTCTAATATTGGACACGGAATATTGTACCAATTGGTCTGATTCTTTTTTGTAAATTATATCTAAATCGTGTCGTATTCGAAAACTTTTTTCATTTTCAACCAGTAGGTATGCCCAGCCAAACAGCATTCGCTACAAAACGATTTTATTTTTAAAAGTCGTCATCGCTCAAACGTAAGCGAAGTTCGATTGGTAGACAAGCGACTTAGCGAAATCGCTTGTTAAAAAGCCACTTGGTTAATATTTGTATGGAAGTCAAATCGTTCGATGTCATCGATTCGCTTGATGGCATTGACATAATGTACGTTACCGACCAATAATCCATTCTTTAACAACAGATGACTGGACATATCTGTGGTAGATATAAGATTGTCTATGATGATCCCCCTGAGGTCAACCCCATAAATTTTTGGACTTTTCAACGATTGTTATCGTTAATCGAATGTTACGTTTTCTAGGTTCTGTGTGTAGGTACACTACTACTACTTACTACTAAATGTACTAACCCACTTGAGACCAATACAAACTTTAGGTAAGTTTAAGAGTGTTGAATTTGTTTGAGAAAAACATATTGTAAAACTGAAGTAGAAGGCATTTGTTTGTTAAAATGAGTACTCATGAGTTTGACCGGATGAAGTATGTAAGTAGTTTTGTGTTTGATTAGCCATTAGCAAAAATGCCTGACGAATGAGATTAGTTTTTAAGAAGTGACAAACTATACCCATCTTTCATTTTAAAACTTCCTAACGGTTTTGCGTATCTACGATACCTATAATTGATTGCGATTTTCAGAAGTTAGATTTTAGGGCTTCGTAGTAAAAAAAACCTTTTAAGTTTCACCATGCCATGACCCCGGCTTAGCTCAGAGAACCTTAGTACTTACTAGAAAGACGTTTTTTTCTATATTAACAAAGAAAGTAACAATCAAGGAACACACAGCGTGGTAATGCAGTCAGTGTCTTGAGGATGCTTCCGACTAATATTGAATGTAGTGTCTGCAGTTTAATCTGCAGTTTCCTCAATTGTTTCAATTGTATAGGTATTACTGGTTTTTAATTGTTTATATTCCTTGATTATAAATTTGTTAATAAAGTATTAGTATCTGTTGATTTATTTACGTACCGTCAAAATCATTAAGTATATCACATTAATTATATTTTAAGGACTATGAGTCATTTAATGAAAGTTAAACATTTTAATTAAAACAACTTTGAATTGAAAACCGCTACTATTTGAGGAGCTTCGGAACAAAAACCGCTAAATCCACTTACTAAGATTTTTGACAAATCGGAAAAAACGTTTTTTGTCTTTGGTTTTATAGGTAAAAGAGAGTATAATATCTTAATATATCAACATTAGCAACATTGTTTGGTGGCCAAATCAACAGATTCGTGTCAACAAAAAAACAAAAATGGATTTATCGGTTTTTGCTTAGACTATCCGGATTTATCGTTTTTTGAAAAAATCAACTAAGGATTTATCGCTGTGTGAAAAAACCATTAACATTTTTGGTTAAAACTAAGTTTATGAGGAATTAAAAAAAAACTATGCAAATAAAAATCAAGTGTGTTTATTATTATTAGTATTAGATGACATTAAACTAAGTTAACTTCTAAGCAGTCACATTCTTCATGGTTATGTACATTTTCATTAACATTATCTTCAGTGATGTCATGTTGACTGTCATTAAGTAAATTTTTATACCAAACAAAAGTATCATCGTCCTCCCAGTTTTCCCCAAATTGCTTTGTCATCAGAGACTTCACGTCTGCTTTTGCTTTTTTCTGGTTACTCAGGCTTTTAGTACCATCCACAGAAATGAGACTGAGGATGAGATTTTCTTGGTTTTAAGATTGAAAATCCTTGCTGTTCCTGTTCTGACTCGTTGATGAAATTTCGGAATGTCTTTACTTCAAACACAGTTTTGGTTCGAAAAACTCAGGAAACCGTTAACTATTACACCCTTTCATCCGTCACAGTTAATGTTGAAATTCTGTCACTGTCATTAAATCCACAGACAGACTAAACCTCTAGTGTAGCCAATATCATGGACGGAAGAAATCAACCTCCTTTGGCCATTATTAATTTGCCATAAAGCAAATGGAAATTGATATATCGGTTTTTGTCTCAACCTTATAAAAATCTACCAAATTTTTTTAGGATTTATCGGTATCTGTATAGATAATTGAACTTTAAGCAAATTTTTCTACTGGATTCATCGGCCTTGGAACAGGTTCAATAAGCATATCATGTAAAATTATACAAATGCTACGAAATTACAAAAAAAAAAAATATAGCATGTCGTATATCGGTTTTTGTTCCGACCCTCCTCATTTTTTTACGTTGGATATAAAACTCTTTTACTTCAAATTATGAAAGAGGCAAGTTGTTTTAAGAGTTGCGAAAAAGAATTTGAAATTCAATTTGAAAAAACAAAGAAATCGGAAGCAGATTTTGTTTATCAGAACCCGTGCTGGAAACCGCGGTGTTTGAACTATTTCAATCTAAATTCCATTCAAAATCAACAAAAGAATGCTAACGTTAATTCTTTTAGCTTTTGATTGACATTTCCCATTTTGTTGTCTTTGTCACGGATAATGGAAGTTGTTTTTAGTTTTAAGGTAGGTACAGTCAAACTGGATGTTTTTAGGATTATAATTATTTTCTATACAACATATTTTTAGGAATTTAGTTACAGTAACAATAAAAAAACGATAAATTAAAACTTGTTACAACACGAATCTCCTAAAAATCTAAGCCGTCACCAGAAGGCAGAAAGCCCAGAATACTGGCAGCATTGGCACTTTGAATGGCAATGCTAATTCAGTAGGTATATGAGTAACTAGCGACCCGCCCCGGCTTCGCATTTATTATACGTATAAACCTTCCTCTTGAATCACTCTATCTATAAAAAACCCGCATCAAAATCCGTTGCGTAGTTTTATAGATTTACGCATACATAGGGATATAGGGACAGAGAAAGCGACTTTGTTTTATATTAAGTAGGTAGTGATGATACATTTAGACATACATTTTGTCTACGGTTTTCTTATTCAAAACGTAGTTAGTAATTTAGTTATCATAATGCCATTTAATGCCATTTTGAGCATGTTATCATGGATTACTCAAATCCATAACCCTTTTCCTAAAGTGTCAAATTTGACGTTTAAATTATCACATATTTAATCCAACATCAGAGCCCCTATTCTATTCAATGAATCGCTCTATAAAAACAATAGATGTTTCCAACTGGTTGATTGATATGGATCAGTTCAGCTACCTCTAGACTGTTTGCAACTGTCTGTAGTTAAAAAATGTTGGTTTACCTACTTATAACCTAACATAATTAGAGTATATTTAAAACCTGACTTATGATTTTCTGGAGAAACTTTATCAATTTTCCAAGAACAATTTTGAACCATAAAGACAAAGTTTTTCGTTTAATCCGTTTGTAGGTAGGTACATTTGATGTTGTTGAAAATATGTTAGTTGATTCAAGAACTATTAGGTATAAATTGGTTCAGATCATGAAAGTCACTTATGATTTTCTAAAAAATCATTTTGAACATTCTAATCAAAGTTTTTCATTTGTATCTATTTTTGCCTCTAAACTCTAAAACATGTTAGTTAGTTCAAAATTAATATTAATAATATTATACTTTATAGCCTTATATTAATTTATTCTTTATAAGCGTTCTTTAAAAACATTGTCGTTTTACAACACTTAATTTTATGTTTGCATTCATTTGTTTTGTTTGTTACCATCTGAAACAGTGTTTTTATACAAGATCTAGGTATAAGATAATAATATATGTCTCTAAGTACCATGGAATATTGCACCGTATCACACACTACCAACTAGAGTTTTTTATCTTCGGAGGACTTGCAACGATACCAATATCCTAGTAAAGCGACTGGTTAGCAGAATTCGACCCCTGATCAAATTTCGCTATTCCCTCTGGGGATAATTGGAACATAATATAGTGTCTTTGTTCTCCCGAGTTCACATGAATAGGGATTCAATCATCCCTACTCCGTTTTAGAGTTAATTCAAAGTTGGCCGAGGATTGTTTTAATGCCCAAGAGATGACGTCAATTATACCTTACCCTTATCATTATTAGACCTATGTTTGAATGTTTTAGTGTGATAGGATCCATTATAAATTGAAACCTACTAGTATTTATATCATCAGCATCATTATCAACCAATATTAGTCCACTGCTGGGAATATAGCTTTTACAGCCATGAGGAATTCTTAGCCTGTAAAGCTGACTGAACGTTATTGGCAAGGGCGATATATTGTATAATTTTTTTACATTCAATTTATTTTCATATAAGTTTTTAATTTGAGTTTACATTTTTCTGAACTCTTAGTTACTTATAAGTACTTACCTACGTACATACATTATGTAAATTTATTATGTATGTAAGTAAAACAAGTTCTTTTTTTTGGTGTAAAATTAAATATTTTTGTATAGTAGGTACCTATTGTATAGAAATGTGATATTGATAATGATAATACAAATCTATTCAATAAAAATAAACAGACTAGGAATAGGCAGTTACCTAATCCCTGTTCATTACCACTCAGCGATGGTAAAACTCAAGTCCATTTTCTATTTTCGAGACTTGCGTAAACCCATGCGTGACTATTACATTTGACCTGATTACGAGAAAGAATGGTTCGCCTGCTTTATTGTATTTTTCCCCAGATATGAGATATGGTGGCCATAAACCGCTCTGAAGTTATATTGTCGGGTTCCGGTTAAGGCGCTCACTTTGGATACGAATTTGTTCGTACGTAAAGGTTAAATTACATCCAAAGTTGAACACAAATTCTTTAGAATGTATTACGTTAATATGATAGAACATCCTATATATCGTTCATTTTGACCGTTCATTTTTGTCTTTTAAACATTGGAATATATCCAGCGTTCTTCCTTATGCTTATACAAAAATAAACGGAATAGAAAAAATTAAAACCAGTATATACAATCGAGCTAACTGCAGACCGTTCAAAAAAGTCTAAAGGTTGCATGCAATCGAAGTTCATCATCAGGTACAATGTATATTCGTAGTTAGTAAAGTTAGTACCTAATGTTAGTAAAGTTAGTACCTAAAGTTAGTAATGTTAGTATGAAATTCATTTGCTTCGATGATCTATGTTTAATTGTAGATTAACTTAAGATCAAATAAAAATAATAATTAAGTAAAACTGAATAAAATGGATCGTATGTAAAATATAGCCCAAGCTCAATATTAAAAAATGTTGTACCAGAATTTTAATAGAAGTTAAGGACAAATTCTTAAATTTAATAGAATAACCAAAACGCGTTTTTGAAAAAACATGGTTCTAAAAATTAGGTACAATCATGCGGGTAACCGGTTTTTGGATGAACTGGTTTTACCGGTTTACATGCTCTATAACTTACGAATAATCAAACGCATTCTAAGCGCTCCCATCCATAGTCCTTGGAAAGTCGGGATCATTCGTGCGTAATCATACGTTTTCACACGAATCAAATTCGCACGAAAACGTATGAAAAATGAGCAAAGTCTTAGGATTCCGGAATTGAGTTAAGTTTTTCTGCTCTTCGTAAGTAAGGGAAGATATCAGTGCATTTTCGGTGAAGAGCGGATAGGATATTTTTCAAAGGAAATATTGAATACTCTTAAAGATTATATATATATATTTCTATATATTATACGTTAAACTTTTACTATATAATATGTAATGTGTATATAATATGGGACAAAAGTTCGTACGATCTGCAAATATTTTTGTGAGTTCTGGGTGTTGGCATAGAATAGATAAAGTTAACTTATGTATAATAAAAATGTCTATCTATACATTGTATTGTATCAAGTATATCAGTCACAAAAAATCAGTAACAAAAGCTCTGCCTAGCTTGCGGCTAGATATTGTCATGTGTGGGTTGTAAAGCATTATTTATTTATTACTATAACTAGCGACCCGCCCCGGCTTCGCACGGTTTAACTATACGTATAAACCTTCCTCTTGAATCACTCTTTCTATTAAAAAAAACCGCATCAAAATCCGTTGCGTAGTTTTAAAGATTTAAGCAAACATAGGGACAGAGAAAGCGACTTTGTTTTCTACTATGTAGTTAATGATAGTGAAGTGATAATATTAGGTTCTAGTTTGATCCTAAAGTTTGAATTTCTGAGAGGCTTCAAAGTTTAAACATATCATAATCACCATAATCCAAACTTAACCTCTTTGGATTAAATCGCACCCTTTGACTTTCTTGGCGTACTATAGCTAGAATTGACTATCTATTATTTAATTTACTAATTACTAAGAATCCCCGATCCTACTACTATTATAAAGGCGATAGTTTGTAAGTATGGATGTTTGTTACTCTTTCACGCAAAAACTTCTGAACAGATGTGGATGAAATTTGGCATAGAGATAGATTATAGTTTGGAATAACACTATATTACTAGGCTATATTTTATCCAGGAATTCCCACGGGAAGGAATTCCCAATTACGCGGGTGAAATCGCGAGGCGCTGCTTGTATTAGATAAAAACATGGTTAAGTTTTGAACTAGCAAGGTTTATGAACGATTTAACTTTTATAAAGTTTTCCACCTCAACTTAACTTTTAAGTCGTTTTCTTTTAAGCGAAATCAGTTTGTATAGCAAAACTTTGGTATTGCAAGCCTTATATTTACAAAATAAGTTGTTTTCTTTGAAACACTTTCTGAAGAGAAATAAAATATAATAAATAAATAATGCTGGACAATCCATATAGCATCATCAATACTCGCTCCAACACATTATTTACAGTAGGTACCTACATATTTGCAGTACTAACTACGCTCAGAATAGGTTTTTGATCAGAGCTTGCAAAACGCATAATGTTCGTTACCACCACATATTTAATTGCAAACCAAACTGTATTTGTCAAATGTTCAAAAAGTAGATACATAGGTAATTAAATTTATATATTATAAAATGTCCATCATACTCGTATATTAAATGTCATTTAAATTAAGTAGATTCAGCCTTTACTTTTTCATTTATTTAGAGCATTATCATTTAATTAGAACTTTGTATGTGATTTTAAATTAATAAATAAATCATCTAGCCTCAAGCTAACGCCCGTAGCACACCTCCGCTGCGAAACCATAACAGCGGAACCGCATTAATTTCGCTGTGTTTTGTCCGGTATGTAGGAGAAGCGGAACTGCCACGGAACTGCCTGTTCTAACGCATAGATTTAACTATGTTCTATCTCTTTCCCCGCGCGGTTTCGTCGATAATACTCCCGAAGGACGCCAGCCACACTACCGCGCTCCGGCCGCCATTTTGTTGCGGTGCCGCGTTGTTTTCGCACGTGTTGTGAAAATCGACAAAAATTAAAAGTGAAACTACAATTTTTTCATAAAATGGACGTCGATTTCACAGAAAAAATAATTCAAGAGGTCAGAAATAGACCTATTCTTTATTTATTAAATCATACGGATTATATATACAGCAGTTTCGCAACTGAAGTTTCGCAGCGGAGGTGTGCTACGGGCCTAAGTAGAGCTTGTGTTATGGGTTGGTGTTTTTAAAAACATCAAAATATAGCAAAATATCTATGAATTTCATGGAACTCATTCTATACATACTATATCTATTTGTAGCTTTTAGGTAGCTTATTTAGTTTATATGGTGATGGTTACTTTTAATTTATTTTAGTACATTTCAATGATATGTCTTGAGCTACAAATGACGAATCTTACACGACGACTATTTCTTTTATTTTACTCAATAATTATTTAATAGAAGCAACACAAACAGATGGATAACATTAGATATTTTGTAGACAATATAAGTTTGAAAGTTGATGAAAGTTAATTAATTAATGTTGTGCTTTGTTCAAATAATTCCTACAAGGAAACTTTTGTAGAAGTTTGTTACAGAAGAAGTGAAACTTTGTTTGAGTGAATCAAACAATGGAATAAAAATTTTCCATACAAACCTTTACCACCTTATTTAAGCCCCTCACAGAAATCTTTGTGTATTTAAACAAATATCCCAATTTTAATACCCTATGTGTTATTCTAGGTCCTAAACTATTATACATACCAAATTCCATTTAAAAAACTTAAGTAGTTACGGAGATTACTTATAACAAACATTCACACAGACTTTCCAATTTATCATAATATGTAGTAAGACAGTAGTAAAATTTAATTCTACGTCGTCGAAGTCGCGGGATACCTATAATACACTGGTATTAGATATATATTATAGGTACAATACATACAATACATTTGTGACGAGTTTTGTATAACAAAAGTCGACACAAAGGTTACCCTAAATAATCATGTAGGGACCCTAAATTGTAACGTCTTCAAAACTTGACTCTAAATTACAACAAAACAACAATGTTTGAAGTGTCAAAACAACAAGACAACAAATCTCAGAGGACATCGAATAGGCGGATCTTGACTGTTTTGAATGTGTTTAGAACTCGGAAATTGTGCCTAAAGTACATAAAGTTGTTGGTATAGTTTGGTATAACAAGGAGGGTACTTTAGAGTTGAAAATCCTTTGTTTTAATTAGTTTGGTGCAAAGGGTGCTTAGGGTTTCTACACTGGCCTGCAAAATTAAATATCACACTTTTAATTTTTTTTCAAAACTAGAGATATGAAAAAACGTTCTAAAACACGTTTTTAAATATACTAAAATATACATAACTAATACACTGATAACACTGATAACTAATACACAGTAACTAATACTCTGTTATTAGGTACATTGTAAGACTAGCTATCACACTTTTAAAATTAATTTTTTTCGTAAATATAGAAGTTAGAGATTTCAAAAACGTTTCATAGAATATTTTATCAGCTCTTCTTGAAACAATAGTAATATTTACATTAGTAAAAATACACTGATACATACACTAACACACTGATAATATTCCCTAAAGTCGGCTCCGAAACTTTTTCTTCTTCTTCCGGACCTTATCCCACGCTAAGTGGGGTCGGCACAACATGAATTCTTCTACCATTCTGCTCTGTTTTTCGTCATCTCCTTATTCACACCTTTCTTAAGCATATCCTCTTTCACACAATCCATCCATCTTTTCTGCGGTCTTCCTCTCCCCTTATATCCCTCCACATTCAAAGTCGGCTCCGAAACATCGTGTTCAATATGCCAAACTGACTCAAAGCTGTAATCAGAGCTCGAGAAAGTAACACTATACCAGTTATTAAAAATTAAAAAACATGTAAAACATAAATATAAAATGTTCATTGACTTTTGGACACTAAGCTAAAAATGACTATTATTTAGTTCTTTTTTTTTATTAAAATTGTCACTAATGTAGCTTTAATTTCCGAGAAAGCTTAAAAATAAAACGTTTTCATTTTGAATCTCTACTTTAAACTTGAGTTTAAAAAGAGATGAAATTTTAAAAGTGTGATCTTAGTTTTGCAAGCCAGTTTAGTTCGTTACACTCTGCCGTCTCTTTTTTAGATGAAAACCTACTTGAATCAGCGTACTGACTAACGAGCAAGTTGAAAAAGAAAAATCTGTCGACCTTTCAACTTCAATCACTCGGTAAGGCTACCAGGTTATTGACTAATTTCATAATAGCTGAATGTTCTTCATTTGGCTGTATTATTTCTTTATGTGTTAAGTTCATGGGTTTCATTGATTGGTTAAAAATATTACTTATTACAAGTGTAATTGTATGTAGCTTTAAAACATAAGGTAAACAAAGATGTAAGGTACCTATACAAAGAACTTAGACATGTTAAACGTTAACTATATAAAATTGGTGATTTTTTTATAATATCGTAACATCATCATAATAAGATAAAGAATTTTTCGCCGTGTTTTTTCCTCGATTCCTCAATTGTTTAAAAACATTTTGTCTTTATACAAAATTAATAAAAGTATTATTGCTATAACTTGACGTAGGTATTATTTATTACAAATAAACTATTTTTTTATTGCTCTTTTGCTGTGGACTTTTAGTACCGTAAGGAATTTTATGTTTAAAAGTCTCCAATATGAAATTCCATGTCATAGAATGCGTCTTCAAAGTCCAATAACTTGGTAAAAAATATTATGTATCAACTTCATAGAAATTCTATTAAATGTGAAGTATTTAATGTTTTTTAACCTTTCAGAGTAAAATAGTAAAAGGCATTCTTTGAAAATCGTTTTTCTCACAGAATTTATTTTTGTATTAAATAAAATAAAAATAAAAATCATTTATGCAGCACACGACTCATATAGGGAAAAAGTTACAAAAAGGTATTGGTGATCGGAATGCGCTGATAATTTCTATTCGGTTAAGATTTGGGTCAATGAATCAGCATTGCCATTCAATTTAGCAATACTGCCAGCATATTGGGCACTCTGCCTTCTTGTAAAGACTAATTTTTTTAGAAATTTTAAATATAAATGTAAATACTCGTTGTGATTTGACTGTGTCTATTCAAAAAAATAACTTGGTGTACCTATTAAATAGTTTTTTTTATAAAAATCATCAAATCAATAAAATGCAAACAAATTAATAAAGATTGGAATACATGAGAAACATCAGATTTCAAATAAAGAATCAACAAAATCAGTTCCTAGAACAAAATTCTGACACATAAAAAACATGTCATTCCTTCTGTCATTTAAAAATAATATGTCATTCAAAAGCAGACAACATTAATAAGCCTTGTAAAGAAGCGAGCTTGAGCTAGTCATAAATAATTCAGTATACGTACCCAAGTCAAGACAATTATCTTTTTATTTATCAAAAACTCACGGCTGAAGCGAATCATAACCCAAAATTGCTTTGCAAGCTTAATATTATGTATACTTACATCTTCATATTCTATAAGTAGAAAACACATAATTCCCAACTAGCACGTTGGCGTTAAAATAACCTGTATATTATACTTATATCGGTTCCAATCGAGTATCTTAGTGTTAAAAATACCTGTAACAATGGAGTTAGAGCATGCTCTAACTCACATATAACCACGAAAGAGGCCCACGATTTTGCAGGTAAAGGTGTTATAAAGCCTGTATAAGGGTGGTATAAGGGTGTTAAGTACCTGCACAAGAGTGTTTATTCATTCTCAGCTAATACCTTAACCGGTATAAATGTCTTGTAGATGAGTTGGTTAATACTATAGGTGTTAGAATCATTTCGGTTAAGAATGAAATATCACCTAACATATTACAAGACCTATTAAAAATACTTGTTTGACACTTAATCGCTTAGTAGTTACCTAGAATAATCTCAAGCGTAGGTATTTTGTATCTTACGACGGGAAGTCTATGAACTTTGTTACTTAATAAAATTATGTGACTATCAGTGAATGGCGTAAAAGAATATACAAATACTAAGGAGTTAAAGTTTTCATTGTGAAGTGAACATAATCTGCACCGGTAATTTTACTGTAAATGTATACCATGTTTCTCATCTCAATTTTAACGCGCCCTGGATTAAATTAAGATTTTAAATAAAAATTATGAAGAATAATTAAGAAATTTCAAATTTTTATTTTTTTATTTTTTTACTTATTAGCCAGTAGCATGTTAAATTAAGTGGTTTCAGTAGAATGACAGAAGTTACATAAATAATGAAGTATTTTGTTGTCAAATATTGAATAACCTATTCAATATCTTTGACCAAAACAATGGCGACCGAACATTAAAGCTTTATGTCTTTGTTTAAGTGTTCTATTACACATTTCGAGATACAACATCTTTAGTCAAGAATGTTGTCAGTCTTTAGTACTCTTTACAGTGTATTAATAGTCTTAAGTAACTACAATTACTATAGCCAAGACAATACTACCGGCTAAGCATAAAATGAACTGCATAAATGAGTTGCTCAGAACTTTAAATTTTATACTCTTGACAAACTCTGTTTTAAAAGTAATGTCTGCACCTTATAATCAATATAACACCAAAATACTTATAAGGCACTTTACGGAAAAAACTAAACAACAATAAGTGTTAACGAGAGTCAGCGAGCACCGTTGCATAGATTTGGGTGTTACAAACAGGTTAAACCTATAACATCTTAAGTATACTTGTTGCAGTTAGCGCTATTGTAACTCTAAAAGTTGTTTAACGTCGTTCAGTATAATACTACTAACACTTTTCGAGCTCAATTTATATTTTAACTACCTTATAAAGTTTATAGTTACAAATGAGATCATTATTACTCCGTTAAACAGTTAAAAGTAATAATAATACCTGTAACTGACACCAAAATGTTAGTTGGGATTCTTATTGTTTAAGGCGCAAACACGAGCCAAAGTAGCGCCACCACTTATTATATCATTCCGAATTTACAAAATTCACTCGTACAGTTTGTTAAACCTACCATAAGCTTTTTTTAATGCATCTGTAGTAGTTTTATCGAGATACGAAGTTGCCTTTGGTGGCCACCAAACTCTGTTTTCGTATCTCTTCCTAAAATAGACAAAATTACTATTACACATGCATTAAAAAAAGCTTTAGGTAGAGAAAAGAGCGTTTTAGGTTTGCCTCGTCCAATATCACCATGCCATTATCACCACGCTTGGCAGATTTGGATTTCTGATCGCATTATAGTACTTAAGAAATATACACAGAAACACAGGCTCCTGACCTTCTTCTCAAAGCAAACAAATTTATATTTTTTTAAGTCCATTACTTTAAAACAAACTTATTTCATTGTACAATCTAATAAAGTAATACAATCTAAATAAAGTCTAATACTGACTGCACTTGTTCAGCGCGTATATAAAAGTTTATCCTTCGATAGCTACTAAACTTCTAGTAATAAAAAAGTGATTTTTAAGTTAAATGCAATTTAATGTTAACCTATTTGAAATAGTGAAACACCGTTCTACGCAACTTTAAATAAATGAATTTAAATTATATTTTATACATTTGTTTGTAACATTTTCAACTTTATAAAAAATCTATATAATACAATTCTAAGTTTGATTTAAGCACTTTTTATCGTCTGAAACACAGGACTACCTAGTTCAGGCAAAATTGTTATATTAGCCATTGTCAGATAGTAAGAGTTCTTCTTTATCTTTCTTTATTTTTATTGTTCAATAAGTTTTTATATTAAAAATGTATTTGATGTAGGTAATATTTATATTCTTTACGGTTCCCTTACTTAGCTATTACAACATCAGCCATATTGTGGTTTAAGGATTGACCCCTCTAGGTCAATCCTATACCGCGATGTCACGTGAAAAATTCATGTTCAAATTAGCAAAATGCTCCAATGACCGAATGATAAACATAAAGCTGAACGAATGAAAGAATGATTGATATGAAATTTTTCATTCTGAATATTCGCAGCTAAACCGACACAGATAAGGTTCATTTTCAAATGCTGAGGAAGGCTTATCTGGGATAATAGACCGTGACTTAGGGTTGTCACGGTTATCGCATTAGAAACACATTTGGTTGGATTTGAATGGAGTAATATGAGTAAATGTAATGCTTTGAATAGGGTTGTCACGTGTAGACAAGATTATCGTGTTAGGAAATTTACAAAGAAAATCATTATTGGAGATAAGCCGTTGGTATTTAATTTCATTTTAATAGAAGAGGTAAACAAAGCGAATACATTTCATGTTTTTAAATGGGGTGTTTGTAGTATATAGTTTACATTTTTATAGACAATGTCTAGTTTACTTTAAAAACTGCATTCATTCACTTAAATATTTTTAAGCAATTAGGAAAACATAGTTAAATAATAGTTCAACTTCAATTTACAATGTGAATTTAAATATAATAATTATAAAGGTAATGAGCGCGTTCATTAAATTTATAGAAGCAAATGAGCATGTTAATATTATTTTTCTGTTTTCAGTTTTGTATAATCAATGTTTCTTTAGCAGTCTCAAATTAATAAATAATTTTTTTTAATTTTTAAATACAGCTTAAATCTGAAGATTGAAAATATATTTTGGGAAAATAACCAAGAATTTTGTTACAGCTTTTTTTATGGGGTAATTATTAAAATAACCATCAAACATATAGCCAAAGAAAGCCATTACTCATAAACTTTTCAAATTTACCTGAATTCGTTTTGAGCGTGTCATTAAGTAAATGCCAGCCAGCCCTAGGATTTATTGCAAAACTTCGGTTTCTAGCGTAGTTTAGTAAGAATATATTTTTATTTGGGTTTATTGACAACTTCTGTGGTATAGAAGTGATTTCATACCTATATTTCGATTCATCTATCTATAGGAACAAAAAATAACACTTTGATATTTTCAACATGGGATCATAATACAAAAAAAATGAAAAAAAAATGTTGGACGGACAATCCAGAGAGCATTATCGAGGTTGTGTTATGGGTACTAGATGTCCGATATACTTAAAACAATACGTTACATACATAATAATTATACATTTTGATTACACATAGAACACCCAGAACCCCAAAACAAATATTTGCAAAACGTACAAACTTCAACCTGCGTCGCAGGTGGACAATCGCCCGCCACGTCACATCGGTCGTCAAATTTGTTTAGGTGGTAGTGAGTAGGGGTTTGATTGATGGATAAAAAACAGCTAAACAAATCAAAACTCAACTGAAAACAAAATAAAATAATTAATCGAACCCGGTACCTCCCGCACTGTGTAGGTTGACATCGCTTACCATAGTTACCATGCCACTGAGGTCGCCAAACAATTTTCGGGGGAAAATATTTTCATTCTTGCTTTTCTCTTAATCATCATAATTTTGCCAAGTGAATAAGTAGGTTAGGTAGTACTTTATATTATTAAGTTTTAAATTTTTTAGTACAACCAGACCGAATTGTGTCCATAAAGACGAATAGCAGTTTACGGCACATAAAGAGGAAACTGCTATTTTATTGACCAGACTTCGAATATTTCACAAAAAGCTTTCAGGATTGATTGATTGAACTCAAATAAGTAAATTTGAGTTTTATTGGTGCTACAAACAATGCTTAAAACGTCTTAAATTTATTAAATAAGAAGGTCCCTATCATTTATGATTTAAATAATTAAAACAAGCTCTATGCAGATTATTTAGCGGATATTCAATCATGTTTTTTTGATTGTATGAGGTAATTTCAAAATCCCAATGAAGGTTCGACTTGTGCACGAGAAAGTCTAGCCTTTTTTATTTTTTCATATAGGTACCCAAGTTCATCTATACAAATAATAAATAAATAGTATAAATAATAGATCATGCATTCGTAAAAAAAATGAGAAATCTCTTTTGACAAGGGTCGAAAAAGTTTTTTGTTTCTATCTAAACTCGTTGGCAAAAATGTCTGACCTTTTGACTAACTTTCCTCATATATCCCTCCGTAGCTTGTACAAAGTTTTTGCTTAAGATACGAGACACTTGGATATCAATTTACCTTTTGTACCTATGTTACTACATAGGTACAAAAGGTAAATTGATTTCCAAGTTTAAATAGTGTTGTCTTCACAACTTGGAATCGGAACAGGTATTAGAGTACCTATTTAATTACCTATTATTTTTATTTCTTCGTTTATTTATTGTCATTTGAATTTTGTATAAGTTAATTTACAATTTAGTAGTAGTAGTAAAATAATATTGTCCGATAGTTTGTCGAATCAGTTGGACACATGTTAAACTTATTTATTTCAAGACCTTTTGTTAGTTGCAATGTAATGTGCTTATGAGAAATAAATGATTGCAAAAAGTAGTTTCTATCCATTCGTATGAACTTATAATCAATCCAGTACAAGAACTTGGTCATAACTTTATTTTAATGTAAACAAATAAATTTATATAAATAATATATATTAAATTTTATTATTTAACACAGTCTATAAAGTGGATCTTAAGTAGTTAACTTGTCTAGTCAGTAAACTGGGGTATAGGAACGCTAAGTTAATAAGTGAGGTGTCATCTGCAAAACTGTTGCTAGCGACCTAGTTACGGTTATCTCAGACAAGCGTTTCGCAAAGATATAATTAAATAATCTTAGAAGTTATTTACATACTCAATAAATATGCTTTCTTTATTAACTATGGGCATAAGTTAATTAATTTCTTAATTACTATCGGGTCAATTACTTTATTAATTACTAGCGACCCGCCCCGGCTTCCCACGCATTTATTATAATTATAAACCTTCCTCTTGAATCACTTTATCTATTTAAAAAAACGCATCAAAATCCGTTGCGTAAATTAAAGGTTTGAGCATACAAAGGGACATAGGGAAATAGGGACAGAGAAAGCAACGTTGTTTTTTATACTATGTAGTGATAGTGATGGTGATAAATGTGTTTCAATATCCATATTCCACATTCCTCATTTAATACAATTTTATTACTTATTAGAACTTGCGGCTGAGCAACAACGGCAACGGATTTAGGTTTTATTTAATATTTTTAATAAGAGACAGCTTAATATACAATATTTACCAATAAACTAATACCCATCTGACAAAATACTTTTCGGAATAAAAACTTTGTCTACTATTTACAAAACAGAAATTCAAATATTGATCAACGAAATAGAAAAACATGTATTCATGTGTTCAATTTTCTCTCGTATGTATTTTTTTATCCCTGCGAGTGAAGCAGCAGGTGCCTAATTTTCTTCATCGTTTCAGTACAGCTTCATAGTAAATGGAGACATTACCCACATGAAGGTTCTTAAATAACATGTATAAAAATACTTTAGGTTACTTTTTTTTTAATTAGATATAAGTAAGCTTTTTATATGTATTTTCTTTTTAGTACAATAAAGTGTTCATTCATTCATTCATTTTAGGTACAGATACCTTTCTATTCAGTGGTACTGATTAAAATTGTAGGACACAAACACTTTAGGCATCGTCGCATAAAACCACGATACGACGTTCAACGTTCAAAGTATTCTAATACATTTCCTTGATGGAATAGTGGATTTAAGAAAATTGATCAAAATTTCTTCATTCAGGTCGTTCACCTCTCCTTATTATTGGTACCTTTGTGGTAATTTCTACCATGTATTTCATCTATTTGTGACTAAAAAAACTAATACATAATATTTCAAATTTTAAACACTCTTACAATCAACCTTTTAAACGTCAAAGTTTGTAAATAATATGTGTATGTATGATAACACGAATAAAAATACCAAAACTGGATAAATTTTATTATTGGTCTGGAATTATGAACGCAAACTCAGAACCCAGAATAACATCATAATGCTATTTTTAGTCCCGAATGAAAGAAGTTGTGTGATATATAGAATAATCTAAAAGCTTTGTATTATGCCGAAAAAATTGAAGACACAGGCCGAAATTAGTTTCACCATATGCCGTTCGCATTAGCATGGCAAAGGTTTGTGGCTGGTCACTGGAGGGCACTTAGCAAACAATGCTACTCAGGAACTTTCCTCTACGCACTTTGCAAAGTAGTCTAAGGTTAACCACGCCCTAAAAACTTGTGGATTTTGAACTACTGTTGTGATATGATAGTGCTACTTTTGTTTGATGGTTCAGATTATACTACTACTAACTAAAGAATAGTTTGTGGTTTAAGGATTAAAATTTTAAGCTTCTATCTAATAATGCTGGACAATCCAAAATAATAATCAAAAGCATACAACTTGGATGATAAATTGATTTTGACTAAGGTACTTCTTATTTACGAAATATTAATTTGATAAGCAAATCAAATCAATTACCAAAAAATTGATATTTCAATAAAATAAACAAATTATATTTTGAGTGACATTGATTGATTGAAGATTGTCAATATCTGTGGCGCAGTGAAAAATACCGCCTGCGACGCAGGAGGTTGCGTGTTCGATTCCCGCCTCGGAACAAATGTCTGTAAGAACTGCAATGATTGATATTTTTTCCCGGTCGTCTGAGTGTTTTCTATGAATACTTAAAAAATATATGTAGTTGAAAACTGACTAAGTACACATATTTTTTAACTTACTTATGAAGCTTTATTTGATCGTTCTTTCGTAATTTAATAATTTTCTAAGAGGTTTTTCTGAAGGTTTAAAATGCATCTTTAAGCAAGTTTTTTAGGTTTCATATGTGAGGACATTTAAATGGTCAAGAGTTATTTTTTTAAATAAATATCCTGTGTGTAGGTACAACTTTTTGTTCTCCGAATGAACCAAAATAAAATAAATTATATAACATACATAAAAAGCTAAAACAAAAACCCTTAAAATAAGAATTTTACCTGCCTATTCCATAAAAATATAGCATCGGAAGCCACGCTCTCAAACTAAGCCTACCCTCACTTTGTTATTCGAAAAATAAAAATTCCATTCCATAACTGCTCAGAATAATTGATTGACCTTATAAACTAACCTTTTTAGTAGAATTGAAAAAGCTCTGTCTGTTATACAGGATGAAGCAAAAAGTAAGGACCAAACTAAAGAAGGGATCAAATCCGATCATAGTTTATAAGAAATTTTAAAAGTTGGTTTTATTTTCATGGCAGGCTGTTGCGCCTGAAATATAGCCCTCCTAGGTCATGTTGTCATACGTAAAAACAGTCCTAAGTTTACATTTTTTTAAACTATCGTATTCAAAGGACTGGTTTAACCAATAAAGACTTTTTTGATATAACATTACATTATTTCAAGGTTTTTTCCTTAAAAAGCTTATAGTGTGGCATAAGTTTAGTTAATTAAACCATACGTTGGTTACCCGAAGTTTAAATAATTAAAAAAACATTCTATCTATGATTTTAAGAGCGTTTGGAAATGTCCCAATTTGTTTTGTTTTTGTTATACCCATTGTTTTTAAAACGCTTGTTCTACTTTACTGCACTACATAAAAAGGAAACAGGTACGTTGTAACAAGCGTAACAACGTACGTTGTGTACGTTGATAAGCCATCTGTTTTCTATCTGATGCATCTGTCAACTGTCATGCAGCCTATCCTACCCTTTCTAAACCCTCGTTTCAGCAGGCAAGTATAATCACAGCCAAAATCGCCTACGATTCATTGTGTAACTCAAATCCTTGACGTATCTGGTCCATTGTCAACGCATCCGAAACAATGCCAATCTGCAAAGCGGAAGACAACAATTTTCATCGCGATTGTACGAGCAATTTCCGGACCAATCTGTGCTTTAATGGGAACACAATAGGATCTGTTCTCGTTATTTCGATGGGTAGGTACACCTATCTACTAAACGTGTTGGTATGTATGAAGCTGCGAAGAGATTTACTCGTAGTTATCCAGCCAGTGCAGTTAGGCGCAAAATGTTTTGGGAAGGGATTTGAAAGATAAACGAGCCTTCAACAACAGCGTTTGGTATAACAGATATGACAGCTTGTGCACTAGCAAAACTGGGTTTTTTAGAGTTTTACATTTACTAACTATTTTAAATTCTTTGGTTTCTGTACATGGATTTGCTAAAAAATTTAAAACCCAGTTGATTGGTTCGATAATCAGCGTTCGTGCACCATTAATTGCTATGTCAATTGATTTGCGATTTGATCAGAATTATTTAAGAAACTGGCTGTTAGTTACTAAAACAGCCCGCCGATAGCTTGATGGCTGTCGGCGTTAGCGACTTCCAAATTGACAAAACTCTGTCGCCGGGTAGCAGTGTCGCCGACATCTACCCGGTTAGCTTAGTCGGCGACATTGGCAGGTTTAGTATGCAAATTTCTTAATACTAAGATTAACATATTAAAAACAAACATGCCGCCAAAAATCTATCATTAAATAAATAATAATAAATATGCTGGACAATCCACACAGCACCATGTAGCCCCAAAGTAAGCTACTCGAAGCTTGTGTTATGGGTACTAGATAACTGATATATTAATACATTATATACATAGATAGATATTTTTTTATACATAGAAACACCCAGACCAACAAATTTCTGCAGATCGTGCACAAATTTGTTTTGAGGCGGGAATCAAACCCGCAAAAAACGGACCTTTGCCCACAGCGCCACATCGGTCGTCAAAAATAATTTTTCATATAGGTATAAAAAACAAGGTAAAATACCTTATTTAATATTTTTATTGTCCAACAGTGGACTAATATAGGTTCATGAAGATGATGATGACTAAAGGTATGAATAATAGAAAATAAACGTGTGTATTCTAACACTGTGTCAGCTCAGAGAAATAGACAGACAGCAGAATTTATTATTTACAATTATGTACTCCTCTCTTACCCTTAGGATATGAGGCAACTACGTAAATTTTGAATGCTGTCTTCAGATCTGAAATTAGAGATATTCTCACGAGCTGGATATAAAGGTACGGACAGACTTGCTTATTAAGGTATGGACAGACGCGCTCAAAAAAGCGTGCTTTTAAGCTTGCTCAAAGTTAGCATGCTCATGCAACTGTTCACATTTGCCAGCAATAAGCATGCTTTCTTGAAACATACTCATAAATGAGCACTTGCTCAATAAAAGCATGATTTCCTGCTAGTAATGAGGACGTCTGTCCATACCTTTACTAGCACGAAAGCATGCTTTTATTGAGCATATGCTCATTAGTAGCACGTGTGTAATGGAATGAGCATGCTGATTTAGAGCGTGCTCAAAAATCAACCGACGTTTCATTTTCGAGCATGCTACCTGAGGCGCGGGTAGAAGAGGGCGTGCTCCGAGCGCGTCTGAACAGTTTTGCAGCATGCTTATATATGAATATGCTTAAAACAAGCATGCTTATTGCTGGCAAATGTGAACAGTTGCATGAGCATGCTTACTTTAAGCATGTATAAAAGCACGCTTTTTTAGAGCACGTCTGTCCGTACCTTAAATAGAAAACACATTATGTATCTGAATTATACCCCTATGCTACCCTTGTCTTGTGGTTTAGTTGGATAAAGTATGGATACATTCCACCTCCAGAGACATTCCACTAGGGATCGTTGTGTAAGATTTTTTTTAACTATTATTTTGGGTTGACAGGCCATTTTCCTTGTTAGTAATTTATTGTCATATCCTATGTCATAACTAAAAAAACATCACTACATAGTATAAAACAAAGTCGCTTTTTCTGTCCCTATTTCCCAATGTCCCTTTGACTGCTAAAATCTTTAAAACTTAGCAACGGATTTTGAATCAAAATCCGTTGAAAAAAAAACCGCATCAAAATTTTTGATGCGGTTTTTTTAATAGATAGAGTGATTCAAGAAAAAGGTTTAAACGTGTAGTAAAACCGTGCGAAGCCGGGGCGGATCGCTAGTAAAAACTAGTTTTTAAATTTCAGTAACTTTGATTATAAAATCGTATCAAATTAAAACACAATAAAACTGAGTGAAGTGAATGAGGAAGTCTAAGTGCTTATTTTGTAAGTCTAAAGAAATAAAGATTTTGATTTACTGATTTACGGTGTAGTAGGTATTTGAGAAAGTTTCCGTCTCAGCTTTATTTTGCAATGGGGCGTTTTCATATTCTTATTATTATAATTACTAGGCATTTATTCCATCTTTCGTCGTAAGCCTAAAATTATGCGATGGCGAGGAATTAACGAGCAAAGCGAGAATTTAAATTCTGTTTTCAATTTGTACCAAGGGAGCACTAATCAAAAAGTTAATGCATAACTTATGAGTTCGACTGTACCTGCCTACTTGCTTGCATTAAGGTTATCGCACATTTATTTATACACGGAATTTGACGACCGATGTGGCGCGGTGGGCGAAGGTCCGCCTGCGACGCAGGAGGTTGCGGGTTCGATTCCCGCCTCGGAACAAATTTGTGCACGATCTGCAGGAATTTTTTTCGTTGGTCTGGGTGTTTAATATGTATAATAAAAAATATCTATCTATGTATAGTATTAAATATATCAGTTATCTAGTACCCATAACACAAGCTTTGAGTAGCGTACTTTGGGGCTAGATGGTGCTGTGTGTGTGTGATTGTCCAGCATTATTTATATTTATTTATATATTTAATCGAAATCAAAGCTGGGACTACAACATTTTGATGGTTTTTTTAATCAAATATCTGAATACAGTGAAACTAATCACATCACACGAATAATGCAAATGTTTACTAACGCCATAACTTACGTGTAAGGATCGTGTTGGAAATTTACATGATATTTTTTTCTTCTACACTTTGATAAACTTATAAATATTTAGTATCGACACAGTGTTTTTTTTTTTATTCTGGACAGTCCTCACAGCATCATCTAGCCCCAAGCTAAGCAGAGCTTGTGTTATGGGTACTAGATGACTGATATACTGTAACGCTTTAAAAGTGAGCGGTGGTGGGGAAGAAGGAGGAAGGAGGAGGAGGAAGGACCTATAGTTGTGGAGAGGTTGGTATACAAATAAAAGTTTTAGAGTTACAATATAAACATAGTTTTATTTAAATTTTACATGAGGAAAGTATGGTAATGTTGGGCGCCTTAGGGTAAAGTAAAATTATTATCAGCGGTAGAGCTTAGAGTGAAGTAACAGGGGGAGGTAGCCTACATTCAACTTCTTAGCAACCAGATAATGAAGTAATCTACAGTTATTTAATTTATAGCACGGATGATGTTCAGCGAGTGGAGTAAGTAACAGAGGGTTCCGGATGGTTCCAGAGTGAGGTTAGTTTTGGGTCACAGCACAAGTAATAATTGAGACACGGGGACTAGGGTCCAGCCGTGTTACCAGTAAGCTAGCGCTGTCGGTCCAAAGGTCAGGCAGGCACAAAGGAAGGGACTTGCACTGAACCGCACCGAACAGCCTCCGAGCGGTCTCTCTCCGACCACTCTTCAAGGACAGCACATACAAAGATTTCACTCCCTCAGCTGGATCCTGCAGCCAGATAGCTGTAGGACAAAATAGATATATTATAGACAGAACGCGTACTATCTCTAGCGACACGTGGCGCTGAGAAAGTTATATAGAAATATACCTGATCGAGATCGAACACTCCTAACCGAAGGAGGAAGACGACACGGCCCCTTGCGAATTCCACGCGGGCAGGCAACTTCAACCACGGTACCCTGGATGCCACGAGGTCACACTGGGAGTCTGAATGCAGGATCCTGGAGTTTTACAGAAACAACGGACGGTTAGGTAGACCGCTGGCGAAACCACACACAGGCTGATGGCCAGAATACGTACCAGCTGAAGAGGTATCACGAGGATTCAAGGATTATGTAGGAATCCAACCAGCGAGGATCGTCGTAAAAAAGGAATGAGTCGACACCTAGGTATATGACAACGCGAGCAGACAGTAGAATAGACAGACGTCACTTTGGAGCTGTCATTGTCAACTCCAATTTGACAATGACAGACGCTAAGACGCAGAATGGCTCCGTGGACACAGAAATAAAATAAATCAAGAAAGGGGCCTTACAATACTTAAAACAATATATTAAATAGATAGATTTTTTTTATTATATATAGAAAACACCCAGAGCAACGGAACAAATTTCTGCAGATCGTACACAAATTTGTTCCGAGGCGGGAATCGAACCCGCAACCTCTCGCGTCGCAGGCGGACCTTCGCCCACCGCGCCACATTGGTCGTCATTAATTGAATGTTAATCCCCAAATAGGTTCTGAATTAAGTACACTCAGATCTAGGTACGTCTGAAGGGGAAAAAGACATGTCCAACTTATAACCCTCTTTTTTGTATAAATGTAAGTCTGGATATTTGTAACTCTTTCACGCAAAAACTGCAGATCGGCTGTGCTATTACGCTAAAACCGCCCATCCAAATTGATATTCTTGCGCCATTTCAATGGCCATCGCGCGCGTCCTTTCCATACAATTTCAAATTACGAAAGCCATTAAAAGGGCTTTCTTAGGTCAGTTTTGAAAAAAAATTGACTTATGAAACAAAACTGATATAAGAAAGCCCTTTTAATGGCCTTCGTAATTTGAAATCGTATGGAAAGGACACGCGCGATGGCCATTGAAATGGCGCAAGAATATCAATTTGGATGGGCGGTTTTAGCGTAATAGCACAGCGGGTTGAAAGGTTGAATAGACGTAGTTTTAGCCCTGGAATAAAACAGACTCCTTTTCGTCACATGAATCAGTTCCTATGGGATAGAAATAGCCTTTAAACCGTTTCCATAGAAACAAAGCTTCACTACATAGTATAGAACAAAATCGCTTTCTCTGTCCCTATGTACATATGCTTAAATCTTTAAAACTACGCAACGGATGCGGTTTTTTTGAATAGATAGAGCGAGATTCAAGAGGAAGGTTTATACGTATAAAAACCGTGCGAAGCCGGGGCGGGTCGCTAGTATATTATATTTGATTTGATTTACTTATCTGTAATGTTATATATAATAAAGTATTTTAAACAGAAATTAAACAAGTAATCGTAGTAAAATATTTGAAAATGCGGCTGGAAAATCCTAACAAATGAGAACATTTAAAATTTATGTTCCACGAGTGATTAATGTGGTTATCCTCGTACCTAATCCGTCATCTCCTAAAGTATTCCACACTACCTCAAATACCGTCTTAAGCCGTTTGTCCACCGCCGCCTTCACCGGACCGTCAACGAGAACGAGATTATTTCGGGCCGAGTTTAACCCATTTACGCCGATGACGTGACGGCGATCGTTTGTCCACCGCGTCGATATATCGCATATCGGTGGCTCAGTCCTACAGCTTTGTCGTGGGTGGTAGTCGCGTTTTCCTTTTTAATAGAATTAATAGCACAGTTAACTTAAGTAGTTCAAGCCGATCTACTCGAAACTCGGCGGCCAGGATGACGGTGCTCGGGTGACGGACTTGCGGTGGAAACGCGGCTATAGTAGTCTTTGTAGCAGTTCTTCGGCGCCGTCATCTCGTTCTCGTTGACGTCCCGGTGACGGCTGCGGTGGACAAACGGCCTAAAGGCTCATATACACTCGTCTGTTCTTAACAAGGTCCGGGCCTTCATTGCTCAGTAATTTGTGCAGAAGTGAGGTTTTCATTTCGGTAAATTATGCCTTAGGGGTAGCTTACATTATTACTAGCTGAAACGCGTAAGGATTATTATAAACCTACTTAATTAAATACATAATAGCTGGGTATTATTCGCTATTTTGATTGTAACTGGAATCTTTACTTTACTTAGGTGTAGCTTCAATGAGGCTGGTCTGTTTTTCTTACCTCAACAGCAAAAAAGGTTTATCTATAAAAAAAGAAGGTTTATCAATAAACCTTCCTGTTCATGATTTGTAACAATCTATACAAAGGTTAGTAAAAATTTAAGTTATCAACCGATAACTTAAATTTTTATATGCGAATACAGATTTCGGTGGCCATTGAGAGCCAGAGCATTTTTTATCCCAACCGAAACTTTATACATTCGTCTGCCCGGACCCCTGTACGTACAGTACAGACGTGTAAATACTAATATTTAACTGGACAATCCACTCAGCACCATCTAGCCCCAAAGTAAGCTAGCTACTCAAATCTTGTGTTATGGGTAATAGATAACTGTCTTTAAAATAGTATAAGATAATTTTATTATACATAGAAAACACCCAGACCAACGGTACCATTCTACAGATCGTACATAAATTTGTTCTGAGACAGGAATCGAAGCCGCAACCTCTTGCGTCGCTGGCGGACTCTAGCCCACTGCGTCACTGAGGTCGTCTGTACAAAACACTAGATCCGTATTAGTAAAATTTAGTATTTATCACTACATAGTATAAAACAAAGTCGCTTTCTCTGTCCCTATGTCCCCATATCCCTTTGAATGCTTAAATCTTTAAAACTACGCAACGGATTTTGAAGCGGTTTTTTTTAATATAGACTAAAGATTCTGTATAAAATTCGACCTTACCTTAATGAAGAACTTCGTATACAGTTGGTGGAATCACTTGTACTTTCAAAGCTTAACCACGCTGATACAGTTTACGGCCCAAGGCTGCTCGCGCGTACACAGTTACTAGTTCAACGGGTGCAAAACGCTTGCGCTAGGTTTTGTTCTAACGTCCCGCCGCCTTACCTCAATCACCACTTCATTCTTAAAAGGAAATTTAGACGAAAACTTTACCTAGCCTGTCTCTTATTTGACGTTATTAACCAGCACAAGCCAAAGTATTTGTACGAGAAGCTGTCATGGATCGCGTGCAAGCGCAGACGTAGGCATTGTTCTCAGCAGTTGGCAACCCCACAGCATAGATCCGCAGCTTTCCGTGGTAGCTTCCGATACGCATCTTCCAAGTGTTGGAATAATATACCACCACCTATTAGAAACCTTAAAAATAAATTTAATTTTAGGAAAAAGTTAAAAGCCTTTTTAATCGAAGAACAGAGAAAACTTGGCAACGTAAACATCAATAGCTCAATTTTATAAACATCTTACACTCCTACCTTCTCTGGGCTTCAAATTTGCTGAGGTATTCTGGACTGAGTACCTGCTTACTCTATCTTAATATTTAGTATTGTTTTGATGCGCAACCGGAAGCTCCCCTGAATCGTTACCATAATATTTTATTTACTAAGAACTTCACAGCTCTCTTGCACTTTAAATTTCACATTTTCTATCACCATTCATTCATCACTTATTGTTTTTTTTTTATATATTATGCTGACTATACTAACATATGTACTTTTTTACTTGCCCTAAAGAACTCATCTATTTATTGTTATAATTTTCTTCTTGTTTTAATTGTCACCAAATTGCCGTCCGTAACGTCAATTAATTAAGGCGCAAACAGTAGCTGAATGGTCATTTTTGGAGGCTATCTACTCATAGAGGAGTCAACTTTATGTGCTGAAAAAAATATATGACTTTAATTGACATTTTATCTATAAATGGAACGTACAAAAATGTTCTACGTGTTCATTTTCCCTGTGAAAAAAATTCACAAAGTTCAGCTGTTTCGGACTTTAAATTTGTATCTACTTCTAAACGACTTAGAATTTTGTACTTTTTTTTTCACCTAAATGTCGGCAAGAACTTTGTCTTCAATTGGTACGTACGATTTTGCGATGCGACGGTTTTTCACCTTGTAAATATTATTTTTCTAGTTTTCCGTAGGATTAGTGGGCGTAAGTGGTCGCGCGGGCGACGGGCGGCAGTGCCTCGCTGGCTGTTGTACGGGGAGGTTGTGCTTGTCTGCCTAGTGCTCGCACACCTTACTCGTCGAATTTATGTTTTTAATAATTGATTTTATTTGTTCTAAGTTGTGCGCGCATGGACGCTTTAGACGACCCATGTGGCGCGGTGGGCGAAGGTCCGCCTGCGACGCAGGAGGTTGCGGGTTCGATTCCCGCCTCGGAACAAATTTGTGCACGATCTGTAGGAATTTGTTTCGTTGGTCTGGGTGTTTAATATGTATACTAAAAAAATATATCTATCTATGTATATATTGTATTAAAAATATATTAGTTATCTAGTACCCATAACACAAGCTTTGAGTAGCTTACTTTGGGGCTAGATGGTGCTGTGTGGATTGTCCAGCATTATATTTATTTATTTATTTAGTTTAAATAGTTTGTAAAAATATAAGAAAACCGACTGTACATAAGCTGTACATCACCTGTACATAAATATTTATTTTTATCGCGCAAGGACGCTTTTAGTGCTAAGTTACTTTTATAATACCCTCGCCCTAAATATACTTTGACTGCTCAGTGTTGTTGTGTGTACGTGTAGGTGAATTATAAAGAAAATCAGTAAGCTCAAGAAGACCAGAGCTCTGAAAGCCCAAAAGTTGGTGGAAATAATGTAAGTATACCTAACTACTTCCTTCCTACCTACGTTTATTTTATTTCCCTAATTTTGTGCAATTGCTACTATTAGCAATATTAGATTTATCATGTATTTTTATAGGAGATCGAAGAAAAGGCTAATCCATCGGAAAGAAAATATTCAGACAATGGACGGTGAAAATGATGTCAAGTAAGGAACTACAAAGTTTATAATAGTATATTGGAAGTCTATGGTGTCCGCTTTCCATCGTCCAGCGTATATAGTACCAGGTAAAAATAAATGAACGAAGATGTAAGTAGGTATCTACCTAAATACCTACTTCTTATTTATCTACTACTCATTTATTACATATCTTATACTATTATTCATTTACAGATGTACAGTGACTGAGCAACTTGAAACTGAAGAGGAAATGCCAAGTATGCTAGAGGTAAAATATCCAGTACTTAGGACCTAGCTAATATTAGTAGTATGCTGTGATGTAATAAAATATGTAAGTATAACAATTATGTTCATGAATTTCATCAGAATTCTAGTATGGTACCTACACTTCGTGAAAAGGCAGCCGAGCAGACTGAAAGCTAATAAGTAAATACCTGTAGATACTTAGTCACAACGATTTATGTCTCTCCGAAGTGAGACACTAGTAGAGGATTCGATCCCGGTCTTTATTTTCAATCCCGGGATTTTGGGATTTGTGAAAGGCGATCCCGGGATCCGTAGACAGGTAAATAAAATCGAAGTAATATATGAAAATCAACTTTTATTTACTTTCAAAAACAACAAGTAAAAATCAATTAAAACCACAATTACTTCTTTTTTCAAATAATTAATAATATAATATAATTTTTTTTTATTCTACTTTTTTACGGTAGATGATATAAAATACTAATTTAAATAACCACATAATGGTAACGTCATCAGCAGTGATCGGATATTCAGGCGTTTATTTACCTAAACTTTGAGTGACGACAGAAATCAGAAATCAATATCTTTATTTCTTTAGGCTTACAAAATAAGCACTTAGACAAGTCAAATTTAATACTATAGGTACATAATTATCAAAATAATATAAAAAATAATGTGATAATTGATTTTCAGTTCGCCTCACTTTTTTGTCCACTAGTGGAGGAGGCGAAATAGAAACCACTAGCATGTGTATAACTTATGTGTCTAATACATGTTTGCCTTATAAATAATTCAATACTATTGTCGATGTGGAACTGAGCGACATCTGGCCAAGCACTAACGTCATTGATGTAATCATTTATGGAGTAAAGCCTTCTTGATAAGATTTAGTTTTATGTACTGTTTAAACCTACGAATAGAAAGTTCAGTTGCTTCAGATGGATGATTTTGAGTTGGGATTTCTCTAACATAGCGATGGGCGAGTCGAGTTGGCTGATTCGAATAACTCGAATAAGAGTCTAAACGAGTTGATTCGAATCGAGTTCATTCGCAACTCGAATCAACTCGCTTACCTACCTAACTACTAGAATGCGGATAACGAATGCGAGTTATGCGAATGCGAGTGCACGCGAGGTCGCGAGTCAGCGATTCGCCAACTCGAAACCGAAACTCGACTCTACTACGAATATTCATTTTGTTTTGATTGGTATTCCGTCGCCTAGCCGGTCACCGTCGGCACACCTCGGGTCGGTTCGGGCCGCCGCCGTCGACGCTCGAGCAAGGTTTGAGAGAGAAAGCAAGAGTGAATAAGAGAATAAAACTGCCATAATTACTAGGAGTCCGGAAAACTATTGATTTGGCTACTGCACTGCACTGGCGTACTGGATTTGGTTTTTACCAAGTTTGGGGTTTTTTAAAGTGAACATTTTATTGTATTTTCGCAATTAAGTAAAAATTGGGTAAATAAATAGCATCGGTAATAAGCCCCACAAGGTACTCGCATAACATCGTAATACTTATTTATAATGACTATAAATAACATGGAATCTATGATGATGATTTTAAATTACGTAATCTTATGTAACAACAATAACAAACACGCACAGCGGGGTGGCCGGCGAGTGGAGCAGTGGCAATCGGCAATGCAAGTGTAAACTCGAATCAAGAATAAGAATACGAATACGGTGCATTCGACTCGACTCGCCGATCCGTTTGGCTGCTGCTGCGAAGCGGATACCATCCGGTTGATGCGAGTCGAGTCAACTCTTGTTGCGATTCGAGTTAGCGGCCGAGTCAACTCGAGTTATCCGAGTTGGAATAAAATCAACTCGTAACATCGCTACTCTAACATTTGGTAACATGAATTTTATACATTTTGTTTTTTTAGCATTAAGTAAGAGGTTATTGGCGATAAACCAATTTAGTATTTATGAAAGCGAATTATTTATATCGTCATAATTATATTTATTTCTGTCTGCTCTAAAAATTAGTGATGTATCATCAGCAAATAAGACTATATCACAAAGATCTTTTGCTAGAAAGGGGAGATCATATACGTTTACTAAAAATAAAAAGGGACCTAATATTGAACCTTGGGGTACGCCTAATTCAATATTTGAGCCCGTAGATCTTTTTTTACCAACATCTACTTTATGAACTCTATCAGATAAATATGATTTCATAAGATCCAGAGCCTTTTTCTTAATTTCTTTATGTTTTAATTTCTCAATTAATGTACTATGATCAACACAGTCAAAAGCCTTAGAAAGGTCACAGAATACACCAATAGCGTTTTTGGCTTTATCCCAGGCCTTCAATATATGCCTTAATAGAACTGTACCAGCATCCGTTGCCGATCTACCCTTGGAGAAGCCAAATTGGTTTTCATGAAATAACCTATTAAGATTGAAGTGAGAGGTTAACTGGGTAAGAATATTTTTTTCAAAAACTTTACTCATTGCAGGAAGTATTGAAATCGGTCTGTAATTGGCCGGATCGGTGTGGCTACCAGATTTATAAAGAGGAACTAACTTACTATATTTCATGAGATCAGGAAAAATTCCTGCGTCGACACAGTTATTGAAAATATAGGCCAAACAAGGAATTTTTTCCTTAATAATTGAACTTAATACTTAGGTGGATAAACCCCAGAGATCCTCAGTATTTTTAATGTTAATTGATTTAAAGGTTTTCACTACATAATCAGCATTTACATAACTAAAGTTAAAGCTCTCATTACATTTAGCAACTGAAGGTTCTAAAAATTTAACAGTCATTGATGCTGATGATTTTAGAGACTGGGTAACAACTTTAGGAATAGTAGAAAAGAATGCATCAAAAGCATTGGCAATATCTTTATCATGTATAAGAATTGAATTATTAATTTTTAACCTTATTTCCTTATAACGTGGCTTTGATTTACCTGTTTCGTTATTTATTAGTCTCCATGTTGCTTTTACTTTATTAGATGATTTTATTATAATATTCTTTAAAAACAGGCATTTTGCTGTGTTGCAGACTTTCTTAAATGTTTTAGAATAGTTGGTTACATACAATACAATAGAAACGCAGGATCAAGTAACATAGTTTCTCGAGAAGCATAAAGGTCATATAGTATATTCCTACTTCTATAAATACCCGGAGTGGCCCAATCAATAAACTCGACCCTTTCTCTCACTGTGCATGTTTTAAGTTTGAATACTTCACTGTGTTCCTTGTGTATTACATTCAAAAGTTTGGAAAATAATTCATTGGGGTCATCAGAACAAGGTATATTTGATACTGTTAGTTCCACTCTACTTTGAAAATTCTTGATACGGTTCTCTGTTATTGGCCTGCAGGTATATTTTTCTACAATATTTTTATCATCATAGCTAAAATTAACACTTTGACCATAAGGGTCTGATTGGAAATGCCTAATTACTGCTTTGCTGGTTGGAGTTTGAATGCAGTAAATATTATCTAAACAGGTGGCAGATGTTTGGGTTACCCTAGTGGGATCATTAAAAAGATTTTGTAAACTAAAGCACTTGAATAAGTTAAGCAATCTGTCGGCGAGGGGATTTGCTAAAATATCTATATTAAAGTCGCCACAAACAATAAGATCCTTCCTACAAGTAAATACTTCCATAGTACATTCAAAAGCAACCTGATCTGCGTAAGGAGGGCGGTATACACACACAATGATATGTCGCTCCAGTTCCTCACAAGAAAGTTCAATAGTCCTCTCAATAGTGAGTTTTACAATATCTTTTCTTTCTTTACATTTAAGACTATTTTTTACTAAAATCAAAGAGCCACCACGTATTGCAGCTTTTCTTTTATATGAACTTACAACGACACGTTCTTTTATACGACACAACATGAATATTCGGGAATTCATATAAATTCCGAAGAATTCCAAAATGTTCTAGAATGTTATTTATTTCGTTGTAATCTTATTTATACATCAAATATAAAACACATTTATTCCGACTCGTTTTTCACTAAAATCGATATTTCCACAAAAAAAAAATTACTAACAAAATACACAACAGATTAAAGTGACATATATTTTTTTTTATAGAAATTGCTTGAATTTTATAATTCGTGCTCCTTCGGATTCCTGTAAAAGTTGGTTTTAAAAGCTCCTACATGTCTTCGCCCCAACTTTGGGATTTGAAAAATATCCGATCACTAATTTATCAGTCAATAAAAACAAAATTAAATGACGGTTAAACGTATTATTTCAATAAAAAAGGCATGTCATGATTGTTGAAAAAAAATAATTTTACGTAAATTTTACCACGACGTGACAGTAGAGGCGGTTGAGTACCTATTAAAAGAGTGCTTTTTTGTATACTGGTACATGGTTTTATAAATTGTATTATTTGGTAATAAAAAGAGCTTTTACTGATAAAAAAAATCTAGGAATAATCATTACAGTTACAATCATTACAATCATAATTTAAAAAGAAAACTAAACCGATGTTTACCAAAATGATCAGATGTTCCTTTTTGTTATTTTTAAAGAACTTGGTATAATTTTAATTTTATAATTTATGATCATTACATTTACACGCCTAATTTTTTGTTATTTTTAAAAAAAATTCTCAATCCCGAAAATCCCGGGATTTGTAAAAAATAATCCAAACAATCCCGGGATTTGAAAATTAATCCCGAAATTTTTGGGATCGAAAATCGACCAGGATCCCGGGATCTCGTGATTCAGGATCGAATCCTTTAGACAGTAGGTACACCACTCATTTTACTCCGATCCGATCCAAGAATATTTAGGAACTGCGCTGCCTGCAGCTAAGTTCAAAAAAAGTTCACACTCAATCTCACATCGATAGAGTATGGATATGTGAATTCTGTAATAGTTTCTTACGTGAACGTGTACTTTCTGAAATGAAATGGGAATGGGGTTCGAAATGTAAAGGAAACTGGGTAACGGTACATCGCTGTTTTTGTCATCTTGTAGATATCGAGTTAGGTACTTGGTAAAAACAGATAGGATTACGATCCAAATTTACAATGCGATGCAAAATGTGCAGGTCAAAATTTTATGTCGATAACGATCCTCCATAATATTGACTTGTAAATTTGTAATGTAATGTAAATAAATGAAATGTAGTAGGTAAATAGAGAATATAAAGACTTGTCTTAGTGCTTATTTTGTAAACCTAAACAAATAAAGATATTATTTACTAATTTTCGTAATTTTTTTGTCTTGTTCCATTATGCCCTTTCTCCTGTAGATCAGAAATTTATTGGATCAAATCATTCTACCCGAATTATGAGTACCTACCTATTCGTTGATATCCTACTAACATTCATTTTAGATAAGAGAAGTTTGTGTGAATGTTTGTTACCTTTACCCTGGCTTTACCACGTAGGTAGGTAATCTATCTATCATTATCTTCGTAACTAACTACTAAATAGATTTGAACAAACTATTGAATGATTGGAATATTCCACTTATTATATATTATCCACATCAACTAATTTTAGTGGTGAATGAAAATTTCAAGTAGTTAGGTAGTCTACAGACTACTTTTGATGGAGGTATATCTAGCTACAACGCGGATAGCAGCTACTAACACCATCAACCCAAGAGTCACATTACATAACTATACCTAAGTATAGCGAGTTCTGTTCCCAGATTAGGTTACTTACCATCGTGGTTCGTGATACCAATAAACCCGAAGACTAGGACAAGACAAGACTAGACTAGAAGACTAGAAACAAATATTTGCAGATATTGTAAAAAAATATCTAGGAGTGGGAATCGAATACGCATTTCTTGCGTCCTGCCATTCGTTTACCACGCCGCCCGCCGCACCCGCGCTGTCACGAATATTTTCCTTTTTTCGGTTTATGCGCGAAGACTATTTCTCAGCGCGACGACAGCGGGTCTGGCGCTGCCCGGAATGTGGGGAAGGTGCGGGGCGAAATGATAGCCGCGCCCATTCTCTCAAGGGCATCGGCTCTAGTTTGCGCCCTAAGGTCTTTGGCTGAACAACAGCGCTGAACATGACATATTCAGCACAAGCTGAGCCAACCCTTATTTCGGCGCAGGGTCATGGAGGCCATATTTTTGAAACTACCACCATTCTGTGTCACTTAATTACCTCCATGTTATTATTATGTTACTGTTTGTTAATTTTATGTACTGTTTTTTATTGTACCTGTGTCCAAATAAATGTTTTTTCTATTCTATTCTATTCTATTCTATAATAGATAGAGTGATTCAAGTGGAAGGTTTATACGTATAATAAAATCGTGAAAAGCGGGGGCGGGTCGCTAGTATAAGAAAAAAACAAAAATTAATTCACTCTTTATACCAGGCGCTCATAAAGTGACAAGTAGTGCGCGAACAATGCTTCGTAACCTGCCCCGCTGCAAAAATGTCGAAGCTTACAAGCTTCATCATTTTTGTGAGCTTACGGGATAGCGCTCAAATTTTCCTTTATTTTTCGTTTCATACCGGTGACCGTCCCCGAGTCTTGCGTAATCGCTCTTTTTTGCACATTTCAGCGTGTGATATGACTGTATGCTAAATATCGTAGTCGGATTGTATCCGCCGTATTACATTACAGCTATAGCTGTTATTAAAAACAGGGCCGTTTTGAACACTTGTGTGAGTGGGGGAAACGCCTTAATGAATCCTTAAAATAAAACATCATACAATACAATACAATACAAATACTCTTTATTGCACACCACAGTAAAGAAAAACAAAAAAATACTAATACTAAAACAGTTGCGCAATGGGCGGCCATATCGCTAAAAGCGATTTCGTCCAGGCAACCTTTGGATGGACACGTGAGTACTGTTCAGGTATAGACGGTGGCGTATCATATACTAATTATACTACATAAACAGATCATCTAATGATAGAAATCACAACTAAATTGCTATTGAGTTCTGTGTGACTTAATCAAACCAACAACTATTGAAATCAAACATATTTTTAAAAACAACAAAATGTATGCCGAAAGCAAGATAATCAAACAGATTTTAGACACTCAATTGATTCCTAGAATAATTGCGACCAAACTAAAAAAGCTGAAAGTGATCCTTGGGTAGGGAACTCGGAGTAAATTTCGAAATAAATTTATATTGATATCGAGCCGCCCCGGCTTTGCACGGTTTTATTATACGTATAAACCTTCCACTTGAATCACTCTATCTATTAAAAAAAAAACACTTCAAAATCCGTTGCGTTAGTTTTAAAGATGTAAGCGTACATAGGGACATAAGGATATAGGGACAGAGAAAGCGACTTTATTTTATACTATGTAGTGATTATAAGTTTCGATCTTCGTAACTCTTTTCCGCTAATTTACCTCAATAGATCAGGCATAAATTTTAAATGCCATAAAACCCCTGAATTAATCCTGAATAGAATTATCATAAAAAGATTTATTTCCCGGAAAAAAGCAAGTAAAGCAGCAGTCACAAGCTAGCTCATCTATGAATGGAAATTGAACCTCACGAATTCCATTTATCGGGGACCAATACAGTCCATTTATCCGTAACCAATAAACAGTAGGAAGGGACCTTTTTACAGGAACAGCACGGATTGACTTGACAAGGGAATTTCGACCATCTGTCCCTTGACACCCATAAAATCAAAGTCATAAATTCCTATCCACCACCTATCGGGCATACTCACCTACCCCTATTTTACTTTATGTCTTCTTCGGGAAGATTCAAGCGGCTGATAATTAAGCCACCGAAGAGAAAATGTATTCACTTACAATGTTCTTTGCTTAAAAATTTGGTTTGTCTGTTCGTCGTTGTATAAACTCTAAAATCAGTCTCATACGATACTACTTATTATTCGTCCATAGAATATTTTTTTTAATTCGTTTGTGCCTGAAATAAATGTTAGCGAATCTCTTTGTACTTAAGTAGATACATCTTTATTCTTCAAAAATTACTATATTTTTTTCAATTTGTTTGGTAATTAAAAACAACATCTTAAATTATTGTTTGATTAATCTTACTATTAGGTATATTAAATGGGAAAGTCTGTGTGAATGTTTGTCATAAGTAATCTCGGTAATTACTTAAGTTATTTGGATGAAATTTGGTACGTAGATAGTTTACAACCTAGAATAAGACAAAGGCCAATAACATTTTCAAAACTTGGGCCTGGGAGGGTTAAATAGGGTGGTAACGTTTGTACGGAATAAAGAATAAAATGAAGAATAACAATACTTGGTACAAAATACAAAAGTATTCACTAGGTCATCGTTTTTGGTAGGGTCCTATTACGGAATTCAACAAAATTCATAACTAATTCGGCTACTATTGCTATCGCGCATGCAAGGGGCGCGCTTTCATTAGCTACCTAAACAGAGATACATCATCATCAACCTATATTAGTCCACTGCTGGACATAGATACATAGTATTTAGATATTTATACATAGGTAGGCCGATTTATGTACGTGCCTGTTTAAGTAATCCAATATTATCAATTAGGTTAGATATTCGGTACCAGGCAAACATGAATCTTAAAAAAATCAACTCAACTCGAGACGGCTAAGTTAAGTAAATTCGTTGCTCTATAGCACCCCCTTTTCTCGTTATTCGATGAAGGCGCCACTTACACCCCATTTAATTAGACAATCGTTATATTGGTACTGATGACGAAAGAGAGAGTAAACAAATTGGTACCTATAAAATCTATAGTTTAACCACTTGAGTTAATTTGGTTGGTTGTAGGATAACTCAAAAACATTTCTTTATTAATCGCTACATAGTATAAAGTTGCTTCCCGCTGTCTGTCTATCCCTGTGTATGCTTAGATCTTCAAAACTACGCAACAGATTTTGATGCGGGTTTTTTTAATAGATTGAGTGATTCAATAGGAAGGGTAATGTTCACCCGTGCAAAGCCGGGGCGGGTCGCTAGTAGAGAATAAGCAAAGAAACACATTAAACAAGTATTTACAATTGAAACAATAGAGGGTATTAAAAACGGCGCAAACAGTCTAGTAGGTAGCTTAAGCTGATCCATATTATAGTATTTTTCACCTAGGAAGCGTTCGGTGACGTTTCAGTTTGACAGGTATAGAAATGAGCTAAGTGTAATCGTAAAAATTTGATTCGATTTTTGACTTGATTTAGTAACGAAAATCGATTATTCGTAAAATATTTTCATTAATTTTAAATGACTTTAACAAAGTAAAACATTAAATTAGGTCTATATAAATAAAAACAATAGTAAAAATCTACATTTCCAATAGGTAATGCGTCATAACCTAGAAATAGGACGGTAATAATATCAGCAGATAGGTAGGTAATTGAAAATCAATAACAAATAATCAACAATAATCACAGGTATGTACTTCCGTGATAAAATTTTAAAATGATGATGTTGAAAGTTACGATTTTAATTTGCGGGAATCGATTTTTAGATTTGCTGGAATAATATTTGTTTGCCTCAACTCTATTACGTTCTGTTCTACGCAAAACAAATTGCCTCGGATTTCATAAAATTATTGATTCCTATTTTTTATTACGCGTGGAGGCTAAAATAAATTTATTTTTGGATAATTTGAGTGTCGTGCTATACTTTTATAGCTTAATTCATATGTTTGAAATGAAATAAAAATTGTTTGAATTTTCGAAATTTCAATTTGCCGAAATCTTAGTCAATTGAAATGAAACGCATTCCATCTGTCAGGGAACGCTTCCTACGTGAAAAAGACTATAATACCATTCGTCGCTACCTCAAGACCAGTGTCTCTAACCGCGCCGTAATTAGGTACGCTAGACTAGACCAACCGTATTTTTCCAGTTCTACTACCTACCTACCGTAGTCATGTTATTACGGTGCCACATTCTACCGTACCTTATTATTCTTTATCGACAACATTTTTGATTTAGTGAAATATTACTATTTTATAACAGCAACACTGCAATGGTGGTTAGTATTTGACGTAGACAAGAGAAATTCCCAGATTTAAACCGTTTCACGCGCAAATTTTGATCTTGAATAGTACTTTTTTGTTTTTTAAATATTTGTTTTGTGAGAAAACTGCTCGGGGAGGCGTTATTTTCATTGATCTTACGTGTGAATAGAAGTAGTTCTAGCCCCAGGATTTTCATCCCATAAATCAGTTCCCATGGGATAAAAATAGACTTGAAACGTTTACATAAAAATAGCTCGTGCGAAGCCACGGGTAGATGCTAGTTTGCTATACGCCCGTCTAGCGAAATCCGATAAAAGCACCACTTATGCCCATTAGAGCAACATAGCTGTGACGGGCTGACGGCTATGTAAGGCGAGCTCGAGAGGTTAAATATGTACTCTTAAAATCTTGGAATCTAAGAACAACACTTTTGTTTTTGATTCTTTGGTAAACTCAGCCCACACCACATACAGCCCGCGGGTCGAAATGTCCACTACGAAATTTAGTTAGGTATACCTAATTTTTTTTACAGTCAACTCAACACGCGGGCCCTTTGAAATGTTTTTTTCAGTTTTTGATCAACTCAGCCCAGTCCTGTCTCAGCTTTTTTTAACAGATTTAAAAAAATGAGATGGTTCTCAAGTCATTTGATTCTCTAGAGGAAGATTATCTCAAATTATCTAGAGAAACAAAAATGAGTGAGTCGAGTTTTGTTCCAAGTTAAAAACTAACAACCTAACAAGGTATAACTGTTTCTTGTTCGATTCTTTGCAAAAAACTAAGTGAGAACTTCATTTCCTAGTTTTAATTACATTTACTTTAGAATTATGGAACTTGAATTTTCTCTGTCCAAGAATGCTGTAAGGTCTAAGGAAAACACTTTGAGTTTGAGTTCTGTATTATTATGTGTTCCTTTAGTTTTTTTTAGGAGAACCGATTTTGATGATTCCTTTTTTATTTGATTTGTATTTCTTACGGAAAATTAATTTGATCATTTTAATTCACAACTTTTTTCTTTGTAAACTGATTTTGATGATTCCCTTTTTATTCGAATGCTGATGCTTCTTATTCGACAGTAATGTTGCATGTTAAAAAAATTATAAGCTGCCTTCAAATTCTTTCAAGCAAGATGTCGTTTGAAAATAATAACATCATCAAAGTAGAAACAAATTAAAACTAGTATTAAATCAATAAAAAATTTACAAGGCAATAAAAACGCCTTATTAAAGATATCTTAAAAACTATTCTATACTCTACATTCAGTCAAAAAAGTATCGGGAATGGATGATTTGTTTATGGTTCCAAATTCAAATTTTTGTTTTTTTTGTTGTTGTTAGGTTGGCACAACTGTTTGCCATTTTGGCGCGGAGTTTGAGTTGCATCTGTTATTTATATTAAATACAGTGCTGTTTTTAGTTACATCATATCTAGTGTGTATTGCGAATTTCACAATGGACAAAAACATCGAACAAAGAGTTTGTCTTAAGTTTTGCATCGCCAATGGTATTTCGTGTTCGGAGTCACTGAAAATGTTACAGAAGGCTTTCGGTGAATCGACTTTATCAAAAACACGTGCTTATGAGTGGTACAAAGCGTTCAAAAGCGGTCGAGATGTGATGGAAGATTTGCCTCGCTCTGGTAGGCCATCAACGTCTGCAATTGAAGTTAACATCGCAAAAGTGTTCGCATCGCGGTGTTGTGCACTCGGAATTCTTGCCGGAAGGTCAAACGGTAAATAAAGAATATTATTTGAGCGATATGCGGCGTTTAAGAGAGCAAATTCGACGAAAAAGGCCAGATTTGTGGAAAGAAAATTCTTGGATTTTGCACCACGATAATGCGCCTTCGCACAAGGCCATCATTGTGACCGAATTTTTGACCAAACACTCAACAAATACCATCGAGCAACCACCATATTCACCAGATATGGCTCCGGCCGACTTCTTTCTTTTTCCTAAACTCAAATTACCACTTCGTGGCACCCGTTTTCAATCGGTACAAGACATAAAGGAGAATTCGCGGCGAGAACTGAGCTCAATTCCGGAAACAGAGTTTAAAAAATGTTTTGATGCTTGGATAATTCGTTGGCGTAAGTGTATCGTTTCTGAAGGAGCATACTTTGAAGGTGATAAAATAAATTTGGATGAATAACAAACATTTTGTGTATTATTGATCTTTTCCCGGTACTTTCTTGACAGAGTAGTATATTGTCTATAATCGCTGAATATTGTCAACTTTTGCAATACTATGCTCTTGAAAGGCCCTGTTCAATAACGATGATATTAATACGGTCCGTCCGTATGTAATGGGTATTGTAATATATACTGAGCGAGAAAAAAGTAATATCTAGGCAGAATCGAACAAAACATTAAAGCTGACGCACTTCGTACGACTTAATTCGCAATTCGTACGCATGAGTAGCGGCAGCGAGGCGAAATTCAAACAGTGCTACACAATTCTACTCAGTCAGGGTTGACACATACTTACATGCAATATCCTGCTATTATTAAAGAGCCCGTGCGCCTAAAGTTCGAAACACACAGAAGCCGGAGGAAGCGGAGCGGAGGCGAAAGCGTGCGAGTTGTATTCTATTGAATCATATGAAAGCCTACACACACACCGCAGGCCGTGGCGGCGCGGTGCCATAGGAAAAACCGGCACGCCTTCGCCTCCGCTCCGCCTCCGGCTTCTGTGTGTTTCGAACTTAAAGGAAATAGAGCACTTTCAGCTTGCCGCATCCAGCATCTGACTGTAGTTTTTCGCAAATTGTCATCCCACCTGGCCGGAGGGCGTCCTACACTACTATTGTTGAATCGCAGTCGTCACTCAAGAACATGTTTACGAGTACTTCTGCAGATTGTATCGTTACCATTTTTAAACCATGAAACCATTGTTGTTGTTCCACAATAATAAATTGATTTATACAAAAATAAAAGCGGTTACAAAATGTATTTCCTAATAAAGCTCTAGACTTCTTCTCTGTAAATTTATAAATGTTTTTTTTTGTGATTTTTCTTTATTCGGTATGTTTAATGAACTTTAATATTTTAGTATTTTTTTTTCTTGCAATAAAATTAAATTTAGTGGTCTATACGGCACTGTTGTAAAAGATTTTCGATTTGCACCTGTAATTGTGGTGGCACTTAGATATATTATTTTTAATATAAGGTTTACAATACGTGTTTTGGTGTAAACTGCGTTGGTGCAATTTTCAAATAAATAAATAAATAGACAACCGTTCTATCTCCATTTTAGAATGCCCCAAATAAAACCCCGCGTCATCCATAATTGATGCATTTCCAGCATCCCTATTGCCTATTCGCAAGTCAAAGATCAGAATTAGCATAAATCCCAGTTTTAGATTTAATTGTTAGGGTATTTATGGAACAATGCACTGGTTACATTGTTATGCAACTCGTGATTGGCGTTGCATTGAGGAATGCTAGTGACGTAGTTCTATGTCAAATGTCAACTCTTTTGCGGGGAAAATAGATCTGTGCATGCAATCTATTTTTCTACAGATAAGAAGGGTTAAGTATGCTTGGAGAATCAGAATACCTTCCACAAATTTGATCTACTTAAAAGTATATTTAAATTAACCCCTAAAACTATAATAAAAACAAGAGAGAAGCAGATTCAGCTGTTTATAATAATACTCAAAGAATATTTTGATGACAGACGGGTTAAATGCTAACTTATCCTAAATAAATAAAAATATAATGGTGGACAATCCACACAGCACCATCTAGCCCCAAAGTAAGATACTAAATCTTTTGTTATGATAGATAACTGATATATTTAATAGATTACATACCTAAGTTTAAGTATAAGTTTCATAAGCTGTTCGTAGCATTAGATTTTTCTGGTTATTATGCTGTAGCGTCCTAACGGGGTTTGTCTATTTCAATAAAAGAGAAAACGGGATGACTCATCATATATTTCTATGACTACAAGAGCTACGAAGTTGAAATTGTACATGGTTCCTTTTAGGATGTAAGCAAATTTTTATTACATATAAAATAGTTAAAATGAGGTCAATAGTGTATTACTGAGGGCCACGAGAATGAAATCGCGAGAAAGTCAGTTATAATTACTATATATACCTACCCTATATCTACTTATGTATGACCAGCCTTCATCCACTGTGAAATAGAGGTCGTCAAAGATGAGCAAAGATGAACATATAAACACACACACATATAAATACAATAGCAGTGCCTTGCGGTTTCACCCGCGTAATTCCCGTTTCCGTGGGAATACCGGGATCAAATATAGCCTATGTGCTATTCCAGACTAAAATCTATCACTGTGCCAATTTTCAACCAGATCCATCGAGTAATTTTTGCGTGAAAGAGTAATAAACATCCATCTTTCTATCCATATGTAGTAGTACTAGTAAATACATAGTGAAAAGTCTGTAGTTTACCCGAGCCCTTTTTTGAGTAACCAAGCTAAATTGGGACAAAGAGACGATAAATTACCTTATTATCACAAGCTTAATACAACCCCATTAGGAGACAAACAAACGATCCCAGTTTTACCCCAGTTTGTACGTAGGTATGTGGCAAAAAGTACACAGATATGTTACTGATAATAGACAAGCCAAATAGTCCACCCAAACACATAGGCTCAAGCAATAAGGTGCCTTTTTAACCACATAAATGTGTCTAGAATTTTACTGATATGGGGCGTCCATTAGTTACGGGAAGTGTTCAAGGGGGTCAAGCTAAATCTTTCCAAATCTCACTTGGGGAAGAGGTTTTCGCAAATATCACGTCATTTTTTTCTAGTAGAAAACAGTAAAGGGAAATCAATTATCACTTTATTTCTTAGAATATTTTGATAATTATGTACCTATAATTTAAAATTTGACTTGTCTAAGGGCTCCCACACAAAACTGCGATTTGTTGCGATGCGATGCGATTTGATGCGATTTGATGCGATGTCACACGAACTTGATTTGCGAATTTCTGCGATGCGAATTTGTGCGGCGAACCGTTTTGTAGGGTAACCATATCTTCAAGTTTAGTCCGCCGTATTGGACGTGTTTTTAGGAAGCGTAAGATGGATCCCAAAAAGATAATTGAACCGATTTAAGCAAAAATGATCCAACCCACACAAACCTCATTTCGAGATAATCGATATTTAAGTTTGTGGCGGTATTTCTCTAGCTTTGTAATACAAAATGTTGTTATTTTAATTTAATTTAATGATATGTAAACTCAACTTTTTTGCTATAAATAATATAAAGAATAAATTGTAATAGTTTAGTAGATAATTGGGAAAACTTGCGCCTGGATCATTATTACAAAATTAATTTTGTATGGAAAGAGCTATGTAGGGTGCAAAAATTAAAATGCAAAAATGATTCAAAGTGTGTTAAAAATTAGTAATGATTTTTGTGTTTTAAAAGACAAAACAAACAAAATTGGCCCTACTCCTCGTCGAAATCAGAATAAGGTTCATCACATAAACCATCTACATCGTCTATTATTGCAGCTTCCCTTCGGTTTCTTAAATTAATCAATGCAATCATCTGGTATCTAATATTAGATCTGCTGGCCCTGTACTTATTTTATTTTATTTATTTATTTTTCGTTAAAGTACGAAACACACAGAAGCCGGAGGCGTGGCGGAGGCAAAGGCGTGCGAGTTGTATTCTATGGAATCCTATGAAAGCCTACACACACACCGCAGGCCGTGGCGAACGCGGTGCCATAGGAAAAACCGGCACGCCTTCGCCTTCGCCACTCCTGCGGCTTCTGTGTGTTTTGAACTTTATATACTTTATTTCGTTTACGTACTTAGATGAAATAGCAATTTTAAATATTAACTTGTCAAATCTTAACTTGTTTTATATCATCATCATCATAATCAACCTATATTAGTCCACTGCTGGACATAGGCCTCCCTTAATGAGCGCCATAGCTCCCTGTCTTCAGCTTGGCATCCAGCATCTGCCAGCAGTCTTTCGCAGATCGTCATCCCACCTGGCCGGAGGGCGTCCTATACTACGTTTGCCAAGTCTCGGTCTCCACTCAAGAACACGTTTACCCCAACGGTTGTCGGTTCTTCGCGAGATATAGCCGGCCCACTGCCACCACTTCAGCTTGCTAATTATTTGAGCTATGTCGATAACTTTGGTTCTCTTTCGGATGTATTCTTTACGAATCCTATCCTTCAGAGAAACTCCGAGCATAGCTCTTTCTATAGCTTTCTGAGCTCTTTGAACTGACGGACCAGCTTAATATTATAGTTTGAATCATTGTAGCAAATTAGAACGGTTATATGTTAGGGTAACAAAAGCAACACAAAAATGATTCAAGTGGCATGAAACACTTATACATTTTAAAAAATGGTCTTCGACATGACAGTTGTGGGTTGGATCATATGGATTTTCCACATTTGTGAACATAGAGGTGTGAGTCTTTGATATGTTAAAATATAGTTACCTTATTCTGATTACATTGGTTAAAAAAACTCTTTTTGCATAAATCGGTCCAATTGCACTGCTGTTATTGTTAAATAGATATAAAAGAAAAAGAAGATTCTGGATTCATCCATTTAATACGATTATGAACTCTGAAGGGAACTATTTTACTCGAAATTACTATGAGTTGAGAACTGAAGCAGTTTTTTTTTACAACAAAGAAGGCGGCTCAGGCGCCGCGCTCTTTCGCTAAAGTTGTCTCAGAGCGGACTAAAAGGGGGGTCACCAAGTATGACGTAATATGACAGGAATACGCGATGCAAATGAGATCTGACGTTATCGTGCGAGCTCGCAGATATTTACGATGCGATGCGAGCTCGCAGTTTTGTGTTTGAGCCCTTAGTGCTTGTTTTGTAAGCCTAAAGAAATAAAGATATTGATTTACTGATTTACAAAATTTTTGCACGAAAGTAAAGTTAAATTGAAATTGAAATTGAAAATTTATTTATTCAGATATACATCCATTTTGTTAGTAACACAGTATAAATTTGAAAATGGTTAGTAGGCACACAAAATTACAAATAATAATAAGTCAATCAAAAAAAGTAAAAAAAAGTAAGTTATTTTAAACTAAGTTATAAAGCTTTAAAGTAAGTTATTTTAAACTACGGTAATAAACACAAATTTCAAGTACTAGTCTAAAGTAATGTAACAATTTATCTTATTGTACATATTTTTATAATCCCACGCGTTTCCAACCAAAATACACATTGTTGAGGAAAATCTTACGATATATCACCAGAGGGGGCGGGGGGCCAAAAAATCCTGAAAAAAGCCTTAAAAAAAGCCTCGCGTAATTTATGAACCATTATATTCAGTACCAAATAAATTTGTTACCACGTATCCCCTGAACTAGGAAATTAATTGATTTAGATCGCATAGATAGTTGAAATTGGGGCAGTCACATAAACTTCATATAAATAAATAAATAAATAATACCGGACAGTCCACACAGCATCATCTAGCCCAAAGCTATATATGTCCATACAAAATATATTTCGCCCCCCTAAGGGATTATTAGGAACTTTGATTACCTATCATATTTATTTATATCTACTTAATAAAAAAACTACTTATTATTACTTAGTTAAAAGTTGCTTGAAACATAAGTGTCAAGCAACTTTTAACCCTTCTTCGCTTACTTTAAAAAACCTTCGCATTAACCTCTCTCAGGCTATCTCTGTACCTTACTTTTTTGCATTTAGAATATTATCTTAATATACCTAATAATATAAAATATATTAGTAGCGATAACTACTAAACGTTATTAACAACGAAAATTAAAAACAAGGAATAGAAAAAATTAAAACTAGTCCTTATATTATACTTGTTTTAATTTTTTTATTTTAATTTTCATACAATTGAAACCATTGAGCTAACTGCAGACGGTTGCAAACAGTCTAAAGGTAGCTCAATTGTTCCATGTCAATACCAGTCGGAAGCGTCCCCAAGACACTGGCTGCATAACTAACTTATCATAAAATTATTTCATACTAGCAGCGCCCCGCGGCTTCGCCCGCATGGAAATTTATTTCTAAATTTTCTAATTTTCCGCGAAATGTCCTTATTTTTTTCTTTCATATGAACCTTCTCCTGATAATAACGAACAGAACAAAAAAAGAATTAGCAAAATCGGTCCAGCCGTTCAGGCGTGATGCCGTGACCAAGGGAAATAAATAAATAATTCCGGACAGTCCACACAGCATCATCTAGCCCCAAGCTAAGCAGAGCATAATAGGGATTCATTTTTATATATATAGATAAAGAAGGAGCAATATGCGATCTTATCGTTCGCAATTTCTCCCATGGTTGGTATGAAATGTAATGAATCCAGAGCAAACCAGAATCCACTAAATGATTCCCCACAAATTATTTATGCTGTAATCCAACGAGCTCCGCTAGCAAACTTAGTTAAGGCACAAACAGAAGCTAAAGTAGCGCCACCAATTATTTTATCATATATTTCCATTGTACAAAGGAATTGTCAAAATTCACACGTTCAGATTTATCAAAAGCTTTTTCATGCATCTGTAGTAGTTTTATTTTGTAATAGTTTATTTTGTCTAAGTTGCTCTTGGTAGCCACCAAACTCTGTTTTCGTATCTCAACCTAAAATAGACAAAATGAAACTACTCTGTAGTAGTTTCATTTTGTTTTTTAATGCTTGTGTTTTTTAATGTTTTTTTTAATGCATCATGCATTAAAAAAGGTTAGGATGATTATTATAGGTTTAACAAACTGTGCGTGTTTATTTTGGAGGTTCCTTTTTTTAACGAAATTATCACTACGTAGTATAAAATAAAGTCGCTTTCTTTGTCCCTATATCCCACAGATTACCCCCAATCAAAAATTTAATAAATACCTAATACTAACCCCAATTAACATTGGGGGTAATCTGTGCTATATCCCTATTTATGCTTAAATCTTTAAAACTACGCAACGGATTTAGACGCGTTTTTTAAATATATAGAGTGATTCAAGAAGAAGGTTTATACGTATAATAAAATCGTGCGAAGCCGGGTCGGGTCACTGGTAATATGATAAACTAAGCGGGGGCGCCACTTTAGCTTCGCTTTGCGCCTTAAGGATAAGTACATTACATCTATTATGATGATGCCTTGCGGGAAAACTGGAATTATTGAACGAACGCACTGACCTACTTTACTAGCAACTTTTCGTAACACATGGCCTACCTCACTGACATCTGGATTCCATTACATTATTACAAGCTCCGCTTAATTTGGTTAGACGAGAGAATGTGCAATTAAGTAAATAATGCTGGACAATCCACAAAGCACCATCTAGCCCCAAAGTAAGCTACTTAAAGCTTGTGTTATGGGTACTAGATAACTGAATGTTGAAGAATTGATATATTTATTTTGAAATTAAATGAAATGATTTTTTTATTGCATAAAAAAGTGGTGTACGAGGTGGTTTATGATATGATTTATGAGCTTATGTTATTATTATATCGCATGCAATTATAATACACTTCATTTATTTTCGTTCTCGTTAAAAAAATAAATTTTTACTATAACGGCCGCGAAGCTAGGCTCAAGCAGCCGGTGACTAGGATTGCAGAGAGAGGAACTGTTATAATTATAATATGAATTTTTAATTATAATTATTATTATGTCTTTGACTTAAAATTAATAAATTCATCAAAAAAATTATGTTCATTTAGCCAGTTAAATAAATTCTTCTTATTTAAATAGTCATTCAGTATATAAATGACCCAATGTAAGACTTACTAGCAAGGATCTTCACAAATAAATCTGTAAGATGCCTACCCAGATATCTACTTACGTAAGTAAACAAGTTTCATTTATCTTGACTAGAGTCTAGGGTCAGTGTTCTTCAGAGTTGAGTCAGAATCAACTTCTTCATAAATTAAATACTTACTAATATCTAAGTGCTAAGTCAATGAAGCTGCTAGCTAACTGGGTCCGAATTCCACTAAATTCAAAAAAAGGTCCATACCTAGTGTCTTACTATCAAGATGGCTATAATTACATTTTTGTACCTATATGATTTTTGCGCTTGAAGAGACTTTCATAGTTAGAATGTCAAATTGGTAGTCATAAATAGTAGTCATAATCGTCACAGCTATGAATGAATCTCAAAAAGTTTGTGATAGTAGAATACCAAAAAAAGTTTAACACTGTCATTTTGACAGGTGTGTCATTGTGAATGGTGAAGCGATTTATTTAGTGGAATTCGGGCCCTGTCTGATTGTCTTTTGGTGAACACATCTCTAGGCTTACAGACTAATCGAATCACGGTTTTTTAGTTACTATTAGAATAAAATATGTACATATTTATACAAGTTAAATTTAAAAAAAGCTAGGCTATGAAAACAATTACTTTTATTTGATTCTTACTTTAAATGTTGTTTTAAAAATTTTTGTTTTGTTTATAAAACTCTCCAGAGATTCTGCGTATAATAACATAGGTGTTGGATAATATTACTGTTAAAATCAATTTTCTTCTGGTGGCTCTCCACTACTGGAGGTAAGCAATCGGAACAGCGAATTTCTCCCGATCTTGCGCCAAGCGAAAAAGTTCTAGGCTGGCGATAGGTATTCGTCCACTCTTGGATGTTCCGCAACCAGGACCTCATTCGTCTGCCAACGCGTCGTTTACCCATCATGATAAGTTGGAGCAGCTGGTATCTTTCGTGCCTAAGCACAAAAAAATCAATGATTCTAAATAGTGGACTAAAAGAGTTTGGATAAAGGAGATCACCCAGCTCCCATACATTTTTGGGCTAATTTTGAAAGTGCCGGCCACCTGATTTAAACTTAATATTATAATAGAGTGTAACAAAATGAACACTTTTTATTACTAGACTAAAGCTGTAAGTCAAGTCTGTGAGATAATATTCTAACTCAAAACATCCATTATATTTGTGTAGTAAAACCTAATTTTTATTATTTATCTTGTAATAATGTGCAAGTTAGATATAAAAAAGGCCCGACCCGGCCGCCTCGCTATTCCTGGCTATGGTAGTGGCCATGGTAACGGCGGGGCAGATGGTGCTAAGAATCACCGGCCTGCAGGCTACCACACAATTCCTAAACTGACCCTGGTAACGTACAACGGACGCACTCTGAGGCTTGACAATCATCTAGCGCAGTTGGAAGTGGAGTTAGAGAACATTAAATGGCATGTTCTAGGGTTGTGTGAAGTCCGTAGAGAAGGGGAGGACACCGTAACCCTAGACTCGGGCCATCTTCTCTACTTTCGCGAGGGTGATAAAACATCCCAGGGTGGCGTAGGTTTCCTCGTCAATAAGGTCCTCTCTAGCAACGTTCAAGAAATCTCCAGTGTGTCAACCAGGGTAGCGTACCTGATCCTTTGGCTATCTAAACGGTATAGCATGAAGGTAATTCAGGTCTACGCACCGACCTCGGCACACCCTGATGATGAAGTGGAGGATATGTACGAAGACATTTCCAAAGCCTTACACAACACCACTAAGCCTCACTTCAACGTTGTTATGGGGGACTTTAACGGCAAGGTGAGAATCCAGACTGGCAACGTATCCCGAATAGGCCCGCATGGTTATGGAGTTAGGAATCACAGGGGGCAAATGCTTGTCAACTTCTTTGAGAAAGAGGGGCTGTTCTTAATGAACTCCTTCTTTAAGAAACAGCCCCAGCGGAAGTGGACATGGTAAAGCCCCGACACCGTGACAAAAAATTAGATCGACTTTATCATGACGGATAGCAAGCACATATTCAGAGATGTCTCAGTGATCAATACCGGATCTGATCACTGAATGCTCCGAGGCACTCTGAATATCAACTTAAAGCTTGAAAGAAACCGTCTGATGAAGTCCACGCTCCGACCTAATCCAATCCAAATCATGGCGGGCATCGGGCACCGAGAAGTTTTAGTTTTGTTTTTTTTTAAGACCGTATTACTTCAGAGCTTCTGAAGGCAGGAGGAGCCCCCGTTATACAGAAGCTACAGAACCTCTTTAATACCGTCCTTCACAGTGGGAGAACCCCTAAGGCGTGGAGCGGGAGTTTGGTGGTGCTCTTTTTTAAGAAGGGCGATAAAACCCTCCTTAAAAACTATAGACCCATCACACTCCTGAGCCACGTCTATAAGCTATTCTCGCGAGCGATCACGAATCGTCTCGCCAGGAGACTCGACGAGTTTCAGCCACCGGAACAGGCCGGGTTCCGCGGAGGATATGACACCATAGACCACATTCACACAGTGCGGCAGATTATACAGAAGTCCGAAGAGTATAATCAGCCCCTGTGTCTCGCTTTTGTGGACTATGAAAAGGCCTTTGACTCCGTCGAAACCTGGGCTGTTCTAGAATCCTTACAGCCAGCGATGCCAAGTAGACTATCGTTATATAGAGGTGATGAGGTGTCTCTACAAAGCCGCCACTATGAGTGTCCAAGTACAGGGCCAGCAGTCTAAACCCATCCAATTGCGCAAAGGAGTGAGGCAGGGGGATGTCATATCCCCGAAACTGTTCACGAGCGCATTGGAAGATATGCTTAAGACTCTGGACTGGAAAGGTAAGGGCATAAACATAAACGGCAATTACATCTCACACCTACGATTCGCTGATGACATAGTCTTAATGGCGGAGTCGCTAGAGGAGCTGACCCACATGCTGGACGGCCTAAATTGATCCGGGACCGGTAGTCGTAGAAGGCCACCTTCTCGAAATCGTTTCCGAGTACTTACCTTGGGCAGATTATGCAGTTGGGTAAAAACAATTTCGAGAAGGGGGCCAAGAGGAGGATCCGTTTGGAAAACTACGTCGAGTCTTCTCGTTATCCATATCGCAATGTTTTACCGCAAAGACTGCTGGCAGATGCTGGATGCGTCAAGCTGAAGACAGGGCGCTATGGCGCTCATTAGGGGTGGCCTATGTCCAACAGTGGACTGATATAGGCTGATGATGATGATGATGATGATGATGTTAACGGAAGAAGAACTTATTTTATTTGCCCTTGGTATATACCAACTTGAACAGGCACGTAGTTATTATGCAGAACATTTACAGGCAACTGGTAGGTTCATCATTGAACTCGGAGGACAATATCAGGGAATGGACTTAGAACTTTGGTGTAATAATAAAAAATGTTTGTGATGCTGAGTTCTATTCAAATCAACCTTTTTTTTTTGTTGGCCGGCAAAATAAATATTAGCCCAATCTGGGTGATCTCCTTTGTATTTAAGAAACTAGCGGTTAATTTATCAAAAAATTCTCTATCCAGAGTAAAACCACTATTCTCTAGTCTAGGTATTATTGAGACAAAGATCGCGGTTTCTCACAGACAAGCCATTAGCAAGCCTATTTGTTGGAGTTCAAATGAATGTGACACGTCTACAACCCTACATCACTCCGAACAAGAAACAAATCCAACTCTATCGGGATTAAAGACTTTTTTAATGCCCAAATCAAAAAGAGAGTTGGAAGTTGAAATTCCGACAACCGATTAACCTTTAAACTGCTCTGTCTCACTAATGAAGCAATATTTTCAGAGCAAGGTAAAGCAATGGTGAACTGGCAACAGATTTTACAGCTACGACGTATTTCTAGCCTGTAGAAGTGACATAACGATGTTGTTTGACTTGTTTTTAGATATACTGATTGTTACATAGAATCTATAATAATTATTTTAAATCTCTTGTGACATAACATTGTCAAGGTAGGTAAGTCAATGGTTTAAATATCTGAATAACACACGCAGTATACCATTCTCACACACACACACACACACCCACACGCACAGCACAGTACCTAAGTAACATTCACTCAGATTTTTCATTATTTTCAAAGTTGCCTCAATTTCCTTGAAAATCTGTAAATACCAATGAAAAAAGAACTTTTTTCAAGAATTGTTTAAAACAGCCTTATGAGGGGAAAAAAAAGTGTTTTTTGTCACTTTTCGTTTATGTATATGGTTGATCTAATCCAGATAAGTACTTTACAGTGTTATTATATTATGAGGGATACATATCATATAGATGTGAATAGAGTTATTATTTATAATTTGTAAAACTAATATTAGCAAGCCAACCCATCTCAACATGACAATGTGTTTTTGGTTGGCAGGTAGAAAATGCCTCGGCATTAATCCCACCCTTTGTACTTTAGTGTAATAAAGTTTTAAATAAATACATAAAAATAGGCTTTACAAACCTAGCGTAGATATCGAAGGCCAGCCAATTCAATCAACGAACACATTGATTTAGATTTTAGAGCAACTGGGTATTGGATAAAAAACTATTGTTTTCGGAATAGTTTCTCTAGGTTTTTGACCAAAAAAAATCATTTCTTTTCATTTTTATCCCTCTATTGTAGAACTGTTCTCCAAACTCTTTAATAACAATGAATAAAAGACACAACTGAATAAAATATTCTTTAGGTAATAGTAAAATATTATTATTTATATCTAACCTAAAGTCCAAACAAATAACATCGCAATGGTTACCTAATCTTGCATTTTCACGCCATTTGCGATAACCAAATCACGAAGCTGATAAAAGAACACACCATAAAATTAATTTCCGATGCGTCCTTCCCCTCCGGTTTGATCAATCGGAATTCGGAATGTATCAGTATCAGTACATTCCGGTTGATTGCACCTTACAATATTGATCAGTTTACTGTCATAGAAACTCGTATCTTGTTTGTTTTTTGAATTGGGAAAATGTAACAGTTGGATATTCCTTCTAAACGTAGTTGAATATTTATTGACATGTTTTTGGAAGTAAAAATAAAATGAAGCACTTGAAGTATAATGAGTTGAGAAACCTCTAGACTATTTGCAACTACAGTCTGCAGCTGTTACAAATTCTAATTATGTATTTCTAATTTATTTTCTACTAGCAGCGCCCCGCGGTTTTACCCGCGTAATTCCCGTTCCCGTGGGTATTCCAGGATAAATATAGCCTATGTGTTATTCCAGACTATAATCTATCTCCGTGCCAAATTTCATCCAGATCCAATTTGTAGTTTATGCGTGAAAGAGTAACAAACCCATCCATCTATTCATCCATAGTTACAAACTTTCGCGTTTTTATTATTAGTAGGGTTTTAAAGTTAAGTTTTTTAAGTAATTATTATGTTCATAATGAATAGTTTACTACAGTTTTAAAGAAAACTGATAAAAATTACTATGAAACGTTTTATTTTACAAATCTCTAACTTATAAGTAGGTATAGTTACGAAATAATATAAATATTAAAACTGTATACTTAGCTAGCCGTTTTCTTAATAGACAGATAATGACATATGTATACCTAGGAAACAAGTGGCAACATGAAAATCACGGCTAATTAGCATTACTTATCCATAAGATAAACTAATTATCGACGTGGCTAAACGGCATTTGATAAGTAAGGCCGGTGCCACACAATGCGTTGCGACATCGCTGCAATGAATTTATTGATTCGATGATTTGGCTCCGTTGCCAATTTGGAATCGCGGCCTGGCAGGAAATTAATTAAGACTAGTATATGTCCGCGGCTTTACATGCGTCATTTCTATGGGAATGTTAAAAGGTAATTTCTATCCAATGGGAATTGATTTGTGGGGTGAAAAAACAATAATGTGTAACACTTTATGTGTATTAGTATTATGCTTCTCTGTTACTACAACTTCTGATGGTGCAATAAAGAACTTATCTATCTATTTATAATCAATTTTGTATTCCAGGCTTAGAATTATACATTCTGTGGCGGTACGGCCATGGTGCGATCGTCAAATAATTATTATTGTGTATTATGTGTATACCGAGAGTTGTCTAGGCTATTCCAAGAAAATTTGCGACGTTGAAGAGATCAGATTGTGTCTGTAAATTCGTTACATTTTATCTAGCGTTTATTATAAATTTTAATGTGAAAGGTGGTATGAATGAATTGTTTTTTTATCTTTCACGCAAAAACTACTGAACGGATCGGGTTGAAATTTGAAAATTGACGTAGTTCTTGCCCTGGACTAACACATAAGTAACTTTTCATCCCATAAATCAGTTCCCATGGGATAGAAATAGCCTTGAAACGTTTTCATAGAAACAACGCATGCGAATCCGCGGGCAGATGCTAGTATCAAATAAGTAAAGGGGTCTCTGCGAATTATCATTGATTGATTAAACATTATTATACACCTGAAAGATTAATTTATATCTATTAGATTAAAGTAATACCTTCTTAGTTAATAATACAATTGCATTAGATAAATAAGTAGATATACAGGGTGTTTGGTAGAACGATGTAGGGATTGCAGGAGATAAAGGGTACCCTTAGGTATGATCATTTGAAACCTCAATGCAATTACAAATTTTTAATTTTATTTTTTTATGAGAGGTTAGAGTTTATAGTTTTTATGAAAACAGTATTTTTACATTTGATACCAACCCCTACTCGAACTTTTTAAATATTAGGTAATAATAAAAATACTAAGACGGTGAATGTGATCTATTCCTATCTAATACCAAAAAAGTAATACCAAATGGTATTAGTTTTTTAACCTCATTAAATTCTATTCCTAACGAATCCCACTCATAAACGAATCCCAAAACAAGATGAAACGGTATGAGGTACAGTCAGTAATAAAATGCTCAAGTGATTTAAAGTAGTGATTATTAAAACAAAATCAGTCTTATCGAAACACAATAAAAAGGACAATCAGAAATACCTATGTAATTACAAGTAAATACCTACTTACCTATGAGTAGTGCTTTTACAACAAATCATAATAATCTTACCATCAGGTGAGATTGGGGTCAAACGAAGGTATATAGTTGATAAAAAAATAATAATAATAATGATTAGTTTTTATAGTATTTATTAAAAATATAAAAATTAAAGTAAATCACAGACGATCAATTTTTAGTATTATTGTTTTTCAGTACTTATTTACTAGAAATAGTTCGCCGTGAACACACCAAATGTCTACAAAACTTTCGTCTTCTAGCCGACACCATGTAACACCATGTAGTTATTGATTGAAAATTTTAACTGCTTCAGTATCTGGGGTGTCTTCCATAATTTAGCACCAGCCTTCAGAGATACAAATATTGTCGTGGAAGTAAAGGTAGAAAAGATGAAAGTCTTATATGTCTCCGGGTGATTGCATTTTTTGTTAGGTTTAATTGTTTTGCTTTTTTCGCGTTCATCGCGGCTTGTTCAAAATCGGAATAGTACTGCTGAGGAATTGACAAAATATCCCTCAAAGTCAGGTCAGGTAATATGTACTAAAATGTATGAAAGGAAATAATTATTGTACGAAAAACAGACCTAATTTCATTGACTTGAGGCTTATTCCGGCGCTTTGTTCGCGGCGCGAGAGTTGATTGGTTGTTTTGGTTTTTGAAACAATAGGAGCAAGTTCACCCTTTTTTGCAGGTAACATTTTTTGGCAAGTGATTCACTTAAGGTACTCCTAAATAAATGATGCCGGAATGAAATGAATTTGTAAAGGTAATTATGACCATATATAAAATTATTTGAAAGCAAAATAAATTGTCTCTGTGACTGTACCAAAAGTTCTGTTTTGGTATTCGTTGGGAATAGATTTTGTATTACATTTGAAGATTTCGAATTTGGTATTCGTTAGGAATAGAATTTAATAAGGATAATAAACAAATACCATTTGGTATTTCTTTTTTGGTATTAGATAGGAATAGATCGTGAATGTTAAGTTTGTCTGCTCAATGTTTGCTTAGCTTATTATGATGAAACACTGCATTGATATTGTTACTAATGAGAAGCCATAATATATACGTACTTCTTGTAAGTAGGTACCTAATACATAAACATTTCTATGTGGTACTTACGTAATAAGTATTTAATCATTTATATTTTTGTATTATTTTGTCTAAAATTTTATTACTTTTAAGTTATAATTATTTATTTTAAGTTATATTCGTATTAGATGCACATATACATATATCTTATCTAATGTACGTTTGGTGGATAGCACCAAACATCCTGTATAAATTAAAATGATTGATGCTTTTATCAACAAATCAAAAATTAATATTAAAGTTATCAAACAAAATTATCTGCGCGAATATCCGATACTTTAATTAGTTTTAACTTTATTATTTTAGGTAATAGTTTATGCTCGCGGATTCGCACGCTTTTTAATTTCTATTCCATCCCATAGGAACTTTTTTGGTTTACTCACTTAATTATAAAAAACAGGAAAAATATATCTATTGTATTTTAGAATAAAGCTCCATATTGTTATTGTAAAACCTCTTTGATACCATGTCACTCGGATGAATCAAATAAACGTCATCACAAACCTCCGTGGTTTTATAAGTGTTTTTAATTCGATCTCATTGTAATCTAAGATCAATTACTACGTTCCGATAATACATCTTTGATTGTAATATTGTATTAAGATGTTAAACAAATAAAAAAAAAATATAGAAATTTATAAAGTAGGAATATACTATAGAAAACTGTCCTTGATCCTTGTCCTTCGTTTCTGATCGATGTGATTAGTTTATCAAAATTGATCACTAATTGTTTCGAGCATTTTCGAACATTCGTTTATGTCGATCATCCTGATTGCAAAAAGCTGATTAGATAAATTGTATAAATACAGACTACATCCGTACTAATTAGTTTAGTTTGTCAAAAGTTTAGTCTGGTAAAATGAAACTCGTCGTTGCTTTGGTCGGCTTAGTGGCATGTGGGTATCAGTACTTGATTCTTTACCGCGATTCTTAAGCATTGATATTTTTTGTGCACAAATGAGTTGATACAAAACCAAAGGAATATTGGTGAAGCATATTTTACGACTCTGGTATCATCAGAGCAAGCTGCAGTTCCAATGAATTCGTCGTTTTGATACCTTTCATTCAACGATCGTTATCAAACTCGAACTTACATCTTTTTCGTTGTTTTTGAGCAATTATGTGTTGCTGAAGTGTTTGTTTTGATTTTTAGTTATTAGCTTGCTGTTACCCAGTTGTTGTCCGTTCTTATTATCAATAAAAGATTTAATTCACAAATGTCATTGTTTACCAATAATGATTCTAATTCAGAGTTTGCAAACCCGAGTTGACCCCCGAGTAGTTGACGAAAGTTTCAAGACGCGATCGTTTTCTATTTAAATGGAATGTTCGTTAAAGTGACTCCGTCGGGGAGCTAAGAAAATCCCATATAAAATAAGACATAGTCAATATTGGTGTTTTCTATGTATATTTAAATTAATCTGTGTATGTATTATTACATGTATTAAGTTAAGAAGTCATCTAGTACCCATAACACAAGCTCTGCTTAGCTCGGGGCTAGATGATGCTGCGTGGATTGTCCAGCTTTATCTATTTATTGCCTCAGGGGTCAGTTTAGTGAAGTTATGTTTAATATAATGTTAAGTCTAGTTATATATATAGATATAAAGTTCGATAATAACCAAAAAATGACCCTGTTAAATCAAAAACCTGTAACCCAATTTACACTGTTTTGTGACAAAAGGGCTAAAAATATCTACGCAATGCGAGCAAGTTAGTAACTCAATCCACAGTTCTACATACCTACAATAACTAGGTCTATGGTTTGTGGACTATAGTTTTTGCGTGAAAGAGTAACAAACATCCATCTATCCATCCATACTTACAAACTTTCGCGTTTATAATATTAGTGATGATGAACGTACTCAGAAAACTCGTTGACTCAAAATATATTGCGACGATTAAAACAGTAAATACTCAATATTTACTGTATTGGCGTTGACTGCGAAATAGATAACAACGACCAAAACACGCAATATTTACGTTATTGGCTATTTGCTATTTCTGTACTAAGACTACGTTATAAATAATAATGTATTTACATTATTTATTTGTAACGTAGTCTTAGTCGATATTTATAACACCTCTCAATTTACCAGCGTTGGGTCATTTCAACTCTAACCTCGATTATGTTTGTGCAGGCTGCCAAATTATACAAAACAAAATTTCTTCTGTGATTTTAATCAATTTGTGCAATATAAAACCTCATCATTTGGAGAGTTAAACGAAAAAAAAACTTCAATATACTTTAGTCGATAAATCAAAACTACTGGTCAGATCTTCAAAAACTGCTCGTTAGAATTTCCCTCCTGGATGATATTTTATTAGGTGTTTTATTTACATTTCACCGAAAACATCCAGAACATACTTCGGCAGATAGTACAAACAATTGTCCTGACGCAGGAATCAAATATTATGTATTCCAAGTGTTTTCTTTGTTAATAAAGTACGTTTTTAAGTAGTTATGCATTATTCAATATTTTATTCACTAATTTATTATGAAAATTAGTGAATAAAAATGAATAATCACACGCGCAACTTAGCTTGGATTATACGCGAATTCACACAGAATTGCCCAGAATTAATTATCTATTTAACTATATGTATAATAAATTAATAAAAAAAAAATTGTGCTTATCCAGGATATATGGAAATAGCCTTGAGACGTTTACATAGAAACAACGCGTGTGACTTAATATCGTGTCAAAATGACAGCACTGTTAAACTCATTTTGGCATTCTACTAGCACAAACTTTGTTCATTCATTCATATAGCTGTGACGGTTACCTTTTTATCTACCAATTTGACATTCTAATAATTATTATGAAAGTCTCTTCAAGCGCCAAAAATAGTAGAATACCAAATGCACAAACGTCATTTTAATCATCCTGATAGAATTGCCCTTTTGAGACCTTTGTTTTGACATTAGTGGAATTCAGCCCCAGGTTTTTATTCAACTATTATAGGTATGTTCAAAATTTGAATTTATGTTTACTCATACAATCAAAACTTCACAGTGTGCTCAGCCAATGTCATCCCTACCGTGCCAGGCGACAATAGCCACTATGTGGAAGGCGAGAGCCGCTACATTTGGATGCCGGACGGTGATGGAAACCCTCAGCTGGTAGACCTTCAGGAACCCGTCGATGAAGGCATCCTGAGCTCCAGAAATGGAGCCAACAACGCGTACTGGCTATACACTAGGTAAGACTATACAGAGTTAAAGCTATTTAATGATTAACCTCTTAAAGGCGACTTGAGACAATCAAGACTAACAGCTTTTGTTCTATGACTTTTGCCAAAACGGAATACATCTCCAGTTTTATTTTTTTTAATTTTAGCAGGAATTTCTATCATTTGTTAGTTCCATGTCTCGTTAAGACCTACATACCTACCTACCTATGTTTCATTTATTCGATTCTGACGTGTGCGCAGTCAGCTGAGTGCTACGACTGATACTCAAACGCTCGGCCGAGGGAAAATTAATCTGATTTGCGTGTAATTTTTTTTTATATGGGAATAAAAATTAGAACAAAAGTTGTTAGTCTTGATTTACCCAATTTTCCTTTTCGAGGTTAATCATTAAATACCTATAACCCTGTATAAATCCTCATCAATATTATAAAAGTGAAACTTTGTAAGAATATGTGGATGTATGGATGTTTGTTTGGCCTAGAACACAAGCTACTTTTGATACACACCTAAATCAACTTTCATGGGATAGAAATGGATTTAAAATGTCTCCATAGAAACAACGCATGCCAAGCCGCGAGCAGATGCTAATATATTTATTATTTATATACAGGGTGTTAGTGTGAACAGCGTTATCCTTGAAACCAGAGGTTCAGCATCATGAGTAGAGTCCAAAACCGATGAAAAATAATTATTCTATTTTTAATTTATTTTTGAAACAAAAATATTCGATACACCTTGTGGTAAAACTACACACGAGTACATTGACGGGGCCGCGCAGGTGTCGACCTGTTTTGATCAAACGAGCCGCCCGCCATGCAAGTGTTCATTGCCGCGCCCCGCACGCACCTCACCGCGCCGCACGCGCCGCCCGCCTGCTCGCGCAGGCGCCGTCCGATCGCTCCTCAGTGACAGACCGCCAGCGTGACGGAGAGCACGTCGTCGCGTCGTTGACACAGATTTTCGCGCGTCAATTGTTTTCAGTACGAACGAGTTACGAAGTCTTACAAAAATGTAAATAAAGTGGACTGAAATGGTTCGGCCTTATGCCATCGCTCTGGTGAACTTGGCTCGTACGATGTACGCAGAGCTCAGCTGTTTCCATCCCAGGATAACGTGTGCTAAGCTAGGAAACTATCCCAAAGACACAAAGGCTACGTACATACGTACATATGGCCAGTTCACCATGCCCAGTCATGCAAAATGCAAGTGTTCGTAAGGTGTTTAATAAGCTGACAAATAAGGTACTAATTTGTGTTTTTTCGAGTGTGTAATAATACCTAATCTACGAGTGAGAAAACGTGCGGAGGTTGCGTGATGGTGAAGTGTTATTTTGGTAAGTGAATTTCATTCACTGTACAAAGAACTGAAATTTAGATTGAATAGTAGATAAAATTGATTGATGATAAACTTTAACCCTAGATTCAATAACATTCGTCTCACAGACCGCGCAAAACGTAAAAATGATTCAAAGTTGTAAATCGAATCAGATACACCTTTTAAGCACCTTCATAAGTCATACAACCAAATACATCGCAAGTGTATTTTACTCGCAATGACGTTTCATTCGTCTGAGGGACGAACATTTATGAATAGAATAAGAACTGGCCTAGGGTTAAGTACGCCAAAAATACCTGCCTACCAAGGTACTTTGGTCTATTGAATTTTTTGATTATTCTGTGAATTTAGACTTGTTTTAAAACAGTTTATCTTGCCTAGAAACAAACCTGGAAACTTGCCTGGTTCTAGGGTGACCATAATATCGCGTACAATATCTATGACATAAAATATCAAAATACTGCGAAACTAAAACAGGCATTAACCTTATCTCATAGGTTTTGGACTCTACTCATGATACTGAACCTCTGGTTTCAAGGATAACACTGTTCACACATTTATTTATATATTTTCTATTTCTATCGCATGGGATGAAAAGTTTTGGTGAATAACCGAAATAAATTGAATTGAAAAAGTACCCTAAGTTTTATTCCAGGCTTTTATTCAAGTTTGTAAAGGTTATGTTTTTGACCTCTTTACGCCAAAATTACTGAACGAATCGGGCTGAGAACTTCTAATAGATAGTTCTTTATCTAGAACACAAGTTACTTTTCATCCCATTGGCAAACCAGTTCCCCTAAGATAGAAATAGACTAGAAACGTTTCCATGGAAACAATACGCGGCTTCGCAAAATCCAGGCATAGGTATTTATTAAGATAACTAGTAATCCTTATAAATAAGCCAGTAAATAGATTTTGATATAATGCCAGAGTCCCGGAGATTAGCCATCATAAACACAAGGAACAGGCGAAGATTAAAGGGAAAGGATACTAAATTAAATACAAAAATAACTTGCTTTGTAGGTAAGTACTGTTTGTATAAGGGATTCATTTATTTTGTTTTTAATTTTATTTTTTTATAAAAACATTATTCAAGGGGCTGGCGGATGATGAACTCCCCATACAAACGGAATACCAAAATTATTTGTAAGCCGACCATGTTTCCACAAAATTTTGTTGTTTTTTGTATTTGAATAGAATTTATCTATGACCCTAAGAATATGTTTTGTCAAAAAAAAAAAAAAATTACAATAAAATTACTTTTCGACGTAGCTTATATTGTCTAGTTACAAATTAACAACACTTTGTCCGAAATTATAAAAGTTTTCAGTCGTAATTTTTGGTATTACGGAACACCGGAACGCCTCGACTTAGAGTTTTGTGCAGCCATCGCCGGCCCCTTAAAGTAACGATATTTATGACACTCTATAAACCCGTACCGTAGGGGTTTAACACGAGTAGTATAACATTCCTCGGGTTTATGAAATTCAAAATAACCCATCTACGCACTTACGTACCAATACCTACTCGTACGTTTTACGAGACGATACGTACGCTCTGGGCCCAAATTCCACTAAATAAATCGCTTCACCATTTAAATAGTATCAGTTATCAGTGTTAAACTCTTTTTGGTATCCTACTAGCACAAACTTTTTGAGGTTCATTCATAGCTGTGACGATAACGTTTATGACTACCCATTCTAATTATTAAAGTTTCTTCAAGCGCAAAAAATAGTAGAATACCAAATGCACAAACGTCATTTTAATCATCTTGATTGAATGGCGCTATTGAGACCTTTGTTTTGACATACGGGAATTTGGCCCCAGTTTGATTACGAAAAAGGTTTTATAGGGCAACTTAATGACTAACTTTAACTTCGCTCGCAAATCTCGCTTACACGTACAAAAAAAGAATGAGACAATTACGATATTCCGTCAAAATTAACTCGATTTTCTCGAAAACTAATCGAGTTTGTATGAAACAAAAATTCTAGAACAGAAGTTATGGCATAACAGAAGTAATTATTCTACCCTTTTCAAACTAACTTCCTTTCTATCCCGGTAGAGGCGTTGCAAGACGCCAAATGTATGGAAAAGGACTAAAACTTTTTTCACCATCCTAAACTGATTCACAACCGGTAGGGTTACCTACCCTACCGGTCCTTTAGGTCTCAAAACATACCTAGTGTAATGTACTATTTAATTAGTTTATCATTTTAATTTATCAGTGTTTTTGTAATCAAATTCAAAAGCTTACGATAAATTGTAATTAACAAACAGATTTATGAGATAGCAGGAAGATAATCGATTATTCATACTTACCGATATGTAGCGAGGCGGGTGAAAATCTGCCTGCGACGCAGGAAGTTGCGGATTCGATTCCCACAGTACAATATAACTTATTTCAAATAAACAAAGAACCATTCATAGTTAGATTACAGAGCGAGCGTCCAAATTTACTTTCGCAATCCAAAACCACCACAGAATCAGATGAAATCTCAGTCCTCGATATCCTTATTGTTTAACATTTCACATAGGTATATCTTTTTGATGACTTTATTGCGTACATTGTTAATTTATCCCCTATTTAACTTTAAGTTTGCTTATATTGTATCTGTTTGACTTTCCCAAGTGTAATGTATCTGAATGGAATAAATGAATTTGAATTGTATTATATTGTAAAAAAAATTCCTTGCAGGCGAATCCCGCGCGTTTAGTCGTTAGTATTATGTATTTTTTTAATCCCTCATATCTTCCTCCTCAGACGAAACCCCGAAAACGCTCAAATCATTGTCCACAACAACGTCAACAGCATCCGTAACTCCAACTACAACGGCAATCGTCCACTGAAGGTCGTCGTCCACGGTTGGAACAGCAATGGAAACTCTGCCATCAACCCTGCTATCACTTCCGCTTTCCTTGCCGTTCAGGTTTGGCTTTTTCTTTACTTATAACTAGCGACTCGCCCCGGCTTCGCACGGTTTTATTATACGTATAAATCTTCCTCTTGAATCACTCTATCTATTTAAAAAAAACCGCTTCAAAATCCGTTGCGTAGTTTTAAAGATTTAAGCATACAAAGGGACATAGGGATAGAGAAAGCGACTCTGTTTTATACTATGTGGTGATGATGAGTAAAATTTCGAATTTTATCTTGTTTAATGGGTTTGCTGTTAAAAAAATATCTAGACTGTTATAAAAAAATCATAATCAAAATATGGTTCAATCAAACGTGTTCGTCGTAAGTAGAGACCGCGGCAAAAGAGGTAAAAGTTTTTGACGCCCTTCGGCCAGGTAGGATGAAGATCTACGTAAGACTGCCGGCAGATACTAGATGCGGCAAGTTGAAGACACTATGTCGCTTATTAGGGGAGGCCTATGTCCAGCTGTGGATTGATATAGGTTGATGATGATTTTATACTTGATTGATAAATAGATCGTTCTCAATCCATCCCCTAGACCAGGAGTCGGCGACTTTTTGACTCGGAAGAGTTAAATATTTCAATTCAAAATTCCAAAGTTTATAACAAACTATTTAACTAAGTATTCAACAGAAAATTATTTATTTATCACACTCATTTAATTTGTTTTTATTTTCACAACAAATTAATAGATTCAGATTCTCGAATGTTTTTTTTATAAAATAAATAATATTTGCTTATTATGTTACTAAAGAACCGCAGCTTCACACCCAAAGAGCCACATGTGTCTCGCAAGCCGCAGGTTGTCGATCCCTGCCTAGACCTTTAAATTTTCTTTTCTAGGATGTCAACGTCATCGTTGTCGACTGGAGATCCCTCGCCAACTCCGCTTACACCACCGCAGCCAACGGCGTGCCCAGCGTTGGTCAGTTCCTGGGTAACTTCCTGGTCTGGTTGATCAACAACGGAGGTGGAAACTGGAACAACGTGCACCTGGTCGGCTTCTCTCTCGGCGCTCACGTTGTTGGCGTTGCTGGCAGGCAGGCGGGTGGCCGTGCTCGGAGGATCACTGGTAGGTCCTGAGCCTTACCTTGGCTGATAGACGACCTATTTATCTAACTGTGGCAGTCAAGATTCAGCCTCTTCAACACAACCAGTGGATGTCAAAAGGAACAACGTGCATCTGGTGGGCTTCTCCTTCGGCGCTCACGTTGTTGGCGTTGCTGGAAGGCAGGTGAATGGCTGTGCTCGTAGGATCACTGGTAGGTCCTGAGCCTTAACTTGGCTGATAGACGACCTATGTGTCTAACTGTGGCAGTCAGATTCAGCCTCTTCAACACAACCGGTGGATGTGAAAAGGAACAACGTGCATCTGGTCGGCTTCTCCCTCGACGCTCATGTTGTTGACATTGCTGGAAGACCGGTGAATGGCCGTGCTAGGAGGATTACTGGTAGGTCTTGAGGCTTTACTTGGTTGATAGACGACCTATGTATCTAACTGTGGCAGTCAGATTCAGCCTCTTCAACACAACCGGTGGATGTGAAAAGGAACAACGTGCATCTGGTCGGCTTCTCCCTCGACGCTCATGTTGTTGACATTGCTGGAAGACCGGTGAATGGCCGTGCTAGAAGGATTACTGGTAGGTCTTGAGGCTTTACTTGGTTGATAGACGACCTATGTATCTAACTGTGGCAGTCAAGATTCAGCCCCTTCAACACAACCAGTGGAGGTCAAAAGGAACAACATGCATCTGGTCGGCTTGACAACGTGAGTGCCGATGGAGAAGCCGACGGCTTCTCCATCGGCGCTCACGTTGTCGACATTGCTGGAAGGCAGGTGAAGGCCGTGCTCGGAGGATCACTGGTAGGTCCTGACTAGGTTTAGGGTTCTAGGACGTCTCATGTCTAAAATACCGGCACTTAATCGGTTTGGTTTATTTCCCGGGACGTCTCATGTCTAAAATCCTGGGAATTTTCGGGTCGAGACGAGACAAGATTGTCGAAATTGTTGCCTATGTAATCATTTTTATTTTTAAAGGGCAGTTTTGTAAAATTGATATTCAAAAAAGGTTTCAAAAATTTTAAAATCTTCAAAAAAGCCTTACCCCTCATAAAAATAATTAAAATAAAGTCTAGCAGTCCCGGGAATTCAGTTTGATTGTAAACATTCTTGTGGTCCGGGACTTTGAAATTGTTGGGATTCCCAAACCCTAGTCCTGACGTCCTGAGCTTTGACTTGGTATGATAGACAAACTATGTGTATCTGTATGTGGTAGTCGTAGAGATTCAACCTCTCCAATGCAACCAGTAGATATCATAAGAGTCGGTTCATATAATCTATCAGAAGAACAACAGCTTCCTTGTGTATTTTCAAGATGTCTTATACGTCTCTTACGAGTATTTAAGGCATTTATTTACCCCTCTTTCTCGATGTTTCAACAGGCTTACACTCAGTTGTGGTCACGGGATTACTGAATAAATACCTGTAGATATTTATCATAACGTGTTCTGATCGCGTAAGTTTAAAAAATTATAATTCAACTAGAAGCTCAATTATATTATAAACAAAATGAAAAAAAAACCTGAATTTATAGAAATTTTGAACATAACATAAAGCTTTCAAGTTTTAAGGAAATGATTAACGTCAGACGTATCAAACAGTTGGACTGGACATGGGTGGCTAAAAAGCTTTGTTTGGAACACGTCTATTTCCAAAAAACAATTTATTCAAACTTGTGTATCAACTTGTAACCTTGACCGCTACGGCGGTAGGTCAAACTTTACCCTTTACACGAAACTTTCCATTGTCCCTAAGTGAAGCCTTACCTCAACAAAAGCAAACTTTGAATAGCTGTGAAGTTAAAAGTCACCAAACTACACCAAAACATGGCATGAGAGGACCAATGTGGCATAACTACCTTATATTAGATTGACGTGACATTGCATCATAATGAACTTTATCTCATACTAGAGACCCGCCCCGGCTTCGCACGGTTTTATTATACGTATAAGCCTTCCTCTTGAATTATTCTATCTATTAAAAGAAACCGCATCAAAATCTGTTGCGTAGTTTGAAAGATTTAAGCGTTCAAAGGGACATAGGGAAATAGGGACACAGAAAGCGACTTTGTTTTATACTATGTATGGGTGTATATGTATGTACATAATATCGGCTGTCCCATTTCAAAACCTAGTAAGGGACATTTGAAAAAAAAACGGGTTTTTGATTTAAGGCTCATTGTTGGCGATTGTCCACGAAATTGCATTATCAGAATCTCAAAAAACGGCTTAGAAAAAAAAATAAAAGTGTAAAAATACCTAGCAACTCCACCACGATGAAAAAGCTGGCCCGAAAAACCATTTCTAAACCTAGTAAGAGACATCGACCACTTTAAAACCTAGCAAAGGAAATTCCCTTACTACGTTTTAAAATGGTCGGCGTCCCTTACTAGGTTTTACAAATGGTTAGCAAAGATCAACATTCGCGCGCTGATTTTAGTATGACACTAATTAGCCGCCGCGTGCGCATCGTTTTTTCTGTTTTGATGAAGAAAATTACTTCTGCTATGGCTAAACAGTTTTATAGATCATCCAGGATGATCAATGCAGTGAAAAAACGTTTTTTTTTGCAATAGCTGGACGCGGTTACTCATTGATATGAACTATGGCACCTCATAGGAAACTACATAAATGCCTATTAATTGATTGCACTGTTTAAAAGTGTACTTTACTTTACTTTTTACTTACTTACTTTACTTTCTTATTATTAAACTGGTTTCATTTAGTAAAATATAGCTTTAATCCATTGCAAATACAGCAATCATCCATCCAACCTTGTCCATTTGGTAGTTTATCAGGATATAAAATAAACTATGGTAAATCGCGCTATACAGTGCTACAGAAAGGTCCTATAAAACTAAAACGGGTACTTCTAATCGAACACCTAATTTTTTTTTGAGATTCCTGAGTTGCCAACATAACTAAAATTGTTTGCATTGGTACAGAAGAATCCCTTTTAGTTCTACAGGACATTTCTCAAGCAACCTGTATAAAAGTAATGAAAGTATGGACATTCTGCTTTGGGTAGTTGCTAGGTTTCTGAAAATGTTTGTGACTTAACGAAACCAAATTTAAACCTAGTAACAGCCCTTACTAGGGTAATGAAATGGTCAATGACTGTCGCTTCAGTATCAGACAACCATTTCTAACCAAGTTCGCGCATTCATTTGTGCAGTAAAGCTACAATATTGGCCATAGAGAAATGAAATTGAACTGTATGGCAAGCCAAGGTTCTACCGCTTCTTTTGAGCTCATTCTCGTTCAGCTATTTATCATAGTTTTTCCAGGGCATTGAAATGAAGTGACCAAACAGTTTTTTGGCTCTCCTGTAAAATTTGTCTGATGTCCCTTACTAGGTTTTAAAATGGGACAGCCGATATGTGTATTGGTAAATTTTAATTTTTATTCTAGTTATTCCGTAAAACAATCCTCTCCATCAACCATGGATCCATGGGTTGTAATGTGACCTCTTTGTACAGGTTTGGACCCTGCTGGTCCCAACTGGACCAACAACGGTAACGCCCTCAGCTCCAACGCCGGTCAGTACGTGGAAGCCATCCACATTGACGGAGGTCTTCTCGGCATCTTCAACAGGTTTGAACTACCTTTTTTATTTAAAGCCAACTTGTGGCTCTGACGGAAGACCAGCGTTGGTTACTAGCTTGATAGCAACCAACTCATGCTTAGGCAGAGCCATTTTGTTACAGATTTACACTACCCATTTTAGTCTTAGTTTATTATATAATTGTATAGTGTACTCTATTGTGTAAGGGCGCTTGTATACGTCCGTTTTTTTCACCGGACATCGGACCGTCAATAATAATAATAAAGTAATTATGAATTCTGTATTATGGGGAAATAGAAGCAATGAACAAATAGACATCTATCAAAATTATTGTAATGAAAATCTCATTAAAATTAATTATCCTTCTGACCTTTTACATTGTAATCCTAATATATGTACCAATGTAGAACATAAAAATCTAATTGACATTTTATATCATGACATTATTAACATTTTAAGTGACGCAGCTTCCTGTAGTAAAGTGACAAAAGCCAGTAAGGGCAGGGCTCGTCGTGTGGTAGGTTGGAATAAACATGTCCAAGAGTTGCACAGGGAGGCCAGGGTGCATTTCAAAAATTGGATGTGGCAAAACAAACCGCGTTCTGGTATTTTTTATGAAAGAATGAATGAGAGCAGAAAAGTTTTCAAAAGTAAACTTAGGTGGTGTCAAAATAATGAAGAACAAATTAAAATGGACATTATAGCCGAGTATCGATCAGCCAATAACTTCAGTCAGTTTTGGAAATCAACCAATAAATTGAATGTGCAGCCTGGTCGGCCTGTAAGCATTGAAGGTGTGAGTGACAGTAGGGACATTGCTAACTTGTTTAAAGACCACTTCAGAGTAAGCTCGTTGCTAGGTTCGTCTTCAGAATCAGATTTTGTCGGGGCTGGTATGACCAAGGAGACCTACCAAGTTACTCCTGAGCAGGTTGCTATAATCATAAATAAAATGTCAAGAGGTAAATCACCTGGTCATGACGGCCTAAGCATTGAACACTTGAAGTATGCGGGTCCCCAGTTACCTCATCTTTTGTCAGTTTTGTTTGGTATATGTTTCACTCACTCCTACCTACCTGAGGACCTAATGAAAACGACTGTTGTGCCCATTGTAAAGAACAAGACTGGTGACTTATCTGACAAATGTAATTATAGACCAATATCATTGGCTACCGTAATGGCGAAGGTGTTGGACAGTGTGCTGGACTCAGAACTAGACAAACATTTAGACCTTCATGATGCACAGTTTGGTTTCCGCAAGGGCCTCTCAACTGAAAGTGCCATTCTGAGTCTCAAACACACTGTTCAATATTACACACAGAGGCGCACACCTGTGTATGCATGCTTCCTCGACCTTTCGAAGGCTTTTGACCTGGTGTCCTATGATGTGTTGTGGAGAAAGCTGGCAGGGACAGGTGTGCATGCACAGGTGCAGCGGCTTTTCCATTACTGGTATTCCAATCAGACAAACAATGTTAGATGGGCGGGTGAGTTCTCGGAGACGTACAGGTTGGAGTGCGGCGTGAGACAAGGTGGGTTGAGCTCTCCGAAGCTCTTTAACCTGTACGTAAACGAGCTGATTGTGGAGCTCAGCAGTGCGCGTGTCGGCTGTTCGGTTGATAATGTTTCTATGAACAATATCAGCTACGCAGACGACATGGCACTGTTGTGTCCCACGATCAGCGCCCTCCGGAAGCTCTTGTCCATATGTGAAGAGTACGCCAGTAAGCATGGACTCATGTACAACTGCAAGAAGAGTGAATACCTGGTATTCAAGGCCGCAGGTAAGGTTCCAGCGTCTGTCCCGTGCTTGAGACTTAACGGTCTTGAGCTAAGTAGAGTAAATAAGTTCAAGTATCTGGGACATTTCCTTACCGACGAGCTTGACGACCAGGTGGACATAGAACGTGAACGCAGGGCGTTGGCGGTCCGCAGTAATATGCTGGCTCGAAGGTTCGCCCGTTGCAGTAGGCAAGTGAAAATCACACTATTCAAAGCTTACTGCCAATCGTTCTATACGGGCAGCCTCTGGGCTAGCTTTACTAAAAAATCGCTCAGCGCTCTGCGAGTGCAGTATAACAACGCCTTCAGGATGTTGTTGGGATTGCCCCGATTCTGCAGCGCATCCACCATGTTTGCCGAAGCTCAGGTTGATGGCTTTCACGCCATCATCCGCAAGAAAACCGCCTCGCTGCTGCGTAGAACATGGAGCAGTCCCAACACCATCCTGCAGGTTGTGGGCAGCAAGTTTGCCTCGCCCATCATGCAGTCTTTCAACAGAGTCCTGACTCTTTAGACTCCATGGGTTGAGATTGAGACTCTGTTGAAAGATAAATACCTAATAATTGTGTCTTACCTATTGTGTTTTTTAATTAGTTACCAATATTTGTGTTTAATTGTGATTTTTATTTCTATTTTTATGTGGACAAAAATGTCTGAATAAAGAAACTTTTTATTTTTTTATTTATTTTTATTAATAAACGGCTATCCATAAATATTTTTTACCGGATGGATGGACTGCCGTCTATATGCGTCTATACGCAGGTAGATAGTACTCAATTACAGAAAACAGGCAATACGTCCGGCAGCGTCAACACGCACCAATAGGCTGGCGTGGATGACCGTCCTTTCTTACACCGGACCGGTGGTGTCCGTCGCGCCGAGGGGAAGCGGTGGTGCATCCGGCGTAAATTGTTCGCCGGACCGATGTCCGGTGCATGTACACACATTCATTATAATTCATAAACCACCGCGAATCCGACAAAAAACACGGTCCGTTGTCCGGTGAAAAAAACGGACGGATACAAGCGCCCTAATTCTGTTAAAAAAAATAAACCTATATTCTATTCCATTCTATATTCTATTTATCCTACTAATATTTTAAACGCTAAAGTTTGTAAGTATAGATGGATGGATGTTTGTTACTCTTTCACGCAAAAACTACTTAACGGATATGGATGAAATTTGGCACAGAGATACATTTATAGTCTCGAATAGACTATACTATTATTTTATTTCGGGATTCCCACGGGAACGGAAATTACGCGGGTGAACACGCGAGGCGCTGCTAGTCTTCAATAAACTGTATCTAACTGGCTTCTGATGCGTTTTCTCGTCGATTCGCCGATTATTTATGTGGTTAGTTTAACAGGTTTAATTTTTGTTTTATACACAGTGTCTCATACATACACCAATAGAGGAAATACCGTCCGTTTATCGTAAGATAATTTTCACACGTTTTTCCATTACCGTAGGCGTTAATAACGTCCATCGTAGATGACTTATGCAGTAGTAAATTTCTATCAGGCTGCCTTACAACGGCTTGAACATAAATATCAATGTGAGCTTTATTGTTTCAGAGATTCTTCAGTCAGTAAATTTATTAAGTATCCGTTGACAAAATGTTAGATAAGGTTTTAGTTTGGAAGTTTCATAAATCTTTCGTAAAAGAAATATAAATTCGTACAGTTTTCGTTATTCTTAACCCTGTCCAAAAGAGAGATGTTGTGTTTGTGTATAACTCTAGCTTTCAGTTTTTCCTAAAATTAATAAATTTATGGTTTTTATTTGGTTATAAACGAATTTTACTATTCAACGAACATTATTATTCAACTGGGCAATATGCTGCCAGCATTAACAAGTGTAAAAACTAGTCGTAATTTTTGATTTTGTTCTTTATATTTTTAATAAATAGTGTATGTTTCATTGGGGTTAATATAACATTGTTAAAATTTCAAATACTACAATATCAATACAAGTAATTGCAATAAATGGGTTGAAAACCCTTGGTCCTTGGGGTCCTGGGGCACACTCGATTTATAAAGATCTTACAAAACTTTTCATAGAGTCCACAGGTAATTGGAATGCTGGATTCTATTTCGGTCAACGAAAAGCATTGCCATTCAAGGAGGCAATGATTCTTCTCTTCTTGTGACGGCTTAGATTTTTTGAAGTTTGTTATAAATTTAAATACAAGCTGTAATTAGTCGTTTTTTATTTCAAAAAATATACTTTCACTTCAACGACTATTCTTCCATCTTTACTCTAAATTATTAACATCTTTGTTTTCCCCAGGGTCGCCAACGCTGATTTCTACCCCAACGGTGGTCGCAACCCCCAGCCCGGATGCTGGATCAGTACTTGCTCCCACAGCCGAGCTTGGGAACTCTTCGCGTCCACCGTCAGAAACAATCACCTGAATGGCAGACTGTGCTCTAACATAACCCAGGCTCAGAATGTGCAGTGTACTGGATCCACGCTGCGTATGGGCAACGGTGTTATTTCCAAATCTGGGTAGGTCTTATTACCGAAATTGGGTGGGTGTTATTACCAAAATTGGGTTGGTGTAATTATCAAAATTGGGTTGGTGTTATTACCGAAATTGGGTTGGTGTTATTACCAAAATTGGGTTGGTGCTGTTACCAGAATTGGGTAGGTGTTATTACCAAAACTGGGTAAGTGTTATTACCGAAATTGGGTTAGCTTTATAATCAAAATTGAGTAGGTAAAATCCAGCCCGGATGCTGGATTAGCACCTGCTACTACAGCCGAGCTTGGGAACTCTTCGCGTCCACCGTCAGAAACAACCACCTGAATGGCAGACTGTGCTCTAACATAACCCAGGCTCAGAATGTGCAGTGTACTGGATCAACGCTGCGTATGGGCAACGGTGTTATTTCCAAAACTGGGTAGGTTTTATTACCGAAATTGGGTTGGTGTTATTACCAAAATTGGGTTGGTGTAATTATCAAAATTGGGTTGGTGTTATTACCGAAATTGGGTTGGTGTTATTACCAAAATTGGGTTGGTGCTGTTACCAGAATTGGGTAGGTGTTATTACCAAAACTGGGTAAGTGTTATTACCAAAATTGGGTTAGCTTTATAATCAAAATTGAGTAGGTAAAATCCAGCCCGGATGCTGGATTAGCACCTGCTACTACAGCTGAGCTTGGGAACTCTTCGCGTCCACCGTCAGAAACAACCACCTGAATGGCAGACTGTGCTATAACATAACCCAGGCTCAGAATGTGCAATGTACTGGATCAACGCTGCGTATGGGCAACGGTGTTATTTCCAAAACTGGGTAGGTGTTATTACCGAAATTGGGTTGGTGTTATTACCAAAATTGGGTTGGTGCTATTACCGAAATCGGGTTGGTATTATTGAGTTGGTGTAGTTACTGAAATTGGGTAGGTGTTGTTATCTTCACTGGGTAGGTAATATTACAGCAACAAATATCTGGAGTTTTAAAAAAAATATCGTCCCAAGATGGGAATCGAATCCGCAAAGTCCTACGTCCCGAGTCCATCGCTCGCTACGCCACAAATAGGTGATCAAGATGACTTCTAGTATCTACAAGATTATAATACTGTTTAGATTCCGTTAAAAATAAAAATATTATAATAATCTGCGGATAGCAGCCGCGGTAGCGAAATGTGTCTTATTTAATTTTTTGTTTTTTTTTTACAGAAACGGTATCTATGGACTCACCACTGGAAACTCCCATCCCTTCTAAACAAGGAAATAAACAATCTTGGGAATAATTATAATTTGTTTATTATTTTAATACCCTTAGAATACATAATTCAGGAGAAATTCAAGGGCGAGACTGACTATCGTAGAATTCCTTTTATCTAAGATTTACCCACAGGATAAAGTTCTTGCGAACATAACAAGGGTTTTTGGTTTGAATGTGTGTGTGTGATATACACACTTATACACTGCCACGCTTATTTTGGTCCAAGATTTAGCATTGCGATTCAATTTGGCAATGCTGCTAGCATTCTGGGTACTCTGACTTTGTGTCAGTCATTTTGAGGAAACTGATATAAGTAGGTAAGAAGTTTTAATTTGTCTTTTTTTACCGAATAAACACACCTCTTGCAACTAATTCAATATTTGACTTGTCTAAGAGCTTATTTTGCAACCCTAAAGGAAAAAATAAAATAATTTCTGATTTCTACATCCTCTTTATAGTCAAAATACCGTAATATTATATCGACCTTTTCATTCCCGATTGCTCGTCTACAATTTCCTACAAAATACCAGAGCTATAAGACCCTATGTAACCGTAAGGACGCATTCCTTATTGGATAAGATTTTCTTCACGCTTTACCTATTTCGCTCCCTTTGGCATTCTCGTGTAGAACAAGAAGCTACATGAAATATGGGACGGCTTACGGAAAATTAGCACCAATGTTGTTATTCGATGGCAAAACTCAAATAGATTATGTGTGTAATTAAAATTATCTATTTCACACTTTTAATATTAAAAATGCAAATGTTTGGATGGATGGATAGATAATGGAGGTTTGTTATTTATTCACGCTAAAACTACTGAACGGATCAGGCTGAAATTTGAATAGACGTAGTGGTAGATCTGGAATAAAACTTAGGCTTTTCATCAGTTTCCATGAGGTTAAAACTTATATTATAACGGAACAAGCTATTTCTGGAGACAATATGCTCATCCCAAACCTGTGAAGATAGATAGATAGATGGAAAATTCTTTATTGCACACTTAAAACTAAGAAACAATTTACAGAAACAATTAATACAAACTTAAGCTACAATTGGCGGTCTTATCGTGAAACTAGAAAGCTGAAATTCGAAAGCTATAAGGTACTACTATAAGGTAGTTCTTATATTATTTTGCTAATAATTTATTATTTGAAATTTGACTTGTGAATATTTTGCAAATCTAAAGAAATAATAATTTAATTGATTTCTGATTTCCATCAGTATTAAGAGCTGAGTGTACCACCATCATCAACCTATACTAGTCCACAGCTGGATATAGGCCTCCCTTAATGAGCGCCATGGTACTCTGTCCTCAGCTTGACGCATCCAGCATCAGCCAAAAATCCTGAAAAACCTTAGCCAATTAAATATCTTCAGTAAAATCCCAATACAGTTCCAATAACCAAAAGATTGCAGTAAAACCAACGCACAATGAGCCCTGAATAGAAAATCGACCTATTCTCCAACACAATACGGCATAGTTTCACATGCAATCTGCAATACGAATAGGTGTACCAGCATCAAAGGAAAAGTTTGAGGTGGTAATTCCGACAAAGGGGTAATTGCAAGAGCTTGGTTATCAAGCTCACAACAGGGGCAAGAGCTTTTTATTTTTTCTTGGTGATTGATACAGCGTGCATCTATTTCAAGTTTTAGGTAGGTTACATTCAGGGCCTATTTTTGCCTATCGCAAAAAAATTACGGGACATTTAATAATGACAACCGCTATGGCGCGGCGGGCGATTGTCTGCGTGCGACGTAGGAAGTTGCTGGTTCGATTCTCGCCTTGGGGCAAATGTTTATACTATCTGCAAATATTTGTACAGAGGTTCTAGGTGTTTTGTATAAAAAATCGATCTATGTTATACATTGTATGAAGTATATCATTTATCAAGATCACATAACTAAAGCTCCAAGTAGCTTTGAGCTAGATGATGCTCTATAAATTTTCCAGCATTATTTGATTATTGCCATTTGATTACTTGACCTCGTTGCTTTAGTAGCGCGGGAAAGTTGTGGGTTCAAGTCCCGTTGAAGTAGATTTTTTTGGGCTATTTTGAAATCTATATATCCTTAAAAAAACTAAAATACCTAATCTAGTGGGGACAGCAAGTAAATAAATAGATAGGTACCTTCTAACGAAAAATCCAGAGAACCTCATCCAATGAAAAAATGCGTACAATAAATTTTTATTATTAATCATAATTTTCTTGTATCTACCTGCCTATAGAAATTCATTAAATCCATTAGTTGCTCCTAAATTAATGAAATAAGTGACGCACGTTTCTTTCATAAAATCGAGTCACGTAGATGGAAATAAGTGGACAGTCAACTTCAAAAGTATATAACGAAGACTACTTCTATAAATTAAGGGTGAAATTATTCTGGTACAGAAAGGTTATTTGTGTTAATTTAAGCTTACATCTCACGAACTTTAGCCAATAATTATGGGCTGGTTAAATATTTTGGAAGATAAAGAGCTAAAAGCTTTTCAACTGAATTTTAAAAGAAGCAGAGGTTCTCAATTCTACAGTGTTTTGTTTTGTGTTATAATTATTATAAGAAAAAATATGTATTGTTTTAATACATAATAAACACATAAAAATACACTATATTTATAAATAACACATACTTACAAAACTTATCACATCAAATGTTCACAAATTTCTAGGTTCAATGATTTCGATTTTTTAAATTTGAACGCCAGAATATCTGACCAAAGGTTTTTATGATATCCTTAATACATAAATTAACTAATATTTGAATTAGTAAGTATTTTATTGACTTAGACTATATTATACTCTGCTCTTACATTAAAAAACTAAAGTTTTTTAAAACAAGCGAAATTATTAAAAGATTCAACCATTAAAATTGAGTAAGTACGCTATAAATTCAAATATCTACTCAAACAATTTGTTTTTCGAGTTCCGGTGCCAAATGGAAAAATTTAATGATTGTTTTATCGGTACTTGGTATAGTGTAATTTATTAAATTCACTTCTTACTCTTGAAATACTTTATAAAGTTTTTTTTGTGTCAAGATAAGTACTGAGGTACTTGAAAATGGTTTTTTCATTTTTTACCCGAACGGCTGTCGTTTCTTTATGTGATATGGCCGGCCCACTGACACTTCAGCTTGCTGATTCTTTGAGCTACGTCGATAACTTTGGTTCTCTGTCGGATGTATTCATTACGAATTCTGAGAATAGCTCTTTCCAATACCAGCTATATATGTTATTTTTATAAGATACGAAGAAGTTATTCAGTTATATCAGTTTGTAGTAGTTGCAGATAATCTAGGTTCAGATAATACAAACAGTAAGTACTACCCATTTCAGTAACTTCTTCAAATTATTCCTACAAATACCTAGTAACTACCAAGAAATAGCACCCATTTCAGTAATTTTGTTCCAGCCGATATCGACGTTTTATTATTGGTTCATTCAAAATTAGAACTTCCTTGTACAAAACAAAAAGGTTGATTAAATAAACAAAGCTGTAAGTAAATAAAATTAGGGAAAATAAAAGCGTAAAAATATTTCACTTGAACAAAAATTGGGTTCAAATAGGTAGGAATACTTGCAACAAAACCTTGTCGGTTTTAATAAGCTAGCAATTTAATAAGCATAATGAAATGTAGGCACCTTCTATGTTTTATTTCTTAGCTTATCCAAAATTTCGCTTCGAAAGTACCTACCTATTGTTATTTTTGATCGGAGTGGCTTATTCCGTTTTAAAATATGATTAAAAAAAGAAATGTCGTAGCAGGCATACTAAATTGTGAGAAGAAAATCTATAGAATTTCATTTCAATGTGTTTGAAATCTTGAAGTTTGTTGTTAGTTTTGAAATATTTCTCGTTTACCATGGTAAAATATTAGAGTCAAACGACAAAAAGTTTTTCCTCCAAGTCCGCCAAATGATATTCATTCAGCCTCTTTTGTTTTCTAATTTAAAAAAAGAACCAAGTGTAGAACGCGCCAGCGGGTATTGCTACAAATTAGTTTAGAGTTCTGCTTTCAATTTTAAATTTGAGTTTAGAATTTGAATTTCTCATCAGTATATCATCGAATACTTATAATTTTTTCCTAATAGGTGTAGTACGAGTATCAGCGCTTTCTATTTTCATTTGAGGAACAATTGAAAAACACAGGGCAATGTTCTATTCTCAGATGTCTATTTCATAAGCATAAAATAATAGACTTTTTTCCATCAACAAAATAGTTGTTATAGGGTGAGTGAGTACCCTTTTTAGATGTTTTCTTATGAGAAAGGAAAATTCGTAGAAATCGTATAAATTATTTGCAGTCGATTTAGAAAGGTTTTCATATAGACAGCTTTGCTATTTCATGTGTTATAGGTAGATAGGTAGGTAAGTGTTGTTTTATGAAAATGTGTTTTTTTCTCTGATCCGTCTAAACACTTACAAATAAAATAGTAGGTACAACAAAGTAAATGAGACTAAAATGTAGGTAATTATTGCATTTCTATATTGATGAGGCACCTACCGACTTAAACGGAAAATATATTTTCAAATAATTTAAGAAACACCAGCCCCATTTTTTTCTTAAAGTAGCACTGAAGAACGATAAAATTATATAATACTTAAGTAGAAAAAAAATACCTAAATATCATCTTTTAAACATTTTTGTAGTAGGTGATTAGTATTTTTTGTATGCTTATCCATGACGTAGAAAAGTTTAAAAGTTATTATGTCAATCATTAAAAAAAAGTCATGAACAAATACATTATCTTAGTTTTAATTCACGATTCCAACCAAGAAATCAGGAACGCACAACCAAAATACTCAACATAAAATCATTCAAATTAATAAAAGTACTCACGTTTTCACTTTTGGCAGGTAATCAATAACTCAGGGAACCACTTATTTTACGCGAAATAATTAAAAATAAAATTGGAAAGAATTAAAAAACCAGTAATTTGTTATTAAATAAAAGCACTTTCACTTATTGTTCACAAAATATTTCAATTATTTCCACATATTTCCTACTTTTCACAGAAAATTACTTCCAATTTAATCACTAGTCACTCCATCCGTTCTTTTCCACGAAAGAAAATTCAGAAAACTTCCAAGAAGTTTATATTATATTTCTTTATCAATAACCTCTTCCCGCAAGTTATTCAACCTTATTACACAAACTTTTTTCATTTCAAATCAATAACTTTTCGTCGCCAATCAAAATCAAAATTGTTATTTGAAAATCGAATTCCTCCTGCAATAACTTTTCGTATCGTTAGAGCGAAAGAGCGCACGCAAGGCAGCTAGCGCGACGGGCTATCAGAAGGGAACTGACTGAGTAGAGTCTAATGCAAGAGTCTAAAGCATTAGCCCGTAGACGTTTGGACACGGACGTTGCCTGGCTTTTTCAGATTATAAATATTGTGACAAGCACATTACTAATATTATAAACGTGAAAGTTTGTATCGATGTATAGATGTAAGAATGTATGGATTTAATATTTTTACGCAAAAACTACAAAACGGATAAAGTATATTTTTACTAGTTTTTCTCAAGATAGTCGCTCTAAATCCACACTTATTTATACGACGTTTAACAAAAGTCGTGTAAATACGCGATCGCATTTCCCAGCTTTTCAGGAAAACAAAATAGGGCTAAAATGCTTGAGGCGTAAAATTCTTTGTCGAACGAACCGTAGCTTTTTCCGCGTTCGATTTCGACTCAGATTACCTACTGATGCTTTTTAGGGTTCCGTATCCAAAGGGTAAAACGGGACTTTATGTTAGTACTAGCGACCAGCCCCGGCTTCGCACGGTTTTGTTAAACGTATAATCCTTCCTCTTGAATCACTCTCACTCTATCTATTATATAAAAATGGCAAAAAAATCAAGAAAAATCAAGAAGAGTAAGACTCTCGCAAGTGTTCCTCAGCGATAATGTCCAGCCTAGCAATAGACTTGTACATACTGTAGATTTTAGGAAAAGATAATATTTCCTGGTTCGCACATTCACTCAAACATAGTAAAAATAAGTATGTAAATAATTAAACACATGCAAATATTATAATATAACTTAATTCAAACAAAAAAATAAACACGCACAGACAGGTCACAGACTTCACAGAAAAAAAACAAAAACCCGAATATACTCGTAATACCGCAATCCAAAACGTGCCCACAGTCACAAATCACAGAATTAATCGTCTTATTCTCGGTTTTTGACACCCATATAATTCTCTCTCTATTTGACAAATAAATTTACACGCAGGGGAAGCCCAGCTAGTATCATATAAACACAGTATTTTTTTTTTACTGAGACAGTACGGGGTCACCCGTAAAATCGTTTTGTACCAAACTAGGTAGGTGAAAAAATAGTAAGTATGTGAAAACATTTTATTAAATTTGACTATCTTCTGCTGCTCAGTTTTTTTTATTCGTTACAATAAAATGATCCTAACAAAGGACTGAGTCGATTGACATCAAAATTGTCAACTTGATTCATTTTAAGGCGCTGCTCACGCTTGACCGAAAACATTTTTATGCCAAAATATTTTTCTCTAAAAAGGTTCTGATGTTTCAAAAGAAACTGCATCTGTATTTCCTCTGGTTTTGGGTGGCCCCGTACTGTCACAGTTAAAAAAACACTTTTTATACATAAATAACCTTATCTCATTAACTCTACCTAAGCTTCAGTTAGATCTAGTAAACACAAAATTATCCCATAACCAGTCCTGAAAACAACCATTTGTTACGCAACGGTTAAAAGCCATATAAATATGAAATCACTTCGCCACCGTAAATAACACATCGGGAACTGTTATGAGATTTATTTATAAAACTAAGGTTGGGGTAGTTCTTCCGTGAAGCGATCGAATGCTTTTTCCTATTATTATTTGGAACTGATGTTTATAGATTTAATGTAGCATTGAAGAAACTTATAGATATACGCATCAAATTAAGTGATAAGTATAAACACAGGACGTACAACAAAATTTTAGTTAAAAAAACAAAACTCTTGCTAACTCTACATGCTTCTAAAGTCACTCTTTCAAACATAAACTCAAAATCTTGTTAAAAGGTTATCCATTTTAACACATAGACGTATTTTGTTCTTTCATTCTGTATTCACTGTTCATTTTCTAATATGTATGCAAAATAACATTATGTAGATACATTTATCCAATTAAAAAATTATTTAATTACCAATTGGTCTAGACTTTATTCACAATGAAAATAACAATCAAAGAATAAATCATTGAACCTAATGTTTACAATTGAACATGGATCAATTGAGCTACCTTTAGACTGTTTGCAACCGTCTGTAGGTAGCTCAATGGTTTCAATTGTATAAACTAGTTGTATTTTTTTAAATTCCTTGATTGTAATTTTCGTTGTTAATAAAGTATATTCAATTTGTTAAAAAAGTTATTCAGCTAGCTCCCGATTGTTTACAGCATTCTAGAGATAGGTTAACTAATCCCTAGGTTTGTCGTGTTGAATTAATTCAACGAGAAAATCGAACCCGCAACCTCATGCGTCAAGTACCTAGCATGCAAATAAACGATTCCGAATTGAACCTTTAAAATAAATTTTCTTCGACGGTTTTCTTTTGGCTTTAAGTCAAAAATATCTTTGACTTTAAGTCAAAAATGTCATTAACTTTAAGTCAAAAATGTCATTAACTTTAAGTGTCAAATGTCACCGTCAAAAAAAAAGTATGGAACTTAAAAGTAGCACAAAAAAGTTCAGTTGACATATTTACCTCAAGCCATTTGATTTGTGTATAAAATGTAGTGTTTGAAAACATCGACTATCGATAAAAATAACAACCCTAGTGCAATTTATCCGACCGCTCCGATTGCGATATGATTGTTAAAGTTCCAATACCCCATTAAATTGAAATTAAATTAAAATGAAAATATCTTTATTGGAAATGCAGTCTGATGACTTTTACGTTTCGTTTAACCGAGGTAACTTAATTCATTTACTTAAGTTAATTCATTCGACGCTGGAGGTTACAAGTTTGATTCCCGCCTCGGAACAAACATTTGGACGATCTGCAGATATTTGTTCAGTGTTCTGGTTATTTTCGCTTATGGTATGACAAAAAAAACTTCACATATAACTTGTATAGATTTTTTTACCTTTAAGGACTTTATTAAAAACGAAAATTACAATCAAGGAATAGAAAAAATTTAAAGCAGTACATACAAATTATACAATTAAAACTGTACACGGTTGCAAACAGTCTAAAGGTAGCTCAAATGATCCATGTCAATACCAGTCTGTGCGTCCCCAAGACACTGGCTGCATTACCACGCTGTATGGCAATGCTGATGCGCTGAGCCAGATACTCACCAGCTCTAGTAGTACAGTGTATAAAATACCTATCAATATCAGTCATCTAGTACCCATAACACAAGCTCTGTTTAGCTTGGGGCTAGATGATGCTGTGTGGATTGTCCAGATTTTAATCATCACTACCAAATCCCTTCCCATTTTCAAAAGTATGGTTCATCATCATTATCTGACCTCTATTGATATATCCTCCTAAATTAAACATTGTTTTTTTTTCTTATGTGTTTCCTGTGTGCTAATTATGTTAATAGGTACTCATTTTGTTTATATTAGTCTCTGTTTGAATAGTTTATGTTAATTTAGCTAAATTTAATATTTTTAATTGTCATTATGTCACACTTATCAGTTACGCCACCGTCAATTTCAAATTAACCGATCCTGACCATCCAAAGGTTGCCTGGAAGAGATCGCTGTTAGCGATAAGGCCGCCGATTGTGCCACTTTAGTTTTAATTAGTATTAAGATGCTCTGTTGTTTGTAACTTTGATGGTGCAATAAAGTTATTATCTATCTATCTATCTATCACTACATAGTATAAAACAAAGTCGCTTTTTCTGTCCCTATTTACCTTTGACTGCTTAAATCTTTAAAACTACGCAACGGATTTTGAAGCAGTTTTTTTAATAGATAGAGAGATTCAAAAGGAAGGTTCATACGTATAATAAAACGGTGCGAAGCCTGGGCGGGTCGCTAGTTTCAATATAAACAATACGCGCAAATCCGCGGCCATAAACTGGCAGTGTACCTACTTAAGCATTCATTTTTTTATTACCATAATGTTTTTTAATTAGTTAGTTGCCTAAGCTAGTGCATGCCAGAAGCCTTAAGTAAGGGAAGTCAAAGATTTTAAGTCCTATTTGTTTTGATGTCTGTTTTTTGTGTGATTCTGTTGCTGTGTTTCCAAAATAAAAAGATAAAAAAACCTAAATTAAAAACAATTCTAACTAAAACCGCAGTCGAACCTGGCATGTTTCCGATTGAACGAACACGTTCATTGAAGCTAGAGTAATTTCTTTTGGAACTTCCTGATTCAGAAAATATCGAGGAAAAACCGATTAATAACAATCAAGTTGTGTATCTTGGGTTTTCTTTTCTTTATTACTACCTTGTAGTAGGTAACATGGCATAGTAACAACCAGGCTTCTCACGGGTTAAAGGAAGAAAGAAGTAAGAAAAAAAATATATTTGAACTAGGTAGGTTATATTAAAAACTTAGTCAGAAAGTAGTAGGTAAGTACTTTGTTAACGAAAACTACAAGACATAAAAAAAAAAAAACTGTTGAACTAGGTAGGTCTTAATAAAATATCAGTCAGTAAGTTGTAAGTACTTTATTATCAACGAAAATTACAAGGAATTGAAAAAAATCAAACAATTAATAAGTATAAACAGTTGAAACAATTGAGCTAACTGCAGACGGTTGCAAACAGTCGAGAGGTAGCTTAACTGATCCATACAAATATAAGAAAAAGCGTCCCCATGACAAAAGTTCTGTGACATGAATCGAATTCGCATGTTTTGGCCGATCGCCCACTGCGCATCCATAGCCATATTAAGAAATCCTTTTTAGGGTGTAACCGAGATATATTTTCTTTTTCTGTTTACCCTTCACACCAATGTACAAAGTGATGTCTTCATCGATAATGTTTGTTCATCTTGTAATATAAATGGATGTGAAAAAGATTACTTCCATCGTGTTTTCGTATTTGGAAACCGAGAAAAAACATATGATAACAAAAACAAACCAACGTTGCTTCTCATATCTTTTTGTATTTTTCGTAAGACAACATTTTATGCCTATCGGTGTCAGACATTGAATACTATCCAGGCCCGCTATATCTTGCAAGAAACGACAACCGTTAGGGGTTTTTTGATTGGAGACCGCGACTTTACAAACGTAGTGTAGGATCTCCTCCGGTCAGGTGGGATAACGATTTGCAAAGACTGCTGGCAGATGCTGGATGTAGCAAGCTGAAGTCTGAGCGTTATGGCGCTGGAGGCCTATGTCCAGCTGTGGGATGATGATGGACTATGTACTTACTGATAACACAAACGTTACATGCGTTGATGTTGTGGATAACTGATAATCTTTGTTTTGTATAGTTTGGGGCTAGATGATGCTGAGTGAAGTATCAAAATTATTTATTTATGAGGGATTCATTTTAGGACATAGGCTAAGCTGAACACGTATTTTAGGACATTCGTATTCATTCTCTAACTTTCTAAGGTACGGTTAGGCCTAGTTCAAATGAGCCCCTAATGTTGCCACAAGGCGAAACTTCGCCTTGTGGCAACACTGACGGTTAGACGTGTCAATCAGCTGATACAAATTAATTTTATGTAAAAAATAGTTATAAGTGGAAATTCATAGTAAATAAGTGAAATAATCATTAATTACTAGTTCAGTGCTTCATTTATATTATATAAACAAGTATAATAGACGTCTAAATACTGACAAAAAACTGTGTAAAAGTGCCAACGGTTTTTCATCCAAACCGAACTTTACTGTCAACGTACCACAATACAACGAAAAGTTATTGCATCAATTTATAACTAATCCTGAGGGAGATCATCACATCACACTCACTTTCAACGGATGATGCTAACTGGCGTTTGATCGAATCCAACGATTCTCAGCGACAGTGAACGAAGAGCTACCATTTGGACGGAGACAGTACCTATTGTACCATCATTTCAACCTGACCTGGGGAGTATAGCTTTTCAATTATCAATTGACTAACCCACACACAACAGTGCTGACAACAGATAGGTACTACACTGCTCACTCTGTGAGTCACATCACAAATCAATCACACATAGGCCTCGTTTCTATCTCTCTTAGCTTGACAAATTGTGGAAGTTGAGTTGTAGGATGAAACATTTTGCCTCAGACAAAATAACACTTACAGGACACTGAACAATAGTAATACAATATAGGTAGTTTACAAACAATAACCATAAAGCTATATTATTAAACTTACATTATTCCACAGGAAGCACTTTTATTGTTACTTTATTATTTTCCTTGTGAGTCACTCTTATAAAAGATCTAATCTACTTGCATAAATAAGCATTAAAGTATTTTTCAAACATTCAAATAATCTTACTTATTGTGTAATTAATTGTGCTAAGTGACAAAGAATTATTGAAATTAGTAAATTTATGTTTTAGTAATCCCTTGGTCCCAACTAATTTTATTATTCCTCTTCATTCCTCCTACTCATAGTTCTACTGGCTTTCTTTCACCATAGATCACTGGGTTCTGTTAGACCCATCAAACCTCAACTTGGTTCTAACCTAACAGAGGGTGATCTTGAAAAAAAACCAGTCTCTCATCACTTAAAAAATTTCAATTTCAATTTCAACATCTTATTTCTTTACTTGTTCTTATTCTAGATACTCACTGTGTACTGCTATTTTTCAGGGATTCATACAAAATGATGACCAGGAAGGCATGTGACCTGGAGGCCAAGCTGAAGCTCGCTACAGCCCAGCTCAAGGAAGCGAACGAGGACCGAGAGAGGCTGCTTCAAGAGCAGGAGGATAGTGAAGCTGAGTTCCTGGCTAACCTAAGCAGGATCCGATCACTCAAGGGCCAGCTCGCCGAACTCCATGCGCATCACGAAGATGCAGTCTCAGAAGTGGATCGTTTGAATACATGCCTGCGTTCCGTGGACAGTTGCCATGAATCCTATGAACTGGTGCTGCAGCAGAACAAAGACTTACAGCAAGAGCTTTCAGAATGCAGAATAAAACTTTATAACTTAGAGTGTAAGCCCTTGCATTCAGCAACAAGTTTCTGTAGTACAGATCTTCACACTGAGCTAATGACCATTGATCCTGACATATCAAATGTGGATCTTACTACACCAAGTGGCCACAGTCAAAGCCGAACACCAGTCATTAAAGGGAGCGGTAAAATAAAAAAGTATTTAAAATTAAGAAACTTTATTAGGAAGTCGGAGGAAAAAATTCATAAACAAAAACAACTTCTCAATAATGTCAAATTGAGTAAGGAAAAATGTAACTGTAAATTACAAGCAGAATTGGACTCCTGTTACAATTTAATAGGAAGAAACTCAAAACATTTAGATCATATGACTGATAAAATTGCTAGTTTAGAAAGAGCACTTAAAGAAGTATCAGCTAAATATAAGCAAGCCCAAAAAGATGCGCATGACCGCTCTCTCAAAATGCAGGACCTTTTAAATGAAAGTAAATATGTTGAAGTACGGCATAACTGCACTCAAACAGATCTTGAGATAACCACAATACACAGTAGCAATCATATTAAAGACTATGCTGAAGAAATACTGCTCCCGTCAACACTGACGTCACCATCTGCATTGCTGGCGGCGCAGCTATCGCCTTCGGACGTAGCCCAATGCAAAAACTGCAGCAATAATTCAGCTCCTGGTGCAACCACTGAGGATCCATCAGTTCAAGCAGACTTAAACTTAGACAGCGGTCAACATATTCGAAAGACTGTGATATACTCTGATAAGTTGGGTGCAGGCATGGGTCCAAGACTTAGTGACCTATTAGTACAAAATGTTATAAATAATTGTTTTCCGAATACAAATGTAGATAGAATAACCGATTGCATTCAGAAAGATAAGTCCTTGAATCAAGGCACCACTCTAATAGTCCAGCTAGGTAAATGTTGTGTAAAACGGTCACAGTTGATTAGGCTTGTAGAAGTACTTTTGGAAAAGGTACAGAACGGACTGGAGAAACTAATAATTTGTTCCTTCCCCTACTCCAAATCACTGACAACAAAACAAAATGATATTTTATTCAAAAATAACTTACTAATTTACAACATGACATGTTGTCATAATGATGTATTGTATTTTGAGACTAATAATGTTTATTAGTAAAGCTTTTTTGACTAGGGACACCATGGACCTAAATAATCAATGTAAAACGAAAATTGCTAAATTGTTAGAATATAATATTTTTGATCCCGTTATAAATAGTATAAAGCAGTTACCTGACGAGCCTGTACATGTAGTTAGTAATAGTACTAATGAGGGCATTAAAGCTACAGCGTCAATAAACACAAATTTAAACTGACCGCGACGACAATGGGAAAGCAAAAAGCCACATTTCATATAGTCCATCAGAATATACAAGGCTTACCCAGCAAAGTCCTAGAATTAGAATTATTTTTGAACCACTTTAATGTAGATGTTATGTGTATAACAGAACACTGGATTGTAAAGAATCAGTTACTTCCCTTTTATAATAACTATTGTTTTGTAAGTTCATATAAAAGAAAAGCTGCAATACGTGGTGGCTCTCTGATTTTAGTAAAAAATAGTCTTAAATGTAAAGAAAGAAAAGATATTGTAAAACTCACTATTGAGAGAACTATTGAACTTTCTTGTGTGGAACTGGAGCGACATATCATAGTGTGTGTATACCGCCCTCCTAACGCAGATCAGGTTGCTTTTGAATGTACTATGGAAGAAGTTTTACAGAAGATATTTACATGTAGGAAGGATATCATTGTTTGCGGCGACTTCAATATAGACATTTTAGCAAATCCCCTCGCCGACAGATTGCTTAATTTATTCAAGTGCTTTAGTTTACAACATCTTTTTAACGATCCCACTAGGGTAACCCAAACATCTGCCACCTGCTTAGATAATATTTACTGCAGTCAAACTCCAACCAGCAAAGCAGTAGTTAGGCATTTCCAATCAGACCATTATGGTCAAAGTGTTAATTTTAGCTATAATGATAGAAATAATGTAGAAAAATATACCTACAGGCCAATAACAGAGAACCGTATTAAGAATTTTCAAGGTAGAGTTGAACTCACATTATCAAGTATACCTTGTTCTGATGACCCCAATGAATTATTTTCCAAACTTTTGAATGTCATACACAGGGAACACAGTGAAGTATTCAAACTTAAAACTTGCACAGTGAGAGACAGGGTCGGGTTTATTGATTGGCCACTCCGGGTATTTATAGAAGTAGGAATAAACTATATGACCTTTATGCTTCTCGAGAAACTATGTTACACGATCCTGCGTTTCTATTGTATGTAACCAACTATTCTAAAACATTTAAGAAAGTCTGCAACACAGCAAAATGTCTATTTTTAAAGAATGTAATAATAAAATCATCTAATAAAATAAAAGCAACATGGAGGCTAATAAATAACGAAACAGGTAAATCAAAGCCACGTTATAAGGAAATAAGGTTAAAAATTAATAATTCAATTCTTATACATGAAAAAGATGTTGCCGATGCTTTTGATGCATTCTTTTCTGCAATTCCTAAAATTGTTACCCAGTCTCTAAACTCCTCAGCATCAATGGCTGTTAAATTTTTAGAATCTTCAGTTGCTAAATGTAATGAGAGCTTTATCTTTAGTTATGTAAATGCTGATTATGTAGTGAAAACCTTTAAGTCAATTAACATTAAAAACACTGAGGATCTCTGGGGTATATCCACCAAAGTATTAAGTTCAATTATTAAGGAAATGGCTCCTTGTTTGGCCTATATTTTCAATAGCTGTGTCGACGCAGGAATTTTTCCTGATCTCATGAAATACAGTAAGCTGGTTCCTCTTTATAAATCTGGTAGTCACACTGATCCGGCCAACTACAGACCAATTTCAATACTTCCTGCTATGAGTAAAATTTTTGAAAAAATTATTCTCACCCAGTTGACTTCTCACTTCAACCTTAATAGGTTATTCCATGAAAACCAATTCGGCTTCACCAAGGGTAGATCAACAACCGATGCTGGTACAGTTCTATTAAGGCATATATTGGAGGCCTGGGATAAAGCCAAAAACGCTATTGGTGTATTCTGTGACCTTTCTAAGGCTTTTGACTGTGTGGATCATAGTACATTAATTGAGAAACTAAAACATTATAGAATTAAGAAAAAGGCTCTGGATCTTATGAAATCATATTTATCTGATAGAGTTCAAAAAGTAGATGTTGGTAAAGAAAGATCTACGGGCTCAAATATTGAATTAGGCGTACCCCAAGGTTCAATATTAGGTCCCTTTTTATTTTTAGTATATGTAAATGATCTCCCCTTTCTAGCAAAAGATCTTTGTGATATAGTCTTATTTGCTGATGATACATCACTAATTTTTAAAGTAGACAGAAATAAATATAATTATGACGATGTAAATAATTCGCTTTCACAAATACTAAATTGGTTTACCGCCAATAACCTCTTACTTAATGCTAAAAAAACAAAATGTATAAAATTCATGTTACCAAATGTTAGAGAACTCCCAACTCAAATCATGTTAAATAATGAGATTGTTCACTTCGTAGACTCTACTGTGTTCTTGGGGTTGCATATTGATTCATCTCTTCAATGGCAACCGCAAATTGATGCTCTCGCGGGTAGGCTTAGTTCAGCAGCTTATGCAGTGAGAACAATTAGACATCTCACTGATCAGGACACAGCTAGGTTAGTTTATTATAGTTACTTCCATAGTATTATGTCTTATGGTATTTTGCTATGGGGACAGGCAGCTGATATTCAGACTATCTTTGTTCTTCAAAAAAGGGCGGTGCGTGCAATTTATAAATTAAAGCCACGTGACTCCTTGAGGGAATTATTTAAAGAAATAAATATTCTAACTGTAATTTCGCAATATATTTATGAAAATTTAATGTATACACACAAAAACAAGAGTAACTTTTTGAAAAATTGTGATGTTCACAATAGAAATACAAGAAACAAGGACAAACTACACATCCCTTCATTTAGATTACAACAACTGGGGAAATCATTTATGGGTAATTGTGTTCGCTTCTATAATAAGCTTCCATCTGAAGCAACTGAACTTTCTATTCGTAGATTTAAACAGTACATAAAACTAAATCTTATCAAGAAGGCATATTACTCCATAAATGATTACATCAATGACGTTAGTGCTTGGCCAGATGTCGCTCAGTTCCACATCGACAATAGTATGTAATTATTTATAAGGCAAACATGTATTAGACACATAAGTTATACACATGCTAGTGGTTTCTATTTCGCCTCTTCCACTAGTGGACAAAAAATTGAGGCGAATTAAATTTGACTTGTCTAAGTGCTTATTTTGTAAGCCTAAAGAAATAAAGATATTGATTATTGATTATTATTGATTATTGAGGTATTACTAAAGATTAGCTAAGATCAGCTATTAGGATATAGATATCAAAATTATACTATCAACTAGCGACCCGCCTCGGCTTCGCACGGTTTTATTATACGTTTAAACCTTCCTCTTGAATCACTCTATCTATTAAAAAAAACGGTTTCAAAATCGTTGCGTAGTTTTAAAGATTTAAACATATATAGGGATATAGGGTCAGAGAAAGCGCCTTTGTTTTATACTATTTGTATATTATTCGTTTGTGTTGTGATGACCCAAGTGTATTGAAAAAAACACAAAGAAAAACCTATCGACTCATTTGTATCTTGGTCTCACGCACTTGTTTACTGATAATGCGTAAAATGCACGCACTTGTTTACTGATAACGCGTAAAATGCACGCACTTGTATATAATTACGTCAGGGCTATGATATTTTACGCGTGTGGTCACGTTCGAATATAATAAACCATTGATATGGGTTATTTTACGTGATTTTGAAAAATAAACTACCATTTTTACCTGAAGTTTGCTTCAAATCTAGGTTTTTTCTATAATTCATACTAATGTATTTAGGTATCTATCGATGTAATGTTATAGTATTATGTATATCAGTCATCTAGTACCCATATCACAAGCTCTGGTTACCAGGGGGCTAGATGATGCTGTGTGGATTGTCGAGCATTATTTATTTATATACAAACTAATGAACTTAGGTATCTACATATCGGCTGTCCCATTTTAAAACCTAGTAAGGGACATCAGACAAATTTTACAGGAGAGCCAAAAAACAGTTTGCTCACTTCATTTCAATGCCCTGGAAAAACTATGATAAATAGCTGAACGAGAATGAGCTCAAAAGAAGCGGTAGAACCTTGGCTTGCCATACAGTTCAATTTCATTTCTCTATGGCCAATATTGTAGCTTTACTGCACAAATGAATTCGCGAACTTGGTTTGAAATGAATGTCATTGACCATTTCATTACCCTAGTAAGGGCTGTTACTAGGTTTAAATTTGGTTTCGTTAAGCCACAAACATTTTCAGAAACCTAGCAACTACCCAAAGCAGAATGTCCATACTTTCATTACTTTTATACAGGTTGCTTGAGAAATGTCCTGTAGAACTAAAAGGGATTCTTCTGTACCAATGCAAACAATTTTAGTTATGTTGGCAACTCAGGAATCTCGAAAAAAAATTAGGTGTTCGATTAGAAGTACCCGTTTTAGTTTTATAGGACCTTTCCGTACCATTGAAGATGCGGCGGTCGTAATTCGCCACTTACCCTTGCAGCTGCTAGGAACTGTGGGATTTTCTTCGGGGTGATGTCTCTTAGCTATTCTGGGCTTAGTAGGTGTTTGCCCAGATGAACGCTTCGTTTTTGAATAATCAGAATAATCATTAATTTGCATATTAGTGACGTAATATTGCCTAATTTTTTAGAAGATTGCACACACCTAATAGCCTATCTTTAAGTATTTACTATTATATTTATGTACCCTTGCATGTTGACCTTCTTTTATTTAAAACGCAGTAAAACATGTAAAGGGCTGGCCACCAGATAGAAAAGATTGCTTGCTTAGCTGAGCTTGAGACAGTGGTCCAGCATTTATTCATGTTTCTAAAACTTTTAAACTAACACTAAAGTCATTTATAACAGGATATTTACCATTATCACGAAAGAACTCGCGATCAAGGCGCAACAGTGCCGAAATATCGGAAAACTGGAATAAATCAAATCATGTTAAATATCCCGTTTTTATATTTAAAACGTCCTCGTGTTACGACATTTCTGTCTAAGGGCTCAAACACAAAACTGCGAGCTCGCATCGCATCGCAAATATCTCCGAGCTCGCACGATAACGTCAGATCTCATTTGCATCGCGCATTCCTGTCATATTACGTCATACTTGGTGACCCCCATTTTAGTCCGCTCTGAGACAACTTTAGCGAAAGATGCGCGGCGCCTGAGCCGCCTTCTCTGTGTTGTAAAAAAAAAACTGCTTCAGTTCTCAACTCATAGTAATTTCGAGTAAAATAGTTCCCTTCAGTGTTCATAATCGTATTAAATGGATGAATCCAGAATCTTCTTTTTCTTTTATATCTATTTAACAATAACAGCAGTGCAATTGGACCGATTTATGCAAAAATGATCCAACCCACAACCTAGTCAATTTCGAGTTTTTTTAACCTGTGTAATCAGTATAAGGTATATTTTAACATATCAAAGACTCACACCTCTATGTTCACAATTGTTATTTATTTATTTATTTATTCATGCCACTTGAATCATTTTTGTGTTGCTTTGGTTACCCTAACATATAACCGTTCTATTTTGCTACAATGATTCAAACTATAATATTAAGCTGGTCCATCAGTTCAAAGAGCTCAGAAAGCTATAGAAAGAGCTATGCTCGGAGTTTCTCTGAAGGATAGAATTCGTAAAGAATACATACGAAAGAGAACCAAAGTTATCGACATAGCTCAAATAATTAGCAAGCTGAAGTGGTGGCAGTGGGCCAGCTATATCTCGCGAAGAACCGACAACCGTTGGGGTAAACGTGTTCTTGAGTGGAGACCGAGACTTGGCAAACGTAGTATAGGACGCCCTCCGGCCAGGTGGGATGACGATCTGCGAAAGACTGCTGGCAGATGCTGGATGCGTCAAGCTGTAGACAGGGAGCTATGGCGCTCATTAAGGGAGGCCTATGTCCAGCAGTGGACTAATATAGGTTGATTATGATGATGATGATATAAAACAAGTTAAGCTTTGACAAGTTAATATTTGAAATTGCTATTCCATCTAAGTACGTAAACGAAATAAACCATAAAGTTCAAAACACACAGAAGCCGGAGGCGTGGCGGAGGCGAAGGCGTGCCGGTTTTTCCTATGGCACCGCGTTCGCCACGGCCTGCGGTGTGTGTGTAGGCTTTCATAGGATTCCATAGAATACAACTCGCACGCCTTCGCCTCCGCCACGCCTCCGGCTTCTGTGTGTTTCGTACTTTAACGAAAAATAAATAAATATAATAAAATAAGTACAGGGCCAGCAGATCTAATATTAGATACCAGATGATTGCATTGATTAATTTAAGAAACCGAAGGGAAGCTGCAATAATAGACGATGTAGATGGTTTATGTGATGAACCTTATTCTGATTTGGACGAGGAGTAGGGCCAATTTTGTTTGTTTTGTCTTTTAAAACACAAAAATGATTACTAATTTTTATCACACTTTGAATCATTTTTGCATTTTAATTTTTGCACCCTACATAGCTCTTTCCATACAAAATTAATTTTGTAATAATGATCCAGGCGCAAGTTTTCCCAATTATCTACTAAACTATTACAATTTATTCTTTATATTATTTATAGCAAAAAAGTTGAGTTTACATAGCATTAAATTAAATTAAAATAACAACATTTTGTATTACAAAGCTAGAGAAATACCGCCACAAACTTAAATATCGATTATCTCGAAATGAGGTTTGTGTGGGTTGGATCATTTTTGCTTAAATCGGTTCAATTATCTTTTTGGGATCCATCTTACGCTTCCTAAAAACACGTCCAATACGGCTGACTAAACTCGAAGGTATGGTTACCCTACAAAACGGTTCGCCGCAGAAATTCGCATCGCAGAAATTCGCAAATCAAGTTCGTGTGACATCGCATGAAATCGCATGAAATCGCATCGCATCGCACCAAATCGCAGTTTTGTGTGGGAGCCCTAACCAGTGCCCAAGCGTAAGTACATAATAAAATGTTGAGTACTTACAGACAAAACAGACTCGTGCATCTGAATATTTTACTTACCTACCAAACAGGAAAATTAAACTGGTACAAAGAAAATAGCTTTAGTGACAGAATATTATTTTTCCTAACGCGCGTGGACAGCTCTAAGTCGAAATATGAACGGAAATGGACACATTTCACTATTTTCCTTCTCGGAATTGTTTTGATAAATCCCGGACAGAAGTATAAAGTCCGGAATTTATCCGACTGCGAAAAAATCTCTGTTTTACCCTTTTCGTGCTTTGATTTTGAAGAGGCTTTTACAAGATGGATTGTTTATAAATGTGATTTGATTGTTTTTAAAATAAGCAATCATGATAAATGATTCTTTTTGAGATTTCTTTTCTTCAAAGTAATTGAGACATTTTTCAAAGAAAAATCATTCTTTAAGTTTTATTCTTCGTTCAATTTATATCTCATTCCATGTAACTTTAAGGAGTCTTTACACCAGGGAATATACACACCACAGAGAATCTACATATCATACGGAATTCACACACCACAAGAAGTAAAGACAAGAAAGTCACCACCAAGATTTTGATGATTCCAGATATTATTAGAAAAAAATCCTCTAAAAATACACATAAGTATTTAATATTACTATTAAAATATTTCGAAATATTTTATCGTAAATATCGTAACGTATCGGTAAACAATCTGTTACATACAGAACTTTTCCGAAACTGAATTCCCGATATAAATTACTTAGCAAAAGTCTGAAAACTTGTAAAATATTCGGTTGGATCGTTCGATAAGTGAAAAGTCGTGTCGTATTTTTCGAGTGAGTGCACTTTTCAAACTGAGAGTCGGAAAAACCTGTTGAAAGATGAAACTATTTGAATATTATCCCAGCTGTGGGACAAACCGGGCTACTTAGAAACAACTAACTTCTGTTCCCGGCTACGTCCGCGTCCTTCGAGGTCGTGCGAGTCGATAGAAGGAAGCTACCAAAGGAAAACAATATCCTAATCGCGAAAGTTTGTAAGTATGGATGGATGGATGTTTGTTACTCTTTCACGCAAAAACTACTGAACGGATCTGGATGAAATTTGGCACAGAGATAGATTATAGTCTGGAATAACACATAGGCTTTATTTTCACCTTCCGGGAAGCCCACGGAAACGGGAATTAAGTAGGTGAAACCGCGAGGCGCTGCTAGTTTAAAAATAAGCTATGTTTCGGTAACCTTTGCGGAAATCGGAGAATTTGTCTGTGCAATTATGGATGAGGTGATCAAGACGAACAATTTCCGAAATTTCCGAACAATTTTATCATGAAAGATCGATATTTATCAAGCATGTCATCTTCCTGGGGAGACCGTTCGTCATATACTCTCGGGTTGTTCGCACCTTGCTAACTCTCAGTACTTGCACAGACACAACCAAGTAGCCAAAATTATACATCAACAACTTGCTCTCCGAAATGGCCTTACTGGTCCTGAAGTTCCATACTAAAAGTACACACCGGCGCCAGTTCTCGAAAACAGCCGTGCCACGCTCTATTGGGACCGCTCTATCATTACAGACAGGACTATTCTTGCGAATATGCCTGGTATTGTACTGATAGATCCGGTAGAAAGATGGGCGGTGCTTGTTGATGTCACCATACCACTTGATGTTAACCTCATTAAAGCCATTAATTATAAACTTAGCAAGTTCCTACGAGCATCTTTATAAACAATGATTATTACAGTCAATCTATAAACAAATTAAAACTAGTATACAATGTGATTTTTCGAACCTTGGTCAAACGAAATGTGCGAATACACGACACATATTTATCGATAAAAATTGGGATAAAAAAAATTAAATGTTATTTATTTAAAAAATAAAGCGGTTTTAATTTTTTTTTAAATGAAGACTACTTCATCTGGTTTTTTCTTCGTTTCTTTTTAAGTAAATGGTGTATTTTATCCAAAGTGGTCTCATTTGAAAGCCAGATAGTTTATCTAGCTAATAAAATAAGTAAAAAATACAAATTCGGTATATAAGCGAAGTAAAAATAATATTCTTTTAGAAATTAAAAAAAAAAACGATTTTGAACACTTAATAAATTAATTCATATCACTAACTAAAATTTTTGTTTTACTTTACTTATCTTAATCCGTTACTATCCCACTGCTGGGCAAAGACCGTTTCTACTTATCTTGCCTTTTTTATTTCATTCTTTGTTGTATGTTTGTACATGGCAGAAAGTACCTCATTTAAATGGTGAATAACATGACAACGGAAAGAGATAGACCCCCAGTTTTTGGACGATTTATAGAATAAATTATGAAGTTTAATACAACATGCAAAAAAATATACCTTAATAACCCAGTTTTAAAGTTACAGAGAAAAAATAAAATAAAAATCGTTTTTTTTATCTAATTTCTAAAAGAATATTATTTTTACTTCGCTCATGTACCGAATTTGTATTTTTACTTATTTTATTAGCTAGATAAACTATCTAGCTTTCAAATGAGACCACTTTGAATAAAATACACCGTTTACAAAAAAAGAAACATGTAGATTAAATCAGTTGAGAATCCTGTTGATCTTTGTACTTCCCAGAAAGTACCTAATTTAAAAGGTGAATAACATGACAACGGAAAGAGTTGGACCCCCAGTTTTTGGAGGATTTGTAGAATAAATCATGAAGTTTAATACAACATGCAAAAAAATATACCTTAATAACCCAGTTTTAAAGTTACAGAGAAAAAATAAAATAAAAATCGTTTTTTTTGTCTAATTTCTAAAAGAATGTTATTTTTACTACGCTTATGTACCGAATTTGTATTGTTTATTTATTTTATTAGCTAGGTAAACTATCTGGCTTTCAAAGGAGACTACTTTGAATAAAATACACCATTTACTTATAAAGAAACGAAGAAAAAACCAGATGAAGTAGTCTTAATTTAAAAAAAAAATTAAAACCGCTTTGTTTTTTAAATAAATAACATTTAATTTTTTTTATCCCGATTTTTATCGATAAATATGTGTCGGGTATCCGCACATTTCGTTTGATCAAGGTTCGACAAATCACATTGTATACAACTGAAACAATTGAGCTAACTACAACAAAGGTACATGAAGGCAAAATTTATAAAAACTTCTCACACATCTCACATCTTCTTGGACTTTGTGTCTGTTATCCTGCAACACAGGATACAAAGACCTAGTGTAGGAAGTAAATGGGTTTTTCTATCGGTGCAAAATGAATGTCATAGTGCAACTAAACCTAACTTTTATTTCTTTGAAATGTATTTTAAAATGGTACTTACGAATCTAAAAATTAAAATGTATCCCTCAAAAAAAAGAGACGACAGCAGACGGTTTCAAACAATCTAGAGGTAGCCTAACTGATATCAAAATCAGCGGCATTTTCAGATTCGAAGAGTCCCCAAGATACTGCAACTTTACCGTATGAGGATTATGAAAGATTTATAAGCCTATGAAAAACTGCCTTCTGGACTTCAGAGACTCGGAGCTATAGGTTCCATACTCGACCGTTATCCATCAATAAACTCCTAACATATCGATATCCGTCAAATAAACCGGATACTCGATACCTACGTCTCTTGTTTATTTTACGTCATAACACCTAACGACATCCGGTCCTTTTACCTATCATCTTTTACCTAATTGTGATAAATTTTAATCTAGAGTAGGAAGTCACAAAAACGAAAACGTTTATGGTAAAAAATTACATTATCTAATATTTACTTTACATTATTTACTTTAGACGACCAATATGGTGCGGTGGGTGAAGGTTCGCCTGCGTGCGACGCAGTAGGTTGCGGGTTCCATTCCCGCTTATGTTTGTACAAATACAAAATTATGTTTATACAAATGTTTGTACGGTCTGCAAATATTTGTTGAGGGTTCTAGGTGTTTTCATGTTTTATGTATCTTAAAATAATATCTATCGATGTATTTTATTAAGTATATCAGTCGTATAATACCCATAACAAAAGCTCTGCTTAGCTTGGGGCTACATGATGCTGTGGGGATGAATATCAAACGGCACTTTTGGCGTTGATTACCCGAGTATACATTTATACGTGTTAACGTTTCTGGTTAATTTGTAAAAAAAAAAATGAATTCAATCCGATAAATGCGATAAATTTATTTTAACAATACCCTGAAAATCAGAGACCTGCGGATATAAAATTAAAGTTTAATAATCCTTGTTGTTTATTGACCTTTAAAATCGAATTTCACCATGCTCCGTATTCAATAATAATTTCATTAATTTCACAACAAATCCGTGAAAAGGCTTACCTGTGATGTCAATACATACGAATGGGTCGTCGGTGACGTCATACAGATATGATTAATCTTTCTTCAGCAGCTTTTAGCCTTCGTGGAGTAAGCTTGATTGAATCGGGGCGGTATTTATAGAACGCTCTAGCATCAATCATCAATATCGTTGCTATTCTGTATAAGTAACCCCTGTCTTATAGGCCATTACTGGCACAAAAAAGAGAAGTTTGGGAGGTTTGAAATTTTTTGCCCAGCAGTGGAATAGTACACGTTAATAAGAAATAAATAAATAATGATGGACGAATCACACAAAGAAAGTTTCATATAATATTTGAAAATGATTACTAGTATTTCTATAAAATTATATTAATTGAAACAATCTTATTAACTGCAGACAATTGCTAAGACAGTTGTCAATAAATTGATTCGTAAATATTTTTTGCTAAATCAATAATTTAATTTAGGTAAATAAGTCATTCTCATGGTAATAACTTAGTTTTATTTAGGCCAGAAAAATTCTAACAAAAGTACCTTACAGTTTCAATCATTTCACTCTACAAGTTTAGATTTTTAGGAACCCTTCCTGAGTAACAAATTGTTTCCGAGCGCCTACTTTACCTTTTCTAAAACTTGATTTCCCAAGCGCAACCTAATAAAATAACCAGGTAGTTTAAGAGCAGACTATAAATATGGCTAAGCTCGACACCTGGCCAGGAACTCCAAACGTCGTTATCAGCGAATATCGGAAAATGTAACTTTATTTCAAAGCCTTTGAGGTATATTTCTCATTGGCTTACGGTTCGAGGCTCTGCTTTAGATTTACAGTCCTTTAGAAGAAAATGCAATTAAAAGGTATATTTAACTTTTGCTTTTGATGGACATGGGCTTAGATATTCAGAGTATAATATATTGAAAGGTCACGTATAGCATTCAGCAAAATGATTTGGAAAGCTGAGTGAGAGGTTTAGTAAGTGTAGATTATTTCCCGCTTCGCATTCGTTTTTTTTGGTTAGGTAAGAATTATCAGATTTATATTTATAAAGATAAAGATAAAAGTCATTTAATTAAGTATTGTATATTATAACTCACTAGTCTAATCTGCCCGCGGGTTTAGTAACGTTTCAAGGCTATTTCTAACCCAAGGGAACTGATATATGGGATGAAAAGTAGAGGCTTGAACTACGTCCATTTAAGTTTTAGCCCGTTCAGCTGTGCTATTACGCTAAAACCGCCCATCCAAATTGATATTCTTGCGCCATTTCAATGGCCATCGCGCGCGTCCTTTCCATACAATTTCAAATTACGAAAGCCATTAAAAGGACTTTCTTAGGACAGTTATGAAAAAAAAAATAACTTATGAAACAAAACTGACATAAAAAAGCCCTTTTAATGGCCTTCGTAATTTGAAATCGTATGGAAAGGACGCACGCGATGGCCATTGAAATGGCGCAAGAATATCAATTTGGATGGGCGGTTTTAGCGTAATAGCACAGCGGTTCTGTAGTTTTTTGTGTGAAAGAGTACCTAACAAACATCCATTCTTATAAACTGGCGCGTTTATAACACCTATTAATCATCATCATCATCATCAACCTATATTGGTCCACTGCTGGACATAGGCCTCCCCTAGTCTTCAGCTTGACGCATGCAGCATCTGCGAGCAGTCTTTCGCAGATCGTCATCCCACCTGGCCGGAGGGCGTCCTACGCTACGTTTACCGAGTCGCGGGCTCCACTCAAGAACACGTTTACCCCAACGGTTGTCGGTTCTTCGCGAGATATGGCCGGCCCATTGCCACTTCAGCTTGCTAATTCTTTGAGCTATGTTGATAACTTTGGTTCTCTGTCGGATGTATTCGTTACGAAATTCCTTCAGAGACTCCGAGCATAGCTCTTTCCATAGCTCGCTGTTAATTAATTATTAATAAAACTATTAAATAGATACATAGAATAAGTAAGGAGATCTCTGTGTGAACTGTCCAGCGTTTTCTATTTATTTATTTTTATTTTATTTTCATTACCCATTAAAAGCGCATGCAAAGCCACGAAAAGAAACTAGTTGTATAGCAGTGAATGTACAGAAGTGAACTAGCCTCACAGAATCGAAGCTCCATTATAAGCTTGCCAAATTGGTGCTTCACATCACATTCAGTTTCTCCAATTAAAAACTGCCGGTTTTCCACTGCCTTAAAAGGCTTGAATATACCTTTCATGTCCGTATAATGCCACTACTGGACATGACCACAAAGTACAAACTCTTTGATCTAAACACCAGTGGCGAAGGGTGAAAATTCATATACGGGAAGCAGGAGCTAAAAAAATGTAGGTAACCTACCTTCACAGCTTCGTACGATTTAGAGAAGATGTAAGTGAGTACTTTCATCGGATACATACATACCACCTACCATCTCTATCACTACATAGTATAAAACAAAGTCGCTTTCTCTGTCAGTATGCTTAAATCTTTGAAACTACGCAACGGATTTTAATACGGTTTTTTTAATGGATAGAGTAATTCAAGAGGAAGGTTTATACGTATAATAAAACAGTGTGAAGCCGGGGCGGGTCGCTAGTTATGTACGTAAAACCATTGTGTCGATTGAATGAAATTAATGGCCACGTTATTGCAAATTGATTGTGGAAACTTGTAGACTCTCAACTTTCTAAGACATCAACCCAGGACGATAAACAACTACAATTATGAACTAGATACATGTGAATTTGGCCAAAAGTTTGAATTGTTTGTTTGTGAATGTGTTTTGATTGACTGAAACTCAAACTGCATTGATTGATGATATTCTCATGCTATAAATAAAAAGTATATGAAGTATAAATACAAAAAAAACAAAAGGAAGTCGAATTACTTTGTCGAATTCGGAATCCTATAAGTAGGTATAAAACCTGCCTACGTTTGTGATACAACGTAAAAACAGTGAACAAAAAGAAAAACATCTTCTGTGATATTTAGTGATAAAAACGTGAGTTTTGGTGTATATTTGTCCGAAGTTTTGGGTGTTTTCAATGCAGGTATAAAAAAACATGTAACTAAATATTATTAGCTTAGCTTGGGGAAATAAGAAAAAGAAAATATTTTCATTGATTGCATCAGTTTGATGAAATGACAAACTTGGCCTGGAAAAATATTACCTAACCATATTCATGCCATACAATTCATCTGTTTTCCTAATAGGTATAAAAGGTATGAAAAAAAATAATAATGGCGCAGCAAAACAAAATGGCGGCATTCTGTTTAGCTCCGCCATTATTTTTATGCGACTCTAAATACCTCAGTATCTTGGAACCTTGAAACCACCTGAACTTACGTCAAAATTTATGACCATCGTTAGATCCCACAAATATCCCGCAGAAACGAATGTGGCTACATTTTTAACGGAACCCTAAATTCTGTGAAACCTCCTGCCATATAATATATTGGCAATCTTAAGAATTCCACTTATAAGGGTTAACTTTTATCCCTTGCTGTTCAACGAAAAGGGCGAACGTTCTTAGAACGAACTATTAAGTCAAGTGAACGTAGGTAATTTAATTTTAATAATTGGGGTTTCTAGGAAGGAAGTAACTTTAGTACCCTAGTCCATCATAATCATCAACCTATATTAGTCCACTGCTGGGTCTGCTGGTCATAGATAGCCGTCTCGATCTCTCTAGAAAATCACCTAGAAGTAGAGAGATAATATTCATCATCATCATCAGCCTATCCACTGCTGTACATAGGCCTCCCCTAATGAGCGCCATAGCGCCCTGTCTTCAGCTTGCCGCATCCAGCATCTGCCAGTAGTCTTTCGCAGATTATCATCCCACCTGGAGGGTTTCCTACACTAAGTTTGTCAGGTCGCTGTCTCCACTCAAGAACACGTTTACCCCAACGGTTGTCGGTCTTCGCGAGTTATGATCGGCCCACTGCCACTTCACCTTGCTAATTCTTTGAACTATGTCGATAAGTAAGTACCGAAGGTACATTCATTATATGAACTTAGGTACGTAAGTTAGTTTGTAAGAAAACATAGCAAGAGCGCCATACTTAAGTCAAATTTATGCGAAAACGTGTTTTAGTGCTTAAACAGAGCTATTGTTGCTAGGAACTTAGGTACTAACATAAACACCCTTGCTCATTGCGCTGTGAAGTAAAGACATTAAACTTGTGGTTTCGCTGTTATTAGTATTCTGTAACAGAAACTTACTTGCAAACACTAAATTTCTTGTATTCTAAGCTAATAAAAAAGCATGACGATTAAAAATAATCGTAATTATTTGGATAATTTACAAAGCAGCATTTAGGCCCAAGTTAAGAGGAACTTGTGTCATGTACTAAATCCTTATTATTCCTACTATTATTATAACGCAAAAGTTTGTAAGTATGGATGGATTACTCTTTAACGCAAAAAATTCTGAAGGGATGAAGTTTGGCACAGAGATAAATTAAAGTCTGGAATAACACATAGGCTATATTTTATCTATTATAGAATATAGAATTTCCACGGGAACGGGAATTATCGCGTGTTAAACCGCGAGGCACAGCTAGTATTATTATAAATGAAAAAGTATGGTTGTTTGATTGTTTGTCCTTCCTTCACGTCCTAACTAAGCAACCAATGGACTGAGTTTTGACATAGAGTAACTTGAAATGATGGAGGGTAGTATATTAGTAATCTAGTACCCATAGCAGAACATGTGTCATGTTCTGCTTAGCTTGGGCTTAGATGATGCTTTATGGGTTGTCCAGCATTATTATTATTATTTTAATTATATCTAGTAACTTGTAAATCAAAGTCATCTAATAATCATGAAAAGCCTAAATATTCTGCATCTTAAATATTTTGAGAAAAAATAAACTTCTTCTATCAACGCCGAGTACAATAAAATGAAAAATGATTACCGTCGCGTCCTCGTGAAATAGGGATGAAAATATTATCATAAAACCCTCCTTCAGTTTAGAAGTGGGTATTTCTATAGCCGGCATCTTGTTCAATCTTCTTAAGCTTAGGTGCAAAACAAACCACTTAAGTTAGCAGCCTTGAGTTCAAGGATCTTCATCATAATCATCTGGAGATAAGGTTGTCTGGTAGAGATCGCTCCTGAGCGATAAGATCGCCATTTGTGATTAATCCTAAGTACCTAATTTTACTGTTGATTTTTATTGATATTTTATTTTATTTGTGTGCAATCAAGTATATTCTATATATTCTTGTATCATCAGCCTATATTAGTCCACAGCTGGACATAGGCCTGTCTTTATCTTGCCGCATCCAGAATCTGCCTGCAGTATCTACTTCACTACATAGTATAAAACAAAGTCGCTTTTTCTGTCCCTATAATATGTCCCTATGTCCCTTTGACTGCTTAAATCTTTAAAACTACGCAACGGATTTTGATGCATTTTTTTTAATAGATAGAGTGATTCAAGAGGAAGGTTTATACGTATAATAAAAGCGTGCGAAGCCGGGGCGGGTCGCTAGTATAAAATGAAATTCAAAATTGAATTGCCTGCACCCACATGTATAAACATGATTAGAATAGATTGCAGCATGTTTTTTTTTTTGAATGGACTATAATGCTTTTGACCGCCGATGGCCATGACAGCGTTACCGGACTATTGGCGGGCGCAGAGGGCGCCGCGCCGCGCCGCCGCCGGTAAAGTTATGCTTTTGATTTTTTTGATTAAGGCGCGGTATGAAGACAATATTAAGATATTTTAGGGAGTTCATCGCGTTATACTAATAAGGTTGAAAATGGCGACGCGTTTGATTTTAGTTGAATCTCTTGCTCGGCAATGTGAATTTTTTTGCAGTTTTTATTTAATTTAAGAATAAATATACACCAGTTTGTTAAGACTTTTTTACATATGTCTTTAGTTGATAAAATTTCCTTTTATGTGGTATTAAAATTATAAAGGGTTGTCACTCAAAAAATTGAGCATTTCGAGACGAAAAAGTTTTTTTTTTGTTCTTTTTTGTGATTTTTTTTTCACGATCCTAGATCGTATTTTTTTTAAGTCTTTTTTCTATACATTTGACTATACACTGAATTTTTTTTGGGCTTGTAATATGTCGCAGTACGGCTAACGGTGCGACGAAAAATTGTACTTTTTACGGTGTCGCTCTTTGGGTAGCGCCTTAATGAAAACTCTTTTGAGTAACGAAAAGCAAAAGACCATAAGTACCCTAGTACTAAGGCGAGCGACGTAGCCATAATATCCGGTTAGTAAAGTTCCTTGGCCTGATGTTCTTTTTAATATTTACAGAGCAAAAACAAAACTAATAAGTTTTTTGTATTATTTATTTATTTACAACAACTAAGAAGCCTATCTTAGCAGGTATACCCATTGTAATAGAGTACCATGTATTTTACAATCAAAAATTAAACTTACTATTAAAATGTCAATGAAAATATAATAATGAAGTTAAAATATGTATGTATATCATCATCCGGCGGGCCTTTGTCAGCGCCAACGTACCAGCTATTCTCGAACCGAATGGTCTGTTCCGTGACGATGGCAAGAGGCCCGACGGTATGACACTAGTCCCATGGGAGTTGGGGAGGCCCATTGTGTGGGACGCTACATGCGTCGACACACTTGCTCCTTCCCATCTTTCAAGGACATCCACTAGGGCTGGTGCGGCGGCAGATCTGGCCGAGTATCTCAAGAGGCGCAAATATGCAGGTCTCGACAGAACCTACGCATTTGCTCCCCTTGGATTCGAGACCCTGTCCGTGGGGTACCGAGGCTCTCCGGGTTTTTAAAAAATTATCTGAGCGTCTGGTCGATGCGACGCGTGACCCGAGAGCTGGTGAATATCTGGCTCAGCGCATCAGCATTGCCATACAGCGTGGTAATGCAGCCAGTGTCTTGGGGACGCTTCCGACTGGTATTGACATGGATCAATTGAGCTACATTTAGACTGTTTGCAACCGTCTGCAGTTAGCTCAATGGTTTCAATTGTAAATACTAGTTGTAGTTTTTCTATTCCTTGCTTGTAATTTTCGTTGTTAATAAAGTCGTATATTTTTTCAATATGTATGTCTTATTATGTTCTAGGTTATCATATTAGTCATCAAGTATTATAATTATAATAACATGAAGTACACAGTACATAGAAAACACTACATTTAGCATTTATTTGTTGCACACACACACATTACGATAAACTAATAAAATAAATACAATTAAAATATAAACATTTTCTTATCAACACGCAGATTGAGTTCCAAGGGTGAAAAAGATGATTCTAGATACCTCGTCTGTTTAACACTGATTAGAGGTTTCTCTGTAAAGATCACAAGGTACCGAGAATCAACAATATTTTACACCAAAGCTTGAACAAGATCTCCTGTAATAAATTGAACTACATTATTTAAGATTTGAGTTTTGGCGTCCAACATGGGGCTGCTTTATGTTCTGGAAAAATAATTGCCTTTTATGGAAGAACCTTTTCGCCACTGTCCGTTTTGAGATAAGGTTTTACCACCAATAAATTAGTAGCTCAGTAATCGGAGAGTTTTTATGTCACACTTTTTCGCTGAGCAAAATAATTGGCGCCTAACACGGGGCAACTTTATGCTTCAGTTTTTCAGTTCCAGTATTTTCATTGCATAATTTTATAGAATAATTATGAGATTAAGATTCATCATTTATGCAACCTGTCAGATAGGGTTAACAATGGATCTTACTTAGTTTGTTTAAAATAATAAAAAATAAAATTATCTTCATGATATCAACATGAAATTGTGAGAAAACGATAAAACTGTCACGCGCGCATTATACCTACCCTCCTCGGAGATGTGAGATGTCAGAGTTCATTATTTGAAATGCAAAAGTCAAGCCTATATAAAGGTAATACAGTAGGTATTTTGTAGCCGCTGGCAGAGACCATAATTTTTTAGGCTGACCGCACACTTGAGTCAAAACTGTCTTAAGACAGACTATTGCCTTACAAAAGTAATGAAGACGCGCACACTTGAGACAAGACGTCTATTAGACAAAATTGTCTCATAGACTCGACGACAAGTCTGACTTACGACATTCGGCTTCCCCTTTGCATGTATGCGGGTGCGCACATCAAAGACAAAACAGTCTTGTCTTGTAGTGTTGCCGGCAGTCAAAATGAAAAAGCTCCGACTAAAACTCCAAAATGGTCCATTAATGCAAAAGGTCCGTATTTATAAATTTGTGTAAACAAATTATTTGCCGTAACGGGGATATTAAGTCTTCCTTATTTATTGAACTATAAGTTGCTTTATCTATGATGAACTTCAGGAAACTATGCATTTTTTTTACAGTAGTTAATTACTTCCATCGATAGCTAAATATTATAGGTAATTAGCTAAGTATAGTAGTCAGATGTATACGAATTAGCTTAAATAATGCAGATAATCAACTGAAGTAAAAAAAATTCAAGACATCATTAAATATTTAGATCTAGTTACCTACCTAACTCAATTTAATTTTCCTTCTATAGCTATTAGCACCATTGAATTAATAATAATAGAGTAATAAGCAATTTCTAAAAATATTTCACAAGATTACATTACACATTAAATACTCGTGCATTATGTTCTCTTATGGGAATTCTATTAGTGTTCTATTAGGGGAATAGGCTTAACAATGTGTATTTTCTAATTTTATATATATTTATTCGTATAAAAGCTTTGTAGGTACTCGGAAATGATAAAAAGCATTGAACAAAATATTGTCATGAAAGTTTAATTTAGTTCTCCTGAAAAGTCGCAAAAATGGATATGAGACCAGATGGTTCTAAAGTCAAGAGTTAGTTTACGAAAATGTACCTATACTCTTGGCAGTTCTTTTAACCCTTATGAGACTTTCGGCTATTTTAAAGATTTTTTTAGATAGTTTACCTTAATTTATACAATTTTGGGTTGTAGCTTTTTTTACAAAAAACACAGCTTTTTATCTCTGACATCATAGCCCATACTATTAAAATCAATATTCACATGAGATCTAGTAGAAATGAAGGATATATCGACTTAGACCATGGTAGAAACCTTTCAAAATATTAAAATTTTTGGTGTCCATTTGATCCCTTAGGGTAGAATTAGTGGCAATAATTCGCCTAATATGGCATCACTGGACGCAGACGGTGCGCGTTGTAAAACAGTTTTGTTTTAGGTGTGCGCAGTGTGGTAGACAAAACAGTTTTGTTTGTGTCGTAAGTCAGACTTGTCTATGTGAGACAAAACTGACTCAAGACAGTCTTGACTATAGTGAGCGCAGTCGCTTAATGTCCAGGGACAGTTGATTTTTTTTTAGTCTAAATCATGTTACTCACACAAATGTCAAAGTCAGAAAGTAAAAAGTTCATTGTCTTGTTTTAAATTATAAGGTTGATCTATGTGAGAACTTCGTTTTAAGCTATGAATATGTAGTGCAACATAAGGGCAATAAATACTTAATAAATATGTCGAATTAGAGGGAAAACAGGATCATCTTCATGATCATCTCCGTAAAACCGGATTCAACTCCGAATAATAATTTGGAAAATCCTCACTGTCATATTGCAACCAAAGTAATTCCTTTTTCTTTATGACATTTTTCCATCAACAGTTACTTGTCGGTGAATCACAGATTCTATGGACAGGCCGCGCATTGAGCAAAGAGACCGAATACATATCAAGAAGTTATCATTACCTACTCTTGACTATGAAATGCATGGTATCACAAGGAAGGCTCGCAAGTACAAAATAGAATTGAGGTCTAGAAATGCAGCGATCTGCGACACGACCATCCTGACCTCTCACACTCCTGTGTGAGGCAATATCTGAACGTAGAAAGGATCTACAATCTACCGCTTCTACCGCTCGGCTATTCTGACGCCAAAAAAAAATGAAACAAATGATAAAGGTCACCACAATAAAATTTAGATGCTGGCGAGCAAAGTAAGACCATTGCACTAAACCAGTGCATAGTAACGAATTAAATCATAGGATTGAAATTAACAACGCAGTCAAATTTATTTAGTAGCTTCCCGATTTATTACCTACTCAGCTGATCAAAACATTTGCATCAACAGAGTGCAAAATAATAATAAAAATCATAATAATAATGTTACCGAATTCAATGTTTCGATACATACATTCCTGACTGATCACTCTTTATCGTTGGAATAATACCATCACTTAACCAGTGAATATTTACGCTTGACCAGCAAAGTAGAAACAATAACGCTGAACTGGTAATCAATGCTTAACGTGTCATATCAACGAGAACGCTTAACTAGCGCATAATGCTTAACCCAGCATAAAATCCATAGCTCAAAACTAGAGCTCAATGCTTACCCCAGCAAACAATCCATACCACTTGACTAGTGCTCAATGCTTACACAGCATTCAAATGCGCAGCACTTAACCAGTACCCCATGCTTTACCAGCACTGACGCATAGCACTTCACCATTGCTCTATGCTTATACAGCATTCAACGCGCAGCACTTAACCAGTGCTCCATACTTAACCAGTACTAACGCGTAGCACTTAACCAGTGCTCCATGCTTAACCAGCGTCAACGCGTAGCACTTAACCAATGCTCCATGCTTAAACAGCATTAACGCGTAGCACTTAACCAGTGCTCCATGCTTAAACAGCATTAACGCGTAGCACTTACCCAGTACTCCATGCTTAACTAGCATTAACGCGTAGCACTTACCCAGTGCTCCATTCAAAACCAGCATTAACTCGTTAAACATTACCAGTTGCGCTACGAAAGAGTGATAAGTCGGTACAAGACAAAAATAAAGTAACAAAATTAAGGACTCACCCATTGCAATTCTTCTCTTTAGAATTCCATAATAATAATTAGTGCCAATACTCACAAATGGCTGCAGCAACAACAATCATCAAAATAATTTTACGCATCACCATTGGTAGAAATGCCGTTTTCGTAAATTAAGTGGGCAAAAAGTTACATCCACACTTCTGATGTCGAATTAGAGGGAAAACAGGATCATCTTCATGATCATCTCCGTAAAACCGGATTCAACTCCGAATAATAATTTGGAAAATCCTCACTGTCATATTGCAACCAAAGTAATTCCTTTTTCTTTATGACATTTTTCCATCAACAGTTACTTGTCGGTGAATCACAGATTCTATGGACAGGCCGCGCATTGAGCAAAGAGACCGAATACATATCAAGAAGTTATCATTACCTACTCTTGACTATGAAATGCATGGTATCACAAGGAAGGCTCGCAAGTACAAAATAGAATTGAGGTCTAGAAATGCAGCGATCTGCGACAAATACATTAAAATCTAGTATCTTACTCTGCCTGCTATCCAATATGTTTAAGGCGCAAACTAGAGCCGATGCCCTTGATAGAATGGGCGCGGCTATCATTTCGCCCCGCACCTTCCCCACATTCCGGGCAGCGCCAGACCCGCTGTCGTCGCGCTGAGAAATAGTCTTCGCGCATAAACCGAAAAAAGGAAAATATTCGTGACAGCGCGGGTGCGGCGGGCGGCGTGGTAAACGAATGGCAGGACGCAAGAAATGCGTATTCGATTCCCACTCCTAGATATTTTTTTACAATATCTGCAAATATTTGTTTCTAGTCTTCTAGTCTAGTCTTGTCTTGTCCTAGTCTTCGGGTTTATTGGTATCACGAACCACGATGGTAAGTAACCTAATCTGGGAACAGAACTCGCTATACTTAGGTATAGTTATGTAATGTGACTCTTGGGTTGATGGTGTTAGTAGCTGCTTTCCGCGTTGTAGCTAGATATACCTCCATCAAAAGTAGTCTGTAGACTACCTAACTACTTGAAATTTTCATTCACCACTAAAATTAGTTGATGTGGATAATATATAATAAGTGGAATATTCCAATCATTCAATAGTTTGTTCAAATCTATTTAGTAGTTACGAAGATAATGATAGATAGATTACCTACCTACGTGGTAAAGCCAGGGTAAAGGTAACAAACATTCACACAAACTTCTCTTATCTAAAATGAATGTTAGTAGGATATCAACGAATAGGTAGGTACTCATAATTCGGGTAGAATGATTTGATCCAATAAATTTCTGATCTACAGGAGAAAGGGCATAATGGAACAAGACAAAAAAATTACGAAAATTAGTAAATAATATCTTTATTTGTTTAGGTTTACAAAATAAGCACTAAGACAAGTCTTTATATTCTCTATTTACCTACTACATTTCATTTATTTACATTACATTACAAATTTACAAGTCAATATATGGAGGATCGTTATCGACATAAAATTTTGACCTGCACATTTTGCATCGCATTGTAAATTTGGATCGTAATCCTATCTGTTTTTACCAAGTACCTAACTCGATATCTACAAGATGACAAAAAAGGCGATGTACCGTTACCCAGTTTCCTTTACATTTCGAACCCCATTCCCATTTCATTTCAGAAAGTACACGTTCACGTAAGAAACTATTACAGAATTCACATATCCATACTCTATCGATGTGAGATTGAGTGTGCACTTTTTTTGAACTTAGCTGCAGGCAGCGCAGTTCCTAAATATTCTTGGATCGGATCGGAGTAAAATGAGTGGTGTACCTACTGTCTAAAGGATTCGATCCTGAATCACGAGATCCCGGGATCCTGGTCGATTTTCGATCCCAAAAATTTCGGGATTAATTTTCAAATCCCGGGATTGTTTGGATTATTTTTTACAAATCCCGGGATTTTCGGGATTGAGAATTTTTTTTAAAAATAACAAAAAATTAGGCGTGTAAATGTAATGATCATAAATTATAAAATTAAAATTATACCAAGTTCTTTAAAAATAACAAAAAGGAACATCTGATCATTTTGGTAAACATCGGTTTAGTTTTCTTTTTAAATTATGATTGTAATGATTGTAACTGTAATGATTATTCCTAGATTTTTTTATCAGTAAAAGCTCTTTTTATTACCAAATAATACAATTTATAAAACCATGTACCAGTATACAAAAAAGCACTCTTTTAATAGGTACCAACCGCCTCTACTGTCACGTCGTGGTAAAATTTACGTAAAATTATTTTTTTTCAACAATCATGACATGCCTTTTTTATTGAAATAATACGTTTAACCGTCATTTAATTTTGTTTTTATTGACTGATAAATTAGTGATCGGATATTTTTCAAATCCCAAAGTTAGGGCGAAGACATGTAGGAGCTTTTAAAACCAACTTTTACAGGAATCCGAAGGAGCACGAATTATAAAATTCAAGCAATTTCTATAAAAAAATATATATATGTCACTTTAATCTGTTGTGTATTTTGTTAGTAATTTTTTTTTTGTGGAAATATCGATTTTAGTGAAAAACGAGTCGGAATAAATGTGTTTTATATTTGATGTATAAATAAGATTACAACGAAATAAATAACATTGTAGAACATTTTGGAATTCTTCGGAATTTATATGAATTCCCGAATATTCATGTTGTGTCGTATATAAGAACGTGTCGTTGTAAGTTCATATAAAAGAAAAGCTGCAGCAATACGTGGTGGCTCTTTGATTTTAGTAAAAAATAGTCTTAAATGTAAAGAAAGAAAAGATATTGTAAAACTCACTATTGAGAGGACTATTGAACTTTCTTGTGAGGAACTGGAGCGACATATCATTGTGTGTGTATACCGCCCTCCTGACGCAGATCAGGTTGCTTTTGAATGTACTATGGAAGAAGTTTTGCTGAAGTATTTACTTGTAGGAAGGATCTTATTGTTTGTGGCGACTTTAATATAGATATTTTAGCAAATCCCCTCGCCGACAGATTGCTTAACTTATTCAAGTGCTTTAGTTTACAAAATCTTTTTAATGATCCCACTAGGGTAACCCAAACATCTGCCACCTGTTTAGATAATATTTACTGCAGTCAAACTCCAACCAGCAAAGCAGTAATTAGGCATTTCCAATCAGACCCTTATGGTCAAAGTGTTAATTTTAGCTATGATGATAAAAATATTGTAGAAAAATATACCTGCAGGCCTATAACAGAGAACCGTATCAAGAATTTTCAAAGTAGAGTGGAACTAACAGTATCAAATATACCTTGTTCTGATGACCCCAATGAATTATTTTCCAAACTTTTGAATGTAATACACAAGGAACACAGTGAAGTATTCAAACTTAAAACATGCACAGTGAGAGAAAGGGTCGAGTTTATTGATTGGGCCACTCCGGGTATTTATAGAAGTAGGAATATACTATATGACCTTTATGCTTCTCGAGAAACTATGTTACTTGATCCTGCGTTTCTATTGTATTGTATGTAACCAACTATTCTAAAACATTTAAGAAAGTCTGCAACACAGCAAAATGCCTGTTTTTAAAGAATATTATAATAAAATCATCTAATAAAGTAAAAGCAACATGGAGACTAATAAATAACGAAACAGGTAAATCAAAGCCACGTTATAAGGAAATAAGGTTAAAAATTAATAATTCAATTCTTATACATGATAAAGATATTGCCAATGCTTTTGATGCATTCTTTTCTACTATTCCTAAAGTTGTTACCCAGTCTCTAAAATCATCAGCATCAATGGCTGTTAAATTTTTAGAACCTTCAGTTGCTAAATGTAATGAGAGCTTTAACTTTAGTTATGTAAATGCTGATTATGTAGTGAAAACCTTTAAATCAATTAACATTAAAAATACTGAGGATCTCTGGGGTTTATCCACCTAAGTATTAAGTTCAATTATTAAGGAAATGGCTCCTTGTTTGGCCTATATTTTCAATAACTGTGTCGACGCAGGAATTTTTCCTGATCTCATGAAATATAGTAAGTTAGTTCCTCTTTATAAATCTGGTAGCCACACCGATCCGGCCAATTACAGACCGATTTCAATACTTCCAGCAATGAGTAAAGTTTTTGAAAAAAATATTCTTACCCAGTTAACCTCTCACTTCAATCTTAATAGGTTATTTCATGAAAACCAATTTGGCTTCTCCAAGGGTAGATCGGCAACGGATGCTGGTACAGTTCTATTAAGGCATATATTGAAGGCCTGGGATAAAGCCAAAAACGCTATTGGTGTATTCTGTGACCTTTCTAAGGCTTTTGACTGTGTTGATCATAGTACATTAATTGAGAAATTAAAACATAAAGAAATTAAGAAAAAGGCTCTGGATCTTATGAAATCATATTTATCTGATAGAGTTCATAAAGTAGATGTTGGTAAAGAAAGATCTACGGGCTCAAAGATTGAATTAGGCGTACCCCAAGGTTCAATATTAGGTCCCTTTTTATTTTTAGTAAACGTATATGATCTCCCCTTTCTAGCAAAAGATCTTTGTGATATAGTCTTATTTGCTGATGATACATCACTAATTTTTAGAGTAGACAGAAATAAATATAATTATGACGATGTAAATAATTCGCTTTCACAAATACTAAATTGGTTTACCGCCAATAACCTCTTACTTAATGCTAAAAAAACAAAATGTATAATATTCATGTTACCAAATGTTAGAGAAATCCCAACTCAAATCATCCATCTGAAGCAACTGAACTTTCTATTCGTAGGTTTAAACAGTACATAAAACTAAATCTTATCAAGAAGGCTTTACTCCATAAATGATTACATCAATGACGTTAGTGCTTGGCCAGATGTCGCTCAGTTCCACATCGACAATAGTATTGAATTATTTATAAGGCAAACATGTATTAGACACATAAGTTATACACATGCTAGTGGTTTCTATTTCGCCTCCTCCACTAGTGGACAAAAAAGTGAGGCGAACTGAAAATCAATTATCACATTATTTTTTATATTATTTTGATAATTATGTACCTATAGTATTAAATTTGACTTGTCTAAGTGCTTATTTTGTAAGCCTAAAGAAATAAAGATATTGATTTCTGTCGTCACTCAAAGTTTAGGTAAATAAACGCCTGAATATCCGATCACTGCTGATGACGTTACCATTATGTGGTTATTTAAATTAGTATTTTATATCATCTACCGTAAAAAAGTAGAATAAAAAAAAATTATATTATATTATTAATTATTTGAAAAAAGAAGTAATTGTGGTTTTAATTGATTTTTACTTTGTTTTTGAAAGTAAATAAAAGTTGATTTTCATATATTACTTCGATTTTATTTACCTGTCTACGGATCCCGGGATCGCCTTTCACAAATCCCAAAATCCCGGGATTGAAAATAAAGACCGGGATCGAATCCTCTACTAGTGTCTCACTTCGGAGAGACATAAATCGTTGTGACTAAGTATCTACAGGTATTTACTTATTAGCTTTCAGTCTGCTCGGCTGCCTTTTCACGAAGTGTAGGTACCATACTAGAATTCTGATGAAATTCATGAACATAATTGTCATACTTACATATTTTATTACATCACAGCATACTACTAATATTAGCTAGGTCCTAAGTACTGGATATTTTACCTCTAGCATACTTGGCATTTCCTCTTCAGTTTCAAGTTGCTCAGTCACTGTACATCTGTAAATGAATAATAGTATAAGATATGTAATAAATGAGTAGTAGATAAATAAGAAGTAGGTATTTAGGTAGATACCTACTTACATCTTCGTTCATTTATTTTTACCTGGTACTACGCTGGACGATGGAAAGCGGACACCATAGACTTCCAATATACTATTATAAACTTTTTAGTTCCTTACTTGACATCAATTTCACCGTCCAGTGTCTGAATATTTTCTTTCTGATGGATTAGCCTTTTCTTCGATCTGCTATAAAAATACATGATAAATCTAATATTGCTAATAGTAGCAATTGCACAAAATTAGGGATATAACATAAACGTAGGTAGGAAGGAAGTAGTTAGGTATACTTACATTATTTCCACCAACTTTTGGGCTTTCAGAGCTCTGGTCTTCTTGAGCTTACTGATTTTCTTTATAATTCACCTACACGTACACACAACAACACTGAGCAGTCAAAGTATATTTAGGGCGAGGGTATTATAAAAGTAACTTAGCACTAAAAGCGTCCTTGGGCGATAAAAATAAATATTTATGTACAGGTGATGTACAGCTTATGTACAGTCGGTTTTCTTATATTTTTACAAACTATTTAAACTAAATAAATATAATGCTGGACAATCCACACAGCACCATCTAGCCCCAAAGTAAGCTACTCAAAGCTTGTGTTATGGGTACTAGATAACTAATATATTTTTAATACAATATATACATAGATAGATATATTTTTTTAGTATACATATTAAACACCCAGACCAACGAAACAAATTCCTACAGATCGTGCACAAATTTGTTCCGAGGCGGGAATCGAACCCGCAACCTCCTGCGTCGCAGGCGGACCTTCGCCCACCGCGCCACATGGGTCGTCTAAAGCGTCCATGCGCGCACAACTTAGAACAAATAAAATCAATTATTAAAAACATAAATTCGACGAGTAAGGTGTGCGAGCACTAGGCAGACAAGCACAACCTCCCCGTACAACAGCCAGCGAGGCACTGCCGCCCGTCGCCCGCGCGACCACTTACGCCCACTAATCCTACGGAAAACTAGAAAAATAATATTTACAAGGTGAAAAACCGTCGCATCGCAAAATCGTACGTACCAATTGAAGACAAAGTTCTTGCCGACATTTAGGTGAAAAAAAAAGTACAAAATTCTAAGTCGTTTAGAAGTAGATACAAATTTAAAGTCCGAAACAGCTGAACTTTGTGAATTTTTTTCACAGGGAAAATGAACACGTAGAACATTTTTGTACGTTCCATTTATAGATAAAATGTCAATTAAAGTCATATATTTTTTTCAGCTCATAAAGTTGACTCCTCTATGAGTAGATAGCCTCCAAAAATGACCATTCAGCTACTGTTTGCGCCTTAAATGAAACTTTTTTTTATTTATATATAGGTACAAAGGTTTATTAGCTAAAGCGAAAACGGTACCTTGATAATTAAATAAACTCAAATAAATCTCGAACAAAACTAATTAAGTAAGTACTACATAATACGCTTTTACTAACTAAAATATTAGATTTTGGCCTCATCTGTTAATGGGTCCGAAAGAATACTATTACAAACACCAATCAATGAAAGAAAATACATCTAAATTTCAATAACGAAACTCACAAATCAGTTTCAGAGTACAAATATTAATGGTAGGTCTAGAACAAAGTAGAAAATGGCGCCTAACTTGGTACAATTTTAACTTTTATGCCGAACTATAACTGAAAAAGTAACAAAGGTAATTTCATATCGTTATAACATTTTTATTACAAAACTTTACCGCCCCCTTATTGTTCTGTAGAAGTTTCTAGAACGTAGTGTTATCAATTACATTGAACAAAATACGCAAAATGTGGCAACAATTGGTAGTATGAAATCGTTGAAAATACTAACAAAACGATCAGTATTACCAGCTGCAAATGTAATTTCTTCTACAGATATGAAATCTAAGTTAACAAAGTCACCAGCTGAGGTTGGGATATTAGAAATAGTTTCCACCCTAAATAGTTTGGCCGTCTCCGATCGAAACGAGGATGAAGAAATCAGTTCGTAGCCCGTATCATAAGTAAATAAACGTATCAACGCTCCTGTCTGCCATTTAGGTCATTTTTTTTTATTGTAAATACTACTATATACTGTTTCTTTGATAACCAAGAGATTATTTTTATGGTTATTATATTTAACTGTTTTTAAAAAGTAAAACTCTGGTTATATGTAATGACGAAAAAAAAGAAAAAAAAATGTAAAAAGAACGAAAATTATTTCGTGCCGCTGAAACAACAAATACTAAAAAAGCTTAGAAGAACCTAGAAAGAATAAAATAAATATATCTGGACAAAAGAGTAACTAATTTTTTTTTTTTTTTCTGTTTAAAACGTCCAAACTAATCTGTGTGCTAGATTAGTTTTGTTAGATTCGAAATTAGTTTGTTTTCACAGTAAATAGATAATATTCTTGGAGATAGCCGCACTGCAGAGCGAGATCCTTTAGCACAGGTATAATCATGAGTACATAATATAAAACAAAGTCGCTTTCTCTGTCCCTATATCCCCATGTCCCTTTGTATGCTTAAATCTTTAAAACTACGCAACGGATTTTGATGTGTTTTTTTTAATAGATAGAGTGATTCAAGAGGAAGGTGTACACGTATAATAAAACTGTGCGAAGCCGGGGCGGGTCGCTAGTCTTATAAACGCGAAAGTTTGTAAGTATGGATGGATAGATGGACGGATGGTTGTTACTCTTTCACGCAAAACCTACTGAACGGATCTGTATGAAATTTGGCACAGATATAGATTGTAGTCTGGAATAGCACATAGGTTATATATTTAATCCCGTAATACCCACGGGAACGGGATTTACGCGGGTGAAACCGTGAGGAACGGATACTGAACGGATCTAGCTAAAATTTGGCACAGAGATAGATTGTAATCTGCAGCACATAGGCTATATTTATCCCGGAATTTCCACGGGAACGGGAATTACGCGGGTGAAACCGCGAGTAAACTCGAAATACTAATCCTGCGCAGACAATGTAGCGGGCACCACCTATTATTAGGTACTAAAAGAGGGTCCCACACCACTGAAATTTATTAGATTAAGATAAAGAAATAAAATATTTTGTATTTTTTTTGTTTTGTATATCTAACTACCAACAAAACAAAACAACAGACATGTTTTTTGGCCATTTTGAAGATAATGGTACGGAAGCCTTCTCGCACTAATCCGGTTTTATTTAGCTAGTTGCGGTCAACTAGATAAGATAAAAATGGGATTAGATAGTGGTGGGTCGTTGACTATTGCGTTAACGAAACAAAATCAATTTCTCTATTCGGTAATAGAGAAATTGATTTTGTTTCGTTAACGCAATAGTCAACGACCCACCACTATCTAATCCCATTTTTATCTTCTTATATTGGTATGTGATTGCAATAGCATTTTTCTTATTCCTGATAGAGCTACAGTTTGTACAGCAGACTCGCCAAATCTGATTCGAATCGTAGATATGGGATGAACAGTTGTACACTGAGGGAAATCCTCAGGTTGATCTTATGAAATCGGGTTACAGGGAAAATTGTAGATAAGTTTTATACAGTTCAGGGAGTTTTCTGTGTTGGTTACTGAGCCGTTTATTGTACAACTAGATGCGCCCCGCGGCTTCGCCCGCGATCCAGATTTTTGTTATACAAGTTTCAGAATTTGATTACGTAACCCGGGTTATTTTGTAAAAACAAAAAATACGTGTTTAATTATAATTCATACTTTATTCGTACCGAGTTTTGAGTAAATCGAACCAAGGAAAAATAATGTTCCATACAAACATTACCACCCTATTTAACTCTCATAGGTTAATGTTTGGAAATTTTATTAGCCTATGTCTTATTCTAGGTCCTAAACTATCTACGTACCAAATTTCATCTAAATAACTAAAGTAATTACGGTGATTACTTATACTTATAACAAACATTCACACAGACTTTCCCATTTATTATATAATCTATATATATAAAAGAAAGTTGTGTTTGTTACAACACTTATAACTCGAGAACTGCTGGACCAATTTTTATGGTTTTGTGTTTTTGGGTTTGTCTTCGTCGGGAATAGTTATGTATAAAAATATGATATTTGACAAATAATTAAATTTCCCCGCGGGCGACGTTGCGGGGCGCAGCTAGTAGTTAGATATAAGATAGTAAGATTATTATATTATTATATTCATATTCATATTCATATTCATTTATTCAATCGTAGGTATTAACTATACACTTGATTTCGTTCTTAAGCTAACAGATAAAATTAAGATTAATACCAACAAAGTCATACAAGCTGCTGTATAGGGGCATTATAATAGTAAGATGCTTGATGCCCCTTCCCCACTGCCGCGATTTTGAAGCTCGTCTTTTTATTATATATATATTTGTAGTGCTAACAGAAGTTTCGAGGAAGAGATACGAAGTTGCCTTTGGTGGCCACCAAACTCTGTTTTTATATCTCTTAAATAAAACTACTACAGATGTGGTGCGATGACGACCGATGTGGCGCGGTGGGCGAAGGTCCGCCTGCGACGCAGGAGGTTGCGGGTTCTATTCCCGCCTCGGAACGAATTTGTGTATGATCGGCAGAAATTTTGTTCGTGGGTCAAAAAAAAAGATGCATTTAAAAAAAGCTTATGATAGGTTTAACCACAGTTTAACAATCTGAACCTGTACTTCCACTCGAACCAACTAAACCGATCAACTAAAACGGATCACTTATTTTTCTTTCTCAACGATACAACTGAACGTGTGAATTTTGGAAATTTCTTTGCTTAGCGTAATTATGATAAATTAAGTGGTGGCGCTACTTTAGCTCCTGTCTGCGCCTTAATAAGACGCATCTGATCTTACACACTGCGATTACATCGACGCGATTGAAGTTGTCCGATGCGTTTCCGCGTCCTGCGATTTTGTGATGATTTTTCACGGAACATTTTCTACTAAGACCCATGTCATCTCTCACAGCTGCATCTTGCGTCTTGCGTTATGGCGGCACGCGGCGTCGGCGTCTAAAAATCGCGCCTACAAGACGCAGCAGTTTGTGAGGAGGCACTCTACTAAATTGCTACAAATCGCGCGTAATAAGATGCTCTTCAAAATCGCGGCAGCGGAGACTTTAATTTTTTTTTTATTTTATTTTATTAAGATGCACAAAACATAAAATAATCACATAATATAATATAGTACTTAAAAATATGGGTTTTGAACTTAATTATTTCACAAATTATGTGCATACAGAGAGTAAGCGAGCAAAATATCGTTAAAAATAGAAAAGGAACATAAGTAATCTATATATATAAAAATCAATTGCTGTTCGTTAGTCTCGCTAAAACTCGAGAACGGCTGAACGGATTTATCTTATCTTGGTCTTGAAATGTTCGTGGAGGTCCAGGGAAGGTTTAAAAGGTGAAAAAAATCGAATTGCCGGGAAAACCCCATATGAGGCAGTACGAAGTCTGCCGGGTCAGCTAGTCTATAATATAAAAATGAATCGCAAAATGTGTTGGTAAGCGCATAACTCAACAACGCCTGGACCAATTTGGCCAAATCTTTTTTTAAAATGTTCGTTGGAGTTCAAGGATGGTTTTTACGGCGAGAAAAATATGATATTTGACAAATAAATAAATTTCCCCGCGGGCGACGCTGCGGGGCGCAGCTAGTTAAAAATAAAAATTAAACAGAGTTAAATGCATGATTGAATCTAATTAAAATCGTCGGAACTTATAATTCAAGGATAAAGATTATATATATATTTTTTTTAATGTACGGGTAAACTGGCTCAATTTTGGGACAAAAATGTCAAGGTCGATGTTTTCCTTGGCTAATTCATTGTATTGGCGGGCCATTCGGGTTAGGGGGTTATAAAATGAAATATTGTTTTTGTAAGTTAACAACGCAAAGAGATTGATAATATGTAGTCTTATTTAAACTATAAACAGCTTTAACATAAGGTATCGCTCGCATTTTTCCTGTTTTAACAAGTTGATTTTGTAAAACAAGTAAACTTGTTTGCCTTTGTTGCAAACTGTGCTCTTTATTTCCGTTTTTTTTCTAATGCTCTTTAAAACTGTTGATTGCAGATGGCCATGACACCGTTACCGGACTTTTGGCGGGCGCAGAGGGCGCCTTTTCGGTTCATTTACGACGGGGCAACACGCGCAAGAATAGAATAGAGTAGAGTAGAGCTCAGTAGATTAGAGTTGAGTTGAGAAGAATAGAGTAGAGTAGAGTAGACATTTATGTATTTGGATACAGGTATAAAACAGTATAAAATTAACAAACAGAAACATATAGCAAGGAGGTAGGTGACACAAAATGGTAGAAGTAAGTTTCAAAATATATGGTGGCTCTGCCTCCATGAAATTGGCATGTTCAGCGCTGTTTTTCAGCCAAAGACCTTAAATTAACTGAAATAACTCTACTCTACTACTAACTTAACTCACAAGGGCCACCACTTAGAAGCGCACCTCGACTTTGGCTGTTGCCAGATGCTAAAAGGGCAACGTAGTGTAAGACGTCCTTCTGCCAGGTGGAATCACGATCTACGAGCCTATGTCCAGCAATGGACTAATATAGGTTGATGATGATGAAAGGGCAATGGAGGTTACGCCTAGCTCTACAAATGCAACAATGGGCAGAATGAAAAAAATCTTGCACTGCGACCGTACCTGTATTTTTAGCAATAGCCCCACAAACGGTTCGCCCCTGGCAAAAAAGAGCGCCAAACTCATTTATTCTTCAAACAACCTAAATGATTATGTTGTCAGCCTGTCTCGTCCACGTTTTCTGTATTCACACGAGAGCTCTCACGTTTGTAAAATAAAAGACATTGAAGATGTCATCTCGGCAGCGGCCATTTTAGATAGAGGATTTTGAAGACTATTGTACGAATTTGTGGCAACATTTAATGTAATTTAACTGTAGTATAGTTCGCGTCATGTAAGAAGAACGCTGGCGGTCAAGCTGCGCAGAAGGCGATTTATGGGTGTATTTGGAGGTAGGCGGTGGGGCGCGGGGTGGAAGGGTCATGCGCCGCATGCTTGCCGGTGCGCTATTGGTTCGTCAGTTGACATTTGCTGTCACACGTCACGTTTCTTGTCAAAATACCATCGCGCACAAAAGTTTACGAAATGGTTTTACATTTTAATGGTTTTTGGAAATTATGCACAAAGGTAAAGGAAATAGAGGTAGAGACCGATTACTGTAAAAGCGATCATTTGGTAGATATGATTACAGAAACATTTATTATTCGTGTAAGGGATGATGATTCTGACTCAAATAATGATGAAAGCTCAAGTGACGACAGCGACGATGATGAAATAGCCACCTCCAGTATCAATCCCGCGTCCTCATCTGGTTTTCACGTCACCCAAGACGACTTAATGGATGGAGTTGCTACATTACATTATTTTTTTGTAATTAGATTAAACATTCTAAACTGAATCGAACTTGTTATTAATTTTATCTAATATCATTTTCTAATAACCAACACCAAGCCGCGAGTGAAATAGTAGTTAAAAATAGGCACAGCAAATTGGCATAGTACTATCGTACGCGAGTGTACCCATGCGCGAACATACCCCTTCCACTTTCTTCCAGCGCTCTTTTTACGTGACGCGACCTATAGCTCCAGCCAACAAATTGTAAAATATTCATATGAATTAAATTATTAACTTTATAACAAATTCCTTTGCGATGTGTAACTTCCAAGGGCATGCTAGTCTCTTTAGACTGTTTGCAACCGGCAGTTAGCTCAATGGTTTCAATTGTAAATACTAGTTGTAATTTTTCTATTCCTTGCTTGTAATTTTCGTTGTTAATAGAGGACATGCTTATTCAATAAAAAAAAAATTACGCTCTAAGAGCTAAGATTAGATTGTGTCGAACGTAAGATAAATTTAAGATCTTCTGTATAGGTACAACAATCAACGAATAAATAAATGGTTTTAACAGCGTCTTCATATATTTTATACCATTACTAGCGACCCGCCCCGGCTTGGCCGAAATAAGCACAGTTATTTTTTAAAACCAGGAAAGTTTCTTATTAAGTGTATAATAAATTAAGTGAGAATATTTACTCAGGACCTAAAGAAATAAGAACATTAGGACGATGTTTAAAGGCCAATCAAATGAAGTATTTATTTTTAACTTAGGTGTAAAGATCCTTCGAAATGGACCACACTGCAAACGTCTTATGCCCTATTTATTTTCTTATATAAGATCAGTCTAAGGTCATGGTTTGTTAATAAAAATACCAAAACAGCAACCACGTTTATTTTGGTTTTTATAAATGCTGAGCGAAAATCAACCTTAAATGTTGATCAACATTTTGAGTCGTGAAAGCTTTTAAAATCTAATATTGATTCGTGAGTGAGTCAAACTACTTTCGCTGCTCATTGCCTGCTTTTGATTACGCTTATCTTCAAAACATTATTTATGTTTTTCTCGATATATTTATTTCGTAACTAACAAAAAAATACAAAAAATTACACTACATACCTACCTAAAATTAGAAAAATATTTTTTATTTGTATACTTATCATAAATTAGAATGTTTAAAATAAATACAAAAAAAATAAGTTATTAAATTAGTTAATAACAATAAATAAGATTTCCATAATATTGGAAATATAGTTTAAACATCCTTCCTTTCATAATAATGGTCCATTGAGCGGCAAAAATAATAGGCGTGACTCACTCTTGACTAAAATTGAATTAAACCTGCTTTCTAATGACAGATTTTCGCTCTGCATTAAGAATAAATTAATAAATAATTATAAACAATCAAGAAAGCATCATCTAGCCCCAAACCACAAACTAAGCAAAGCTTGTGTTATGGGTCTAGATGACTTATATACAAAATGTACCTAATCTATATAAAAGATGGCCTCCATTCTAGGATTTTACTTTGAGGACGTAGGCATCAGAATAAAATTTGTCTATTCATAGGACGTAGACACTAGGCACCCACTAAGAACTAATTTTTGGAAATTCGTATTCTAAGTTAGCTAAAATGGGGTCAACGTACCTTACCTAACCTTGGGTACCTTTGTTATTGTAATTACAATTACAACTAGCCTGTTGTGTCCCACTGCTGGGCAAATTCCTCCCCCTGGTCCCTCCACGCATCTCGATCCTAAGCCAGCTGGACCCAAGCTTAGTCTTGGTCGTGTTTGTAATTGTAATTTATATTATTATTTTAAATGTAATTTTTGAATTGTAATTTGACTTAATATCGATGACTTAGTTATTCTGATTTTTCTACTAAAGTCGTCGTACGCGAATGAAATCGCCAGCGGGTCACCTAATATACACCTACATACATAATAATAGATATTTTTACTACATAAAAAACACTTAGAATATTCGTAACGTACAAACATTTTTCCTGCATCAGAAATCGAACCCGCAACCTCCTACGCTTTATCACTGTCATTACGCCGGTAAAGGCACTCTCTTGACCTGCCTCTCAATATCTTTCAAGCTTTTGTTCCTAATATTAGGAAGCACAAACAACGTGTACACCCCTCCATACAAGTTTATACCGGCGTAGATGTAGAATAAGGCGTGAATTCCGATGTATTCTTCTAGATATTTGAAGGTGTGAGCTTGGAGGAGCATTAGGAGTTGAGAAAACGTGAATAGTGCTGCTAGCATGGGTGTACAGACCTGGAAATATAAAGTTTTGGGTTAATTACTGTCGATTTTTAAAATATGTAGCGACTTCTAGCATGAAGTGAGCTAACCCATAAATGACAAAAAAACAAAAAAGTAGAAAAAGTAGATCAAAAAGTAGATCACGTAACCCATAATCCTAGATCACACAAATGCTGGTCTCAACAACATCCTGACATCAACTGTCGGTCGAAAGACCCCGGGTATGTGGGCCAGTTGGGCCGACCCGATACAGGTAATTATCCTTTTTAATAATTTAGTGGAATACCACCATTATCCCCCAAACAATACATACATTAGCTTGTTTTAAAAAACAAATAAATGGAGTTCAAAGTTTTTACAGCAAATGAGAAAATCATCATTAAAGTCGAAAACAATAAAATACGCATTATCACTCTATCATCTTACTATCTTATCTTACTTCTTAATATTATAATCACAGAAGTAGGAATAATATATTATTCCTACTTCTATGATTATAATAAATGGGAAAGTCTGTGTTAATGTTTGTTAGGTATAAAGTTATCTCCGTTTAGATGAAATTTGGTACGTAGATAGTTTAGGACCTGAATGAATGAATTGGTATGGAAAAATATTTTTCCTTGGTTCGACTTAATCAAAACTCGGTATAAATTAAGTATAAAATAAATCATTAAACACGATATTTTTCCAAATATAACCCCTAGAGGTTGTGTAATAAATTTCTGAAACTTGTTTAAAAAAAGACTGGTTCGGGCGGAGCCGCGGTACCCATCTACTAGAGTAATAACTTTATTAACAACGAAAATTACAATTAAGGAATAGAAAAAATAACAACTAGTACCTATATACAATTGAAACCATTGAGCTAACTGCAGACGGTTGCAAACAGTCTAAAGGTAGCTCAATTGATCCATGTCAATACCAGTCGGAAGCGTCCCCAAGACACTGGCTGCATTACCACGCTGTATGGCAATGCTGATGCGCTGAGCCAGATACTCACCAGCTCTCGGGTCACGCGTCGCATCGACCAGACGCTCAAATAATTTTTTAAAAACCCGGAAAGACTCGGTAGTATAGTATAGTATAAAATAAAGGCGCTTCCCGCATTCTGTCTGTCCATTATGTTTGGTTACATCTTTAAAGTACGCAACGGATTTTGATTCATTTTTTTATAGATAGAGAGATTAAAGTGGCAGGTATAGATGTATAATACACCCGTGCACTAGTTAAGGTTTTTTGTAAGGATGTAATTGAAAACAAGTTATTGACAGTGCCTTGACGACTCTAAGACAGAACAATATTGATGAACTAGACTCTATTTTCCATTATAGCAATCAAACTTCTGTGTTGACTGTAGAAACTTTTTGATTGTTGACTTTGGCTTGTTTTTGCAGATAAAATTAGATTTTCCAGGAATTGTACTTAGATTAAGGCTTAAACTGTAAACACAGAGCTTCTCGGTTTCTGTAACGCTTTTTGGTGAAAATAGATTGGCCACTTAAAAAGTTTTCGTGTTAATTAATTTTGGAGTTGTTTGATTATCTTTTCTGAGTAGGTATATTGTATTATGTATATCAGTCATCTTGATGCTCATAACAAGGTCTGAATAGGGGCTAAATGGAAACTATGAAAATTCATATTGCGGACTATATATCAGATCCGGACGCCAACTATAAATCAAATCGAAAATCGAAATCAACTATAAAGTTGACGTAGGTACAGAGGCGTTCATTATTTGCTTACCTCCCTGATAGGCATACCGGGTTCGAATCCTGCAATTACTTAGACATTTTTTGCTTTTTTTACAAGTGCACTGTGCACTTGTTATAAAAAGCACTATGGTTTAGTTTTTGCACTTGCAAAAAATTGCTTGAAGTACTACAACATTACTTTTGGCGTATATTTGGCAATTAGGGGTACCTATAGCAAATAGTGAACGCTACTGTAGGTACATAAATTAAGTCAAAGTAGGCATTTAGAGATCAGGCAAGGTAATTTGATAAAGGCTTGATTTTTGCCTGTCACGATTAGCGAGGCTCTACTGTATTATTATTTCTCCCTATTCACAAACCCTGATATATCCTTACCCTGATATTGAACATCTCCACCACCACAACACATGGCATCCAGCTAGCCAAGCCATAAGCCAGCAGGAGCACCGGCAGAGCCAAGCCGGTGGTGAAGGCTAGCACCTGGCCGACCACGCCCGGGCTATGGATCTGACTGAAGACGGCGTAGACCCCCAGGGCTAGAGCCATGGCTGTGTAGCCGAAGGTCAGGATGTACTGGAATAAGAAAAGGAATGAATGAATGAATTATATATCTATACTTATAATAAAACTGTAACAGGTCCAATTCTGTACATTGAAGATATTTAGAAAATTTTTTTTGGAGGGCACTCTATTATCGATATTCAAGCCAAAACTGTATTTTTTTTTATTCATGTCTGTCTGTCTGTCTGTCTGTCTGTCTGTCTGTCTGTCTGTATCGTAAACGCGCATCACGCCGAAACTACTTGATGGATTGAAATGAAACTCGGCATGATTATAGGTCATACTACGAGGAAGGACATAGGATACTTTTTATCCCGGAATTCAGTAAGGTTCTCATGGGAGAGGGTATGAAAGTAAAATTCCTTTACCGCGCATCACGCCGAAACTGCTGAATGAATTGGAATGACACTCAGGACGATTTGAGTTCATAGTACAAGGAAGGACATGGGATACTTTTTATCCCGAAATTCAGTAAGGTTCCCCTGGGAGAGAGGGTGGAACAAAAATTCTTTAACCACGCATCACGACGGAATTGAATGAATTCGAATGGAACTCGGGACGATTGGACATGGGATACATTTTATCCCGGAATTCAGTTTGGTTCCCCTGGGCTATACGGGTTTTCAAAAAATTCTCACAACATCTGAACGACGCGTGTGTACGCGTCGTTCAGATGCAGTGAGAAATTTTTGAAAACCCGTATAGCTCAGGGGAAACAAACTGAATTGAACTGATAAACGCAAAAGTTTGTAAGTATGAATGGATAGATGGATGGATGTTTGTTACTCTTTCACGCAAAAACTGCTGAACGGATCTGGATGAAATGGCACAGAGATAGATTATAAGCTGGAATAAGAAATAGGCTTTATTTTATCTCGAAAATCCCACGGGAAAGGGAATTACGCAAGTAAAATCGCGAGTACTCCAAATACTAATCATGCGCAGACGAAGTCGCGGGTACCAGCTAGTAATAAATAATTACGGACAGTCCACACAGCATCATCTAGCCCCAAGCTAAGCGGAGCTTGTGTTGTATGAACACTTTATTGTACTCGAGAAATACATTTAAAAGAGCTTGTATAGCTAATTAAAAAATAAACATAGTAGGTACAAAAGGCGGCCTTATCGCTGAGAGCGATTTCTCCCAGACAACCTTATAGTAAGTGATACATAGATATAAGAATTGAAAAGAATAGAAATGGCAAATAGGTCATGATTACTATGAGTTTTAGGAGCTTTATGTTTCTGAGCTTAGTCCTCGTTCAAACGACAATAATAAACCAATAAATGCAATAAAAACCATTGAACCGACAAAGACCAAGCGACATTTTGGAAGGTAATGATTTCTTGTTTGCTTTTTTCTTGCCTCTCTTTATGATTTTTTTTCGACAACCTCACTGGCGCTACGGGCGGGAGTCCGCCTGCGACGCAAGTGATTGCTGGTTCGATTCCCGCCTTGGAACAAATTTGTGTACGATCTGCAGAAATTTGTACCGTTAGTCTGGGTTTTTTCTGTGTACTTATAATAAAAAATATCTATCTATGTATACTATTTTGTAGCTGTGAAACGCTAAATGCTTGGAATAATACGAAAACTATGGCAGTAATCGTAAACTATACAGAGGTCAACCAAAGGCCTATACTTTTAGTCCAGATGTTCCGCTGGAAATTCTCTATAACCCTATACTACTAACTAACCTTTCTATCCCAAAAGGCCACAATGCCAACAGTTATCACACTGCCGACTAAAACGTTGGCCACGATGAGGTTGGGGTCTTGGAGGCCAATGCCGCAGTCACAGGCGTTCTTCGTGTCGAGGAATATCAAGCTTCCGCAGAGATCCATGGTGGTGTAGAGGAGAAAGGCGATCTTGATGCTGTCCCACTGGATTTTGTTCCTGTCTGAAAAGAAAGAAAGTAGAAGTCTTTTGTCGAAGGCCATGATCAAATTTAGTATCGTTTACCCACGTGCGTAAGGATAAAAACGCGGCACTTTATATAATGTCATATGTATATGTATAACATCATCATATGTATATAACATCACATTTGACACTGGCGCCTCGCGATTCCACCCGCGGTAATTCCCGTTCCCATGGGAAATCCGGGATAAAATATAGCCTATGTGTTATTGCAGACTATAATCTATATCTGTGCCACATATGATCCAAATCCGTTCAGTAGTTTTTGAGTGAAAGAGGAACAAACAACCATACATTCACACATCCGTACAAACTTTCGCATTTATAGGTAATATTACTAGCGGCCCCGGCTTCGCACGGTTTTATTATACGTATAAACCTTGCTCTTGAATCACTCTATCTATTTAAAAAAAAACACATCAAAATCCGTTGCGTAGTTTTAAAGATTTAAGCATTCAAAGGGACATAGGGATATAGGGACAGAGAAAGCGACTTTGTTGTACTCTAATTAGTGAAGTAAGAGATATAAACTTACAAAGACTAAGCAGTGTAATTGACCCATCTGTTCCTCTAGAAGACTCGTCAGTCAGGTTGTCAATTTCCTTTGAAATGATGGGGCTGTCTTCGGGTAAACCTTTTATACACGATAAGGCGGAAGCTGCGCGCTGAAATACAAAATATTGAACTGAATTTGTGTCTATATGAAAACTAGCAACGTCCCAGCTTCGCACGCATTTAATAATAAATGCGTGCGAAGCTGGGACGTTTGTATGTATAAACATACAAACTTTCCTCTTGAACTACTCTATCTATTAAAAACCGCATCAAAAACCGTTGCGTAGTTTTAAAGATACAAAGGGATAGACAGACAGCGTGAAGCGACTTTTTTTTATACAATGTAGTGATGTGATAGATAGAACCGATACAAGTACGTATGGCGAAAATACGCTAATCTAGACCGAGATTATATGTTTGAGCCCTTTGGGGTGGAAAACCTTTCTATGGGTTCCTTGGGGTCCTGAGGCATACAACTTTTCACAGTGATCGGAATGCTGGCTTTCGGTCAACAAATTAGCATAACCATTCGAAAAACGCTATATATTTTTATGTTTAATAGAAACCTCAATATCATAGGCATATCAGCATTATATGACAAAGGAAATGAGAAACACAAAACAAAATTCAATGAAGAGAATGTTTATTTCTTAGCTGATAAAATTTTTAGTAAATTTTACTTTGAGCATTTTGTAAGTCTAAATAAATAAAAGGTTTTATTTAAGTTTTTTAATTTGGAGCAAAAACGCTTCCTAACCCTTCGGGGTCGCTTAGGATTTTTCAGTGATACGTAGGTCAGTTAAGCCATCTTTATTTGTAGGTGGTTTGCAATAGAACCGAACAGTCTGCAAACAAACGCAGTATCTCAACTGTTTCATGTGTATATTATACTATTAGTACGTACACGAATAACTTTTAATTTTATTTTTACATAAAGCCCTTAGTATTATAAATTATGAACAAGAACGAGTAAAGTAAAAAACAATAACGTATTATCTGTTGATATCCTCAAAGAAAATTAAAGACGCTCGCAGCATTTCTAATCTGCCTCGTACCGGCTCAAAGTCAATATACTTTAAGATCTTTTGTCATCTCGCAAACTGAAGACATTTATCTACCAACTTCATTGGTCATGCTTATATTCAAAAACCAACCCACCATTTTTCGTTTGTGAATACCCTGAATGTTTGCCAATCGTAGCAACATTTGTCCTGATGCAGAATCGAACTCACAACCTCCTGCGTCGTAGGCTGACCTTGGCCCGCTACACCACTGAGTCAATGGAATTTATATTTGCTCTTTTTTAATTAACTAGCGACCCGCCCCGGCTTCGCACAGTTTTATTATACGTATAAACCTTCCTCTTGAATCACTCTATCTATTAAAAAACCGTATCAAAATCCGTTCCGTAGTTTTAAAGATTTAAGCATACATAGGGACATAGGGACAAAGAAAGCAACTTTGTTTTATACTATGTGGTGATAAGAGGCCGATTGCGACAAAAGATAAACGACCGATTAAAAGTCAACAGTCTGCGATGACTCTAGCTCCGTTCCGCTACACAGATTTCCAATTAGGATTTAACGAGGTGGAGGAATTTTAATAAGAATTAACCTGTTGTATGCAAATTTTTAACAAGATGGTTTGTTGATTTAACCCCCTGTAGAGTCGACAACCCCTTTCGACAAGTGTCAAGCAACCCCTCCATGTATGAAAACAGGATGGTGGAGACACCCTTGTGTTTTTATGCGAAACTTGAAACTTTTTTACACTTTAACGATTTTTTTAGAGAACCCTAGTGTCTAGATAAACCTAATATAGGATTTAAGATACTATACTGACCAAAATGTGTATATTTTCTGTAATCTAAATAATGACTCTATCATCTTGTTTGGCGTTATTAATAAAAAAACTCTTCACAATACCATCACACCACACTCCAATCTTTCGCATCGCTACATAGTATAAAACAAAGTCCCTTTCTCTGTCCCTATGTGCCCATGTCCTTATGTCCCTATGTCCCTTTGAATGCTTAAATCTTTAAAACTACGCAACGGATTTTGATGCGGTTTTTTTTAATAGATAGAGTGATTCAAGAGGAAGGTTTATACGTATATAAAACCGTGCGAAGCCGGGGCGGGTCGCTAGTTAATAAATAAAAACTCTTCATAATACAATCACACCACACTCCAATCTTTCGCATTTTTAAATATACTATGATGTGAAAGTTGGATGAATGGACGTTACCTCTTCACGTCAAAACTACTGAACTGATTGTGCTGAAATTTTGAAAAGACGTAGAATAAAACATAAGTAGACTATTTTTGCCAATTTACGATTTCAATTTTTCAATAGACGCAGATAATAGTATTATAATTCCACCTTACTGCAAAGAGGGTATTATAATAAATAATAATGGCTGAAACCCTTGAATATTAAAAAAAAATCTATTGAGTTCTAATGTGAATAGGGGATTGTTTGGAAAAAACCTCATTAGGTAGGTACTTGACTTGGTACTGAGAGTGGGTGCTTCGCAAGAACCGAATAGAATGAATTTACCCACGATCGATGTGTGCAGTGATTTCGAGTTGATATATCCAACCCTCAATCCATCATAAAACTACTATTTTGGCTCCAATTTTATTTTCATTCGCAGCGAGCCGTGCGGTGGAGTGATTTCACGGTGTATTTTTTATTTGCTGAGGTTATTTTTAAATTTTTTAAGAAGACCCTAAAAATTATTAGTTTCTCAATAAATCTAATTTCAAATTGCATTTGATTTTTTTGATGTGAGTAGCTACAGAACTTTTTCTAGATAAACATTATTGTTTTTAAAGCTGTACCTTCTTATTGGTCAATTTGATCAAGATATGACCATTAATTTTTGAATTATCCATTAAATAATGCGTATATTAAATTAGATAATAGGTACTTACAAACTACATTGATGATGTTTTAAATTTTTCTTCACAGAATTTTAAATCAGAGCTTCTTAAAATTATTAGAACCTGTATTACAAATCTTTATAAAGACTTTATAAAAGGTGAATCGTGATATAATTTGGCCCTGAATTTGTAGATAGGTTTCAGGTTAATTACTGTAAAAGGGTTCAAAACGTCGAAATGGAATGACATCGTGAAAATGTATAAAATTTCTCCCATTGCCTAAATGAAATTGGCTTTTTCCTTCTAAAAACCCCGAATTCAGCGAGAAATTATTATATCAAGGGAATAAGTAGGTACTCATTTGGTAGGATTGAGTAGGTTGATTTTTGGTTATGTTATTTTTTGTATGGCGCCTTTGTTTTGAAATTAGTGGAATTCGGCACCAGGTTTTATAAATATATTGACAGAAGTTACTATATCAAACCACTCACCTCATATTTCCCCACCATAACCAACCAGCTAGGCGATTCCACAATAACCATCATCATCATCATCTGCAAAGCGACCAGTCCCAACACCACAAAGGTCATTGGATCGTAGAACTCTTTCACCAGGACTCGAAGCTGGTAGCCAGCCAGCATCATCACTGACGTCAAGGTAAGGCTGATGCCTCGACTTCTGGAGGTCAGTTCCTTGATGAAGGGTGGTAGAACGGTGAAGATGCCTCCGGAGGATAGACCGATGAGGATGTAAGTGTAGGGGAGGCTTTCGTGGGTGCTTACGAAGACTGGGATGAAGACCAGCTGGAATAGAAGGATTTAAATAAATAAATAATACTGGACAATCCACTCAGCATCATCTAGCCCCAAGCTAAACAGAGCTTGTGTTATGGTACTAGATGACTGATATGGAAACCTACTTAATACAATACATTACATAGATAAATATGTTTAGTATACATAAAAAACATCCAGAACCCCGGAACAAATATTTTCAGATCTTACAAATTACTATAAAAGTACTACCTACACCCTTGTACCCTTGTAGCAGATACTAGCCAACCTTTACTATAAAATTACTACACTATAAATTTACTACTTACACTATTAAATTACACTTAAGTTCACTCACCCCTCAGCCTTGTAGGTATATTATAGCAGATGCTAACCTTTACTATAAAATTATTACACTAAAAGAATTACTATACTTTAAATTTACTACACTATAAAATTACTACACTATAAAATTAATACACTATAAAATTACCACACTATAAAATTACACTCAAGTTCACTCACCCCTTGTATCAAGCAGATACAGTAGTAGCCAACCTTCCGCCCCCACTTCTGGGAGACCCACGCGAAGACCGGCGCTGATGCAGCAGCCACCACCAGGTACGCGGTCTGGTACCACTCCATCAGCATGTTGTTGAAGATAAAGGCATCGTTGAACGGTTCGCAGAGCGCTGTCTCGATGCCGAGGGTGAAGAATGGTAGGCTGACTGGAAGATGAGAAGACTTTACCTTCTACCCTTAATTTGTTAGTAAAAGTAAAGTAAAGTAAAATAATCTTTATTTTATAAACAAACTAAGGTTATACTAGAAAATAATAATAAAAATTATACAAAAATCCTCAGTCTGCCTACAAAATTATTGAAAATTAGTGATGAGATGAAGATTATAATTTGTACGCTAATTTTGAGTATGAGTACGTACGCAAAGTAAGAACTATAAAAGTTATCGTGATCTCGAAAGACTTCTAGATTCGTGCTTCACATACTTAAAATATCCATTCAAATACAAGGACATTCAATACAAGGCAAAGGCTGGTGCGGCGACAGATTTAGCTGAGGATCTCAAGAGGCGCAAATATGCAGGTCTCGACAGAACCTACGCATTTATTATCCTTGTAGTCGAGGCCCTAGGTCAATAGGGAACCGAGACTTTCTGGGTTATTAAAGATATAGCTGAGCATCTGGTCGATGCGACGCGTGACACGAGAGCTGGTGAGTATCTGGCTCAGCGCATCAGCATTGCCATAGCGTGGTAATGCAGACAGCGTCTTGGGGACGCGACGACTGGCATAATCATCATTTGGATCAGTTGAGCTACATCTAGACTATTTGCAAGTATCGGCAGTTAGTTCAATTGTTTCTATTGTATTGTTTTAATTTGTTTCCTTTCATTGTTTGTAATTTTCTCTGTTTATTAAGACAATAATGGCCTTAAACTAAGTAAAACATTTCAAATTAAATTTAAATTGGCCGGAAATCGAATGCAGATTCAATTTCTGGATCTCATATATTTTATTCCACCACGAGGAGCGTAGAAAAAGCTTCATTCCCAATTACCTCGTGAATTGGCACAATCCAATCTGGGCCAATTTACAAATCTAAGGGATTGAATGATCAGTTTAAGAGGCCCTTCGCCCTTATAGACCAAGCCAGCGTTGGAAAAATCATAAATTATCGAATAAGTACATTCATCATCAACCTATATTAGTCCACTGCTGGACATAGGCCTCCCCCAATAAGTACATAATACATTATATATTACCCATCGTCCAAATAATTATATAAAGTGAGACCGAATTAAAACATTTGTTTATTTTTAAACCAACTTCTAAAACAGAAAGAGGTTCTCATAGTTCTCAATGTTCTCAAAGTTATGCTATAACTTTTCTCAGGGTGAACGAATTTTGATGAGCTGCATCAAAATTTTTATTTATCCTGGGCGTCTCGTAAATGCGCCATTTAAATTTGATTAAGATATGACCAATAGTTTTTGTGTGTGAGATTTTATACATATAGGTTGTTTGTTTTTATAAAAATATCACATCACATCATCACATCAGGCAAACGTTGGCTGGCTATCTTAGTTTTATTTTAAGGCTAACGTAGTATCATCATCATCATCATCATCACCAGCCTATAATAGTCCACTGCTGGACATAGGCCTCTCCTAATGAGCGCCATATATGGCATCATTATGTGATTATATTATTATTATTATATTATTAACGTAGTATATAACTACTTTAATAACAATGAAATTTACAATCATGGAATAGAAAAAACTTGTATAAACAATTGAGTTAAACGCAGAGCTACTAAAATATTTATGTAGAGCTATGTAGAGGCTGTAAATATCATTTAAATTTTTATAAAAAAACAAGCATTTGGTAGCTAGGCACACGAAACATATTGTTCTGAATCTCGTTCTGCTTGCTCTCAATAGGTCATTGCTGAAAATCAGTGCTTTTGCTTCCTTGGCAAAATATCACACTGAGCCAAGGCCTTTTTGACACACTGCAGCACACATAGAAATTATACCGTGATTTCACCTATTTTATTGTTTGTTTTTAGTTACACGTATTTAATTATCGGTTGTTTTTATTAGTGTACTATTTTACAGTTGTATTTTGTACTTAAGTGTTTCTGAAGTTCAAATAAATTTGTTATATATTCATGTATCTAAAGAACATTATTTTTATGGCACCATTACTGCTCTCTTTCTTAGCTAATGTAGATAGTAAGACAATAATTGTATTTGTTATAAATTGTTATATAAATTGTAAATTACATGCCCTTGACACACTGCTAAATAGACATTATGACGACCGAGAGACAGTTTTAATATATATGATTCAACTAGCGAACCACCCAAAACATTCCTCTTGAATAACTCTATCTCTTAAAAAAACCTTTAAAATACTTTGCGTGGTTTTAAAGATCCATACATACATACCTAGGGACAGACAGACAGCCAGCGGGCAGAGACTTTGTTTTATACTATGTAGTGATATTATATCTAAGTAACTCATTTTAAGTAAGTAACCCAAAGTATGATTCTATTTTGTGTACGATTCAATGTTTAAATACACCGTTAACTCCTACACTACAGATTTTACAACTTGACAAACCGAAAACTTCCTGACAGGGAAATAAAAGCATTGGAATTAGTTTGGCAGGCTTCAGAAAAGGTCGACAAGTCTACTAATGCCTGTCAATTGAGAAATTAGACTCGAGAGGATCAATCGGTCTCTCCAGGGTCGAAAAGAAAGGGCGAATTTAAATCGTATGTTTAATAATAAATAGAGCTATTTTTCAATATCATTATGATGATGATGAATATAGTATTTTGCTTTGATGTTATCGGATAATTCCACATATTTTTACTATAAATCTAGTATCAAAAACAGGTTTGGTAGAAAAAGTAAACTTTATCCTGACTGTGCATATTCCAAAGATCTGAAATTGCAATGAAAATATGAAAAGTTTATGTATTATGTGTTGCGTTTAGTAAATGTATGCATAATTTGATGTCTATAGGTACATGAAACTATTTTAATTAAAAACATTCTAACATACCTACATTATTTTTTCCCGACTAAGCATTTTACTAAGTTTTTTTGCGCCTTTTATTTTAACTCTGTGTGTTTTAAATATACATATATATTTTTGTTCTTTACTTTTTTTGATGTTATATCTTGAATCGTTTTAATTAATTTCCGTAATAAGTTTTTTTCCTAACTTTGTTGTCTGTATAATATTTACGTTTTAATTCTGATTTGTTGTCTTTATCAATATACATACCTTTAATATTTCTTTGTTGTTATTTCTTATATTTACATAAAGTAACGATTTAGTTATAAAATGTTGTTACGTACATCTATGATTATCACTACATAGTATAAAATAAAGTCGCTTTTTCTGTCCCTATGTCATCGTGTCCCTTTGACTGCTTAAATCTTTAAAACTACGCAACGGATTTCGATGCAGTTTTTTTTAATAGATAGATTGATTCAAGAGGAAGGTTAATACGTATAATAAAGCCGTGTGAAGCCGGGGAGGGTCGCTAGTTAATAATAAACTGTATACTTACCAGCAAAAGCAAAATAAACCTCCCGAACCACGCTCCCCACTTTTGGAACATCCACCGGCGATATCGAATAAACCATTTTACACTAAACCTGTTTCCCCAGAAGCTACAAACACACTGCTTAACTCATCTTTTTATGGTTATATTTATTCAGTTCTTATCATGCGCGCTGAATTATCTCTGAATAAACTTAAACCTTAGTTTTAGTGATTAAAATTCAAATTACACTATTTTTGTAACAGTCACAGTGTGCGTGAAGAAAATGGTAGACGTTTTTAATACGACATAACTTGCATGACGTTTGTATTTGGAGCGAAGATCGAAAGAGCGTTTGTAGTCAGATAGTGGAACTAGTTCTGTTCCACTGGAAAAGAGGAACGCGTCTGTTAGCTCGCTCCATTACTATGGTAGTAAATTTAGGAGATGTATAAATAATAAAAAAAAAATTAGACAATCTGCACAGCATCATCTAGCCAAAATCTAAGCTAACTAGATGACTGATATACTTACTACATATCATATGTTACATAGGCAGATATCTTTTATTATAAATAGAAAACATCCCCTTGAGATCGTAAAACATTTATTCCAATCTGAAGTATCCAAGAGTCTTGCAAGGCTCAAGGGGAATAGAGGACATTGAGCTTTGAAATCAATGATTTACAAAAAAAGGTTTGGTAAAATTTACAGAATATGACGTACTTGCGACCCGCCCCGGCTTCGCACGATTTTATTATACGTATAAACCTTCCTCTTGAATCACTCTTTCTATAAAATAAACCGCATCAAAATCCGTTGCGTAGTTTTAAAGATTTAAGCAGTCAAAGGGAAATAGGGACAGAAAAAGCAACTTTGTTTTATACTATGTAGTGATACGCATACTCACTTAGTGCCTAATATTAGACAAATATGGTCAAAGAAGTCAGGTTACCTATATTCCAGTCGATTTACTATCCCGTTCAAACGTACTACCAATCATTTGCTCCACAAATTGGATCAGTGTCGACAATCGGTCACTACGAGTGGCCTCGATGCCTCGTCTCATTTTTCAATTCATAGTCGTGAAATTGGCAGAAAAACAAAACTGTGTTTTCGTCGGCTGAATTCACTGCCGGATTTCAGTTTTTCGCAATATGCTTGGATTTTAATTAGGGACTCGTTGTCAAATACTACCTGAATATTTCAATAACATTTTCAAAAAGAGAAAAAAGCCTAAAAAGCTTTGCTTTTGTATTTTGTTGGCAGATGATGCTGTGTGAAATTAACACGACAAAATCATTAAAATCAATAAGAACGAGCCCACAGCTTCTTATGCGTTTTTTGCCACTAAAAACTTTTGTAAATACAATGTTAATAATAAGGATGTCTAATAGTTTCCTGTTTCCAAATGTTAACGAATTTCTGTAAGAACATGGGGATTCCTTGTCCCAGCCCCTTCTTATCTACATTCTTTTACTGAAAAAACGCGTCGATGCTTTGCAGATAATCATATCCTGTAATTATTAGGTAGGTACAGTCACAACTAAAAAGCGTTGAACAGATGAATACTCCCAAAAATCGTTTACTCATAAAACAACCGGAACCGCTTAACCACAGTTTTCCAAAAGCTGCTTATCTCCACTTTACAAAAACCTCTGAATAAATACGACGTTAATACATTTAAAAAGTATTTATCGAATCTGAACTTGTAACCAGCAATGTCTGTTTGAAAATTACACGCACTCCCGACTCTACCATTGGCTCTTAAATTTTACTTACTAGAGGTACAAACCACGCAGGGAAGGGAAGTACAATTTTACTGAAGGGAGGGCCTACCCTAAATTCTACTGTGTACCTAATTCTATTGTGCGGTTGATTTAGAGGAAATAAATTACACCACTTTAAATCAAACTATTGACGACGTAACAAAACTGCTCCAAATTTACGCTGAGTGATAATTTCAGGTTGAATACTGAAACCTAAATACAATCTCAGGGACTTTGAACTTTAGTAACTAAAATAAATATAATGCTCAGTTATATTTAAGTAAAGCGTGTTTTGCTGTTGGCCAGCCAAATAGATTATCCCAATCTGGGTGATTCCCATTCAATTTCTAATTTCTCTTCACGTTGGGGTAAAGGACATCTGGCCAGTTCTTTCATATCCGATTCTAGCGAGTTTTCCACTATGCATTTTAGAAATGGGAATGCTCGCCTGCTGTCCAGTTTTTTTCTCTCGGGGTAGATCTCCCTTAACATCGTTGCCTCACGCATAGGGTTTTTGGGAGTCTTTATCTGTTCAGCGCTTTTTGGCGGTGACTGTACGTACATTCCTCAGAATAGATAAATAAAATAATTACATCCTGTAGATATTTTCTGGAGTGTTAGGACCGGTGTATTAATTGTAGGTATTTATTGTCGTGATTGTTGTTTGGCCGAAGTTTTGTTAATTACGTTATATAGTTTTACTAATAAAGGTCTGTAGATTTTATTAAAGATAAATTAATCTCAGACAACCTCAGTGGCGCTGCGGTTGAAAGTCCGCTTGTGGGTTGCTTGTTCGATTTCCGCCACGTGACAAATGTTGCCATAATCTTTAGGGTTTCATTCCAAGTCTGGGTGTTTAAGAACATTAAACTTATTCAACAATACATTTTTATAATACGCCTAACCCTAAATATTTCATAGTTCTGCTATTCGGGACAGAAACAAATTCTACAATTCAAAGATCACTTAAATCGGTTCAGCATTACTTTAGTTTTAAGTTGTTTGCTTTAGTAAGTGAAGGAAGGGAGGGCAAACAAACACACTCTCGCATTTAAGCTAAATTCGCCTTTTTATCTTCAAAAAAGTTTAATAATGTATGCAGATGCTGCTTATTTTGTAGTGCTAAAATCGCAACGAAGCAAGATAGAAGAATATTTAAAATATCGGGAGATGCGCCTTTTTTCCTGATTCCGGCAATGTATATAACTCAAATCCGGAAAAAAAATTAGATGCACCTTTTCAACTATCGGGGGCAGATATATCAAAGACCTAGAATTTTTTCACGGGTAGGAACCTACCATACACCACCTACATAGATACACTTATTGACACCATACTTTTGTTTATTATTTTCGGGGCGCGTCATTTACTAGGTCGAATAGTTGTTGACGCGTAATAAAGATGACCTAATACCTACTATACGGTATGACGTGTAAATATTATTGATATCATACGAACGTGATGATAGCCACAGAATATAATATATGCTTTTGCACGCGTTTTTTCAGTAAAATAAATAGGCGTTATTCTAGGCTCACATCTTCATCAGTGAAAAATTTCTTACCTTATTTTACAATTCAGTCTCAAGGTTAAAAAGGTTTTCTGAAAGATGTTATAATCATCGTCTTGTATAGGCATCTTCCAGAAAAATAAATTGTATTATTATGTGTGATATTACTAACTTATACCTAATAAAACATATTTAAAAGAAAACTAACACATTTGATAAAGGAAATTTCTTACGATATACAGGGTTTTGTTATAGGTAATTAATTATATAATTAATTTATTTATTTTAAGGTATCATTGCCAAACAATTGCCAAATGCCATTTATTATCCAAAACTTTTTCTCAAACTTAAATAAGGTTGACCATTCTCAAACTATCAACAAAAAAGTGTAAAAAATAGAAATAAACGACTACGTTTATAATACGTCGTAAAAGTCCTTAACAAATACCTAGATAGCGCCCACCTAGGGAATTTCAGTCTCTATTCACGGTCTTTTTACAGATTTTTACTGAAAGAAACCTGTTCAAAATACGACTGAAAAGGTGCTTAAATATGATAATACGAATAAGAAGTTTTTGAGTATTCAGGGGTTAATCTCAAAAGGATAATTGGGACCAGTATGTAAGTACTTTGTTTGGTTTTAGTTTATAACTATGGACATTTTTCATATAGCTTAACCTGACTAAATCATCATCATTCATCATCGCAGACTCGAAACCGCTGAGACTAGTAAGTTGTAGGTAATTTGAAAAGTAACTTAATGAAAGTATCAGTATTTCAGAATTTTTAGCAAAACTGCCCTTAAAATGGGCGTTAATCTAGGTGTGTTAAAAAATGTAATTCTACACAGACAAAGTCGTGGGTACGGCTAATTTTATATTATATTATTTGCTTGTAAAAAATATATAAATAAGCTAGCAAATTTTAATAAATATGCAAATCTGTCGCCCCCAAATACATTGAAAACATCTTTGTTCAAACTACATGGTAGTTTTTGATAGTAGCCTACCAAGTACCTACCTAATAAGTGAGTAAAGTCTAAAATTACGTCATTTATGACCCATTGTGACTTCTCATACACTGTATTAGTTATCTGAGTAAACTAACAGAGGCTTTCTGCTACCGCGTGAGATAGTACACGTACGGTGAACAAATAGTGTTGAGTCAGTGAAATGTATGAGTGCATTGGCCACGCTATCAGTGAGACGAGAGCAGATTTTATTATGCGATGATGAGGCGACCCGCCCCGGCTTCGCACGGTTTTATTATACGTATAAACCTTCCTCTTTAATCACTCTATCTATTAAAAAAAAACCGCATCAAAATCCGTTGCGTTGTTTTGGGACATAGGACAGAGAAAGCGACTTTGTTTTATACTATGTAGTGATGATAAGGCTTTGTAAGACATACGACGACCGATGTGGCGACGGGCGAAAGACCTCCTGCTAGGTTGTGGATTCGATTCCCGCCTTAGGACAAATATTTGTAGGATCTCTAAAGATTTGATCCGGGTTTCTGGGTGTTATAAATGTATAACAGGAAATATCTATCTGTGTAATGTATTTGTATTCAATTATCTAGTACCCACAACACAAGCTCTGTTTAGCTTGGGGCTAGATGATGTGGATTGTCTAGCATTATTTATCCTAATATTATAAACGCGAAAGTTTGTAAGTATGGATGACACAGAGATAGACTATAGTCTGGAATAACACTGGGCACTAACACAGGCTATATTTTATCCCGGAATTCCCACGGTAACGGGAACTCCGCGGGTGAAACCGCGAGGTGCTGCTAGTTTATTTATAAACTGTTTAAAATCTTTCCCCAAAAACAATCAATTTCCCAATAATCGCGTAGTTCTTATAAACCTTTAAATCTGTCTCCAATAACGTCAAGTAGACAAAAGGGTCCCTTAGCTCGCCTGTCATCAATTCTCGCTGATCGATGGACTGAAGCGTAGTGTGTTAGCTTCAGTCGCTGTCTTCACTCACTTTTCTTATCTTCACATCTCACATCATTTCTGCTATGTCTGACAAAGATAATACCTACTTACTCATAACTAATTATAAATGCAAAAGTTTGTAGGGTGTTTGTTACTTATTCACGCAAAATACTACTGAACGAATCGGGCTGAAATTTTGAAACGTAGTTCTAGCCCTGGAATCAACACATAATATTCCCATTAATTATTACTTATTTTGTTGCAATAAATCGTGTCCAGTGTAAGATTGCGTTTCTTTGATGTTCCCAACAAGGGTAGATTTACTAGGTAATGTGGCTTCGGCCAGGTGGGATGACGATCTGCGAAAGACTGCTGGCAGATGCTGGATGCGGCAAGCTGAAGACAGGGCGCTATGGCGCTCATTAGAGGAGGCCTATGTCCAGCAGTGGAGTAATATAGGCTGATGATGATAATGATGAAATAAAAGTACGTTTCAGTACAATATCGACAGGTACCTACAATATAGTATACTCTCCCTACTATTCTTATTTGTTGTGAACGTCGTGGTTTTTTACCGTCTCATATTATTGAGTCTCACTCATGTCAACTTTTAAACTTTTAACTTTTACTCTGTCGACTGTATTGACAGATCAATTGAGCTACCTTAAGACCATTTGGAACCATCTGCAGTTAGCTCAATTGTTTCAATTGTGTTTGTTTTTTCAATTCCTTGATTGCAATTCTCGTTATTATGTAATTATAAATTTTTAACTTAATTTTAATAGGTTGTTGCACGTCATTACTGTGTAAGCAATGCCCGAGCGCTAGTTTGTCTTAACCTGTAGCAAGCTTTTCTCTGAGTTATCTCAGTGTTTCCACCGGTAGAGCTATGGCGGCGCTAATAAAATATCTAGCTTGGACGTACTAGGACGTATTTATTGCCTGGGGTTATAAAGATCGCCACACACTGGCTACTTTTTGAACGACGACTGAAAGCTTTTCACTAGGTACTTTACGAACAAAACTTAGAAGAAATAGATCTCTTCTTTTAGACCTTACAGGACTCTCTTATAAATAATTAAAAACTAATAATAACTAAGACAAATTCAGGGAAGGTATGAGAAAAGAAGATATAAAAAATAGCTACCAAAAGTCTAGTTAGGTACATAAATCAGACCGTCTGGTCGTCTGTTACCAGGATGTACTCATGATCCGTGATAAAAAGACAGTTGAAATTTTCACAGATAGTTTATTAATGTTGCTGGCAAGTACTAAAAACTAAATACTTATGTAAAATAATATTTAAGGCAACCCATACAACGGATATGATTTTTTGCCGTTTTTATAGATATTATGGATGTGCGGAACCTCTCAAACGCAAGTCTGCGCCCCGCCTTACAACTGTATTTCGCTTTTTATGTCAGTCTTGCCTCGGAAAACTTAGTTGTTTTTTTTAAACATAGTAATTTAGTTATGTAGGATGAAAAAGCCGGTGATTTTTAACTATTACGGCCACTTTTTAATAAAAATTGTACAAATAAATTTTCGACTTCCGGCACTTGACCTTTCCAAAGCAAGGGCTGTTACAAAAACCTTAGATTGACAAATTTAATTTGTAGTGGTGGAGTTTCATGCATGGTACTTTGTTTACTTTTTTTGTCAGATATAAAACAACGGAATTAATCATTCTACAATTAAAATAATATCAGTGGCACAGATTTTATAATACCAGTCAGTACATAATAATGCCAATGGAATGGAAACTATGTGGAAACAAAACCTCAAATTCTGCTAACGCGCCATCTGTTGCAATTTCCCAAAACTACTAGCACTAGCAGCGTTTTCCGTTCTGAAGATTCTGAAACACCTCATGTTTCACAACGCATTCATGAATTAAGTTTGTGAAATAACGGGTAGATGGCGCTAAAAGTTTAATGACAATACTGTAGGTAGGTACTTTTTATAGTTGTTCTAAATTTATATCTTCATATTAAACTAGCGACTCGCCCCGGCTTCGCACAGGTGTATTATACATAAACCTTCCTTTAGAATTACTCTATCTGTTTTAAAAAATCGCTACCGCTATTAATTTAGTGATATTAAATAGATATAATGATACTCTTTAGGTAAGGTAGATTTTGCGGGTTCTTTTGTCTACTGGAAAATAAAACAACACAGCGATTCAAAATTTTAATATAATGTGTACATTGATATTTATTTCAAACTAAACTCAATCATTAGATACTTAGTAGGTAATGGATGTGTAATTTATTTATTTACTTATTCTTGATACTTATTTTTAACAAAAGATCTTACGTTATTCGTTTACGTCCGTATTTAATAATATATTATTTTATACATATAACAGTACTTACCTAATTTTTTTCAGGTGAAAATTTAATATATTTGTATATTTGTATAAATATAGTCAAATGACAATGGTTTTATTATAACTATGAAAAACATTAATAATATTAAATGCGAAGCCATTTTGTCGCCTTCATTCATTATATTAAACTCAAGTGACTCAATAAGTTTATATCCATAAGCTTTTTATGAAAAACATTTATTTCTATACTAAATACACAATTTATACAACACATGTCGAGGAAAACATAACTTACATACATAATGCTCGACTCTAAATAATCTTACAATAAAATCCAACAGCACGAGGAATAACAAATAATATTTACATAGGTAGGTATTACTTTTTTTATCTTTTTTAAAACAAGCTTATTCTAACATCAGTGCTTCACAAGCTAAAACAAATCCAACGAATCCGAAATTTAAAAAAAGAGGATTGGTCGCTGACCCGCACTGTGCAAAAATCTCAAAATTCCGAATCCGAAGATTCGACGAAGTAGACTACTATCAAGCTTGGGACAAGTTGTAAGCCGAGTCTGCGTACTAGTGGCGTAGTGTCTGAGTGATGCAACTACGTAACGAAACCTAAGATACATAATTTTAAGAGAGCCGTATTTGTCGCCGAGCTGTCATGTCGCTTGGAGTCACTACTATCATGCTACAAGTTGTCGTAAGCCGAGTCTGCGTACTAAAGGTGTAGTGTCTCTATGATGGGGCTACGTTATGAAGCCTAAGATACATAATTATAAGCGAGCTGTATTTGTCGCCGAGCCGTCATGTCGCTTTGAGTCAGTACCATCTGACTTACGACAAGTTGTCGTGAGCCAAGTCTGCATACTATACTAACAGAGTGGCGTAGATACATAATTATAAGAGAGCCGTATTTGTCGCAGAACCGTCATGTCGCTTGGAGTCAGTACCATCTGACTTGCGACAAGTTGTCGTTAGCCGAGTCTGCGTACTACTAGAGTCTCGGAGTGGGGGCTTTGTCGTACAGCCGAATGCACGTCGGAATTCATGACGGAATTTACCTGGAAGAGAATATAATAAATAATAATAATAATTAATAAATATATAAGTATTACATAAGTATTACATACCTACATTTGTATGAAAGAGCAGGACATCCTGATACAAGTATGTATATTTTGATAAACAATAAAAAGACATCTAATATAAGAGAAGTATGTAAGGTACGGAACTCTACTGTTTTGAGGATTCCCTCTAGTGTAATGATATATGTCATCATCATCATCATAAACCTATAGTCCGCAGCTGGACATAGGCCTCCCGTAATCTAGTGCACCGTAGCACCCTGTCTTCAGCTTGCTGCATCCAGCATCTGTCTGCACTCTTTCTCAGATCGTCATCCCACTTGCCTAGAGGACGTCCTAACTACATGTGCAGAGTCGCGGTCTGGAATCAAGAACACGTTTACCCCAACGGTTGTCGGTTATTTGCGAGATGGCCGGCCCACTGTTACTTCAGCTTGCTTCTTTGAGCTATGTCGATAGCCTTGGTTCTCTGACGGATGTCTTCGTTACATTAGTAGATATACATAGTTGTGAATATCTCAAGTGGGATGTTAGCCAAACGCACGACCATTCATACTTATATTATAAACGTGAAAGTTTGTATGGATAAATGGATGTTTGTGTTCCTCTTTCACGCAAAAACTACAGAACGAATCGGGCTAAAGTTATGAATAGATATAGTTATAGCCCTGAAGTAAGACATAGGCGAAAGTTTGTAAGTATGGATGGATGGATGGATGTTTGTTACTCTTTCACGCAAAAACTACTGAACGGATATGAATGAAATTTGGCACAGAGATAGATTATAGTCTGGAATAACATATAGCCTATATTTTATAGTAATACCCACGGGAACGGGAATAACCGCGGGTGAAACAGCGAGGCGCTTCTAGTCATCTCATAAACCAGTCCACATGGGATAGAAATAGTCTCGAAACTTTTCCATAGAAACGGCACGTGTGAAAGAATTAGCAAGTTGAAGTGGCAGTGGGCCGGCCATATCGAACCGACAACTGTTGGGGTAAACGTGTTCTTGAGTGGAGACCGCGACTCGGCAAAGGTAGTGTAGGACACCCTCCGGCCAGGTGGGATGACGATCTGTGAAGGATTGCTGGCAGATGCTGGATGCGGCAAGCTGAAGACAGGGCGCTATGGCGAACATTAGAGGAGGCCTATGTCCAGCAGTGGACTATTATATGCTGATGATGATGATGAACACGTGTGAAGAATAGCTTACCACTCATGCAGTTGTAGATAATAGGATTGATGGCGGAGTTGGCGTAACAAAGCACGTGGGATATAAGAGCCATGATCGTGATGACGTCATTCTGTGCCTTTATAAGGGAAGTGTATCTGGAAGGAGAATGGGCAAGTTTGAGAAATACAAATACAAGTACAAATACAATACAAGAAGTGGTAGAGAAAGATACGCTAAAGCGTAAGAATTCGTACCAAAGGAAATAAGAGCTTTTTCTGTTTCCTTATGTGAATGTGAATTAGTAACACTTAACTGTGATCACCAAATAAGTTTTTAAGTATATTCATATAATTTTTATTTGTTTATTTATAAATCATAATATCATAACAAGTTTCTTTATTAACTTAACCCTAGAAAGAGTTCTCTTCTAGCAAACCTTAACGGGAGAATCGAGTTTGAATACACTGTTAAAACTTGACTCTCCCAATAAGTTTGTTATTCTCAGAAATAGAGGGGTGATTCTCCCAGGGTGGAAAAAAACATGTCCGGCTCGAAAAATCATACAAAAAATATCTCTGGCCCTTTGATTTTTTTTATGATAGTAGATTAGACAAAGATAATAGGGGAGGCCTTTTTTAGTTTTTTAATATTCTTATTTTAAATAAGTAAAAATAAATAAAATCCTTGGAAATTCTGACTTCCGTGGTGCGTCCGGACCTCATGTTCCTGTGTTAATAAATTTTTATATCATTTCCTGAAAACACTAGTACTAATTTACATAGGTTCACAATAACCCAGATAGTTACTTGCTTATTTGACGCTATTACTACGCAAAACTAAGCTTTAGTTGACAAGTTACAACGAGATAACTACGCGTCCGTCGTTTAGCTCTGATTCCCCTGGTGCGCACTAATTCATTCATAAATGCTGTACTTTAACATCTGCGTAAATTGTTGTTAGATCGAGAGAAACAGTCACGCCCCATCAGTGGTGTGTACAACAAGTGTGTATGTCTCCACGTCACTCTGTTATTTCAGTACGTAATCACTTTCCGTGGCTTGGTATCTAGAAATTCTGATTACCATGTTGACTATAAATTTGTTTATGCTAATCCCATTGTTTTATTAATTATGATAATTCATGCCTTTTGTGTTCCTAATTTCGACTGCATATTTCAATGTAAAATAAACCAGCAAATTAAGAAAATTTCTAAGATTTTGTTATTATTTTTGATTTCCGTGGTACTGATTTCCGTGGATTTTGCGGGTTCATTAACATCTCAATAATATTTTTTTACAGTTTTTATGATGTTTTTTAGGATAAAAGTTTATAATAAATACAAAATGAATAATTATAATATTTTTAATACAAAGATAAACATTATTAGTGTGATTTTTGTAAAAAGTTACTTGTATTTACAGTAATGATTTAAAGGTGTTTTTGTAAAAACTGATTAAAACTACAAACGTCAAATAATTGGTCCTTAGTTTTAAGAAGCTTAATAATCTACTTACTACCGAAAACACATATTTTTATTGATAAACCAACCCATATTTGATTTTGGTGATATAAATTCTGATTTCCGTGGACACCATATTTTTAAAATTGAATAACTCCGTAACCATAAAGCCAATAAAGTTCCCTTCACTACCAAAAAATTCAAAATTAAATCTTCATTTAGTATATACTATTATGATGTGCAATTTCAACAAAAAAAAATGTGCCACAGAAGTCAGACAAAAAACGAGTTTTCGTAGAATCACCCAGAGACACTTTAATCTTTTAATACCTCTAGTTATATTTAAGCTTATCCCTAAATATTTCTCTTCTAGAAAACCTTATCGGGAGAGTCAAGTTTGATGGTGAGTATCTGGCGCAACGCATCAGCATTGTCATACAGCGTGGTAATGCAGACAGTGTCTTGGGGACCCTTCGGACTGGTATTGACATGGATCAATTGAGCTACCTTTAGACTGTTTGTAACCGTCTGAAGTTAGTTCAATGGTTTTAATTGTATATACTAGTTGTAATTTTTTCTATTCCTTGATTGTAATTTACGTGTTTAATAAAGAACTTCCCATTTTTCTTGAAAGAAAAAAAAGGTTGTATGTTTTATGACGGCTTCAGAGCGGCTACAAACCTGAGCATAGACAAAAGGTGTACAGGAAAGAAGCAGACTGCAAACATGACGACTACGGCAGCCAGCATCTTGGCTGCCTTCTTACGGGACTGGAGCTGACCTATAGACAAAAAAAAAGTTGGGTTATTGTACAGACATAATAGCATCATCATCATCATCATCATCAGCCTATATTAGTCCACAGCTGGACATAGGCCTCCCCTAATGAGCGCCACAGCGCCCTGTCTTCAGCTTGACGCATCCAGCATCTGCCAGCAGTCTTTCGCAGATCGTCATCCTACCTGGCCGGAGGGCGTCCTACACTACATTTACCAAGTCGTGGTCTCCACTCAAGAATACGTTTACCCCAATAGTTGTCGGTTCTTCGCGAGATATACATAGCATAAAGGGCTCTAAAGGGTTATTTACATTTTATATCAACCGTAGGCTTCCTCTTCGCTTCGTTATCATTATCTACTGGTATCTGCACGTGGCTTTGCAAGCTTTATTTATATGGAAACGTTTCAAGGGTATTTCTATCATAAGGGAACTATTTATGAAAAGTAGCCTTTGTTTTATTCCAGGGCTAGAACTACGTTTATTCACAAATTTCCGATAAGTTCAGTAATAAAACTGAATTTGTGACATAAAACATGTCTGACTAATTTGTCAGACATACTCGTAATAGTTGCTAAGTATGTGTAAGGTTTTGTTCCATTCTAGGGCTAGTATTCATTACAACATAATCTGACAATTATACAACTTCCTTAGTTAACTTTGACGTTTATAATTTTTTTTTATTACATCGAAAATCAAAAATCTCTCAAGTGCGCGTCGTTTAGATAACATGTGATTGAGTTCTTCTAATTTTTACAGCTTTCCACCAAAACATGAAAACGAACGTATTCACGTGGGCGCTTCCGATTATTGTTTACATTAGATAGCTTGTTTACAACGTGGAATGATAATGTATTTACATTCTCGCTGAGTATCTAAGTATTCACGGGTGTTATGGCTGTTTTAAAAACAAACCGTATTTTGAACAGCCTACGCTATAAGAGTGGGTGTAATTGAGTTATAGTCTAAGTTCTAAGTTACAGACGTGGATATAATTGAATTATAGTCTAAGTTCTAAGTCATAGATTTGAATGTAATTGAGTTTTGTCTGAGTTCTCATAGACGTGGATATAATTAAGTTATAGTCAAAGTTCTAAGTCATAGACGTGTGTATAAATAAGCAATAAGCTATAGTCAAAGTTCTAAGTCTGTCAATGTGGCGTCAATCTTTAACAAGTTGACGTGTTTAAAAATTATAAACCAACTTTAATTCCATGCGCACTATTTACGCCCGTTACGTGATTTATTGATTTTCTTTCGTTTAGTTATACCTCTATATCTATCTATACTTATAATAAAACTGTAACAGGTCCAATTCTGTACATTGAAGATATTTTGAATTTTTTTTTGGAGGGCACTATTATCGATACTCAAGCCAAAACTGTAATTTTTTTCATTCATGTCTGTCTGTCTGTCTATCTGTCTGTCTGTATCGTAAACGCGCATCACGCCGAGACTACTTGATGGATTTAAATGAAACTCGGCATGATTATAGGTACGAGGAAGGACATAGGATACTTTTTATCCCGGAATTCAGTAAGGTTCTCATGGGAGAGGGTATGAAAGTAAAATTCCTTTACCGCGCATCACGCCAAAACTGCTGAATGAGTTGGAATGAAACTCGGGACGATTTGAGTTCATAGTACAAGGAAGGACATGGGATACTTTTTATCCCGGAATTCGGTAAGGTTCCCCTGGGAGAGAGGGTGAAAGAAAAATTCTTTAACCACGCATCACGAATTGAATGAATTCGAATGGAACTCGGGACGATTGGACATGGGATACATTTTATCCCGGAATTCAGTTTGGTTCCCCTGGGCTATACGGGTTTTCAAAAATTTCTCACAGCATCTGAACGACGCGTACAAGTGGTAAACGCGAAAGTTTGTAAGTATGAATGGATAGATGGATGGATAGATTGATACATGAATGGATGTTTGTTACTCTTAAGAAAGGGAATTACGCAAGTAAAATCGTGTGCAGACGAAGTCGCGGGCACCAGCTAGTAAGGAATAATTGTACATTGAGAAAGGCTCGACTATAGTTATGTATACTTACTTTTCTCAGCTGGTGCCAGTTTGTCCGTCTCAGCTTGTCCTGGTATCTTGTCTGATTTCCACAGCACCTTCACGATCTGGTAATGCGCCACCGACATCAGCAGCAAAGGGATCCTGAGGGTAGTTGTCATAATAAATATCAAGAACTGAACGGACTTTATTGATCTTTCGATAGGAGATTTCAGTAGGGTTCCACAATAGCACACGGAATTGACTAATTCATTTGAAACTCTGCAAGTTGCAGACTTATTTTATAATTTATGAGCTTTACTTCCAGACGATGTTTACACTTCATAATCATAATCGTTTATTTGCCAGAAAGTATGTACAAAATTTCTTATATTTATAAATAGTCCAATTACAATCTACCTGTTATTAAGGTGTGCAAAATACATATATTAAATTTACAAATTACAAATGTCAAAAAATAAGCAAATTAAATAAACATGTTTTATGGAATAAATAAATTGAGCTCTATATATTCTTATAATAAGGATATTCCTTTACATCGTAAAAACATTGTTCTAATAACTATTTTTATATATTGATTTTGAAAACCGTCTGCAGTTAGCTCAATGGTTTCAATTGTAAATACTAGTTGTAATTTTTATATTCCTTGCTTGTAATTTTCGTTGTTAATAAAGATTTGTAATTTTGAAAATCTTTAAAACTATTGGGTAGTTAATTTTAGATAGTTCCATCATACCATCATGCCATATAATGGTATGAATTACGCTTAACAAGTTCTAACCGACAATGAGGAACGTATAATCTGTTTTGATGTCTTGTATGTCTAGTCATAACGTCAGCTGAAATGTGAGTTTTAAAATATTTAGGATATTGCTTGACAAAGACACAGACGTCCCTGATATACATGCATGGCAGCGGAAGGATCTTCAACCTTCTAAACAACGGCTTGCAACTATCTGTGCTCCAGAGTCCACAGATAGTTCTCACACACTTTTTCTGTGCTTTAAAAGCTTTATGAGAGTCCACCGAGTTACCCCATATTAGTAGGGCATAAGCCAAAGTTGACGAAACGTAACCATGGTAGGCCGTGAGGGCTGCCTCGATTGAAACCCGAAGTCTTAGGCACTTTATAGCATATACAAAGTCAATTTTTTTACAAACGTGTTCAATATGTGCTTTCCAGCTTAGTTTTTGGTCTAGTATAACACCTAAAAATTTCACAGACTCGGCTTCCACTATACATGTGTCGTGTCTTAACTAATACTAAAAATTTCTTTAATTTGTCGGTATGTCCTGAATTGTATTACACTAGTTTTATTAAGATTAATATTAAGATTATTGTGTTCTAGCCATTCAATTGTCTTACATAGCGCGTCATTAATATCTCTTTCGAACGTCAGTTTATTTTGTCCTCTAATAATAATCGTCGTGTCATCTGCGAATAGTATCATCTTAGTTGTCAGGAAGATCATTTATATACAAAAGAAAAAGGAAAGGACCGAGAACGCTTCACTACATATTATAAAACAAAGTCGCTTCGCGGTGTCTGTTTTTCGCTATGTATGCTTAGATCTTTAAAACTATCAGAACGGATTTTTATTCAGTTTTTTTGATAGATGAAGTGATAAAACAGGAAGTTGAATCACTTTATCTGCACGTACATCAGTCATTTGCCAAATATAGTGAAAATTCCGTATTTATTTAATTTTAAAAGCTACAGGGCAGAATTTTTTTGATATTTTTTGAGTTCAGTTTTCGAATCACACTAAACACTACACTAAACAATACACCCCGCCTGAAAGTTTGGCCCTACATTTTTGTTACAACCTGTATAACTAACTTACGTGTAAACAAGGCATACTTTGAGGAGGTCCGCTGTCTGCGATGCACTGCACCAGGTAGGGTAGCTCGAAGCGGAACGGGATCAGCACCGTCGTCTGCAGAACCTGCGCAAAGCCTGGGCGGGTCGCTAGTAATATTATATAACTTACGTATAAATAAGGCATACTTTGAGGATATGCCACACGAGGTCCGCGGTCTGCGACCAGGTGGCGATGCACTGCACCAGGTAGGGAAGCTCGAAGCGGAACGGGATCAGCACCGTCGTCTGCAGAACCTGCGCAAAGCCTGGGCGGGTCGCTAGTAATATTATATAACTTACGTATAAATAAGGCATACTTTGAGGATATGCCACACGAGGTCCGCGGTCTGCGACCAGGTGGCGATGCACTGCACCAGGTAGGGAAGCTCGAAGCGGAACGGGATCAGCACCGTCGTCTGCAGAACCTGCGCAAAGCCTGGGCGGGTCGCTAGTAATATTATATAACTTACGTATAAATAAGGCATACTTTGAGGATATGCCACACGAGGTCCGCGGTCTGCGACCAGGTGGCGATGCACTGCACCAGGTAGGGAAGCTCGAAGCGGAACGGGATCAGCACCGTCGTCTGCAGAACCTGCGCAAAGCCTGGGCGGGTCGCTAGTAATATTATATAACTTACGTGTAAATAAGGCATACTTTGAGGATATGCCACACGAGGTCCGCGGTCTGCGACCAGGTGGCGATGCATTGCACCAGGTAGGGAAGCTCGAAGCGGGTCGCTAGTAACATTATATAACTTACGTGTAAATAAGGCATACTTTGAGGATATGCCACACGAGGTCCGCGGTCTGCGACCAGGTGGCGATGCATTGCACCAGGTAGGGAAGCTCGAAGCGGGTAGCTAGTAACATTATATAACTTACGTGTAAATAAGGCATACTTTGAGGATATGCCACACGAGGTCCGCGGTCTGCGAAAACGTGGCGACGCATTGCACCAGGTAGGGCAGCTCGAAGCGGCCCCCCTATTACGGATCTCGCGACCAGTTTGCAACAGGCGTAAATCGCGCAATCTTCGCTGTCAAACGTCAAATTTGTATTAGCTATCAGCAGCGACAGCGACCACAGCAATCGATCGCAACGTCTCCCTCTGCCGGACAATCGGCGAACTAAAAAATGCATTATTTTCGTCTTCTGGCTACAATTTGGTATTACGTAGACACTTTTGACAGCAACACGACAGCGGTAGCAAAGCAATTTAAACTGTCAATTAGCAACAACCCCAGCGGCTGTTTTGTTGGCGATTGCTTACTGATTGTGACGAAAAGATTTAGAGAATTTTGTGTTGTGATTCTCTAAGAAAATAATAAAAACATCAAAAATTCGAAACCTTTTAAAAATAAAGTTGAGTTTCAGTGTCTCGCAATTTATTACAGCTAAGAACATTAAGTATTCTATAAATTATACTATCAAGGCATTATAAAAATCAATACTTTGTTATAAATTGATAGTTTTGTTTCAAGTAAGTGTACTTACTAAAATAAATAGGTAATTGTTTGTTTCATAGATGGCACGCACTGTGATACTCATTGAGAGTCTAGATGGCGAAGAAAGGCGAGATGAACTTAGGTATTGAGGGATCTCTGAGATTTAGTTTGCGGCGAAATCTCAAAGATCAAGGTAATCCCTTGACAGCTATTGAATTTAGAGCCCATTACAGGCTCTAAAGAGTTATTCTCTCAACTGTGCCAAGAACTCAAACCTCATATGCCTGCACAGCAAAGACAAACAAAAGTGAGCTTGGAATGTAAGGTATGGTACCTATATGTATATCTAGCTTATGAACATAAATTCAATTTATGTTAAAGTCTTATGGAACCTTGCCTTAGTACCTATACAGTTCCTAAATATATGGTTTTTGATTACAGGTTCTAACGGCCCTCTCATTTTATGCCACTGGATTATATCAAAAACCAGTTGGTATGAACTTTCTTCATGGCTGAGTCAACCAAGCGTTTCAATTGCTGTGAAATAAGTCACCAAAGCACTGAATAATATTAGTATTTTGCAGAAATACATAAGATTTCAACAAACACGCGAAAAGAGGCAGACAATATAATAAATGGGTGTGTTTTTTGTTATTTCTAAGTTTATTGCCCAAATATCACCAACCATTAACTAGTAAAACTAGTAGCACTAGTAAAATAATAATAAAAACTTTTTATAACAAAGATTTATTGCCCAAATATCATCATAATTTATTGTATAATAACAGTTTTTATTACTAACTAAACAAAGAAAATTACAATCAACAAATAGTACTTAACAAATTACAACTAGTTACAATTGAAACAATTCAGCTAAGTGTTGTGATGTTCATATGTTTTACAGATTTGTGATTTGAATATCTTAAATGTTGATGCAACCTTATGAGGGGCCAGCCATGATGCATTCATCTGGCGTCAATCAGAAACAAACCCACACATTCAACAATCAAGCTTATTTAATCTTTGATTTCTTTGCAGGTGACTTAAGGTATCCTTTGAGGCCTTGGCTTCTGACCCCTATAGTTAATATTAATATTATACTAAAGTCCACTGCACAGCAAGGAACACTGTGTCCTGCATAACATGCCAACGGCAACGAGACAGTCATCCTATTCCTGAGCTATCACCCACAGACTCCCAAGCTGAAAGATATCAGCAAGAACCACAAAGTGATGCTAAAAAATGGCCGTCGACAAGAAGGTTGTGGAATAACAGAACGTAGCTCTGCATCACTATTTATATATATGTCACAAAAAGTTAAAGTGAACAGAAAATCAATAAACACCTTATTTCTTATATTATTTTGTCAATTATTTATAGTACTTAATATTATTTACTTGTCTATGTCTTATTTTATAAGCCTTACGAAATAAAGTTATTGATTTCTAATTATTGGGAAACTCCTTAAGTCTTATGTCATCTTATAATAATAAATAATATCTGATTTCTTTTTATAACTAGAAGCACCTCGCGGCTTCGCCCTCGAACCAGAGTTTTCTTTCATACAAATTTCAGAAATTTATTGCACATAGGAATTATAGTGTAAACATAAAAATTGTGTCTTTTATTCACTCCATAGACTATTTATACCAAGTTTTGAGTGAATCAAACCAGAAATAATTATTTTCCATACAAACTTTACTACCCCATTTGACCACTTGAGACGTAAATTTTTCAAAATGTACTCTCCTATATGTTATTCTAGATCCTAATCTATTAAAATTAAAATTTTATTCTAAATTACTTAAGTAGTTATGGAGATTAACTACCTCTAACAAACATTCACACAGACTATATAAGATATAGTTTTAAGCGAGACAAAACATTTTTTTTTTTTTTATAAGCTGTTAAATAATTGGTTGAAAAGAACAGTCTGCTCATGCAATGCCTGTGCGATAGAGAGAGATGCCTCCTGCAGGCGGAGAGTCGAAACGAGCTGTTCGTGGTGATGCTGAAAATAAAAATAACAAGATTAGAAAAGGAACAGATAGTCAAACTAAGTACAAACAAAATAACTAATATTTTTACTTATACTATACAGACTAATTTAAAAACGTGAAAGTATGGATGGATGGATGTTTGTTACTTTTTCACGCAAAAACTACAAAATGAAATTGGATGACATTTGGCACAGAGATAGATTATAGTCTGGAATAACACATAGTTTATATTTTAATGGAAATGGGAATTACCGCGGGTGAAACCGCGAGGCTCTGCTAGTATACATATGATATTTTTACATAATACTATTATGATTAAAATTACTTTGAAACAATGATGTTTTACCTGATTTACTAACTACCACTTCATCCTGGTAATCAATATTTTCCGCCTCTAAAATATTTTCACTTGTACTTTGAGTTGCCTGAAATAAAAAGATTTTTTTAAATCATTGAACAGCACACTTCACTAGGTATTAAATTAATGTAGAATGTAGTGTTTTATCATAAAAGAAAAGTCGGAAAATTACATTGAAGCGTACAAATACAGGCACTCTTTGCTGGATGTTACAGCACCCTCACCGATAATTGCCAGGATCTTTCGGTTCGTTTCTGACAATGAGTCAAGGGTAGCGCACCACCAGTTCTAGAAGCTTCGCGTCTTCTTTCTTAAAGTGGCCCTATTTTTGGTTTTGTACTTCAAGTCTCAATACTTAATATAAAAAGAACACCGTTACTGTACCTGAGTTAACCCAAGCATAATACGTGGGCATGGTATGTAGGTACAACAAGGATTCAAACACGTATCTACCGCTGGCCAGTTTTTGTTGCACCTCCGCCGTGAGTGTTTAGCCTGGCAGCGAGATCATTCCACTCACGATCTATTTGTCTCCTTCAACCTCGCTCCCAAGCCAACGCCTTTAGCAAGGACCGAGTGCGACATTAAATGTAACAGCAATTCCTCTAGCTGGACGTCTGATACTCGATGTTCCACTGAAATTATAAGAACATGAAAGAGTCGGTAGGTAAACAAAACCAAGCATTAGAATTAATTTGAACACTTACTTTTAGATCCTAAATCCAAGAGATTTCAATTCCAATTCTATTTTCACAAAAGAAAACCATAAATTTATTTGGAGAACCCTCAGAACCACACAAAACAAAAAGTAAACAAAACAAAGGACGAAAAGAATATAAATTTTACCACAGATAACGTTAAAACTTCAACTATTTGTTTCCCCCAATTGCTACTCTGTCGCTAGTGGCGCTAGTGTTCACGGCCAATGTGCATTCTACGACAACTTTGCAATAGGCGGGCGATAGGCGGGCGATATGCTTCCATAATACAGTTTTCTTGTAACAGTTTGCGACCGATCGCGTAGCGGTCGCGGTCGCTCGTCTGTCGCAGTCGCTACCGCAAAGTTTAAGCTAATAGGCCTGCGGGTCGCTAGTAATACTATATGACTTACGTGTAAATAAGGCATACTTTGAGGATATGCCACACGAGGTCCGCGGTCTGCGACCAGGTGGCGATGCATTGCACCAGGTAGGGAAGCTCGAAGCGGGTCGCTAGTAACATTATATAACTTACGTGTAAATAAGGCATACTTTGAGGATATGCCACACGAGGTCCGCAGTCTGCGACCAGGTGGCGATGCACTGCACCAGGTATGGCAGCTCGAAGCGGGTCGCTAGTAATATATAACTTACGTGTAAATAAGGCATACTTTGAGGATATGCCACACTAGGTCCGCGGTCTGTGACCAGGTGGCGATGCATTGCACCAGGTAGGGCAGTTCGAAGCGCAGGGGGACTAACACCGCCGTCTTCAGCACCACTAGCTCTGGAATATCTAGGAGAAACAATCATATTTATTAAAAACTAGCTGCGCCCAACAGCGTCGCCCGCGGGGAAATTTATTTATTTGTCAAATATCATATTTTTATACATAATATGCTATTCCCGACAAAGACAAATCCAAAAACACAAAAATCATAAAAATCGGTCCAGCAGTTCTAGAGTTATAGGTGTTGTAACAAACACGACTTTCTTTTATGTATATGGATACTTGCAGACCCTCGCGATTTCCCCGCGTAGTTCACGTTCCTGTGGGAATTCCGAGATAAAATATAGCCTGTGTTATTGCAGACTACGATCTATCAATGTGCTAAATTTCATCCAGATCCGTTCTGTATGTTTTTGCGTGAAAGAGTAACAAACATCCATCCATCTATAAATCCTTACAAACTTTCGGGTTTATTAGTAGGATATATCTGATGAACTATATATCTCGCAGCTTCTTTACTAATAAATACGCGTTCTACTGCATAGAATGACAAAAGCACACATTAAGCACTTTTCTGAAATAGATCCACTGGCTTTGTCACCTGCTTTCTAAATAAATTAAATAAATACTTGACTCATCTAGCCCCAAGCTAAGCAGAGCTTGTGTTATGGGTACTATATGACTGATATATTTATATAATATGGGTATTACATAGTTTTTTTTATTATACACAGAAAACACCCAGAATCCCGGAACTCTTGGATCGTAAAAATAATTGTCCCAAGGTGGCAATCAAACCCGCAACCTTCTGCATCACAGGTAGACCTTCGCCCACCGCGCCATATCGGGCGTCTAATCAAAATTTAGTTATGTAGGTACTTATATTAGATACGTAGGTATTTCTAATACTCATAACAATAGCAGATCTCATTTCTTTAGAGTTGGATGGTACTGTGTAATTTTTCCAGTAAGTATTATGAGTTTTTCTTTTTATTATTCTTCTGATTATCAAAAACTCATAGCTCTAATGAGCGGTAACATCATGACATCAACTGTTGACACAAAAATGATTGAGTTCTATTTGACTTCACAAGTCTAAAAATAACCAAACGCAAATTAATACATGCCTAAGCTGAGCTTTACTTTATTTTCGGAGCATCGAGGTCACATGCGTGCTACGTTTAGCAAATTCTAATAATTGAAATAAAAAACATAAAATACGATTTCCGACTTTCTTTCGCTTAGCTTACTTTTATCTTTTATGAGACAGAAATGGTGTCCAAAATATTTTCTAATCGATTTGCAATTGCATAACCTATGGAATGAGCATCAACCATTTTGATGACAATCGTATATTAAAAAATATTCAGCCAAATCAATAACTTTTTCAGAAGTTAGAAAATGATGCAGTATGGAACTTAATGAACTTATTTTGGGGCTAGATAGTGCTGTGTGGATTGTCCAGCATTATTTATTTATTTAATGAAGCGAAAAGTGACCCCCCATTTTATGAGGATGAACTAATTGAAACTGTTATGCGGATATATGTGGATGCGGATACTAATAGAGTAGAGATAACCCAAAGAAAGGTGGATGTTAAAGATGTAGATGAAGAAAGAAAAAGTAACCCCTCATGATAATTTCTCGAAAATAAAAAAAATAGTAAAAAGATTCTTGGAGTTTTAAATATAAATGTTAAGCGATCCATGATTATGGATTCGCTGTAGAACCTGAGTACTATTTATTTATTTATAGGATTGAATGTTCAGATGACGATGGTTGAAAGAAGTAAAGAAAAGAAAAACAATTTACTACAAGTGACAACCATAGCAATATGGCAAAAATACAATGATATACTGACTCGATTACCGATGAAAGGCCGATTCACATCGACATATACGACACGTGCCCACTGAAGGCTACTTACTGAAGCTGAGAGAGACGACCCATATGATGAGGATGGCGGTCTTGGCGCGGCCGGTGGTGGACTTGAACTTGAGCGGGAAGCAGATGGCGTACCAGCGGTCCAGCGAGATGAACGTCAGCGTCAACACTGACACCGTCACTGATACTGACTGTACAGAGACACACAATGTACTTACTGAAGCTGAGAGAGACGGCCCATATGATGAGGATGGCGGTCTTGGCGCGGCCGGTGGTGGACTTGAACTTGAGCGGAAAGCAAATGGCGTACCAGCGGTCCAGCGAGATGAACGTCAGCGTCAGCACTGACACCGTCACTGATACTGACTGCAAAAACACAGGATATTAAGGAAAGATGAATGACGCCGGGACCGGCTACTAGTGAACTATATAGCCTGTATTTGAAATAAAACACAGTTCAACGGTTTGTTGCGAAATTTCAGTTTGTATATTGTAGGTATTGTGTGCTTGTTGGAGGCTCACCAACTTTGTTGTGTCGACTTCATTAGAACTTTATTCATATTTTCGATTTGGGTCTTCCTCACCTGTGAATACAGCACAATCTTGCACATCGCGTTCCCCAAGAACCATGTCTCTGTCACATCCCAAGCCACCGTCGGCGGCAAGCAGAGTAAAATCACCAAAAAGTCCGCCACAGCAAGGTTCACTATGAAATAATTAGTAACCGTTCTCATAGAGCGGTTTCTATACACTGCTATACACACAAGAGCATTTCCTACCAATCCTAGAATAAACACTATTGTGTGAGTAGCTATTAACACCCATTCGTAAGGGTGAGGGTAGATGTAGTTTATTATCATTTGTGTGTATGCTTCTTTAGTCATTTTGCAGTGTTCTGCTGTTCCAATGCACTGCTGTTTTTTCTCATGTTTATTTGTGTCATTCTTTTTATTTTCTAGTTTGGTTTTGTTTGTGTTTATGCTGTCAACTTCTGTTGGATCTTTCTTTACGTTTTTTTGTATGGGTTTGTTATTGTTGTTGGTTAATGTTGCTTCTATGGTAAGTAAGACTATGCTTAAGACTAGAATTCTGACTAGATTTTTCATCATGATGGAATTGGCGTTTTCTTCTCAATTCATTATTATATCTGGAACAACAAAAAAGTATATAATCGACCTGTGTTCCACGAAAGAGTTTTTAGATATCAGGTTAATTCACCGTATTATTTTGGGACAACTTAAAATTAAATGGTTGTAGACATTTTGAACACCACATTATTGACTGCTATGATCAACTCTGTGAACTCCTAGGGTTCACTGAGGTGAACATGGCTTATGTTACGATGTTTCTCGTAATATAAGCTATTATATAAAAGTAAAGTATTATGTAGTGAGCAAACATTTAGACTAGACCTTAAAAAATACTTGGAGATCTTATTATACCGCTGATAGATATATACACATTTCTCCACATTACTCCATTCGAGGGATCGAGCTAAAATGTTAAGTGAGATGAAGTTATAACTTAGTTTAAAACAAAGTCCCTTCCCGCTCTCTGTCTCAATTTGTTTGTATGCTTAGATCTTATAAACTTCTCACCGATTTTAAAACAACTTTTTTAATAGATAGTGATTTAAAAGCATGGTTTTTATGTATAATACGCTGTTAAAATGAATAATGAATGTTACTAGTACTGAATAAAACTGTTCTGTTTACTAAGAATATGGTCGAGTAGGCGTTCTTCCACGCCACTAAAAGCGGTATTACACTACACGTTATTCAGGGACCCTAACCCTAACTAAGAGTAGAGTAATAAGATTTAGGGTCTTTAGGGGACGGACCTGGCAAGCCTTGCTCCCTAATCGCCCTAACTACCGGGCCCTGAATAACGTGTAGTGTAATGCCGCGAGACACTGCGAGTCTGTAAAGCCTAAAATTTTCCATTTAACCAATTTACGAAAACATAATTATATTTGATAACGAATATCAAAAATTGATTATCCCCCTTATCGTCTATTGAACTGATAGTGCGATAATTTCGATATCATCCAAAATAGAAAGTACTTGTGACGATACGCCAATAAATGCCTTAATCCACTCGGCAGATAGCTTTGTCGCGATCAATTAGAGATTAAAGTGCTACATAATTAAACCACACGTGGTTTGTGAAGATATAGTTGGTCTGGGTGTTTTCTATGTATAGTAAAAAAATCTATGTCTATAAAGTATTAGATATATATCAGTTATCTAGTACCTATAAGAAAAGCTTTCTGAAAGGTAAGTAAGAAAGGCTAGATGGTGCTGTGTGGATTGTCTAGTATTTTTTATTTATTTATAGTTAGCTGTAAAATACCAGATCATTTATAATTTATAATTAATTATTAGAATGACGAACGCAATGGCGCGGCGGGTGAAAGTCTGCCAGCGACGCAGGAGGTTGGGGATGCAATTCCAGCCTTGGTACTTATAATAATAAGAATAATAAGATTCAGCGACCATCGTCCCGATAGTCGTTTCGGTTAACGGGGTAATAGCGAAGAGCCTCGATAAACATCTCAAGAGACTCTCGCTAGGAAGTTGGATCAAGGGTCAGATCCAAAAAGCGGTTCTCCTGGATTCAGCGCGTATCGTCAGGAAGTTCCTCTGTCTGCAACCCTAGTCACCGGCTGCTTGAGCCTAGCTTCGCGGCCGGTGATCCACCGTTTTGATATATTTTTACTGTAGATTAGTTTTATAATATTTTTGTATTTTCTATAGTAAAAAATGTATTTTATAACGAGTATTAAAATAAATAAAGTGAAATAATAATAATAATAATTCCGGACAATCCACACAGAATCATCTAGTCCCAAGCTAAGCAGAGCTTGTGTTAGCCACACACCATTATCTCAAAATTTGAGATAGTAAAAACCATTACAGGGTTCTGGGTGTTTTCTATGTTTATTAAGGACTAGCTGGTACCCGCGACTTCGTCTGCGCATGATTAGTATTTCGAGTACTCGCGATTTTACTTGCGTAATTCCCTTTCCCGTGAGATTTTCGGGATAAAATAAGCCTATGTGTTATTCCAGCTTATAATCTATCTCTGCGCTAAATTTCATACAGGTCCGTTCAGCAGTTTTTGCGTGAAAGAGTAACAAACATCCATCCATCTATCAATCTATCCATCCATCTATCCATTCATACTTACAACTTTTCGCGTTTATCAGTTTAATTCAGCTTGGTTCCCCTGGGCTATACGGGTTTTCAAAAATTTCTCACAGCATCTGAACGACGCGCACGCGTCGTTCAAATGCTGTGAGAAATTTTTGAAACCCGTATAGCCCAGGGGAACCAAACTGAATTCCGGGATAAAAGGTATCCCATGTCCAATCGTCCCGAGTTCCATTCGAATTCATTCACTTCCGTCGTGATGCGGGGTTTAAGAATTTTTCTTTCACCCTCTCTCCCAGGGGAACCTTACCGAATTCCGGGATAAAAAGTATGTCATGTCCTTCCTTGTAGTATGAACTCAAATCGTCCCGAGTTTCATTCCAACTCATTCAGCAGTTTCGGCGTGATGCACGGTAAAGGAATTTTACTTTCATACCCTCTCCCATGGGAACCTTACTGAAATCCGGGATAAAAAGTATCCTATGTCCTTCCTCGTAGTATGACCTATAATCATGCCGAGTTTCATTTAAATCCATCAAGTAGTTTCGGCGTGATGCGCGTTTACGATACAGACAGATAGACAGACAGACAGACAGACAGACAGACAGACAGACATGAATGAAAAAAATTACAGTTTTGGCTAGAGTATCGATAATAGAGTGCCCTCCAAAAAAAATTTTCAAAATATCTTCAATGTACAGAATTGGACCTGTTACAGTTTTATTATAAGTATAGATAGATATAAAATTTCTATCTTACAATACAATCCTACTAATAACATAAATTCGAAAGTTTGTACCTAATTATGGATGGATGGATGTTCGTTACTCTTTCACGAAAAAACTACTGAACGGATATGGATGAAATTTGGCACAGAGATAGATTATAGTCTGGATATTTGGCTATATTTCATCCCGGAATTCACGGGAACGGGAATTACCGCGGGTGAAACCGCGAGGCGCTGTTAGTATTTACATAAATAAGTCAATGCAAGCTATTTTTTTTGTCTGTTGTAATTTTAATGTTTATCTTTAAGAACCTATAAGAATTTAGTGCTAGGTTTAATATTGCTGGCGACTCGAAAAGCTTTCGAGATCGACTGAAACCCACTGTTTTTAACCATCATCCGCATTCCTCGCACTCACGCTAAAAAATAATTTAAAGCAACAAACATCCACTTGCGTCCCGTCATTCTCACTTGTTACAAAATTAAATATTTACAAGGTACCGATCCGTTTCTACAAATTTCACAGTACGTACCTACGTTCAAGAACGAACGTACTTATAAGTCGTACTAAAATAATATTTTATAATTAGTTTGACGCTATTCAGTTTTTCTATTTGATGAATTACTTCTTCCTTGTAAGTTTCTCATTGTAGGTATGTCCAAATTATGGATTACAAGCTATGCCCCCCGTAACTACACGTGTACGTGGTTAATTCAAAATTTCAGCCAGATCCGTTCAGTAGTTTTTGCCGTGAAGAGGTAAGTACGTAACTAACAAATATGCAGCTTGTGCGATATTTATCAATCTTTCGAGAATTTGCTGGCGGTATTAGGTTTTGATGTTTATGGAAATTAACGAAGATATATAAATGACAAGAGAATAGCAAAAGGGTAGAACAATTCTGCTGATGTGAGGAGTATACACCACTGACCTGATAGGTACCTACTGGCTGATGCAGGCGACACACCGACGCAGGAGTAACAAGTAGGTATTCTACGGATCCAGCTAGAAGGTCGGGCTCAATCACACACTCTAGAGCACTCAGCAGAAATTCATAGGTGGCCGATAGAACGTCTATCTAATATTTCTTGATGAATTGTTAATAAATAAGGCTACTAATTAAACAAGCTTCTTTTTAATAGCAATATTCGCCTCAGAAAATATAAGTTACCTTCTAAATTACTAAGTCGGCCACAACCAACGCGCATCTGAACAATAGTATCTCAGCCACTAGTTATCTTCTATGTAAGCCACTGTAAATATAACTCAGCACGGTGGTTATTTTTTAGCATCTGAATTTGTGGCATGCATTCAAATAGCAAACTTCTAAAATATTAATTTATGACACCAAAATAGTCATTCTATTAGCTTCTAATTTTATAATTTAGTATGTTTAAAATGTAAGTCATCCTACATTTATCGATCGATAAATTTACCTAAAATTGTCATCAAATAAAATATTAAAGCCACTATTATTACATAATGAACTATTGTTTTATAGTTTTTTAGGTCAAGGTAATTGACCTTTGACCTAAAGTTCAATGACCTTAACAAAAGTGACCTTGAGGTCATTATCCTCAAGGTCTCTTACATTTTTTTGTGAAAACGTTGGTTTTTGCTAGAGTCGATGCCGAAAAGTTAAATTAATCATTTTCGATCATTAGGTCAGTGACCTTTGAGGTCAAGATCACAGACCTTTTTTGTAAATACTTTAGTTTTAGCTGGAGTCGATGCCCGATAGTTGAATTCTATGCGTCGGGGTAGTTTTTCATGTTTTTTTGGTTCCATCGCGATTCGCCATAGCTCCGTCGCTTCGGGAAGTGCAGCCTTTCCGCCATTGTGTAACAAGGGTCAGGCACCACTGCTCACCTCCGCAGCTTCGGCTTTTTGACCAGCCTCAGCCGCTGCGCCGGCACGCGCGGTGCCTGTCCCTTGTTACGGCTGGCGGAGGCTGCACTCCCTTCGCGCCTCCGGCTTATTAAATACACTCTAGGGGCGCCACGCACAAGACCACGTGGAGTCGGGGTACTCTGTGTCGGATCCGTCACTCGAATTGAACCTAATAAACTCATATCGGAATGCTCTGCGGTAATTATTCATGTTTTTTTGAGTTCATTGACCTCTAACGCTGAGGTCATTTAACTTTGGGGTCAATCATCTGAACCAAAGTTGACCCCTACTGTTGTGGACCCCTAGTGATTATCTTCACGATACCATAAAAATATAAATGAAATACAGATGAAACTATTGCAATACGAATGCACGAACGACAATAAACAAACACGGGCGGGTCGGTAAAAGAATCTAATGGCGCTCTATGATTGGTGCAAATGGTCAGTTGTTGTCATGTCGCTAACTCGCGCCAAATCGTACAGAGGCTATTTTCACGATAAAAGAATATGAAGTATTATTTTACATGTTAAGTAATAATTATATGATGTTGTCTATTGAAGCTTGAATATATAATTTTTGAGGAGCTTGTATTGAAGCTGTAAAACGTAAAATGGTGATGAGTTGCAAATTCCGTGGCCGACTGAGTAAATTAGTGGGCAATGTATAATCAGAAGGACAAGTAAAAATAATTGTTGCTAATGAATTGATGCTTTCTTTTACATTTTTAGTTGGCGTTGTAAAGAAGATAAATTAGTTTATTAGAGGCTATGTCAATTTCTCGATGCTTAGTTATTAAATGAGAAGTTTGGCCACGTGGCCAAAAAAAAATTCTGTGGCCGGAATTATTATTTCTCAATAAATAAGAAAGCAACGTCTTTATTGGTCGGCGCGCGATGCGGTTGTGTTTTAGCCATTCAGAGCGTTCCCAAATGGCTGAGTGATGTAAAACTACCTCAATTTTTTTCAGCAGAATCGAACACAGTCTTGAAGGAACTTTTACACATTTGCTCCCCTTGGAGTCGAGACCATTAGTCCGTGGGGTATATTAATCTCCGGGTTTTCAAAAAAATATCTGATCGTCTGGTCAATGCGACGCGTGACCCGAGAGCTGGTCAGTATCTGGCGCAGCGCATCAGCATTGCCATACAGCGTGGTAATGCAGCCAGTGTCTTGGGGACGCACAGACTGGTATTGATATGGATCAGTTGAGTGAGTTTGAGTTTGAGTGAGTTGAGTGAGTTACCTTTAGACTGCTTGCGACCGTCTGCAGTTAACTCAATTGTATATTATCTATACTAGTTTTATTTTTTTCTATTCCTTGATTTTAATTTTCGTTGTTAACTAACATCTAACCATATAAACTTTTGTATTTGAAAGAAATAACTTTTTAGGTACTTTTCATACACTTTTTCTAGGTGTGGTAAGTGAAACTCGATGTCGGTTTACTCGTTTAAAATCTCCACACACAGAAGCCGGAGGCGGAGCGGAGGCGAAGGCGTACCGGTTTTTCCTATGGCACCGCGCCGCCGCCACCGCCTGCGATGTGTGTGTAGGCTTTCATATGATTCAATAGGATACAACTCGCACACCATCACCTCCGCTCCGCCTCCGGCTTCAGTGTGTGGAGACCTTAAATGAGTATCGACCACATTCGGATTGATGGCCGACACTTTGAGTTATAGGACGTTTAATGGTGTTTCTAAGGTGATTGCTTGACGTCATTTGCGAAAACTTACCTAATAATAGGACGGTCGATATCAAGGTTCGACAAACTGACAGTATTTTGGCGTTTCTCCAAATAAAGAGCCGTTTGTTTAACTCCAGCTCAATATTTCCTGATTGATCTATGTAAATTAATACCTATATAGATAGTAAAAGACAATAGTAGATAACTCATTTCAAATCCGCTCCCCAATCTCCTTTAAATCATTATCACTACATAGTATGCCTAAAACAAAGTCGGTTAGTCTGTCCCGATGTAGGATGCTTAAATCTTTAAAATTACGCAACAGATTTTGATGCGGTGTTTTTTTTTTAAAGTGATTCAGCAGGAAGGTTTATATACGTATTATAAAACCGTGCAAAGCCGGGCGGGTCGCCAGTATTAATTAAATAGTAACTTGCAGAAAAAGGGCTCGATTCAGCTTTAGAACTAGTTTAGATTTCCTTATAATGTAGTTTGATAATTGAATTATGACTGTTTGTTTGTAAGAAAAAATAAACGTAGTTACTAGCTGCATGCTTTTGAATATTGATGAATTGATATGTTTTATTACAGCCAACGACGTCTTTTCAAAATTTCAGCCCGATCATAATCATAATTTATGAATATTTTACAATTGAATCATTTACTCGAGAATGATTTCCTAGTGTTGTACGAATGACAAGTACGAAGATAAAAAAAATATGAAGAAAGGTTATTTTTTTCGTTTATTCTTTCGAATCGTACATAATAATATGTTTTGAATCATTGTCTGATTGCTATACCCTTAATTTATCTATAGTACCTAGTGTTTTACACCCTGTATTGTCAACCGTACTCACCCCCTAGTTTCTCCACTGTTTAGGTAGGCATCCAACCCTATTAAAACCGACCCATTACCTTTTATTGTCGTATTATCCCTTTATGATTTTAACATTCTATTGAGCAGACGGAATTTTCCATTATTCGCTAATCAAAACAAAGCATAATAATATAAATATCGACAAAATATCGACTACTGTGTGGCTTAGAAGTTCACGGGTTCGAATCCTGCTGCGGAACCAATGTTTGTTTGGCTAATTTTTTTTTATTCAAGACAAAGCCTATACATACGGGTTTATAGTGTTTTACATGATTTTTACTCGTGTATTTTTTATTCAAAAAAAAACATGTCGGTTATTAGATAGATAGATAGAAAATTCTTTATTGCACACTTAAAACTAAGAAACAATTCACAGAAACAATTTATACAAACTTAAGCTACAATTGGCGGTCTTATCGCTCAAGAGCGATCTCTAAATTATAAATTATTTATTAATTATAAGAGAAGTAGTAAAAAAAGTAAGAAAGGGAACAAACAGTATTCGTTATCACTACATAGTATAAAATAAAGTAGCTTTTATAGATAGAGTGATTCAAGAGGAAGGTTTAAATTGCCTTGCGAAGCCGGGGCTTGTTGCTAGTTTATCATAAAATTGGCTAAATTTACTCAAATAGCCGGCTGAATAGATTTCCTACGTTTGCAAAAGTACAGTTACCTCAACAGTTTTTCATAGTTTTCAACAATCGCCAGAATGACTCACGGTGACTCATAAATTACTGATAAATGTGGAAGTGAATAATGTGATTGTGATAAATAATATGAGGAAGCTTTATGGCATATTTCATCAAAGCGATTTCTGAACAAATCTAATGGATCTCATTAGATTTATTTACATTTAAGTATATTAATATTTTAATGCATATTTTCTTAAGATGTGAAAAAGTTATGCTTCTGATTACCATTCCATAATAAATAAATAATTCTGAACAATTCAGCATCACAAAGAAAATAACCACGAATGAAAAATCACTTCATAAATCGATACAAAATTCCGAAAATACTTTCGCATTCCCAAACGTTCCCTACCACTGAAGTCTTATTATCAATCTTCTCCATTGAGAACAAGATTGATCGCCTATTTCCAAGCAGGCGAAGCCGTGGGGCGAAGACAGGTTTTTGTAAACCACAGTATCAGTTTTCCCGAATAGCGTGCTTTACCCGCCTTTCCCCTAAATTTCCGCAAAGGTCAAACGTCAGTACGAAGGTAGCATAAATTGCTCCACTTGGTCGTTAAGCGAGTTTAGGAGTCAACTAGGCTCGGCTGATTAAATTAATGATGACACTAAATTCAGTGTCACGTCATGATATTCGATGTTTGCTGATTTGACTAAACTACATAAAGGTGGCCCTGGTGGATTTACGTGCCACATATCGTAGATACCTAACAGTTTAAAGCTGTGAAATAACTACAGCTTAGTACAGCTTACCACAACTAAGGACAAGAATTGGATGAGATGGCGCATCATCATCAGCAGCCTATTTTAGTCCACAGCTGGACATAGGCCTCCCCTAAGAAGCAAATTGTTTATGATAAATATGTATTATAATAATTGAAAATTGTTATAAAAGTATTACAAATTAATTCTTAATACAATTTAATGATTGAGCTGGCGCATAATAAAACTTAATTATGACAAACTATTAATCATATTTACCAGTGCACAGGTTGATTTAAAAAAAAGTATTCGGAGCTCTAGTTATACACTTATTTTCAAAAAAAGAATGAGACAAACATAAAAGAGAAAATTGCTTCGTCAAATTAAAATCACTAAATCAGTACCTATATTTATTTCTTTAGGCTTACAAAATAAGCACTTAGACAAGTCAAATTTTCAACTATAGGTAAGAACATAATTATCAAAATAATATAAAAAATAAAGTGATAATTGATTTTCTCTTCGCTTCAATATTTTTTTCAAAACCATTCGGAAATCGAGTAATCAATCTATTCAATTTTCAAATACGAAAACAATTTCTTTCTATCCGGAAGAGGCGCTGCAAGGCCAAATGTCTTGAGTGAGACGAAAACTTTTTTCGACAGCGTAAACTAATGCACACCCGTAGGGTTGCCAAGAGTATTGTACTCTATATCATGTAAGTGTACCTACCTACTCTATAATCTATAAAACTAATAGAGTACGATAAAATACTCTTTTTGACTATACATTTCTATAAAATTTAATAGTTACCTACTGTTTACACTCTGGCTGGTATCCCTTTTTCACACTAGTGGAATGAATGGATGAGTGTTAGAATGTTTAGAGTAAGTATATGCTGCAAAAATTACTTACCTAAAACACCTGTTTAAAAATTTTAATACAGGATACTCTATTTTATAAGCGCGTAGTGTTTTTTCCTTTGAAATCAGATATATACTCTATTTCACACAGAAACAAAAATTTACACCACTCAAATTAGTATTCGGGAAACAATGCAGTTTGCCAAGCAATTTAACATCTTCTTTAAGTTACGAAATAAAAGTTGACAACCCTAAACCCGGTAGTAAGGACTCAAAAAAACTAGCGCTCTATTTTTACGGCAACGCATCGCTTTCTCGAGCGATCGTTTGCCAATTTTTATATTAGCACACAAAACACTATCCGGGACAGGCTAATTTCGGAACATAAAAGCATTTTATCGGGAATAGAACCCGCCGCAATCTGAGCTAATCGCTCACTACTCCAGAAGGTCATTATGATTAGGATTACATCATGACTAGTCATTAATATTTACAAAAGATATAATTATAATAGTTACAATTCCATTTACTGGATTTCATATCCCGGTACCTATTTAAACAACATCATCATCGTCATCATCTTTACTTATAAATCATCTTGTTGGTCATCAAAATTATCTGAGCGTCTGGTCGATGCGACGCGTGACCCGAGAGCTGGTGAATATCTGGCTCAGCGCATCAGCATTGCCATACAGCGTGGTAATGCAGCCAGTGTCTTGGGGACGCTTCCGACTGGTATTGACATGGATCAATTGAGCTACCTTTAGACTGTTTGCAACCGTCTGCATTTAGCTCAATGGTTTCAATTGTAAATACTAGTTGTAATTTTTCTATTCCTTGCTTGTAATTTTCGTAGTTTAATAATAATCTTGTTGGTTTAAAGATAAAAACAAAAAGTTATTTTTTAATGAGATACAATAGGTACTTATAAATTAGGTATTAAAATTTTTATCATATGCCTCCAGGGCCGGATAATTAAATAGTGAGATAAGTATACATGTACGTTAGATAACATTCGCTAAGTTATGAAACTAAGCCTATACCCAGGTATTTTTCTTTGTCGCTCTGAATAATGAAATCGTTGTTTATGACATGGTAAAACTGGGAATAGGTTTGTTAGTTACAGCAAAAAACATGTATGATGTTTTTTTTGTATTAATTGTTAGAAGATTAAATTTTAACCATTTATTTCAAATATATAGGTTTCTTTGAGCGTCAGTCTTAATTTTCTCAATAGATTCATCAAAATAAAATAGGCAAGTATAGTCGGCGTAAGGAGTTAGGTGTCCTGTTAAACCTATTTTATTTATATTATTTAAATATATTAAAAAAAGAAGTTTTAATTATTCTTTAAATAAGCTCTGCTTAGCTTGGAGCTAAATTATGCTGTGAGTTGTCTAGCATTATTATTTTAAACTAGCAGCGCCTCGCGATTTCACCCGCGTAACCCCCTGAAATAATTATAATTGCGTGAAAGAGTAACAAACATCCATCCATCCATCCATACTAACAAACTTTCGCGTTTATAATATTATTAGGATCATTATTTATTAAAATTTATTTATTATCATCTTGGGATGGTAGAGGAGGTATTATTAACTCTGTGTTACATCCACACCCGAACTTTAGGTGAAAAACATCGAACTTTCGGTATGGTAATACCCAGCCTATTCCGATCTCTGAATTCTGTGATGTATATATATAATGTGATGTGATGTATATAATTTTTATCAGGGCGTCATCATTCATTCATTATCTCATTTTAATTGCCCTAAAATACGAATTTCCAAAAATCCTTTCTTAGTGCCTACGTCCTAAATAAAACATCTAAGCATGAGCTTCGTAGCTCTTGTAGTTTCAGTCAGATATATCTTGATCAGTCACCCTGTTTCCTTTCTAATCGATACCTAATTGATATTTAATAGATACAATTCTTTCTTATTCAATTAAATTATCTGCTCTACCTCTGATTAGGGTATGATCACATGATAATACCTGAAATTATTTGTTTGTGTTGTTATCCTTACATATCTAGGTAAGTAAGGCTTAAAATTTATCAGAGCGTCTCGTCTCTTCCCATCTTCTTAAGACATCTCTAGGCCTGGTGCGGCGTCAGATATGACTGAGGATCTCAAGTGGCGCTAATTTGCAGGTCTCGACAGCCCCTATGCATTTGCTCCCCTTGGAGTCGAGACCCTAGGTCCGTGGAGTACCGAGACGCTCCGGGTTTTTAAAAATATCTGAGCATCTGGTCGATGCGACGCATGACCCGAAAGCTGGTGAATATCTGGCGCAGCACATCAATATTGCCATACAGCGCGGTAATGCAGCCAGTGTCTTGGGGACGCTTAAATTCCGATTAGAATTGATATGGATCAGTTGAGTTACCTCTGGATTGTTTGCAACAGTCTGCAGTTACCTAAATTGTTTCAGTTGTAAATACTAGTTATGATTTGTTTCTATTCCTTTAGTGTATGTAATTAGTATCGCCGTAATTCTTTTTTCTTGGAAGTTTAATAATTACTTAAATAATAATGAATATGTTATAGCCCTTCTAGATGTCCTTGGAAGATGGGAAGGTGCAAGTGTGTCGACGCATGTAGCGTCCCACTCTATGGGCCTCCCCAACTCCCATGGGACATGGGATGTCATACCGTCGGGCCTCTTACCATCGTCACGGAACAGACAATTCGGTTTCTGAATAAATGTTAATAAATTTTCCTTTAGGTTTGTGTAGTAATAAGAATCGAATATTGGAGTCTGAAACTCTCTTAGAAACAATAAACTAATTATATTCAGACGGAGGTAAAAGTTTCAGTGAGGTAACAATTTCCATAACTAAAGTAGGTACCTTTAATAGAGAACGAAAATAATAATATAGGATCCAACTTACCACAATAGTTAATCCCAATAAAAAGCTTTCTCACAATGCACGCAAATTACACCATAAAAATAACTTTCATTTGTTAACAATTTCAATTTCAAAGTTCGATCAGGAAAATCAAACTTTTCACTTTTCAAAATTCACTTCGAGTTCTTTATTCAAATAACTATCTTTTTTTAAGTTTGTATACTATTTGAATTCTGCCTCAATGAACCTCTTTTGTTTGTTTTATAAAGGTACTGATTTTTAGACTAAATTACCGCGGTATTTTTTATATTTAGAACGGGTGTTATGTTCGACGTTCGAAACCAGACTGTGAGGAAAAATCGCTTCCGAACGTTATCCATTTCACCATTAGGGAATGGTTTATTCTCGTTGATAACACAAGGGTTATATTGAAAATGAGTAGATGAAAACCTAGCAATATAGAGGTAGACTAAACTTGTGATCATACGGGTATATCTATGTGATAAAGTTCATTTTTTTTCTGAGACGCAGAGTTTCTCTATTGCCGTCGTGGGGCACATGTTTGTGTTATATACCTACCTGAGTAAATGCTTTTTTTTATTACAGGTATAGTTTCACAAAACTGGTTTTTACACAGAACAAAGGACATGGGATTTCATGAACATTATTTAAACCAGAATGAGTGTAAAACCTAGTAAGTACTCGTTGTGAACACAGCTTGCTTATTATTAATTGTATCAAGTTTGTGTTGCTATCCTTAATTGTAGTTAATTGTATCAAAGAAAAAAAAAACATTTTTTTTTTTCAGATACAATAGCATCTGCCTGAGCTAACGAAACGCTCGTCGCTAATTTTAAAGTAATTGCGTATCGTAAATCGTAATTCATATAAATTTTGTCTAAGTATCTAAACGTTCAACCAACCAAAGTTATCGATATAGCTCAAAGAATTAGCAAGATGCTGTGGCAATGGGCCGGCCATATCTCGCGAAGAACCGTTGGGGTAAACGTGTTCTTGAGTGGAGACCGTACTTGGTAAACGTAGTGTAGGACGCCCTCCGGCCAGGTGGGATGACGATCTGCGAAAGACTGCGGCAGATGCTGGATTCGTCAAGCTGAAGACAGGGCGCTATGGCGCTCATTAGGGGAGGCCTATGTCCAGCTGTGGACTAATATGGGCTGATGATGATGATATGCACGTTAAAACTGTGTTATTAAAAACATATGCCCATCAAAAAAACTGATATTGGCAGAATTATGTAAAACCAGACGCAGAGCCATGAAAAAAAAGTCATGAAAAGTCTAAAACTACGTTAAATCAAGAGAATAACGCTATTTTGTCCCTATTATTATTATTGTCTAATATGTACTAACAATATATTAATAGTAATTGCCGTTTGAGTGCGGCAATAAAATGCACTGTAAGAGGGTTACATTAAAGCGCAAACAGCACATAAAGAGGCGCCCCCACTTATTTTATCACATAATTCCGTTAAATAAAGGAATTTCCAAAATTCTCTCGTACAGTTTGTTAAACCTATAATAAGATTTTTTTAGTGAATCTGTAGTAGGTAGTTCTATTTTGCCAAGTTTAGGAAGAGATGCGAAGTTGCCTTTGGTGGCCACTAAACTCTGTTTTAGTATCTCTTCCTAAAATAGACAAAATGAAAGTACCTAGTTCATTAAAAAAAGCTTATGATAGGTTTAACATACTGTACGAGTGAATTTTGGAAATTGCTTTATTTAACGGAATTAGATGTTAAAATAAGTGGGGGCGCCTCTTTATGTGCTGTTTGCGCCTTAAAGTTGATGCAACTAAAACAATTTTCAAACGGGTCTTGGTTTAGTCATCCCGTGGCTGAGTTTTACTACCTATGCTATGATTAGACCCTCCATAATATTTTTCTAATTTTATGGAAATAAAAAGGCACTCCACTGCATTCATCTTTCTAAATAAATCCGTAAATAATTGTGGCTTGGACCAGACACCAACAAACATTTTAGGAAACACATCTTCACTTCTGTTCAGGTGTGACGTTCAGCGCCATCTATCAAACCACGTCGGAAGCAAATCGCAACATGAACTATGAAAAGCAATTCTATTTTATTTTTCATCCGTGAATTCTTTTATTCAAACATTCATTCCTTGCATTCACTCGTTCTTGTTTCTCTGTCTAACGTATAGAGTTCTCTAATACAATTTTATGTTCGCATGGTACTTGTAATGTAGGCATTTCATCCTTAGTTACCTAGTTGCTAACCACTGAAAAGGAGCGTCCATAAAGTACGTTAGGTATTTTTTTCAGGATTGTTTGACACCCCCTCTGGTGATATTTCGTACCAATTTACTCTACTCCCTCCAGATATCTCAAAATATAAAAAAATATTTTTTTTTTATCAGATTGTTTGACACCCTGTGGTGATATTTCGTACGAATTTACTCAACTCCCTCCAGATCCAGATCTCAAAATTAAAAAAAAAATGTGTTTTGTCTACCAACACGTAGGATTATTGAAAAAAACATACTTAATATATTATTTTTATTTAAGTAAATCAGATTTGCTAAAACACCTCTCTCCCCCAAATGAGATTTGAAAAGATTTAGCATGACCCCTCCCCCCTTCAACACCTCACGTAATTCATGGAGGCCCCCTAATTGTTTTTGAGTCCAAGCTAAATTTCAGTACATTAAGTACTTACTTAAAAGTACTAAACAAGTGGTAACAGAAAAGTCGTCTAGAAACGACTTGTAGGCAACAGCCTCAAACTCAGACGGGAAAATTTCAATTGTCTTATTAGAATTTCACGGAACATTAAGCATAGGAAAAATCCATTAAAACCGCACGAGGAATTATTTTTGTAGTGTTGACATAACCATCGTAAAGTAGCGATCGATAATAATTCTATTATTTGCTTGTCAATTCAACGTTTTTTTTTTACTAAATCACTACATAGTATAAAACAAAGTCGCTTTCTCTGTCCCTATGTCCCAAGTATGCTTAAATCTTTAAAACCACGCAACGGATTTTGATGCGTTTTTTTTTTAATAGATATAGTGATTCAAGCGGAAGGTTTATACGTATAATAAAACCGTGCGAAGCCGGGGCGGGTTGCTAGTAGTACAATAAATAAATAATGCTGGACAATCCACATAGCATCATAGCCCCAAGCTAAGTAGAACTTGTGTTATGGGTACTAAATAACTAATAACTTAATACAAAATGCCAAGTTTATCGTTATATGTATAAGTATAAAGTATATTCGTTGGATAAATACTTACTGCACATGATGAAAAAGACGCTGCCTTTGTTGACTATTTTTCAAAAAATATTTATAAATATTTATTGTTTACACTATTCATAACATACGTACATCTACATATAAACCCTCTACATACATTCAGTCAAAAAAGTATCGGGAATGGATGATTTGTTTATGGTTCCAAATTCAAATTTTTGTTTTTTTTTGTTGTTGTTAGGTTGGCACAACTGTTTGCCATTTTGGCGCGGAGTTTGAGTTGCATCTGTTATTTATATTAAATACAGTGCTGTTTTTAGTTACATCATATCTAGTGTGTATTGCGAATTTCACAATGGACAAAAACATCGAACAAAGAGTTTGTCTTAAGTTTTGCATCGCCAATGGAATTTCGTGTTCGGAGTCACTGAAAATGTTACAGAAGGCTTTCGGTGAATCGACTTTATCAAAAACACGTGCTTATGAGTGGTACAAAGCGTTCAAAAGCGGTCGAGATGTGATGGAAGATTTGCCTCGCTCTGGTAGGCCATCAACGTCTGCAATTGAAGTTAACATCGCAAAAGTGAAGGAAACAGTGACTGAAAATCCTCATTCAACTTTGCGAGAGATAGCCGCTGAACTTTCTGTATCTCACGAGTCGATCCGTACCATTTTAAATAATCACTTGGGTATGAAACATGTTGCCGCTCGACTAGTCCCAAAAGACCTGAATTTTCTCCAAAAACTCAATCGCATGAGAGTCGCTGACGACATGCTAGAACGAGTCAATTCCGACCCAACATTCATGAAACGCATTATTACTGGTGACGAGACGTGGGTTTATGAGTTTGACATGCAAACTAGTCAACAAGCTTCGGAGTGGCGCCTTCCAACAATCGCACAGTGTTTCGTCTAGAACATGCTAGCGGGACAAAATTATTTTTTTAATTATTTTTACTGTTTATTATATATTACAACTATATTTTAACGTTAAAGTGAAAAAAGATCAAAAACGTCTGCAATAAGGAAGTTTCCGATTTTTTTATTTATATGTAAAAAAATAATACTATACTTGCAATAAAGCCCACTGAATTTTTTTTTCAATTATCTTCATAAATGACGAAGTTATGATACTTTTCCCGTCCGCTTTAAAACTTCTCGGCGCGCGGCCGCTCAACAACGTCATGACGTCATAACTCCGCTCGAGTCTAGTAGTTTCTATGCGCGGTAACCTCAAACAAATCTAAAATCCTAAACCAAGACGGAACGGATATTTATTACCGTCGTGGAATCTGTGCAGGACAACGTTTACATAGTTTTAATATACCTAGCTTGTATTTTTCTTAAGATTTGGTTACCTATAACATAAGAATAAGTAGGTATAGTTATTATTTATTCTTATGCCTATACCTAGAGTTCAAAATCTTAACTACATAATTTTCAGTTATCAATGTTATCATCAATCATCATACCCAGAATAGAGCAGGTAGTACCTATACCTACCTACGCGATATCTCTACAACGATCTGTTTGTTATACCTACCTAGATCAATTTATGTACCTACCTTCCTTTGTGTTAATAAGGGTTATTTTCTTCGCCTTGATAGTCGAACATTGAAGACCTTTTGGGAATGAGCAGAAATCCAAAGAATAATCCAGTATCTTATGAACGTTCTAGACTTTCAAGCATAGGTAGGTATGCCAAGGTTCTCGAACGAATCGTAAGGAAGAACAGAGTCAAGTGGGAATGACAGAGATAGATATAGCTTCCGGAAAACATTGGAAATAATAGACAAGGACGGCGTAGGTTAAATGTAAGGGATAGAGTTATTTCTAGGATTGCAACGAAAAATCTATTTGGCAGTAGGTATACCGAATATTCGGCGAGCCCCCTGATCGAATAGCCGAATATTAGGCAAAAGTATACGGCCGGATTTTAGCGTCGAAACTTGTACAGGTGATTAACTTTTCGAATACAGTATATGATTATGTACCTATTTCATGTACCAATGACTACTTAAATTATTGTGAGAGAAATTACCGTAGTTTTCTCGAGCAGATCTACAGCTTTAAAAGTTTCTTTTTAAATCCTAACTTAATATTATAAATGTATGAATGTATGGATGTTTGTTCCTCTTTCACACAAAAACTACTAAATTGATCGAGCTGAAATTCGGAATAGACTTAAGTAGTTTTAGCCCTGGAATAACACGTAAGCTACTTTTCATCCTATAAATCAGTTCCCATGCAATAGAAATAGCCTTTAGACGTTTTCATAGCAAAAACGCGTGCGAAGCCGCGGGCAGATGCTAGTAATCTACATAAATTAGAATAGAATAGAAAACACTTTATTATACTTAAACCTACCACACAAAGAAAGAAAAGAGAACATAAAAATACTACATACTAAGTCTACATAATTATAAAGGGCGGTCTTATCGCTAGGTACCTAAATATATAAATGGAAAATAAAAAACTTATATAAACAGAATATAATAATATTATCTATCATTATTATAATAACTTATAATATAAGTACATAATTTAACTTATTACTTAAATTATGTTCAGAAAAGTCGATAATAAATCTATATATAATAAATAAATATATAATAAATCGTATCTATATGAAATAAATTAATATACTTTACATAGACACTCGCCCACACCACGTTCCATGTACTTACTATGAGAAAAATAACGATGAAACACTCGAAACAGTCGAAAAGCGCTTTCCCCCCACCTGTGCCGTTGACCCGCGGGAACTTATGACGTCACAGGCCAAATGCCTACCGCTTATTTTCTAATTCGTTTTTGATTCAGTAAAAGTGGAATAACTTTGTCATTTTTCAAGTTATCAAAATAATTCTTTCACCATATTTATTGTAATATATATGCCCTAAAACTTACATAATTAGTTTTTATTTTTGTGAAATTGGAAACTTCCTTATTGAAGTTAACATCGCAAAAGTGAAGGAAACAGTGACTGAAAATCCTCATTCAACTTTGCGAGAGATAGCCGCCGAACTTTCTGTATCTCACGAGTCGATCCGTACCATTTTAAATAATCACTTGGGTATGAAACATGTTGCAGCTCGACTAGTCCCAAAAGACCTGAATTTTCTCCAAAAACTCAATCGCATGAGAGTCGCTGAGGACATGCTAGAACGAGTCAATTCCGACCCAACATTCATGAAACGCATTATTACTGGTGACGAGACGTGGGTTTATGAGTTTGACATGCAAACTAGTGAACAAGCTTCGGAGTGGCGCCTTCCAACTGAACCGAAACCGAAAAAACCACGCCAAAGTCGATCAAAAGTCAAAGTTTTCTTTGACTCTCGCGGTGTTGTGCACTCGGAATTCTTGCCGGAAGGTCAAACGGTAAATAAAGAATATTATTTGAGCTTTATGCGGCGTTTAAGAGAGCAAATTCGACGAAAAAGGCCAGATTTGTGGAAAGAAAATTCTTGGATTTTGCACCACGATAATGCGCCTTCGCACAAGGCCATCATTGTGACCGAATTTTTGACCAAACACTCAACAAATACCATCGAGCAACCACCATATTCACCAGATATGGCTCCGGCCGACTTCTTTCTTTTTCCTAAACTCAAATTACCACTTCGTGGCACCCGTTTTCAATCGGTACAAGACTTATAGGAGAATTCGCGGCGAGAACTGAACTCAATTCCGGAAACAACGTTTAAAAAATGATTTGATGATTGGATAATTCGTTGGCGTAAGTGTATCGTTTCTGAAGGAGCATACTTTGAAGGTGATAAAATAAATTTGGATGAATAACAAACATTTTGTGTATTATTGATCTTTTCCCGGTACTTTCTTGACAGAGTAGTATATATAAGGTACATTTAATAATTTATTTCGATTGATAACTTAGGTCTCCTAAAATATATCTGACTGAACATTTTTTTTCATTATTTTTTATTTTAATCCTGAACAAGCTCACTGTATTTATAATTGTTGGAAGAACCGACGCTATTAATTTTAAATTTAAAACTTCAAGTTAATACCTTTGATTCTTGCTTGCTTTGAGCGAAAAAAGAACAGAGAGAGCGCGAAACCATTCGAAACTATTCGAACCTAGCATAAATGCCTCCGACACACAGAAGCCGGAGGCGGAGCGGAGGCGAAGGCGTGCGAGTGGTATTCTTTTGAATCATATGAAAGACACATACACTGGAGGCGGTGGCGGCGCGGTGCAGTAGGAAAAACCAGCAGGCCTTCGCCTCCGGCCTGGCCACGGCTTCAGTGTGTGGCGGCTTCAAAATAGAAACCGTTCGAACCAATTATAAAATCCGTAATCATAGCGCACATATTAAATGAAGCTAGTTATGCATCCACCAGTTGGATCATCAGGAGGAATCATAACATTAAATGCCGAAAGTGCAAGCTTGCACGAGCTTGCGAGTTCCTCGAATTTTCCGACCTCGATAGGTATCTAATATGTTTGAACCAAATAAATATGTGAAGGTCCCGGGAAGAGAACAAACATTTTGGTGATTGTCTGGTAAGTACAATTTTTTCCATCCTTTCCTACCGTTTGTTTTGATATTTTTAGAATCGAACTTCTTCCACTTTCTCGTTTTTTGGTTCCTAATGTAGGAATATTCACCATCTCAGAATAAGTAGAGTTAAATAAACTGGCTCTTTAAACGAACACATTTAGTAAAAAAATTTGTTAATTTAATAACAAAATTTAAAAGTAAAAGAAAATAAAAGTGGCAACGATTTTAAAGGAACGAATTGTATATACCTCATTTTTAAAAATAATAGACGCCTAATAATCTTTTAAAATAACGATCTCGTTCAACGTGAAATTGATCGACCGCAAAATCCATTCTTTTACAAATTTTTTGCACACGATAACGAGCAGGTACTGAAGCCAATGCATTAACAAGCGATCGAAAAGGTGATAATAACGAGGCGCACAATAATTTTCTGTACAACCTGTCTGAAAATTAGATGAATGCAGATGTTATCTACAACTCAACAATCTAAAGGGTTTCACGTATATGGGTTAGGCGATTGTTACAGGTACGGATAGGGATATGAAAAATTCGAAAAAAAAGATAGTTACTTTGACTTATCAAACTATTTTCAACTGCATTGTGAATATGCGGAATAAACATCAGATTAGCTTTCCTAATCCTACTCAGTTGAAAAAGAGATCCCTAGACAAAGCGTATATCCATGTGAGATCTGAACAAGATACAAACAATTTGGACAAATAAAAGCAGTCGGATAGTAACTCTGAAAAACTCCATTTCATTTAGACATCGCCCAGATATATAGTAGGTTAATTATGAAAAAAGTGATGCAAAAGATTAAAATTCATAAGGTTCCGTACCGTTCTGACATTGCGCGAATTTATGTCGGATACTATTCGCGCAAATATTTAGTCGCGCAAAAGTCCTGATAATATTTATTATGACAACTACGCTGAAGCGGTATTTTCATCTTACGCGTCAATTCAGATCATTGTTTTACTCTGAGCAAGCGCACGCGAAACATGACGTAAAACATTCATACGCGTGTGATCGATTGAGACTATAGACCTATTAAATTGTGGAAACATTTTTTTTTAATTCAAGGTGTCACGCTGTTTTAGTGGTAACGTAAATAATTAATAATTAGATTAATAAAAAGAAGAAAGGTAGTTAACTAAATGAATTATTTTGAAAATGGTGAAAAAAGTGAACATTTTGTGAAATTGAAAAACAGCACATACTTATCAAGAAATAAAGATATTAGTCAAATCAAGAAATTAGATAAAAAATTGAAATTAAAGGTTTATTTTCGATTTTAGATAGGTAATCAATAATAAACTAAATTAAAAAATGGTGAAACAAGTTTACAAAGTTCAGGATAAAGGTGTAGGAAGCAAGCACAACCAAATTTTAATGTCTATCATAGGTAAGTACCTAAATACAAGTAGAATTGATAAAACCCTCGAGCTGTTGGTGGAGTATCTGGCGCAGCGCATCAGCATTGCCATTCATGCAGCGTGGTAATGCATCCAGTGTATTGGGGACGCACAGACTGGTAGCTATTGATCAGTTGTTTTACTTCTAGACTGTCGACCGTCTGCAATTCCCGCAATTGTTTCAATTGTGTAAAAAAGTTTTGTTTTCTTTTTATTCCTTGATTATAAAATACTAGCGGTCCGCCCCGCCTTTCCATGAGTAAATAGCTATTTCAATGGCAGCGCAATGAAAAGTTTCACGGTTGTATTTAGTCAGTTACCGTATCATTTTCAAAAATCTCGCCTCTGGTTTATGCCTTAGCTTCCAAGCGTTCTTAAGATGGTTGCAACATCACAACAATCTGGAGCCGGCTCAATCACCGAAGGCTAAAGTAAAGCCACAGTTTAAATTGGGTGCCATAAAATATAAGTAGGTAGGTCATTTTCGCATTAGTTGTTACTATTTATTTCTGTGGATGGGGACGAAATAAATTCCTGCCTACGTCCCTGTCGATTGTGAGTGCGGGTTTGACTTTTTTGTATCGTGGTGCCCCCAACCAAATAAATTCCTGACTACGGCCCTGTCGATTATAAGTGACAGTTTGACTTTTTTGGATAGTGCCCACAACCAAATTTTAAGGCTAGATACGCCCCTGCAGCAGTTACTAAAGTAAAGTTTTTAAACCTAGAAAAGTATTATGGTTTTTAACACTAAAGTCATTTAAACACGGGATATTTACCGATCACTACATAGTATAAAACAAAGTCGCTTTCTATGTCCCTATATCCCTGTGTCCCTATGTATGCCTACATATGCTTAAATCTTTAAAACTACGCAACGGATTTCGATGCGTTTTTTTAATACATAGGTTTATACGTACAATAAAACCATGCGAAGCCGGGGCGAGTCGCTAGTAATAAATAATATGTTCTTTCGTGATAGTGCCCAAATATCAAAAAACTCAAATCAAAGCATGGTTAATATCCCGTGTTAAATGACTTGAAACTTTTTTGTTACATAACTAGTACTTTTCCAGTATGTCTGCCGATCCTCGCCTACGGAACAGCTATGGGCTGGATATCCCCCAACAAGACGCTGCTGATGAGTTCCTCCAGCCCGTCAGGGACCCCCCTCACTGAGGAGCAGGTCTCCTGGATGGCTTCCATCATCTTCATAGCAGCGCCACCAGCCGTGTTCCTGTATGGCGTTGCTGCGGATAAGATTGGGAGGAAGAACGCGTTGCTGGCTGCTAGCGTGCCTATTGCTGTGAGTCAACCATACTTACCTACTGTCCTTACTTCACTACATAGTATAAAACAAAGTCGCTTTCTCTGTCCCTATGTACCTATGCTTAAATCTTTAAAACTACGCAACGGATTTTAATGCGTTTTTTAATAGATAGACTGATTCAAAAGGAAGGTTTATACGTAAGTTTGTATCGATTTTTGTTACTCTTTCACTCAAAAACTACTAAAAGTATTGGGCTGGAATAGGCTGGAATAGACGTCGTTCCAGCCCTGGAATAAAACATTGGCTAACTTTCATCCCGTAAATCAGTTCCCATGGGATAGACCTTGAGACGTTTCCATAGCATCATCGCATGCGTAGCCGCAAGCAGATACTGTAGACTATTGCTGTCAGTCAACCATCCAGACAAAAGATTGAAGCGAAGGGGAAATCAATATCAATTTATTTCTTATATTATTTTGATAATTAAGTACCTATAGTTAAAAAATGTGACTTGTCTAAGTGTAAATGATTTTTTCCCACACAAAAAAAATTATAAGTAAATTTTCAGTTCTAATTTTCTCTCGGCCAAGCGTTTGAGTAGCAGTTGGAGCACTCAGCTGACTGCGCACACGTGAGAATCGAATAAATGAAACATAGGTAGGTATGTAGGTCTTTACGAGACATAGAGCTAACAATTGATAGAAATTCCCGCAAAAACAGTGAAAACTGGATATGTATTACGTTTTGGCAAAAGTCATAGAACAAAAGTTGTTAGTCTTTTGCCCCAAGTCGCCTTTAAGAGGTTAATCATTCAATACCTATAACCTTGTACATGAAAAACGCGAAAGTTTGAATATGACGGAAGTAGAGGGAAAACAGGATCATCTTCATAATCAATTCCATACAACCGGATCAACAAAGGCTCGCGTATGAAATAGAATTAAGGCCTATAAATCCAGCGATTTGCGACGTATATGTAGATGTTTATTACTCTTTCTGTCAAACCTACTGAAAGGATCAGGCTGTATTGAATATACGTAGTTCTAGCCCTGGGGCCAAATTCCACGAATCTCAAAACAAAGGACTCAATAGTGCCATTCAATCAAGATGATTAAAATGACGTTTGTGCATTTGGTATTCTACTATTTTTTGCGCATGAAGAGACTTTCATAATTATAAATTCAAATTGGTAGTTATAATAGGGGTTTTACACTACACGGTATTCAGGGACCCCCTAACTTCTTGGTTAGAGTGGTGTAATAAGATTTAAGGTCCCTAAGGGACGGACCCAGACCCGGATATTCAGGGCCCGGTAGTTAGGGCCCTGAATAACGTGTAGTGTAATACCCCTTTAAAGGTAGAATAGAAATAGAAATAGAAAAATCATTTATTGCCTATAAATTTCTTAACCTAAACTAGAATTATAAACAATAATAAAAAAGACTAATCATAGGCAAAGGGAGTAGATTCAGCTGTGCTGCATGCAGAAACATGCGGCGCTGATTTTAAATCTACTCCCCTCGGGTAGGTGGTCACCGAGAAGTTATGTGATAGCGGGTTTAACCTAGGTAAATTCTTACATTTACATGTTTACTTATATAAGAAGGTTGCTTCTAATTTGTGCTCATTACTTTACATAATTTTTTTTTTCCTATTTAATAGTGGAAGGTTTCATACATAATACATTGTTATACTTATACAAACTGGGCTTATTACACACTAGTATGAATGTGTTTGTGTGAAAATTCTCCTGAGGCTCCAGTCTCATGAGAGTCTGGGCAACCGGAGACCTTTTGAGTGTGTGTGTGTTTGTTTGAGGGTGTGTATGTGTTTTGTGAGGGAGTGTTAGTGTGCGTGAGTAATGTGCCTAAGTGTTCAGATGTGCGTGTACTGTAGTTTTATGGGGGATTGCAAGAGCGAATTGAAAGTTTAAAGGTTGTTTCTATCATGTGCTTCTCATTCAGGTAATCGTCACAGCTATGAATGAACCCCAAAAAGTTTGTGTTAGTAGAATGCCAAAAAGAATATAACACTGACATTTTGACACTATTTAAATGGTGAAGCGATTTATTTAGTGGAATGCGGGCCCTGGAATTAAAACCTATGCTACCTTTCATTTTTAACAAGTCTGAAATGTCCCTACAGTTAGGCTGGGCAGTGAAGCTGTCAAGCGCGCACCCCGCCGCGCTGATCGGAGCGCGCGCCCTCATCGGCTTCGGCGCGGGGGGAGGGTACGTGGTCTGCCCCCTCTACGTGAAGGAGCTCAGTGAGGACAGCATCCGGGGCATGACTGGGACCTTCGTCATCTTCTCACAGGTACAAAATACACAAAGAGTATGCTCATTACTGGTTTAAGACACGGCGCGCTGAGGAAGGCACACATTCTTTGGGATGGGGGGCACAGAGCAGTACGGAGCTGGGGAGGAGCAGCCCGGCAATGAAGTCTGTGGTGTTATGTGGCATGCCCCAGAAGGGGGAGAGTGTACGGGACGATGTGCGTAGGATTTGTAGAGTCTTGAGTCACCCGAGTGGCTCATTTCTCACAGCTTCGGTCCGTATAACCGCAAGGTTGGTGGGACCATTGGAAGGTGGAGGGAGTTACAAAATACAAATACGAAATGTATATTTCATGATCAGAAACATACAGTGTAAGTATTATAATGTGCTCGAAGTCTTCCAATTGGTAACGACCGAAATAGTTTAGCGAAATATCTCTTCATCTCGGAAAGAGTATTTTTCCTCTTCTGAAGGCCGTTTTTATCCTCTAACTAAAGGATAAAGTAAATTGAATTTAGAACATCGTGTTTACTGAGTTGTGAATTGAAAACGTTATTAAAACTATTTACTTCTTCCTTCGTGGTACCAAATTTGTCATAAACCTTTTTAATTTGTCAACAACTCAGACTCGGAACCTTCTTGGTAAAAAAGTATATAATTTATTTTTTATTTGTTTTTTTTTAGCTTTGTTTTTTTTTGTAATTAGAATCCTGGACGTTAGCTTGGAAATCAAAATAGTCCATTGAAAAGTTACATTTGGGGTTGCGTTTTTAGAGGACGCAATTTTATTTTTTTGATGTGTAGGGGGGGGTCAGTGTAAAGCTAAAACCAAGTTTGTGGGGTCGCCACCCTTGTCCCACGGCCGCCATCTTGAAGATAGGGGTTAAAATGATTTTTACGATATATCTCTTAAACTATTTATATGATAAAAATTTTTTTTTACATTTTTTGTTGCAAATTAAATTCTCTACAACTTTAGTCCAGTAACTTTTGGTCCCCCTACACATCAAAAAATTAAAATTGCGTCCTCTAAAAAACGCAAGGTAAGGCCTAAAAATGTAACATTTCAATGGACTAAAAGAGCACAAGGAAAAAAAAATCTCTAACCTAACCTATATAGGTGTATATCTATACCTACTTATAATAATAAAACTGTAACAGGTCCAATTCTGTACATTGAAGATATTTTGAAAATTTTTTTTGGAGGGCTCTCTATTATCGATACTCAAGCCAAAACTGTATTTTTTTTCAATAATGTCTGTCTGTCTGTCTGCCTGTCTGTATCGTAAACGCGCATCACGCCGAAACTACTTGACGGATTGAAATGAAACTCGGCATGATTATAGGTCATATTACGAGGAAGGACATAGAATACTTTTTATCCCGGAATTCAGTAAGGTTCTCATGGGAGAGGGTATGAAAGTAAAATTCCTTTACCGCGCATCACGCCGAAACTGCTGAATGAGTTGGAATGAAACTCGGGACGATTTGAGTTCATAGTACAAGGAAGGACATGGGATAATTTTTATCCCGGAATTCGGTAAGGTTCCCCTGGGAGAGGGGGTGAAAGAGAAATTCTTTAACCACGCATCACGACGGTATTGAATGAATTCGAATGGAACTCGGGACGATTGGACATGGGATACATTTTATCCCGGAACTCAGTTTTTAGAAATTTTTGAAAACCCGTATAGCCCAGGAGAACCAAACTGAATTGAACTGTTATACCGCGAAAGTTTGTAAGTATGAATGGATAGATGGATGGATAGATTGATAAATGGATGGATGTTTGTTACTCTTTCACGCAAAAACTGCTGAACAGATCTGGATGAAATTTGGCACAGAGATAGATTATAAGCTGGAATAAGAAATAGGCTTTATTTTATCCCGAAAATCCCACGGGAAAGTAAAATCGCGAGTACTCCAAATACTAATCATGCGCAGACGAAGTCGCGGGCACCAGCTAGTTTATAATATTACTGTATAAGCATTTAATAAAGAACAAAAGGTTTGTAAACCTTTTTGTGGTTGTCCATAGAGATGATTTCTACCACAAACAGATGTATTGTTTCCAAAGGTGTCACAAGGTTTGTTTACGTTAGTAAGTGAGAGCGGGGAAATAGCGGGGCGAAGGTCTGCCTGGAAGTTGCGGGTTCGATTCCCACCTTAGGAAAAATGTTTGTATGATCTACAAATATTTGTTAATAGTTGAAATAGACATAGTTCTAGCCCTGGAATTTTCATTTCATTTATTCTCAAACAATAATTGCATTGTGTCGAAATTTGTCTTAAAATTAGGTCACATTATTTAAATACTACGACTAGTTTCTTAAATAATCTATCTAATGACACATAGGCTATAATAGGCCGCGGTTTTGCACGCGTTGTATCAATAGAAACTATCCCATAAGTGCGAAACACACAGAAGCCGGAGGCGGGGCGGAGGCGAAGGCGTGCGATTTGTATTCTATGGAATCCTATCAAAGCCTACACACACACCGCAGGCGGTGGCGACGCGGTGCCATAGGAAAAACCACCACGCCTTCGCCTCCGCTCCGCCTCCGGCTTCAGTGTTTCGAACTTTATGCAAAAAATTTATGGGATAAAAAGTAGTTTCCCTAATGTGTTATTCCAGGGCTAGAACTACGTCAATACAAAAATTAAGTCCGTTCCGTTCAGTAGTTTTTGCGTGAAAGAGGAACAAACATCCAAGCATCTATACATCCTTACATCCATACATATAATTATTATAATATTAGTAAGGAAAGATTTAATGTTCACTTGTAAAATATTATACTGCTTAGGTACGTAAAAATAGGACTGAGTAGGTACCTAGTTCCCCCCTTATATTTTGTTTTATGTTATTTGTTTGTGTGTTGTGTTTACGTCTAATAAATATTATTTCACCTTTCTATACGGGTATGTTTATAAGATTATAAGACAGGACCACTAGATGAATGCTGTGTGAATTTTCCAGTATTCATTATTATGCTTTTGTTTAGAGAATTGAATCTATGAACTAGGCTATAGGCTATTTGAACTATAGGCTATAAGTCGACAAGGCAGATATTTAATAACTTGTCTGCCCCTTTTTTTATCTTACTATTATAATAAATGGGAAAGTCTGTGTGAATGTTTGTTAAAGGTAATCTCCGTAACTAAATGACATTTGGTATGTAAAAAGATTAGGACCTAGAATAAGACATAGGCTATTAAAATGTGGAAATTTTAACCTCTGAAGGGGTTAAATGGGGTGGTAAAGTTTGTATGAAAAATATTTATTCCTTGGTTCGATTCACTCCCAACTTGGTATAAATAAACTGTGGAGTGAATAATTAAACACTTGTTATTATCACACAATAACCCCTGTGCAACAAATTTCTTAAATTCGTGCGAAAAATAACTTTGGTTCGCGAGCGAAGCCGCGGGGCGCATCTAGTATCACATAAATTATCTGGGATAACATTCATATAATTAATAATTCAGATGTCAGTGTTTGAGACCCATAACTTTGTATATACCTACCTACATAACGCAATTATATTTCATATGTAGGGAGATGAGATATGTATATTTAATATAATTGAACACACAAAATGCAATTTTGTTAAGTATATTTATATTTTTTTTATATTACGATATCTCTGATATCTTATTATTACTACCTATATGTAGGATACAAAACACCCAGAAAAGCTAGAAAAAAAATCTGCAAATAATACAATCATTCGTCCCGAGGCGGACATCGAACCTACAAAATCAAAATCAAAGTGCTTTATTTCCTTCCTACGCTCCTATAAATCCTACAATCTTCAAACATACGGCTTTGATCCTCAAGAATAAACCATAACAGATCTTTTTCCACTGGTAGACCGTCGGAAACCTCCTGGTCTTCATACTTGGAGACCAGGTCCCGTACCGCACCGTCCTGTGGATCCTGCTGGCCATCCCCGTGGTCCACTTCTGTCTTCTGCTGAGGCTGCCGGAAACACCTTCCTATTTACTGAAGCAGGGAAAGAGTAAGGTAAGAACATTCAATAAATAATCCACACAGCATCTTCTAGCACCAAGCTAAACAGGGCTTGTGTTATGGGTAGTAGATGACTGATATACTTAACACAATACATTTCATAGATAGATTTTTTTTACATTCAGCAGTATGCAGATTTATTCTGTGTCCCGATTCTTAAACAGCGTGAAAATTGATGAAAAGTAGCCCAAGTAGTTGAAAAAATAAATAAATAAATATTGCTCGACAATCCACACACCATCTTCTAGCACCAAGCTAAGCAGAACTTGTGTTATGGGTACTAGATGAATGATTTACATTGGTAATACATTACCCAGATAGTTATTTCATATTCACCAATATGTAGCTTTATTCTATAACCCACGGCTTAAACCGCGTGAAATTTTATGCAAAGTACCCTATGTTGTTGAAAGTAGTAAAATTATAAATATCATCCTCGCTATAGGGCCTACTGTTTCCCCTTTCATGCCCATTAATATTTTTTTTAAGGTAAAAAGTCTTTATTTTGGAACGTATACAAAGGTTAAAAATACTGTGTCGCAGATCGCAACGCCCGAACGCAACGAAAAGATAAACATTATTCGTAGCACGTACTACGAGCTACGACTGACTGGCGTAGGTACTATAAAAAGGACTTTCAAGATTAAAGAAAGAGATCTTTCATGAATCCGTAACTAAGACCTATTGAGTTGCAGTTTTTTTTTCTTACCCAAAGGGTAAAATGCGACCCTATTACTAAGACTCCGCTGTGTTGAAAGCAACCTATTCAGTGCCGAGACGGGGTTTGGCGCCCGAGTGTAACGAGGGCGCCAATAGTTCGAGGGACTACTACATAAGTTACTTTCACCCGAGGTAAACACTGTGCTTTTCATTACGAATACAAGGAAATATAAATAAAAAACATGAGAAAACAAATTAATCAAATTGCCGCTTATTATTTTTTTATCTATTATTCCATCTAGGACAGGTGAAAGCCATAAAGCCATACTGCCTTGTCTTGCGTATTTTTTGAATTAAGTAAGTGAATTGTCGCCAAGGCGAATTTTTTTTTTTAGCTTCTGCATTTATAAGTTGAAAACGATTCTCCCTAGGGCGGAAAAGAATCACTTTCAACCCGCTCTTCAGGCATGTTCAGACCTACTTTCCGAGTATGAGTATTGAAAAACTCTTTCGTCTGGTCTCCAGGAAGCGGCCACGGTACTAGCCTGGCTGCGCGCACTGCCGATCCATGACGATGCGATCAGAAAGGAGGTCGATATCCTCATCATCGAGCAAACCAGGAGTGCACCCAAGTTCTCCCCCAGACTCTTGTGTAAGTTACTGAATTTACATACTTAATTTACTAAAATTATATTAAACTAGCTGGTGCCCGCGACTTTGTCTGCGCATGATTAGTATTTCGAGTACTCGCGATTTTACTTGCGTAATTCATTTTCCCGTGGGATTTTCGGGATAAAATAAATGTGTTATTCCAGCTTATAATCTATCTCTGTGCCAAATTTCATCCAGACCCGTTCAGCAGTTTTTGCGTGAAAGAGTAACAAACATCCATCCATCTATCATTCTATCCATCCATCAATCCATTCATACTTCGCGTTTATCAGTTCAACTCAGTTTGGTTACCCGTATAGCCCAGGGGAACCAAACTGAATTCCGGGATAAAATGTATCCCACCCATGTCCAAACGTCCCGAGTTCCATTCGAATTCATTCACTTCCGTCGTGATGCGTGGTTAAAGAATTTTTCTTGTACTATGAACTCAAATCGTCCCGAGTTTCATTCCAACTCATTCAGCAGTTTCGGCGTGATGCGCGGTAAAGGAATTTTACTTTCATACCCTCTCCCATGAGAACCTTACTGAATTCCGGGATAAAAAGTATCCTATGTCCTTCCTCGTAATCACCTATAATCATGCCGAGTTTCATTTCAATCCATCAAGTAGTTTCGGCGTGATGCGCGTTTACGAAACAGACAGACAGACATGAATAAAAAAAATTACAGTTTTGGCTTGAGTATCTATAATAGAGTGCCCTCCAAAAAAATTTTCAAAATATCTTCAATGTACAGAATTGGACCTGTAACAGTTTTATTAAAGTATAGATACCTACCGAATAGAATTGAAATTTAATATACGGAATACCAAAATGATTTATAAGTCGAGCACATTTAAATTTCAACAAAATTTTCTTGTTTTTTTTGTATTTGAATTGTATTTATCTTTACTCCTAAGTAGTTTTTTTGTAAAAAAAAGGATAAATTTAATTTTTTTAAATTCAATGATCGCCTGAAGGCAATTAAAACGGTCGGTCACGTAAAATGCGTACCTATGAAGACGACCGATGCGGCGCGGCGGCGGGCGAAGGTTCTTCTGGGGTTAGGGTTCGATTCGCCTTGAGACTTATGTTTGTACGATCAACATAATATATATACTATTATTATAATTATATTTATTTGATCCCGAGTTCTGGATGTTTCCTAAGTAGGTATAAAAAAAACTATCTATAATCATCAGTCATTATAGTACCGATAACACAAGCTCTCCTTAGCTTGAGATTAGATATGATATGTGGATTGTCCAGCATTATTTATTTATTTATAACGATTATTTTACTCATTTTCTTTTGAGAAATACCTACGCTTCAATTCACCAGCACATAAAAAGACACAATTCGAACGGGTTGGCCAATTAAAAAGTATTAAACAAAAGATCACGATGAATTGGCTATCGCCAAAATATTCTTACTTTAATATTTTGCTTTTGGTTCATCACTACATAGTATAAAACAAAGTCGCTTTTTCGGTCCCTATGTCCCTATATCATTATGTCCCTTTGAATGCTTAAATCTTTAAAACTACGCAACGGATTTTGATGCGGTTTTTTTAATAGATAGAATGATTCAAGATGAATGTTTATATGTATAATAAAACCGTGCGAAGCCGGGGCGGGTCGCTAGTATGGTATAAATAAATAAATTTCACTTGAAATGTTTGTCTAAAATCCAATAAAGTCGCCGCGCCCCGGAACTATTCGGCATTATCAACATTTGAATGGAACCGGAAATTGAACCAACAATTTTTCGCTTTTGAGGTGCGTCTATGAATACTCATGTCGATAAAAAACTATTTTGTCTTTCTTAGTAGCAGAGCAAGTAAAGTCCTTTAAATCTTGATGTTATATAAGTTTTTTTACCACCTTTCACCTATGTATATGTCATTATTCAATTTCGTAGGAATATTAAAATATTGATCATACGTGGGTAATACCGCGGGGCGCAGCTAGTTATAAACTAAGACATGAATGTAAGCGTGATCAAAACGTACCTGATTCATAAGATTTTTCTGATCCCAGTTTATCACAAAATCAAACGAAACCTATCGCGTATGATCAAACGACGCGTGATCATTTTCTGCGTGATAATCTGGGATATACCCAAAAAACCAAGTTCGTTCAGTTATGTATATTCTATTTACTCCTACCTAACGTTATTTTATTCGTAGAAACATAAACAGTTTGGAAACAAAATATTATTTTACAAAAATATAAAAATCTAAATGGTTTTACCCTTTACCGTAGTTATTATTTATTCTTATGCCTTTACTGTTGTACAGAGCTCATAAATTCCTACCAACCATCAAAATTATCATGAAAACGATTGCAATGTCTCAACCCGTCGTGCTAATTCAAAAACACAAACGTTATTTTTCGCATCTAAACAATTGACCCCCTCTCAGTTGACCCCACTATTTGCATCCACCACAACCGAATTACAGACGGGAGCAATTGAAAATAATCATTATAATCATCTGGCGACAAGGACATGACATTTCTTTCGACTCGGAACTGTTGGGTCAATGATCAATTGCCTATAATGTATCTGTTTGTCGAATGGACACGTGTTTGTTATTCTTCCGTGTAAAGTAAACGGCTTACAAATAGAGGGGCTTTGGATGCGGAGATCTCATCGGAACACGTGGCAACTGATCATGCCGCCCCCAAAAGAAGGGGGATATTTTTTTTATAAGAACTAATAATAGACTTCCAATTTCACGGATAATTTACTTGTTAGTACGCTCTGCAAATATTTGTTTCGGGGTTCTGGGTGTTCATTCATCTGCTTCTTCATCTGATTCTCTCTCTGCTTAACTTGGGTCCCAGATGGTACTGTGTGTATTGTTCTGCATTATTTATTTATAAACTCTAAAACACTGGTCACCTCAACCACCTTGGGTCGTGCTCTATGCAAAATTATTCATTATTAAGGAAAACTCAAAAACAACTAGTCAAATCTTTATTATATTTAAATGGAAACAAACGGAAAGTACCTACCAACTTTGAAATTAAAACTTATCCAAATCGGTCCCTTGAAAAACATTAACACACGCAAAAACAGTTGAGTTGAGAAAATACACATATCTAACGTGGCTTCGTTATGTGTCCAATTGTGAACCTCCTTCCTACTTTTAGAAGTCAATTGAAAATACAAATTAATATGGAACTGCCCTTGCTCTGGTAGAGGTTTTCTTAGTCTACTTTTAGAGTATCCGATATCAAAACGGGCTGAAGGATCTATTCGACTCATAATGATTCAGATTCTGCAAAGAGGCGGTGGAATACCTCTCCATGTGCTAGGTACCTATGTGTGGAGCACTAATGCGAAAACAAAGCATTCATCTGGGAAGCACCTACTTAACCCTGAACAGCTAAAAGATAGATAGATACTTAGATAACTTCTTTATTGCACCATCAGAATTTGTAGTACTTAACACAGATGCTTAATACTACTAATAATTACTCATAAGTAGCACAATCGGCGGCACTAAAGGCACCCGAAGAAAATCCTACAGTTCCTAGCAGCTGCAAGGGTAAGTGGCGAAATATAAACGCCGCATCTGCAAGGCCTATTGTGATCGCCGCAGTGATTTTTAAGCCTCTTGCGCAAATAAAAAAATAAACAAAAGAGGTCTATTCTTACGTCGCCGTAATCGCCAAGACATTGCAGAAGTTTCAGGTTAAAAAACCTCACGGATATAAGAACATTAGAATGTGTTTCTTATTCTATGTTGAAATATCTGATCCAATAACACTAGAAGTATCAGGTTCAATCAAACCCACGAAGAAAAGTGTTTCTTATTTCTATGTTGAAATATCTGATCCATAACACCAGAAATATCAGGTTCAATCAAACCCACGAAGAAAAGTGTTTCTTATTTCTATTTTGAAATATCTGATCCATAACACCATACAAGTATCAGGTTCAATCAAACCCACGAAGAAGAAAGTGTTTCTTATTTCTACGTTGAAATATCTGATCCATAACACCATACAAGTATCAGGTTCAATCAAACCCCCGAAGAAGATAGCGTTTCTTATTTCTACGTTGAAATATCTGATCCATAACACTATTGAACTGTACGATGAACGTGGTTTGTTTGTTGTTATTTTTATTCAGCCTATAATTTTGCTATGATTGTTTTACTGGTACCGACTCAAATAGATCAGACAAAGGGATTCTTAGAATAATTTACCTACTATGGAATGCCGGACAGTGTAAACAAAAAAAATAATTTTACGATCTTGCATACGTATGTGCCACTGTAGTAAAATGAAATGATTTTATTTTTCAAAGTTCTTTATTTAATATGTTAAATTATAACAATCACTATTTCCAAACAAAGTTTAAAACAGACATCGAATTAAATAATTAAACAACTTAAAAGTGGGGCCGGCGGCGATGGCTGCACAAAACTCCCGAGGCGTTCCGGTGTTCCGTAATACCAAAAATTATGACTGAAACTTTTATAATTTCAGGCAAAGTGTTGTTATATAGTTAGTTACAACTAGACAATATAAGCTACGTCGAAAAATAATTTTATTGTAACTTTTTTTTAATTATTTTTGACTAAAAAACTAAGGAGCATAGATAAATACAATTCAAATACAAAAAACACCAAAATTTTGTGGAAATATGCTCGACTTACAAATAATTTTGGAATTCCGATTGTATGGGGAGTTCATCATCCCACAGCCCCTAAAGTGAGAAGTATAGACAGACAATAGATACTTATTGTTTTTAGCGCCTTAATTTTAAACTTAATTTCAAGTAAATCGAAATATTAAAACACAAAACTGAAGAACTACTTATAGTCCGGTCAATTTAGACCAAAAAATGAGCGTTACGTACACTACCTCATAGGTGGCGTGGAAACGTGTGCATATAATGACGATTACAACTTTTTGAATCAATCTCAAAAACGGTAGTTAGTAGGAAAAAAATATAATCCATTTTTTGTAGACAATTTTATGATCTACAAACTTGTCTCAGGTGTTTTTATGATAAAACTTACCGTTTTGCTGAAAATCGCGAAAAACTCATTTTTTTGACCTTTGACCTTGAATATTTTTTTTTCCATACACGGGAATGATGGGGAACTTCTAGACATAGTTTATAATTATGTTTTGAACAATTTCACTGATTTTCAGCTTGTTGGGACTTTATGTAACTTCGAATGTATAAATTGACTGGACTATTACATTTGTTGACAAAACAAAAACCTATAACTAAACTAGTGCGCTGTTTCTGAGAAAAATAGCAAAATGCATGCATATTATCTATTTTTCAATATAATAATATCGTATTATCAGTCATCTATTATCACTAGTCACAAACTCTGCTTAATTTGAGAATAGATGATGCAGTGTTGATTATCGCATTAATTAATTACTTATCGAACTAAACTAACGAATTAAATAACTAAAAGGTTACAAGGACATTTGTCAGTTTTACTTAAGATAGGTAGGTACCTACCTACTACTTGGTAAATTAGGTATAGGTAAGTAATTAAAATCAGGCCATTTCAATAGGTAACATTTGACAATAACGTAACCTTGTAACGGCGGGCTTATAATAAGAACTGCACTATTGCTTAACTTTTTTTCAATTAAGATTAGGTAAGTACATATTTATTGTAATAATCACCAATACAAGTAATTTTACGATTTGCTTTTACTTATTATACCATTCTAATAGTACATTGTTACCCAAGGGTTGAAAGTAACTAACGAGGGAGCCAATAGTTCGAGGGACTACATAAGTTACTTTCACCCGAAGTAAACACCGTGCTTTTCATTACGAATACAAGGAAATATAAATAAAAAACATGAGAAAACAAACTACATAATCAAATTGCCGCTATTTTTTTATATATTTGTCCATCTAGGACAGACGAAAGCCATAAAGCCATACTGCCTTGTCTTTCGTATTTTTTGAATTCAGTAAATTGTCGAAAAGGCGAATTTTTTTTAGCTTCAACATTTATTCTGTCACTATCATGGTTCAATAGTACCGTAACGTTATAGCTGTCAGTTGAAAATGATTCTCCCTAGGGCGGAAAAGTATCACTTTCAACCCGCTCTTCAGGCATGTTCAGACCTACTTTCCGAGTATGAGTAATGAAAAAGTAATAAACAATTTATTGTAGTTTAGCCGAGGCAACAAATGACCGTGAATCAGTTCACATTACAAAGACTTTGTGAAGTGTATGTTTTCAAAAATGCGTATATATTCAACAATATAATCACGGTTACATAAATCCTCATCATCCAATCCAACACAGACAGAACTTGTTATTGAAGAAATTGTAAAAGAATATAGTATTTCAATCGAGCCAAAAACACCCCTTTATACTCCGTTTTCTCATCCTCTAACAATATAACAACCTCTTTTATAATGGGATGTTTTAGTTTCTTGTTTAAAAATCGAATGTACGTACCTATCTTATAAGTACTGTTTCAGACATTGACGTAAAACAGTGTTGTTACCTATAAGACGACAGTGGAAAGCCCCAAAAAGAATCATACCTTTATAATAATAATAAATGGAAAATCGAAAAGGTCGCGACGAATTTTCGTGTACTAAGTATTATTGTAATGTATTTTTTACGGGTAATTTTTAATATGTTCCTGAAATAAGCGGACCTTTTGTTATGACACTTATTTATTTTTATTCTCGTTAAATTGTTTTTTTTATTAGATATAGAAAATACTAAAATATTATAAAAATTCTATAGTAAAAAATATTTCAAAACGGTGAATCAGCGGCCGCAAAGCTAGTTTCAAGCAGCCGGTGACTAGGGTTGCAGAGAGAGGAACTTCGTAAAGATACGCACCGAGTCCAGGAGAACCGCTTTTTTGATCTGGCCCTTGATCTAACTTCCTAGCGAGAGTCTCTTGAGATGTTTATCGAGGCTCCTCGCTATTACGGCATTAACCGAAACGATTATCGAGTTGATGGTCGCTGAATCAACATTCTACATGCTGACAACCTCGTTTGCCAAGTCAAGATATTAACTGAGTTTATCTTGAGGTTAACATCATGTGGTATGGTGACATCGGCAAGCATCGCCCATCTTTCTAACCGATCTATCTATCAGTACAATATCAGGCTTATTCGCAAGAATAGTATCTGTAATGAAATGATAAAGCGGTCCCATTAGAGCGTGGCACGGCTGTTTTCGAGAACTGTCGCCGGTTTGTAGGTTCATATAGTACCTATGGAACTTCAGGACCAGGAAGGCCATATCGGAGAGCAAGTTATTGAAGTACCTAGGTATAATTTTTGCTACTTGGTTGTTATCATCTTACTATCTTATAATATAAAAATGAATCGCAAAATGTGTTGGTAAGCGCATAACTCAACAACGCCTGGACCAATTTGGCCAAATCTTTTTTTAAAATGTTCGTTGAAGTTCAAGGATGGTTTTTACGGCGAGAAAAATATGATATTTGACAAATAAATAAATTTCCCCGCGGGCGACGCTGCGGGGCGCAGCTAGTTACTTATAAATGGGAAAGTTTGTGTGAATGTTTGTTATAAGTAATCTTTGTAACTACTTAAGTTATTATAATGAGATTTGGTATGTAGATAGTTTATGATCTAGAATAGGACATAGGCTATTATAATTTGGAAATTTTAGCCTCTGAGGGGGTTAAATAGCGTGTTAAAGTTTGTATGGAAAATAATATTTCCTTAGTTCGATTCACTCAAAACTCTGTTTAAATAAACTATGGAGTGAATAATTAAACACTTATTTTTTATTTTTACACAATAACTAGGGGGGTGCGATAAATTTCTGAAATTTGTATGAAAAAAAACTGGTTCGCGGGTGAAGCCGCGGGGCGAATCTAGTTATTATTATAGAGTGGCCTCATCATTTCATGTTCATTTATTTTACCTGCTACATGTAAGCTCTTCCATAAAAGAAACTACATATTAAAAATGTGGCGTAACTGAATTTCCCAATTCCATTCACGCCCATTTCGTTGATAATCGTTAATCGCAGTTTTATTTAGTAATTCGGGAGAACAGTGAATTGGCTAATAGACCCATCTTAAATGCGAATTGTACCTAAATATAGAAAATTATAAGTTTTTGATGTAGGTATTATCTGGATAGATTCCCCTTTTGAACGACTTTGTTTTGCTTCCAAATAAGACTAATTCCAAATATAGACATGTCAAATTTCAAACTATAAATCAAGTAAATCAATATCTTTTTTTTTATAAGCACTAAAACAAATCAAAATTTAAACTACATTAGGTAAGTATCTACATAATTATCAAATAATTTATGAATTAGGTATAGTGATAGGTAAGTACTAGGTATTTGATTTCCCCTTCGCTTCAATCTTTTATCCTACAAATAACTGTGCATGTGCAATTTACGAGTATTAGGTAGTAGGGATTATAAATAACAATAGAAAATGTAAAGTCGATTTCCTCTTCGTTTCATTATTTTTATTCATTACTAGCGCCCCGCCCCGGCTTCGCACGGTTTTATTATACGTATAAACCTTCCTCTTGAATCACTCTATCTATTAAAAAAAACCGCATCAAAATCCGTTGCGTAGTTTTAAAGATTTAAGCGTTCAAAGGTACATAATGACATAGGGACAGAGAAAGCGACTTTATTTTATACTATGTAGTGATAGTGATTGGAAGAACCGAAAAATAAACTACCTACCTCCTAGCACGTTGAGGAACCTATAGGTAACTATAAAATCTCTAGTACCTAAGTTATGTCTTGTAATTTTAAGTTTTATTAATAGGTAGGTAGGTAACTAGCGAGCGATCCGCCCGGCTTTGTATTAATCTATCATCTATATTTATCGGGGATACAGTAGGATTCCAATGTTGAAAGATTTTTATAAATCCGTCAATCAAACGTATTACCTACACACCTAAGAAAAGATGAAGCGTGAAATCGGACGTCGTGACGTGACACGGTCGGGGCAAGGAATCTCCTATGTCAAAGTGAATCACGCCCTAGTAGTTTCGGAGCCTATTCAAATCATTTCATTCAAACACCATTTTCCTCTTTATAATATTAGTATTATTAAACCTGTAGAAGTATCTATACTTATTAATTACACACTATTGTCGGTGTGGAACTGAGCTGCATCTGGCCAAGCATTGATGTAATGTCATTGATGTAATCATTTATGGAGCAACTAGCTGAGGCCAGCGGCTTCGCCGTCTTTGAAAATTATTGCTCAGCCTCTAGGGGTAGTTTTACAAAAACGGATAAACTTTTTAATTGTTTACTTTAAATTTTATAAAAGTAAGTAAGTATACCGAGTTTTAATTAAAACAAGGAAAAATATTTTTCCATAGAACCTTGACCAACGTTTTTAACCCTCCAAACTACTCCAAAGGTTAAATTTTCAAAATAAGACTAGCTTATACCAAATTTCATATAAATAAATTAAGGCGCCGACTAGACCTAGTAGGTACCTACTAACCTACCTACCTTACCTACACTAGCGCCGACACTTATTTTATCACTAGCGACCCGCCTCGGCTTCGCACGGCTTTAGTATACGTAAAAACGTTATACGTTCCTCTTGAATCACTCTATCTATTTAAAAAAAAACTGCATCAAAATGCGTTGCGTATTTTTAAAGATTTAAGCATTCAAAGGGACATAGGGATATAGGGACATAAGGACATAGGGACAGAGAAAGCGACTTTGTTTTATACTATGTGGTGATTACCTAATTATTACGTTAAACAAAGCAATTTCAAAGTTCACACGTTCAGTTTGTTAGATCTAACAAAACTTGTTTTAATGCATCTGTAGTTAGAAATTTTAGGAAGATATAGGTACAAAGTTGCTCTTAGTGACTACCAAACACTGTTTTCGTATCTCTTTTTAAATAGACAAAATGAAACATTTACAGATGCATTAAAAGAAAGCTTAGGTTAGGTTTTGAATTTTGGAAATTCCTTAGTTTAACGTAGGTAGGTACTAATTTTACGTAAGGTATTTAATTTGGATGATAAACCTCTTAAAGGCGACTTGGGTGAATCAAGACTAACAACTTTTGTTCTATGACTTTTACCAAAACGTCCATCTCCAGTTTTAATTTTTTTTTAGTTTTGGCGGGAATTTCTATCTATTTGTATATTGTATGCATTGAGTAGGTTGGTATTGTATGATAAACAAAGTGGTGGCTCTAGTGCGTGAATTTGCACTTAATCTATTTTTTTTTTATTTCCAGTCTCCGACAAAACCGCCGTGAAAGCCTTCTGGGTGGCCCTCATAGTAAACCTAACGAGGGAGTTCTGTGGCTGTATAGCAGTGTTAGTGTACGCTAGCCACATTTTTGCGGAGGCCGGGAAGGATCCCAACACTAGCATCGCACTGTCACCGAACAAACAGTCCATTCTGCTCGCTGTGGTGCAGATTATAGGGTCGTTTTTGGCGTGCCAGCTTGTTGATCGGACGGGAAGGAAGGTAAAGGCAAAATTTAGCTATTATCTTACCAGATATTAAAATTTGTTATATAAGAGTGCAAAGTTGGTTTTTAAACACGTGCTCAATTTTGATGACCGAGCAAGCGAATGATTCTAAAATTGAATCTCGAGCGTAGCAAGTGATTCAAAAATGAAAATCCTGAGCGTCGCGTCGGTGAGCGAGAGGGATTCAAAAGAGCACGAGGTAAAAACATCTTTGCACTCGAGTGCAACACGTACCTAACTATTAATCCCATAGGGTCATAGGGTTGCCACTAGGGCGTGCAAAACCGGTTTTCCAAATTTAGCAATTTTTCAAAACCGGTTTTGAGCGACAAAACCGGTGTTAGCTCCGGTTTTCCCGTAAATTAATTAAATTTGATTTAAATCCACGTTTTTCGAAAGCACTCAAGAAATATGTCGTTGTTTTATTCCATATACAGGGTTACAGGAAAAATCGTGCTAGATCCGTTAAGGGCGTGGAGTACCCATCATTCCTGACTTATTTCACTATGAAACCCCCTACCCTAAACTTAACCCATTTCGAGATATTCGACTTTTAATTTTTTTATTGAAAAGTGCCGATTTTTAGGCTACTAAATTTACTTTTGTTTATTTTGTGTATCTTATTATTATTATTATTGCATTTTTACATGTGTAATAAGATGCTTTAGGACGTCAATGATTAAAATAGTGCATAAGTTAATTGAATAGACCGTAGTAGAAAAGTGAAAGTTAGGAAATAAAAAAAAAATTAGAAAGTTTATTTTTCTCTAAGGGATATCTAAAAAAATATTATGGCAATTCTTCGGCAAATGTTTTTAAAAATATCTACGTTTCATCAGCTATCTAACGAGGTATAACAATCTAGGGTTTGTATTACATTTCGTGGAAAAAAAGTAGTTGGGACGCTCCAGGTAGCAGTTCTAACGGTCCCGCGCCTATTGTCCTTCAAGTTCAGACACACCGTGAGAGCGAGACAAGTGACGATTTATGTAGGTATGAATGAAAGAAAAAATGTGTAGAGACCGGTTAGGGCTGGGAATACAACAGGGGGTATTGTTTTGGTTGTCAGTCTGCTTTTGTGCTTCGTACATAGTAGATGTGATATCGTTTTGCTCTTTTTCTCGACTTGGCTGTGATTCTGGACTATTTCTTCTGATTTGTGACTACTATACTTGTTAACCGGACTCTGATTTGTACCTGTGATACGGAAGTGTTGAAGATGACGTCCTACACACCTGAGGAATATGCTGATATGCTTATTTGTTACGGATACTGCGATTGTGTATCTGCGCAAGCTCGCAACGAATACGTAACTCGCTACCCCGGTCGTCGAGTGCCGGATGTGGCCGTTTTTGACAGAGTTTATCGAAGACTTCGAGAATCTGGCTCTGTTTTGAGACGTAATACAGACATGGGTAGACCACGAATTGACGACGAAGAACAGGACAATGAGATAGTGCAACGCTTTCGAGCGGATCCGACTACTTCCACTAATATTGTTGCCCGTGATCTGGGACTTTCGCAATGGAGAGTGTGGTTTACAGTGCATACTGCTGGCCTATACCCATACCATTACACGCCGGTACACGTTATTGAAGAAGGAGACCCCGCGAGAAGATTGGACTTTTGCAGATTTATGCTAAATGCTGACGTAGAAGACCCAGATTTTCTAAGAAATATCTTGTGGACGGATGAGTCCAAATTTGATAAAGATGGCATAACTAACTATCACAACGCCCATTACTGGGCCCCAAAAGCACTAAGGAATCCCAATAAGAAAAGAGTGAAGGGGTCCCAACGAAGATTCAGCGTGAATGTGTGGATGGGCATTATCTCCAATCATTTGATTGGACCTTACTTTCTACCGGATAATTTAAATGGGGAAAGCTACGAAAATTTCCTGAGAGCAGACTTGAGTGATTTGCTGGATGATCTGCCACTCAACCTGATCAGGGACATGTGGTTCCAACACGATGGCTGCCCTGCCCATTTCAGGAGAAGTGTCAGAGACTGGCTGGACACAAATTATCCAAACAAATGGATAGGACGAGGTGGGCCGTTGCCATGGCCAGCAAGAAGTCCGGACCTAACCCCCATGGATTTTCATGTGTGGGGGTGCATGAAAAGTCTTGTGTACAGCGAGCCGAATCCAGTTTCGTCTGTGGAAGACCTAAGAGAAAGGATTGTGGATGCAGCAAATAAAATGAGGACCACGTTGACCACTGGAGTAGTGAAGACTGGTCTCCGTAGAAGGATGCGACAATGTATCAGAAATAGAGGCGGCCATGTTGAACATGAACTGTAGAATAAGAAAAAGTTGTGTGAAAACCTTTAATAAATGACATTTCATGCTTACCTATTGTTTTACTTTTACTTTTTAGGGCTAAGTATAAATTTTCTTCTCCACTGTCGCCTATAAAACTAATTTTTTTTCTATGCAATTGAATAAAACCCTAGATTATTATACCTCGTTAGATAGCTGATGAAACGTAGATATTTTTAAAAACATCTGCCGAAGAATTGCCATAATATTTTTTTTAGATATCCCTTAGAGAAAAATAAACTTTCTAATTTTTTTTTTATTTCTTAACTTTCACTTTTCTACTACGGTCTATTCAATTAATTTATGCATTATTTTAATGATTGACGTCCTAAAGCATCTTATTACACATGTAAAAATGCAATAAAAATAATAATAAGATACACAAAGTAAACAAAAATAAATTTAGTAGCCTAAAAATCGGCAATTTTTAATAAAAAAATTAAAAGTCGAATATCTCGAAAAGGGTTAAGTTTAGGGTAGGGTGTTTCATAGTGAAATAAGTCAGAAATGATGGGTACTCCACGCCCTTAACGGATCTAGCACGATTTTTCCTGTAACCCTGTATATACAGGGCTAATAATTCCTAACGTAAGAGTAGAATTTTCGTATGCCAATTTTCTTTAGTTTCAGATAAATCAATTTTTTTAAGAATAACCTCAGAAATATTGTTTTTTAGCAAAGAAAATTAGACATGTGTTGATCGCTCATATTTCGTGACGCAATCGAACATCGATCGCGACCCACTGGTTGACTGAGTATATCGTTCAATCTGCACGATCTTAACTATCCTACTGAATAAAGTGCATGAATTGAGACCCGCAACATGTGACCCACAACTCGCATTAGGTACGTGCGAAGTGACAAACGTCAAGAAAATCAGTGCAAAAGAAAGAGATTAAGCTTAGTTGCGTGACATCAAAGATCGGACGAATTTCTATCAAAACTTAAATTAAATTGTTTATTACTTAACGTGTACGAAATAAAGTTGGTTTTTGTTAACAAATACGGGTCAAGATGGAGTCTCCGAGACCAAATCAATTGCCATCGACACAGGTCTAAATAAAATCTGTAGAGCACTCATCATCAACATAGCGTTTCCCCAATGAGCGCCATAGCGCCCTGTCTATCTTCAGCTTGCCGCATCCAGCATCGGCCAGAAGTTTTTCACAGATCGTCATCCCACCTGGCCGGAAGATGTCCTAAACTACGTTTGCCGAGTCGCGGTCTCTACTCAAGAACACGTTTACTCGAACGGTAGTCGGTTCTAGATTGCTAATGCTTTGAGCTTAGAACTTTGGTTCTCTGTCGGATGACTCGGATGTATTCGTTAAAAATCCTGTCCTTCAGAGAAATTCCGCACATAGTTATTTTCATAGCTCGCTGAGCGACTTAAACTGGTGGATCAACCCTACCGTGAGTGTCCACGTCTCAACTCCGTAGGCCATTATGGTTAGGAGGATGCACTGATTGAAAACTTTCGTTTTCAAACATTGCGGTATGGGTGATGAGAAGACCCAACATAGTTTCCCAAATGCTGCCCAGCCCAGCTGGATGCTCCTCTTGGCCTCCTTCTAAAAATTGTTTTACCCAACTGCATAATCTGCCCCAGGTAAACATACTCGAAAACTATTTCAAGAAGGTGGCCATCTACGACAATGGGTCCTGGAACAATGTGGCCATTGTCCAAATTTATGCCAAGACCGATGCGTCGCGAGGCTGAGGCTAGGCCGTCCAGCATGTGGGTCAGCTCCTCTAGCGATAATCTGCCTCGTTGTGTGAATGTGGTCTATGGTGCCATATCCTCTGCGGAACCCGGCCTGTTCTGGTTGCTGGAACTCGTCAAGTCTCCTGGCGAGACGATTCGTGAGAGTGAGACCACTCGTGAGAACAGCTTGTAGATGCAGCATTGTCACGTCATAAATCCATGGTTCCCAGAAGTGCTTCACCTCATAGAAGGTTTACTAAAAGAATCAGCGATGCCAGATCTACCGATTTAGCAGTAGATCTACCTGCTTTTTCAGGCGTCTACCGATTTACTGATTTATTTCTAAGATTTCGTGAAATCTACCCGATTTTCCCGAGTGCCTATAGCTCTGTGACTAAATAGTAATTTTAGGAGTCGCCAACGTACGGTATTAGACCACTCTCGCATTTTGGCGACCTTTTTTTTTTCCTCCCATCCCCAACCTTCCATCTCAAGCAACGCTGTTTTTTTTTTGCAAAAACCGGGGCTAAAACCGGTTTTCGGTTTTGGGCCCTCAAAACCGAAAATCAAAACCGGTTTTGAGGACCTTCCGGTTTTGCACGCCCTAGTTGCCACCTACCTACCTAAGACGTATTAGGTACCTACAGAAAAGCAAATTAAAAAAAAGTAGATCAAGAAGGTTCAGAGTTTGAGTTCAGAGTTTTTAACAAAGTAATAGTCCAGTCATTACGTCGGAAAAATCGGCTTCAAAAAGAAAGTGAACCGAGAAAGCCAAATTTTTGATATTACGTGGGGGGTGGCTAGAAAAGCTTAAGTTCAAATTGTCGACCAAAATAACCTTGTGCAATTTCCGCCATCTTGAAAAAACCCTTAAATTCAGTTTTTTCATCATAACTCGGTTCCCCGTTGAGATACGAAAATTTTTATCGAATACTTTTTTGTAGCTTTTTTCACGATCTACAATTAAGGTCCTTTTACATTTTTCACGTATCGATCGTCGTTTTCGAGATATCGATCAAAAATATCGAAAATTTTTGGAGATTTTTTTTTATTTCGCTATTAACTTTTTTTTATGGAAGATATCAAAAAATGTTTGAAATAAGACTTGTAGAGCGTGTCCAGACCTACAAATTCTTTTTTTTTATTTTTCATTTCCAACAAAAATTACGACCTCCAGCGCGCCACAAAGTCAGTAAAACTGTGCCCGGTTTTCATTTAGCCGCTCGCTCGGTTGTATCCACACGTCGAAATGGATGGAGAATGGTTCAGGGAATTATTGCAATACAAAAATAAATCATAAAACAGCCGAATTATAAATCAAATACATGAAATTTATTGATAAAATAATTTTACATGAATAATTTTACATGAAATTTATTGACAAAATAATTTTTATGCAGCAAAAATAATGATTACAGGTGGTAATTTTTTTCATTTTTTTTCATTTTCACGTTCACACGTTTCACTTTCACACATTTTCACACGTTTTTCGTCGTTTGGACGGTCCTGGCTGTTCAAGTTCCTCCTCGGTAGATTCTTCGAGTCGTGAAGCCTCTTCAATCGCAGGAAATGATGATGTGAGGGTCGAAAAATTATAATCATCGTCATCGTCGTGATCGTCGTTGAATAAAATCTCGACTCTGGCGACATTGTCACATGTTTGTCCACTGCAGTGCAGGCAAATAACGGAGCAATGAATTCCTGCTTTCCTGCAGCCACAAGCAGCTCCACACTTTCCTTTGCATTTGCACGAAATTAGTTTTAAAAGTTCAGGTGGAGCGGGTGCGGCTGTGGTGCAAATTGGTTCGAGCCCGTAATTTGTTTGTCGCCAACCCCATTCCTGTGGATCTTTGTAAATTCCGAGCCATGTTTGGACTTGTAGATATGTCCGGAAGACGTGTTGGCGGACTGCACTTTCCGTTGGTGGGAGCAGTGAAAGACTATTCGTTTTGTTTGTTGTCATTGATTTTGCGAATCGATGGAATCGCAAAATATCCATAGTCGTGTCCTCTTTACGACCACCATAAAGAGCGATAAGGAACAGCCTTCCCGCGCAAGCTAGCATCTCCGGATCGACCTTTTCCTGCTTGAATAATTCTACCGATGACCGAAGGTTCGGATTCTTCTCCAGGGTGCTGATGAATTTCGATTTTCCGATGTTATAAAACGATGATGTGGTGTCACAACCGCTGAAAGCATGTATGAAAAGAATGTTCTCAAGAACAGACTTATCATGCTTGAAACAATCTGGAGAATACACTTTTGCCGGTGTTTTGCCTTTAGCTGGTTTGTGAAAAAATATTTTTTTTTTGTCCATTGCAAGTCCGCAAATTAAGACCAAAAGATCGATATCTTCGCCAACGATTTCCACAGAGTCATGGGACGAGGCTTCTTTGATTGCTGTGGTTACGATGAGGGTGTCAGCATCCTCAAAAGCCTGGTCTACTTTTATCCCGGTATTTGTGAAATAACGGCGAAGCATTTGTATCAAATTATTCTTATTTTGATCCCTTGCAAGTATCTTTTAATAAAAAAAAATCTCCAAAAATTTTCGATATTTTTGATCGATATCTCGAAAACTACGATCGATACGTGAAAAATGTAGAGGACCTTAATTGTAGATCGTGAAAAAAGCTACAAAAAAGTATTCTATAAAAAATTTCGTATCTCAACGGGGAACCGAGTTATGATGAAAAAACTGAATTTAAGGGTTTTTTCAAGATGGCGGAAATTGCACAAGGTTATTTTGGTCGACAATTTGAACTTAAGCTTTTCTAGCCACCCCCCACGTAATATCAAAAATTTGGCTTTCTCGGTTCACTTTCTTTTCCAAATGTATATAATGACTGGACTATAATAAGGTTTTAAATTTCAACCCGATGATCCCTTCCTTGTAGTTCTTGCGTCAGAGTTACAAAACATCCACATAACTTTACATCCATAATACTTATGTAATTTTTTCTCTGATCTTCCCAGCCCCTCCTAGCCGTGACGAGCGCAGTCGGCGGCTTCTCCATGTGCCTGCTGGGAGTCTGGTTCTACCTCCAGAGCGCATCCGTGGACATGCCGGGCTGGGTGCCCATCGCAGCACTTTGCGTCACCATCTGTGCTGACGCGTCGGGTCTGCAGCCGTTACCGTGCGTTATCATGACGGAGATGTTTAACTTTCAGGTGAGAACTAGATGAGTCCAGAGGACGTATCGAGACGTGATTGTGATTGTGACGTCTTTTTTCGTAAAGAGAATCTGTCGAATCCAGAATCTGACCTAAACAGAATCTTACCAAATCATAATCTTACTAAAACAGGATTTGACCTAAATAATATTATATATTAATAATATAGAATACCTAAATAGAATAGAATGTGAAAAAATTATAAAAAAGCCAAAAAAAATTATACTTAATTAACAAAAATTAAAAACTTGGAAAGGACGAAAGTTATGCCCGAGTCTGGGGGGTAACATCTGAACATAGAACTTATCATGTTAAAATTATCATGTCTCGATATTATCGACGAACCCAGAGAAACCAAGCTCAGAGCTCAGATCGACTTGTTTCAAGGGCCTCAAAAAGTTAAAGTCAGCCTTCAGAATTGCTCTCTCGCCAGAAACGAGTTAAGCTAGGTTCATATTGCTGTGTTGGGGTGTGTTGTGGCGCGACAGAACGCTATCGGTCTCATACATTTAGTATGACTAGATTCACACTAGTAGCTTGTGTTGGGGTGTAACGCGATCTGTCGTGACGGCAACCGCTCGGCGCCCGGTCGCGCCAGAGAGGTGGTGGGGGATCTGTCGCGACACAACACGCCACATCAATGTGTATCTGCCATTCTGGCGCGTAACCGCGTGGGATGCAGTTCATTCCGTATAATTTTTTTCGTTCTACGCAGTTATACCTACTTACTTTATAAATGTCTGATGAGCAACGGCAATATTATAGTGTACTCTATGACACTAAATATAAAGAAAATAAGGATCAAGGTATCAGGAATGGTGTTTGGGAAGAAATAGCAAAAACATTAAATATTTATTCTTTTTTTTAAGAAGAGAGATTAATAATAGAAATTGAATATTTTCATCAAAATGACTGTCAGTATCAGATGATTCCATTTTAAAATACAACACGTTTTGACGCCACAACTCTCAAACGATGAATGATCTAAAAATGCGCCATATTGCGCCCCAATACAAACACATCAGTAGGTATGAATGAACGCTCAGCGAAACGACAGACGGCGCCCCGACAGACCCCAACACAGCAATATTAACCTAGCTTTAGGTAGTAAAATAGGTAACCTAACATACACACCTATACCACCTACCAGGTATCTAGGTACCTAGTTTTTCCAAGGTTTCTGTGAATTGAAGTTCATTGATAATTAATTGAATCAAATTGGAAAGCAATGGTCCAAGTAACCACCTAATTGCTCCGATTATTTGATTTAGATAACTACTCTAACATATATCTACCTACTTACTAGTTATTCTGTGGTGACGATTGTTTAAATAGCAAACAAAACAGCATTAAAGTTTTATATTTTTAAATATATTTTTTATGATAGCGGGCTTCGCACGGGTATATTACACATAAACCTACCTCTTAAATCACTCTTCCAAAACCGCATGAAAATCAGTTGCGTAGGGACCTAGTTATAAAGATCTAAGCGTAGAGAGACATAGCGGGAAGCAACTTTGTTTTATATTAAGTAGTGATAACAACCAGAACCCTGAAACAAAGTTTAAAAATTTAGAACATTTCGTAAGTGGTTAAAATATTCCATTCTTGTTTCAGCTTCGAGGCACCGTAGCCACTCTGATCACGGCTATATCCCTTGCAACAGACTTCGCATTACTGAAGCTCTTCTCACCCCTGACCATTTTGATCGGATACCACTCCACCTTCTGGATATTCAGCGCTATATGCCTCACTAACGTGTTTTACTTAATTTTATACGTCCCAGAGACAAATAAAAGAAGTTTGGAAGATATTTATGCCGAATTGGAAGGTAGAAAACGGAAGAAGACTGTCGTTGAAACGAATAATGTATGATATTTTATAGTTATGGTATAGTTACGCTTTATCAATGAACTTTTAAGAGTGTCTTTACTATCGTTGAGATGATAACTAAAACAATTAAGAGGCGATCCTAAGAGGTTTGGATTGTTCAAACAAGAACGCGACGCGTGTGGCAAAACACACAAATTATATTAAATCAGGTTAGCCCTCTTATAAGTTTAACATACACTTAGTGAGATACCAGATTACGAATGTAAAGCTCCACTTTCTTAGGTACCTGCCTAAACTGATTTTTTACTTATTGATGATTTTTTACTTATTGATAATAGGTCGCACCTATACAAGAATAGTTATAATAGTATTTAAAAAAAACTATTATCGAATAAGTAGGTACCTAGTAACTAATATTAGAAGCTAATTTTACGTATAATTTAATAAACAATTGATTTGAGTATTCTCTAATTTATCTACCTAATTAATTTTAACCCACATATACCGTAAAATATAGCTAAGTGCTGTGTCGTAATAATATTATTTTACCAATAAAAGAACTTGAATAAATGCACCGCCGCTTGCAAGTGCGGCTTAGGTAGGTATAATAATTAAATTATAACTAGGTACCTACACTAGGTAGGTAGATACTATTGTGAAATGTTTGTGTAAAAACAACGCCAGAACATATGAATGGAAATGGCTAATTTTAGTACTTACGCATTAAAATCTGGAATTTAGGTACTTTAAAAAGTATATGGAGTGCAAAAGTTCTTAAATAAAGATCTCAAGCACCTACAAAGTATAGAAAATAAAAAACTACCAACCACTTCCACGTTTATTAATGTGTCCCATCCAGTTTTTCCCAAACAGAATCTGACCGAAACTGAGGTAAGTTCATAAGATTTACAAAAATTATTCTTTTTTTATTATTCTTTCTTACTTCCACGTAATGTTAGGTAACAGTGTCTAATAGGTACAGACAAATTGTCCTAAGAAGAATGTGACCAAACCCGAGGTAAGTTATAGGTATTTACCAACCTTTTTTCACTTTACTTCTGACCTAAAGCGAATATCATAAAGCGAGTCTGTCGTAACCAGAATTTAACCTTAACTGAAACTAAAAGCGTTATTCCACACGATATTCAGGGCCCGTAGTTAGGGCGATTAGGGAGCAAGACTTGCAGGGTCCGTCCGGTCGCCCACTCTAAAGTTGAAAACACACAGAAGCCGGAGGCGGAGCGGAGGCGAAGGCGTGACGGTTTTTCCTATGGCACCGCGCTGCTACCGCCTGCGGTGTTTGTGTAAGCTTTCATATGATTCAATAGAATACTTACAACTCCCACGCCTTCGCCTCCGGCTTCTGTGTTTTCAACTAGTGCACCGCGCTGCCACTGCCTGCGGTGTGTGTGTATAGGCTTTCATATGATTCAATAGAATACAACTAGCACGCCTTCGCCTCCGTTCCGCCTCCGGCTTCAGTGTTTTTTCAACTTAAATCCTATTACAACTCTCTTAGGTTAGGTTAAGGGTCCCTGTTGAGGGTTACTCTCGCGCGGCGTAAACTAGCGCGGTGTTCTAACACTCGACGTTTTGAAGCGCGAAGTTCTGAGCACCATTCAATATCGTGTAGTGGAATACCGCTTTAAAGGAATAACATGGAGCCTGTCATCCACAGATATAGTACTAAAGTACCTACATAGAGTCCGTTTCATGAAAAAAGTCCCACGGCAACTGGTGGAACTAAATTTGACAGGTTGCCATATGCTTGCTGGCTACGTCGCACTACTACAGCGCCGCGTCTAGGGGACTTGTTTCGTGAGTATCACTCTACAGTCCTCTTTTCAACAGATTTTTAAAATTGAGGAGATTATCAATTGAACTATTTTTTAACACCTACTGTGTGTCATTAAAAAGAAAATGTATTAAAAGTTTTTCTCTCAATGTTTATACTTTTGATTAAAACAGCATGGAAATAGGAATAACCGCCTAAATCTAGGAACAGAAAAATAAAACACAATTTATAGTTTAGGAAGATTTACTTAACATAATAAATAACCAGCTTAATACAAAAGCATTTTTTTTTAATTTTTGTTCGGATTTTATTATAAAAAGTGAAACAGTTCGTGAGTCCATTAAAATTCAACTTATTACAAATAATCCTTAGCATTCTCGCATGGTAAGGGACTAGGTCAAACAATTAAAAAAAAGATTTTTTACAAAAAAGTTTTTTTCTACTTTCACAGAAATGTAGTTATTATTTACCTATTAACTGTACTTAACTTACATTATACAGTTTTTTACTCTAACTTTTATTTGGTGTTCTATCCAATGAGAAAAGCCACAATTTAGACAAACCAAATGAATCCATAATATTTTTCCATACCGTTTGTCTGGTATGAAAAATATTATGGTGGATAAAAACGTTTACGTACATTTAAATTGAAATGACAATAATGTTCACAATGAATGAAAATGATAACAGTCTTCTAAAACCCAAAATGATTTTTATAGTCTGAAAAATTCAAATGATTTTGAATCAGTTTTCAGAATTTCTGAATATTTCCAAGGATAAACAAATTATGATAAAGCTAAGCAACATAATGAAGTTTACAAAAAACGTTAGATACAATAACAAAAGCGATGAGATCCAATAACTAACACCCTTAACTAACAATGGGAGCAAATGGGAATGAAAAATAAAGGATAAAAAGGGTGAAATGGGAATTACTTATTCTGAGATTTTTCTGTAATATCATTTGGACAGTTTCAAATAATATACAAATTTAGTAACAAATACTAATGCAATTTTTGTTAAATATGAATTTATATAAAACGGAAGTGATAAAAACAATAGAAAAATAATCAAAAGCTTTAAACCCTCATAAATTACAAATAAACAAGGAATCGTGATAATATTTTTTTACATAAACTAAAACTGACTTGAAATTACTCAAAAATTAAATTATACTGTATTTTATTTAATTTTTTATTTTACAAAAATCTCTAGGGAATAAAACTTTTATGGGACCTCTGAATTTTACTACAAAAGCGAAAGAGTCATTTAAATCTGACAATAACTAACGTGGACATCGAGTAAAATGTATATACTTTTCTTTTTAACTGAACAAATTCAGGCCACAGTTGGGAAAACTAACAATAACTCATATAAAAAACTTATATCCAAATGAGGATCAGTAAATAGCAAATTCAATAGAACTATTATCCACATTATTATTTATGGCATAAGAAAGATAAATCTTTTTGAATTATCGAAATCGGATCATTACTTACGAAGTAAAATTTATGCCATTCTGCCGATTTGTGTGACGTCACAACACTGGTCGCCGCAATTTAGCCGTTGGCAGCGATAAGCCATGCAGCGTTTTAATGTGTTTTAAGTCATAATTAACCAACGAATAATGCACAGTATTTTAAGAATTTCTTAGCTCTTTAAATCTGCAATCTCAACTAAAAAAGTTACGAATAGTTATTGCCAAAAATTCCTTCAGATATTCCAACGCTATATATTTTTTAATATTTATGCTACAGACCGCTTTTTGTAATAAACAGTAAGTATTTATATTCGAGTGATAAATAGTTTAAAACCTTTAATTTTCATTGATGATAACCGCTCATGTTATGTGCAATATTGAGTAATATTATTACGTATAATTTAGATTTCATAGTATATTCTGAGTCAAATCGTAGTTGATTTACTTATTTAATCGTCATTATTTAAAAAACTGAATTTTGAGCGTAAGAGTGCTTTTAAAATATATGCTAGGGAGCTTATAGATACCGAAAACGCCAACACAGTCCGTTGGAATGGTCCGATATAACCTAAAAATCGGGATGAAATCTCCGTTAAAATGAAAAAGATCAAGTTTGGATTCAAACTTAGTCTTTACTTCCTTTAGACCTTATAGGACTTATGGATACATCCGAAATTTCGAATTACATAAAACTAAGACAAGATTAAAACGGAGTTTTTGTTAAATTTAATCCTTTTTTAATAAAAGTGAACAAAGTTGCTGAGTTTTTGTTCATTTATCTTTTTTAATAATAGCGAACAATCTGTCGTTTCCCTTGTTAGGTTGAGAGTTTTAGAATTGGAGTAAAACCCTTCCAAAGTTTCGTGATTTTTTAATACAATACATGTTAGGTATTTGATTTTGGTATTTAAAATTTGTATTTTTACTAATTTATTTCCTTTGTATTTTTGTTACTAACATTGCTTCTTGACTTTCAGTTATACAATATCATAAACTCATATTTAGTTTGGCTTATTGACTTTAGCTACCTAGCACATTTTAAAAAGCACCTAGTACTTCCAATAGTGTATTTTCACCCCTATTTATTCCTGTACTTCCAATAGTGTATTTTCACCCCTATTTATTCTAAGGCTGGTTTAGACCAACGAGGTATTCGCTACCTAGAGCGAAAGAGGTAAAAGTATAGCTGAGTATCGAGCAATCTGCGGTATTCCGCTGAGTATGTTAGACATTTTTAGTAATTACTAGTTGCCCGCGGCTTCGTTCGCATTGTTTCTATGGATACGTTTAAAATTTCTATGCCATGGGAACTGATTTATGGGATGAAAATTAGCCTATTTTTTTAAAGACACTAACTCTGATAGGATTTCGATTTTTTTTTTATATTGAAGAACTTCGACTTGTCAAAAAGCTTATTTTGTAAGCCTAAACATATAAAGATATTGATTTACTTGATTTACTTTGGTTTTTCTTTAATTTTAAAGTTTTATTAGCGATTTGTTTGTGTGAGATAAGCTTTGTAAAAAAAAATACATTTTTCTCAATAGGTACCCGATATTCATCAGATTATCTTGGATTTTAGTAAGTAAGTAAGTAATTCCGGACAATCCACACAGCATCATCTAGCCCCAAGCTAAGCAGAGCTTGTGTTATGTGTTAGTGTAGGTAGATTACACCTAGGTATATCTTCAAAGATTGCTACCTATTTCTATTGTCTTACCTACCTCTTATCAAACCAGATGGGAATTCTATCTAGTTAAACCTAAGACGTCTTAGTTAAACCTAAGATATGCTTCCAGGCAGTGCTAATCAAAATGTAATGTTTTTTACCCAAATAAATATTTTTACCTGTGTAGAGAATACCGCGTTGTTAAGTTTCTACAAACCCTGAAAAACGAATCTGTCCAATGAAACTGTCCAGACCTGTTTTGATAAGAACTATTATGATAAACGAGTGACTAATGAGCTAGCTGGGAAAGAGTCGAATAACGAGTCAGGTTGGAAGTTGTTTTCTGTTCCGGGCGAGTCGACTCCGGGCGAGATGACGCCGGGCGAGTTGACTCCGGGCGAGATGACTCCGGGCGAATTGACGCCGGACGAGATTACTCCGGGCGAGATAAGTCCGGGTAAGTTGACTCCGGGCGAGATAACTCTGGATAAGTTGACTACGGGCGAGATGATTCTTGGCGAGATGACTACGGGCGAGTCGACTCGCGAGATGACTCCTGGCCCATGGGGGGATGGTCAGGCTTCCGCGGGAGCCACCTCTTGGGGGATCGAGGGGGATTCTGCGGGGATCTCTTCAGGTTTGTCTTCCTCTGGCTTTTCTGCTTGCTTTGGTTCTGTGATGTCCTTTTTCTGGAAGGGAATGAAATCTATAGTACTGTTTTATAAACGTAACTTTTCAAGGTTTTAATACTCCCATTTGATCTTTTAATAATAAATAAATAGTGCTGGACAGTCCACACAGCATCATCTAGCCCCAAGCTAAGCAGAGCTTGTGTTATGGGTACTAGATGACTGACATACGTAATTAGATGCATTAGTCATTCAGGTGTCTCTTTATCACGACTTTTCTCTAACTCTCGTTTCGAACTCGGCCACCACAGCCCTTCTCAAAAAACCACCCTCTTTAAACTAAGTGATAGATCCTTCAGATTTAGATTTTTTATTAATAACTATTGTTACATGTCATAAAAAGAAAAAAAATGTTCCATATTGTTAAAACGTACAAAAAATGTAACAATAAGAACGAAAAATAATAATCAAATTAGACAGGTATCCTAAGAAAGAAGAATTCATGTTGTGCCGACCCCACTTAGCGTGGGATAAGGCCCGGAAGAAGAAGAAGAAGAAGACAGGTATCCTAACCTAACAATATTATAACCGCGAAAGTTTGTAAGTATGGATGATTGTTACTCTTTCACGCAAAAACTACTGAACGGATATGGATGAAATTTGGCACAGAGAAAAAATATAGTCTGGAATAACACATAGGCTATATTTTATCCCGGAATTTCCACGGGAACGGGAATTACGCGTGAATTAATAAAAATTAAACTAATAATATTAACAATGATAAAGCCTCACCTCTATAGGTGCAATATCTTTGTGCTCCTCCTTGTCTATGCTCTCGGAAGGCTTGGAGTCTGTCGAGATGGAGCTCGAAGTGAGACTGCTCGGCTGCGAGGGCTGTGACGTCGGCTCGCTCGAACTTCGCTCCGATTGCGACTTGTCTTTTGAATCTGGGAATAAAGTTTTTTTAAACTTTCGCGATCAGGACACATGACTATAAATTTCTACGGGTATTTATGGCGTTTATTTACTTATTTTTTTCCGATGTTTTAAGTAAATCAATATCTTTTTTTCTTTAGGCTTACAAAATAAGTACTTAGACAAGTCAAATTTGTTTACACTCTGTCGTGTCATTCCCTGACTTCGATAGAGTGTAAACCTGTTGAAACGTCGGGAAAAATAGGTACTAAATAAACACGATAAATACCAGTAAATATTTATAATAACCTGTGAATAGGTTCAGGGGTTTGGGGTTTTTAATTTTATGAATAGTGTTTTGGTTTAGAGCTATGCGGTATTCGCTGACCAGAGGGGTAGCGGGTAAAAGCACAGATTACCCCCCATTGGGGGTATACTGTGGGTAAAAGTCATGAGTTCTAAAATCTAGGTATAGTGTAATTAATAATTTGACTTGGACATACTTAAGTAAACAGTAGGATTAGGCCTGGGTAGCGAATACCGCATTTCTTAAGTCGGAACAGCGCGTAAGGTAATGATTTACTGATTTTACTTTTATGTACTTGATAATTCTACTCGTCAATGCTAAATCTTTAAATATTTTAACTCAACTAAAATACAATCTATTAGTGTAAATAGTAATTACATAGCTAAGATATACTAAAATTTACAATTTTATTAGAAAAAAACCAGTATATTTATTTCTTTTTCTAATAGGCTGCGACATTATACAACAAACATGAAAAAAGTAGGAGGTTGTCAATTAATTTGTAATTTTGAAAAATGTGAAATAAAATTATTTCTGAAACGAATGACCCGAATCTGAAAATAGTTTTACTAATACAGTACATGATTTTTTTAGTAAGTAAAATTGAACTACTAATAATAGGTACTAATACTAACAGGTAAAACTAAAAGATAACATAAAGGTCCTTCTTGGCCGTTCGCAAATCTTCCGTAGGTTTCATTTATTTCAAGCAATTTCACATAAATCTCTAGTTTTTCATGTTAGCTTGCATCCGAGCTATGATCTTCGCCCAAACTATAGGTCCGCACCAACCGAACATTCTCTGCAGTTCCGCTAGAGTAAATTAAACTTTATGAGATGGTGTTTAAGGTAGAGTTTTCTACAGACTGTTATGGGAAATTGAACTTTAAATACAAACCAATGTTATAAGTATCGCCAAATTTATGAATCAGGACAGATTGCCAAAACATAAATTATGGTTTTTATGTATAATGATTGTAAAGTAGTTGTATATTAAGTTATTATCATATTCACGGGTAGTCATTTATCGCATTTATTTATAAATATAAAGAAATAGGTAAGTCAATAAAACCGATAAATAGGTACCCATGAACATTATAATTTAATAACACATTTTAACCGTAAAAGTTTAAAAATAAAAGTTGTATAAACCAGCCTTACCACAAAAAACAAAATCACGACTTGACACGTGTATAACAGTTGTTTAGCAAAAGTCATCCTACAAAACCATGTTAAACACGTGTCTAAGTTGTAAGTTGTCAAGTTGTCTTTTTTTGTGGTAAGGCCGAACTTCTTTAGTCCATTTTTTATGTAATGATACTTACTGGCATTATGCGCCGCGGGCCAGGGTTTCCGTACAAACATGTTCTCAACGATCCTGTCTATATTGTCGTTTTCTGTCGAATTCGCTGCTCTGTAATAAAGTAGGTATGCATAATAAATTTATCAATAACAATAATTATAATTAAAATATACAAAAATAAAGTGAAATAATAATAAATACTGTACATCCACACAGCATCAGCTCTACTTAGCTTAATTCTTTAAAACTACGCAACGAGTTGATCCTAAATAGTTTTTAGTTGAACCACAATAGGTTTGTGTTGATCTACAATAGGTTTTTGTTGGTTCACAATAGTGATACGTATTATGAAAACATCGTGAATCTTTCAAATACATCACTATATAATTCTTAAGAAGTATTGTATTTTCCAAAGATATATAACTATACGTTACCGTTCCGGCTGTGTAGGTTTGACAATGGGTATGGCGGCGGTGGGTCGCCGCGTCGCGCGCGGGACCGTGTCTTGTTCCGCGCAGTTGAAGTACGTGACGCCGCCGGCTTGTGTCGCCTGGTAGATCAGTAAATCAATATCTTTCTTCTTTAGGCTTACAAAATAAGCACTTAGACAAGTCAAATTTTAACTATACTGGACACAACACAACATGCTATTTCAACATGGTAGAAATAAGACCGGACAATTGAGAGTAGGACCTAATGTTATCATTAAATAATAATGCTGGAAAATCCACACAGCACTATCCCCAAGCTAAGCAGAGCTTATTTTATGGGTAGATGACTAAAATTTTGATAAAATAAAATAAATAAAAAATAAAAACCAAAAATTCTGTACTGAATTGATTTAATAAATAGCACAGGTATCAAATACATTTCGTATTTTAAAACCATTAAATATTTTAATTGAACATTAAAAACATAAAATTTCATACGGTATTATTTTTCCCTGAATTTGGATAATTTTGGGTTGTATCGATTTCAAGCAGCTGTCTTGTAGGCATATACTACGAAACTCTTAGCGATGCCCGTTTTCGTTAGATTTTATGGTAAGCGACAGAATAAGCGATACATTTTATTTGATTTTACGTTTTCGTTGTAAGGGCTCCCACACAAACTGCGATTTGATGCGGTGCGATGTGATGTGATGCGATGTCACACGAACTTGAAATGCGAATTTCTGCGATGCGATTTTGTGCGGCGAACTGTTTGGTAGGGTAACCATACCTTCAAGTTTAGTCAGCCGTATTGGGCATGTTTTTAGGAAGCGTAAGATGGATCGCAAAAAGATAATTGCACTGCTGTTATTGTTAAATAGATATAAAAGAAAAAGAAGATTCTGGGTTCATCCATTTATTACGATTATGAACACTGAAGGGAACTATTTTACTCAAAAGTACTATGGGTTGAGAACTGGAGCAGATTTTTTTTTTTTTACAACACAAAGAAGGCGGCTCAGGCGCCGCGCGTCTTTCTCTAAAGTTGTCTCAGAGCGGACTAAAAGGGGGGTCACCAAGTATGACGTAATATGGCAGGAAAGCGCGATGCAAATGAGATCGGACGTTATCGTGCGAGCTCGCAGATATTTGCGATGCGATGCGAGCTCGCAGTTTTGTGTGGGAGCCCTAAGAGTAGGTGAATGACCTCTTTTGCCACCTTATTTGAATCCGACTATAGTAAGTACGTACATAGTTGTGATGAGGGTAGATCTGTGCGTGCGTATAGGGCGCGGGAGGGGTGGCGAACATGCCCGGGGTCCCGGGGAACACTCCGCCTGAGCCGCTCTGTAAAGATAAAGATATATTTATTTGTCTAAGAAACGGCACAGACACACAGATACATAAGAAGGTGGGAACTTACGTTGGTACCTATTTATAATAAATAATAATAAAAATAAATAATTTCGGACAGTCCACACAGCATCATCAAGCCCCAAGCTAAGCAGAGCTTGTGTTATGGGTACAAGATGACTGATATACTTAATTTATTTATTTATTTATTTATTTATTTTAATTTAATTAATACGGTCAACACAACCAATTACATTAATTAAATAAGATTATTAACTAGAATTAAATTATAACTTTATCAAATACATACAACACAAAAACAACAAAATAAACAAAATAAAATTAAAGCATGTCAAAGATAAGCTAACGATCACAAAAATTTAAACATTGTATTGCTAATTTGGTCCAGCCGTCAGCGAACAGGTCAACTTCAGGGTTGTCGTCCAGGAGAGCGTTGAGGGCACGGAGTACTCGAGGGATGGGCGACTCGGAGTGAGCTGCCGTACGGGACTGTGGGACAGCCAGCAATCTATGTCTCCGAGCCCGGCAATAATTGTTAGGGACATAAAGTCGACACAGCTCGTCACTCAAGTCCGAGGCGTCAATTTTGCCGTGAAGGATTTTGCAAACCGTGATCATCTGGTCGTAGGCGCGCCTCACCTCAAGTGAATTGTAGCCCAGACATCCTAACAAGAACTTAGTGGGATAAAGATAGGGGTAGTAGCCGTAGCAGCGCTTGTAGAGGAACCGCAAGAACCTCTTCTGTACCTTCTCAAGCATGAGGGTGTAAGTAACCTCATGCGGGTTCCACACACAAGCGCTGCTCTCCAACTTGCTCCTAACAAGTGCCGAAAAAATAAGGCGTATGACGTGTTCGCTCTCGAAATCACGGGCGTTTCGAAGAACGAACCCGAGACGCTGAAAAGACTCCATGGCCAAGGAACGAATGTGGTCATGGAATGTTAGCTTTCGATCGAATGTGACACCCAAGTCTCTCATGGTGACGGTCCTGTTTATTGGTTCTCCGTTAATTTTATAGTCGAAGTAAATTGGATGTAACATTCGGCCGAAAGTCATGACGTAACATTTACTAGAGTTGAACTCCATTTTGTTAACGACACTCCAGTGGAATATAGCGTCGACGTCATGCTGTAGGGCCCGACAGTCTGCTTCAGACCTAACCTCTAAGAAGAGTTTCAGGTCATCCGCATAAAGCAGGCTCCTAGCACGCGACGCTACACCAGGGAGGTCGTTAACCATTATGAGGAACAGTAAGGGTCCCAGTATTGATCCCTGGCTGACACCAGAACGCGTGTGATAGGGTTGAGACTGGTAAGGGCCAAGTTTGACATACTGCTGACGGTCACGGAGGTAATCCGCTAACAGCCGGAGGAGACCAGGGGCGAAGCCTATTGCAGATAGCTTGGTCAGCAGAATATCATTATTAACCCTATCAAACGCCTTCCGGAAATCAAAGTACAGAACATCAACCTGGAGGCCACGATCCATGCTAGCAGAAATGAAGTTCACGAGGGTTAGCAAGTTTGTGTTCACGGATCGCTTACTTCTGAAGCCGTGTTGGTTATTGCACAAGTACTTGTTAACCTGTGCATAGATATATTTATGCAAGATATTCTCAAAAACCTTTGCTGCTGAAGAAAGAATTGCTATGGGCCGGTATTCCTCAACTAGGGTCTTATTGGAACTTTTAGGGATTGGAGTTACCCTGGAGACTTTCCATTGTGATGGATAGACTCCAGACTTTAGACCCAAGTTGAAGATATGACATAGCGGAACGCTTAACAGCTCTCCCACACCCTTGACTACCGCAGAGGGCAAATTATCTGGACCAACCGCACTATTGATCTTGAGTCTCTTAATACCCGCGATGACGTCGCCATGAGTGAAACTCATAATGTTGATGTCATTGCTGTTAACATTGTCATCAAAAACGGTGGCACTGGCAGCATCAAGCTGAGGAATTTCTGACAGAAAAACACTAGCAAAGTAACTTGCAAAGGCTTCTGCAGCATCAGGTCCAGAGAAAGTTGAGCCATTGTAAGTGACATTCGGCTCAAACCCTCCCTTGGACCTTAAGTTACTTATATGCTGCCAGAATCTCCGTGGGTCGCTCTTGATACTATTTTCGATATTCTTCGTGTGATTCACGTACGACGTTGCCACTCGGGATTTAAGGTCAGCTCGAAGGGTGGAGAAAAGCTGGTAAGTTTCCGTACATCCGGAGCGTTTCCAAGCAGCATGGAGTTTTAACTTGCGTCGAATATCTTTTATTATATCGCTGGAAAACCAAACAGGGTAGCGTTTAGGGGCCCTATTTCTACGGCACTTCTTAGGCATGCAGATGTCAAAGATGTCATAAATGATGGCGTAGAAGCACTGACAGGCACTAATCGCATCATCAGACTGCATAATCTCATCCCAAGAATTTGCTGATACTAAGGAAAATAACAAATCGAAGTCACACTTGTTAAAGTTCCAGTCTTTATCAGGGTCAATATTACTGGGTACGATACGATCAGAGTCACGGGCTGTGTCGACCTTAATATCGATATCCAACGGAGGATGGTATTTATCGGGAGGAACTAACCCCGCAGTCTCCGTGATAGTTACTTCACGTACAACATCGCTCTCCTGAACAAGCACCACGTCCAATATGCCTCCATAAGAGTTTTTAGTTACATTGTGCTCATTTAAATTACTAAAAGATAGAAAAAAACTATAATAATTGTTAACAGTCACAGATGCGCTGTTTAGATTTAAGTCACCAAAAATTAAAACCTCTGCTTTCGTGGACAAGACAAAACCTTCGACCTTATTGAACCAGGACAAATAGGCACTGTCACTCGCGCTTGGTTTTATATAGACTACGCATACCAAGAACGGGCGTCCATGCCAAGAGAAGCTTGCCCATAGGTCTTCTCCATCTTCGGTCTCTAATTCCCAGCGCCTCTTTAGCACGATTGGAGTGCGAGCAGCAAGAAGAACACCGCCGCAAGGTGTCATTCGGTCTCGACGTAGAATAGACCAACCCGTACAAGATAGTTCTTGGTCCAAAACAGAAGAGTCGAGGAAACTTTCAGTTATGCCAACCAGGTCATGTTCAGTTAATCCCAGATTATTCCGCCATCTCGTTAATTTCGTCTTGATGAATGATAAATTTTTGCACACTCTTCTACAGAGCATCGCATGAAGTCTTCGTTGTCCAAGATAGCAGAAAGACACCCAGCGCAACTCATTTTTGCGTAATATTTTAGGCTGTGTGTCGGCACCTTTATTTGATTCTGTGGTGGAACAAGTTGTCGCTTCCCGTGCTTGCGTCAAGCCAGACGCAGAGCCGTTTTCAAGAAGTTGAAGTTGGATGTCAGTCTCCACTCAAGACAGATGACAGACGTCAAAGTCGACGGTGTAACGTCAACAAACAAATTACAAAAAATACCGGAAGTACTTTGTTTTCCAGGTAATTCTGCAAATTTGCGGGTCAAAATTCTTCAAAAATCCCAAAATGTCCGCTGAAATTTCGATATCTTCACAGTGTAAATGGTGTCGAAACACCAATACCGTGGTATGGTGATGGTGTGTGAATAGATAAAAATGACCAGGAATTGACGGCCGGCTCACTGCCTTCGGAGGTTAGATTCTTCTGGTCTATTCTACTTTTTGACGATATTTCTCGGGACACAGTGAATAATACGTCTGATCCATATAACGACCGGAAACCGAAAAAAGTTAATACAATACATTACATAGATATGTAGATATTTTTATAGTAAACACCCAGACCAAATTAGATTTTACAGTTGGCTTACTTAGCACACATTAAAAAACAAGTTGGTAGGTATTTCTAAATTTACATACTTTAATATCTTAGTTTTAAAATTATCCTATATCTAGGTATATCTAAAAATCTAATATAACAAATATCGTAGGTACACATACTTAGATCAGAAATGAAATAGGTAAATAATTGTCTGTGCTGCTACTATGGCCAAAAAAGGTCAAACTCAGCTTTGTGCTGAACCACGCGTACGCGCGGCTCAACGCTGATTTTCAGTTTGATTGTAAGTAAATACATAATGCTGGTCAATTCACAGATGATGCTGCATGAATAATGCTGCACAATCCACATAGCGTCATCTAGCCCCAAGCTAAGCAGAGCTTGTGTTATGGGTGACTGATATAATAATATGTACTTCATACAATACATTACACTGATATTTTTTACTTTACACAGAAAACAACCAGAAAAAATATTTGCAGATCATATAAATGACCTTTAAATTATTATTGTCTGCTGCCTTTATATTAATATAGTCTGCTAATGCTATCTTAGTACATATTTATGTCTCACTTTGTATTCTTCTATTCACATAGTCAGAGTAAGAAATAACACAACAGCGCACCAGTTTATCTTTTAATTATCTTGCTCGTATTTCATTTTTTCTCTTCCTAAACTATACAAAATGAAAATATTACAGAGGCTTTAGCTTATGATAGGTTTCACAAACTGCACGTTTGATGTTGAAATACTTTTAAACATTATTTGGGTAGGCCTATGTCCAGCAGTGGACTAATAATTTAGTATGACTTTAATCTCAAACATTGTTATTGGGCGATTTGGTCGCCGAGCGACTAAGTCCTTCACCTTTTATTTCCCAAATTAAAAAGAAATATATCACTACATAGTATAAAACAAAGTCGCTTTTTCTGTTCCTATTTTCCTGTCCCTTTGACTGCTTAAATCTTTAAAACAACACAACGGATTTTGATGCGGTTTTTTTAATAGATAGAGTGATTCAAGAGGAAGGATTAGACGTATAATAAAACCGTGCGAAGCCGGGGCGGGTCGCTAGTAGTGTACCAAATGTGAATAATCAAATAAAAAAAATTAAATAAGGTTTTAACCTGCATATATTGAGCGGGCATCATGGCGGGAGGGGCGTAGCCTTGCGTGGGCTGCAATGGTGGTTGCATTTGACCTGCAAGTAACATATTTGATATAAACAACCAAAATTACAGGAATAAAAATAATTAAAACTAGTATATAGTAATTGAAACAATACGGTAGATGACTGGGTAAGAATAATATTCTACTATTTAGCCCGTATTTTAGATTTTTAAAAATATTGGAAACGTATTTTTTCTTTCAGAAAATTACCAATATAAATAACACGTCACGAGACGCCCTCTCCACTTTTCAACTTAAATGCTTTATCTTGGTCAGTTTATGAAATACATCTTGTGCCGACCTCACTAGTGTGGGATAAGGTGAGTAAAAGACTGTGCGGAAACTTAAGTTAATTATACTAAAGAATATAATTTTGTCACAGTGGACGTGTTTCGGTGAAAGTAATTCTGTAATTCTTTATTGTACAAATATTAATACAGAGCATCACTACATAGTATAAAACAAAGACGCTTTCTCTGTCCCTGCGGTTTTTTTAATAGATAGTGATTCAAGAGGAAAGTTTATACGTATAATAAAACCGTGCGAAGCCGGGGCGGGCTATATTTACCTATAGCGTGCGGTTGCGGCATGTTGTGCATCTGATGTTGGACCTGCTGCGCTTGCTGCACTTGGTGCTGCACCAGCTGTTGCTGCTCCAATAGTCCTAATCTCACCTGGAATGGTTTAGTCACATTAAATAAGGCCCGTAAGTACATGATTTTGTACTCATTTTCAGTTGATTTTGTTACACGCAGTGAATGCAGAAAAAGGAAATAAACAATAATATAAAAATAGCTGGTAAAACGGCAATTAATAGCAAACACGTAGTATGGATACTTTCAATTTATTTAGTCAGATAAATTAAAAAATAAATAAATAAATAATACTAGATAATCCACACAACATCATCTAGCTGCAAGCTAAGCTTAGCTTGTATTATTATTGTATTAAGAATAGAAAATAAAAATAGAGGTCTATATGAAAAGGAAGGCTACCAACTCCTATGACTGAAAATGTCTTGTAATGTAAGTGGACATACAACAAGTTATTATTTCCTTTTTCTAGTATTTATTTTAGAAATGAATATACCTATTTGTAGAAAGCAGTATTTATAAATATTAACACCGTTATTTTAATAATTAAAGCCATTCACAACATAATTGTAAAATACACTTAAAAACTTATTGATCTCGAAACGTTTTGAAGCTCGATTGTAATTTGTAACGTACATAAAAGCATTTTTGAATGAATTGAGCCAAAAAATTACTTTCAACGACACATAAAGCTGGGAATAGCACAAAAAAAACACATTTAAAGACATTCACAATGACATTTTAGACACATTGAAAGACAATGACATGCAAGTGAGCCATTTTAGATCATGTTCGTTGATGATTAGGTTTAATATTGAATAACACGAACCTCATACTTCGCATCTTCGTATTTAGCATTCTGAAATTGATATTTTTATAAATTAACTATGTTAGGATTCGTATACATTTGAAATACGAGAAATTGAAATTGTATTGGAATACTTTATTAGTTGAAGCGTACTTTCTTTCTTTGTCCAAAGCTATATTGTTTTTGTAGAGAAAACAATAAAATCATATCTACAAAATTCCAAAAATGACGCAAAATACCAAAAATCTCATCTTATGGTATGCTTACGACAAACCCTTTTGTTTTTGTGTTATCTTTTGCAATCACACTAATTATGTGCTACGAGCTCCATCTAAGGTCACATCTTCACTTATGCAGTCGTCCCACCGCCGCCGCCGGCAGAAAACGTCTATCGGCTATTTTCTCGCTCAAGAAACGTCCAGTATATATACATTCCGTGTAAACAAAAGAGATGCATATACAAATATTTGGTCGCTTTTGTTGGCCGCTGCGAGCGAGTGATGCGACAATCGCTCGTCTTACTCGCACACTCGCTTATAGCCGAGCTACACAACTATCACTCAGTCCTCGCTGCACGCCGACTCGCCTACATTCTAGCTCTGCTCGCTTCTCGTTCATCGTTGCCGGTGAGACAACTGCCTTAAAGCGGTTTTACACTACACGTTATTCAGGGCCCTGAATATCGTCCGGGTCCGGGTCCGTCCCTTGGGGACCCTATATCTTATTACACCACTCTTAGTTAGGGTTAGGGTCCCTGAATACCGTGCAGTGTAATTTCCCTTTTAAGTGAGATGGCTGGTGATCAAACGCTCTACCATTATAAACGAAGGGAATCGAAACCGGGGTAACAAATCAAATAAAAAAAATATAAGATTTATCTATAAGTATATATTTACCTGTTGTGCGTGCTGAGATGTGGGGGGAAGTTGGTGCGGGGGGGACGGCGCGTGCGCCGCGCTCGCGTTACGGACCACCTGCTTTTAAATACATTAATATTAAAATTAATTACAACAAAAAAAATAACGAAAATTAAGTTAATAAACAAAATTTTTTAATCGGTAGAACAGTCACGCTCTGCTGTGAATTTATGAACATATGAACGAAAACATGTTTAAAGTTGCAGACTGGAGACGAGTATACCCGATTCAGCGTAATCGACCCGAGCGTGACGGTTCTGCATTGCGATAAAGATTATCGATAAGGACCGATTTTATTTCTGGTATTGATAAAATTCGCTAAAAAGGTCAGTTTTTTACTCAAATCAAGAGACAAACTAGATCCTTATCGATTCTTATTGAGAATCGTCATAGCGCTACGTTCTGGAGCGCGATACCTCAAAGCACTGATCTTGTTTATTTATAATTCGGTAAGAACAGAAATAGTAACCTCGTTAAAGCCTAGAAAAACTCAGCAAATATCTTGACTTGGCAGACGAGGTTGTCAGCATGTGGGATGTTGATTCAGCGACATTTTCCTCCTGTCACAGTGTCACACTTCGTCGACCCCATCCCTCCCCCTTGAGGTGACGTAATTTATGGATAGTTCTATGGGTGCACCCTATACCCATAGTGTTGTGATCGTTGTGACAGTGCATACCTGGTGCATGGCGTGTTGCTGCGCGCTGAGAGACCCCATCCCTCCCCCTCCCCCTTGTGTTGTGACGTAATTTATGGATAGTTTTATGGATGCACCCTATACCCATAGTGTTGTGATCGTTGTGACAGTGCATACCTGGTGCATGGCGTGTTGTTGCGCGCTGATAGGCCCTCCGCTCGGGGGAAACTCGCCACCTGCGTGCAACCACCATTGTTACCTCTTTGCAAGATCATATAGACTGACTATTCTAGAGTCTTGTAGACCATTTCACGTTAAAACCGTTCCCTGGAGGGATATTTTAATTAATTCGATTCCTTTTCTGTCAGATCTTTTAGAACGCTATTTTGATATCATATCCAAACTAAGGAACTAAGGATCCAAATTCAAAGGATCCATAGTCAAAAGTTTCCAATACCGAATCCGAAGGCTTCCCGATGAATTAAAATACCTCTCCTGATGGGTTACTTTTCAAGTGACACATGATTTAATACCGATTCTTTTTTCAAATAATCAATACATAGGATAAAACAAAGTAGCTTTCCGCTCTCTGTCTTTCTGTCAGTCCTGTATGCTTAGATCTTTAAAACTACGCAAAAGAATCGGTCTTAAATCATCGGTCAGTTTTCGTTGTTTCTCGCCTAATGAACTATTTACTATTACATTAAGTGATAACGAAAACTGACCGATGATTTAAGACCGATTCTTTTTTCAAATATACACTGCATAGTATAAGATAAAGTCGCTTATCGCTGTCTGTTTTGATACGGTTTTTTTAATAGAATGATTCTGACAGGTTTATACGTATAATACACCCGTGTGAAGCCGGGGCGGGTCGCTTATCTTAAATATTCTTCTATCTGAGCTGTGGTTTATTGATAAAGCGATGGTATAAAGTGATGATATTTCTTTCACCAAAACAAGACACCAAGATGAAAAAGCGATAACTAAAAAAAATAAAAATAATAAGATAAAATTATATAGAGATCAGATAATTATGCATCAAACTTATCTAGGATGCCAATTAATTTTAAAGGCAATCAATTTAAAATTTAAAACAAGATAGTTTTTCATTTGAATATTCATTTAGACTACTTTTTACTAAATGTTCTTTTCATTTGTTAAATAACTTAAGACACTTGTAAATCTTTATAGGGAGAAGCTAAAATAGAGCTAAAGCTAGTTTAGGTTCTTAAGGATTCAATATGTACCTATATGTAAAACTGTAATTGTGTCAAAATAAATCAATAATTATTATAATTAGTGCTTAGCCCTGAACATCAACATACCAGGAGGCCCGGAGTATCTATGCGGTTGATTCGGCTGTAACGGCTGCTGCAGCGGTTGCTGTAACGGTTGCTGTAGCGGTTGCTGTAAGGGTTGCTGCAGAGGCTTTTGTAGCGGTTGCTGCAACAATGGTTGCTGCTGTGCGTTGTAGGTTGTGTCCGCGAGAGGGCGTTGGCGTAGGCTGCTGTATCGCTTGCTTCCGCGAGCTTCAGGACCGCCTGGGTATTACAAAATTAATTATATTAATATTTTTTATCAGTAAAACGTAAACGTGTTCTTTTTGTGAAGACCGCAAATTGGCAAACGTAGTGCAAGAAGCCAAGTGGAATGACGATCTACGAAAGACTAAATGTTGGATGTGGCTAGCTGAAGACAAGGCGCTATGGCGCTCATTAGGGGAAGCCTATATCCAGTAGCTGTGGACTAATATAGGTTGATGATGATGAATGACTTTAACTATGTGACCCAAAACTCAACGTCTAGTTGACATCTGAGGATAGACTGAGTTTATATTCTGGCTCATTGTGAACCCGCTTGTCTTAGGAGTCGCTTCTAGGCAACCTTGGGATAAACTAGAAATAAAAATCACATCGCATTCAACGAATTAGGAAAAATGCGATGATTCCAAAATGCACTCACGTTCAGGAACCGTTATGTTAGTATCTAGTAGACCGTTAAAAAATTATTTAGGTTACCTTTTCAAAACAAACAGCGTTAGGAAAATATCAGAACCATATTTTCTTAAAAAGGTGTTAAAATTGAATGTTAAAAATTATTCTACGAGGTCGAAGTGGCGGGTTATATACTGCTAAAAAAAATACCCTATCCTTAGCGGCTAAGTAACATACCAGCGGATTGAGACTGTTGCTTCTGAGACTGTGCTTGCGCCGGTGGAACCGTCTTGTTGGCTGACGAGTTCAACGCAGGACCCTGACGGAAATACAATACAATACAATACAAAAATTCTTTATTGTACACCAGAAAAAACATTACAAAAAGGAACATAACAAAATACAAGTACAATGGGCGGCCTTATCGCTTAGAAGCAATAGGAAATATAAGACTTCACTCACTAATATTATAATCTGATACATGCTGGATGTGTCAATCTAAAGACAGAGCGCTATGGCACTCATAAAGGTAGGCCTATGTCCAGCAGTGGACTAATATGGGCTGATGATGATGAATATTATAAACGCGAAAGTTTGTGAGTATGGATGGGTGGATGTTTGTTACTCTTTCACTCAAAAACTACTGAATATGGATGAAAGGCACAGAGATAGATTATGGTCTGGAATAACACAGGTTATATTTTATCTCGGAGTTCCCACGGGAACGGGAATTCCCGCGGGTGAAATCGCGAGGCGCTGTTAGTACTCACTACTTTTAAAGAAATTACGATTTTTTTTATTATTGTTTTATTATTTCTGTCCCATGAAAACTGATTTATGGAATGAAAAGCAGCCTGTGTTGTTCCAGCTCTAGAACTAGATCTATTCAAAATTTCATCCCGATCTGTTCAGGAGTTGTTGCGTGAAAGAGGAACAAGTATCCATACATCCAAACAAACATTCGGGTTTATAATTATTATGGTTATTATAAAATATAATATTCACTGACTTATAATGTTCAACAAACTAATAACAAACTTTATTACCTGAGAGATAGGTTTCTTTTTGGCTTGCTCCGTAGGCACCGGCCGTTGCTGAGCCATCGGAGTTAGTACCTTCCTCTGTGGCGGGCCTTCACTGCGAATTGCACACTTATTTACAGCACGGTAAGGTTTGTATTCAATAAAATCTATTTGGTAGATCAAATATTTTCATCAGTACTGTCCAATATACCACTGAATACATACATAATCAATTATTCGATTGAGATAGAAAAATGCCATAAATGGAGGCCTATGTCCAGCAGTGGACTAATATAGACTGAGGGACGAATAATAAGGATGATGATGATGCCATAAATTGCACTTTTTTAAACATTGACTTTAATTATATCATTACATAAACAAAATGGCAATCGGAAAGTAAAAATCAGAGAGTAAAACTAAAAACCTCACCTATTACTAACAGCAATGGTCAAATTTTCAATCGGAGGCATTTTATCCCTTCTTACATCATTATCTTTCAAATTCCTGATGTCTCCGCTATTATTTCTGACATCACCACTGTTATTCCTGATATCACTGTTTCTAACATCGCCACTAGCATTTCTGACGTCACCACTGTTTCTAACGTCTCCACTTCTGACGTCACTGTTTCTGACATCACTGTTTCTGACGTCACCACTGTTTCTGACATCGCCGCTTCGTACGTTGTTTCTAGTGTCGTGATTTCTGATACTATCGCCGCGAGAATTGTTGAGGCTGGTGTTACGAACGTCACCGCTTTCTCTGTAACAAAATTATAAGATTACTAGTATATTTGACGACCGATGTGGCGCGGTGGGCGAAAGTCCGCCTGCGACTGCCGCCTACGGTTGCGGGTTCGATTCCCGCCTCGGAACAAATTTGTGTACGATCTGCAGAAATTTGTTCCGTTGGTCTGAGTGTTTTCTATGTATAATAAAAAATATCTATCTATGTTATTTATTATATTAAGTATATGAGTCATCTAGTACCCATAACACAAGCTCTGCTTAGCTTGGGGCTAGATGATGTTGTGTGGACTGTCCGGAATTATTTATATTTATATGCCCGCGGTTTCGCACGCGTTGTTTCTATGTAAACTTCTCAAGGCTATTTTTATCCCATGGGAGCTGATTTATAAGATGAAAAGTAGTGTTATTCCAGCAGAGCTAGAACTAGGTGTATTTCAAATTACAGCCCGATCCGTTTAGTAGTTTTTGCGTGAAAGAGGAACAAACATCAATCCATACTTACAATCTTTCGCATTTATAATATTAGTAACGATAATACTAGATTATATTTTTTATGCTAGTTCGATTAGTGTGACTTTTTCCTAAAAAAAGGGTGTCACTTCGCTCGCCACACGAGAGAGAAGCGAGAACGAAGTTTTAGGTACCTCTGTCTAGGCTGCGTTTGGTATTTATAATATTTGTGCGATTATTTTGATACTGCCACAGAATCCTTCTTCCAAACGGCGGGTCTCACTTCGCTCGCCACAACCGCACTTATCACGGCGAGCGAAGCGTTAAGTACCTCTCTCTAGGCTGCGCTTGGTGTTTATAATATCAGTGACATTATTTTGATACTGCCACAGAATCCTTCTTCCAAACGGCGGGTCTCACTTCGCTCGCCACAACCGCACTAATCACGGCGAGCGAAGCGTTAAGTACCTCACTCTAGGCTGCGCTTGGTGTTTATAATATCAGTGACATTATTTTGATACTGCCACAGAATCCTTCTTCCAAACGGCGGGTCTCACTTCGCTCGCCACAACCGCACTTATCACGGCTAGCGAAGCGTTAAGTACCTCTCTCTAGGCTGCGCTTGGTGTTTATAATATCAGTGGCATTATTTTGATACTGCCACAGAATCCTTCTTCCAAACGGCGGGTCTCACTTCGCTCGCCACAACCGCACTGATCACGGCGAGCGAAGCGTTAAGTACCTCACTCTAGGCTGCGCTTGGTGTTTATAATATCAGTGACATTATTTTGATACTGCCACAGAATTCTTCTTCCCGAAACGAACAAACAGCGGGTCTCACTTCGCTCCTCCACAGTCATGTTGGAGAGCGAAGCGAGGCGCGCGTATTAAGTACCTCTCTCTAGGCGTCCTCACGTGGCGAGTGGGAGGCGTGCGCACAGTGGCGCGGACCCCGCTCTTGATGGCGGGCGCGGGGCGGCGGCGCGCGGAGCCCCCCGCGGGCCGGCGCTGCGGGGTCGACGGGGCGGACGACTCCGTAGAGTCGGGCTGGGACACCGAGCGGGGGCGGACGATGCGGCGGCTGGTGACGGAAAAGTTATAACATTAATTTCGATGGTTCTTTAGGTTCGACGACGGCGCGGTGGGCGAAGGTCCGCCTGCGACGCAGGAGGTTGCGAGTTCGATTCCCGCCTCGGAACAATTTTGTGTGATCTGCAGAAAATGGTTACGAAGGTCTGGGTGTTTTGTATGTATAATAAAAAGCATCTATCTATCTATGTATAATCATGTCTTAAATATATCAGTTATCTAGTTTATTCAACAAAACCACAGTAGCTCATACTGTGTGTTGGTTGAATAAAAGATGTTTGTGCGATATACTGAGTCTATTCTTTCCACATAAACACGGATACAAGAAAGGACATAAAACCATAATCTATACCCTTAATCAGGTAAGTATATGTTATCTGAGGGAGGTTGCTGCAGTGACTGAGGTGTGGCACTAAGAATAGCTCGGCTTAGCCGCTGTAATTGCTGACTGAGCGAAACTTGCGCCGCGTACTATACGCTAAACTGTGTCACCACACAAGCTTTGAGTAGCTTACTTTGGGGCTAGAAGGTACTCACGGCTCTCTCTTCCTGGCAGCGTCTAGTTCCGGGAAGTCCTCAGGGTTGGGCGGCTTGCGGACCTGGTTCTGAGCCGCGGTCTGACGCTTGTACGCCTCCTCGTCCTCCCAGGTACGCGTGTACTTGTTGGGGCCGCGGCTGTAGGGGAAATCTGGCTTTATTGTAATGTACTGAAGGTTGGAAATTGTTGTAAACGTGTTTAAGGAATTTACAATTGTTAAGTAATGGTTTTGTACTGAACGGGAAAGCCAGTTCAAAGTATAGAATAGGATAGTAAACACTAGTTCATGAAATTTCAATGCAATTCTGAATAACTCTGGCTATATGAAAATCACTACATTTTCATAGAACAGTTTTAAGTTTCCACCACACTACTTGCATAACCTAAAACTCATTAATCTACAAGAAAAGGGTCACGAAGCTCAAAGGTATAATCATTTCCCTCAAAAAAGCCAGAAGAATACACAAAAGCTCAATAATATTAGAGTAAAAATATGCCTAAACTAAAAGTATGCTTTACTAAGATCTAGGGTTCAATTTTGATAATCATGCGCATGCTTTGACTAACCGTCCACTTCGGTACCATCTGATTGCAAGGGGAGCATAAGTTAATATTATAATTACTGATATTTATTAAAATAAATTTTAAAAACATGTTTATATAATTAATTTTCAGATTTTTTATACCATTGGACCAAAGAGGTGATGTGCGAAAACAAATGCAAAACACATGTTTTTATTCCGAGGCAGATTTTTAAACTACTTTTTGGTTGGCTTTAGACATATTGAAGACTACAACAATACTATCGTTTCCTTAACTTCCAAAATATTTATATATAACTAGCTGCGCCCCGCAGCGTCGCCCGCGGGGAAATTTATTTATTTGTCAAATATCATATTTTTATACATAATATGCTATTCCCGACGAAGACAAATCCAAAAACACAAAAATCATAAAAGTCGGTCCAGCCGTTCTCGAGTTATAAGTGTTGTAACAAACACGACTTTCTTTTATATATATAGATATTGCGAGACATTTATCACAATTTTAATAACAATAGCCATTACACACTGAACCATAATTTTTAAAACGCCTTATTTATTTAAATCAAAGTACTACTGCTTTGATCACTAATAAATACTATGTAAAAATCTAAATCTTTTTACACTACTAAGGTTATTAACACCACAAATACAACGCGATTCATACCCCGTTATGAGTGACTTTATATAAAAATAAAGTTTACATAAGTAACTTGATTATTTACCCATATCTCCTGTTACGGCGAGCGTGGGGAGGCGCGTCTTCATTCCTGATATCGTATCCGTAGATCGCGACCAGCTCGTCACGGGATTTCGGCACCTGTACGCATAAGCAATAGAAGTTACTTTACCTTTGTTCATTCTCGAGTTAAAAACACGAGATAAAAATATGGTCAGAAAACAAGGTCGTTTTACTGTTTCTGATTCCAAGTAGGTAAATGTAGCCGTTCGTGCCATGTTATCCGTATTGTTATTGTCTTAGAATTAGGAGATTGATTAGGTTTAGCTGCGACACCCTGCTTTACCCGTGTCAAAATTAATTAAATGAATATTTTTATTTTATTTATTAAAATTAAAATAAATATAAGAAAATAATAATTATTTAGTGTGGATACAACATCGGCGAGTGAGCGTGCAGTACCGTTCGCTTTCGCTCGCTCTCGTTCACTTGGACCCACCAAAATACGATTACCAATACCAAGCGCGGTGATTATGGCAAAATGATCCTTATTTGTAGGAGGTACGTTCAACAGACATACACTATAGATTACATGTTACACTATAGATCACTTGTTGGTGACGTTACTCTTGCGCGGCGGTTAGCGAGCGAACCAGTGTGGACGTCATTGCGAAAGCAAGCGAGGGCCTTCGTTCGCGTTCGGTCGTGCTCTATCGCCGTTCACGTTCACATGAGTTCGTCTGTCTAGTGCTCGCAATCGTTAGCTTTGTCTGAACCCACCAATCCAATCCGATTAGCAAACGCGATGGTTATGGCAAAATGACACTTATTTGTTGGAGGCATGGTATTGATAGTACCTATGCTGAAATTTATTTATTTATTTGAGAGATTACCTGTTCGTTTTCGTTGAACTTGTCGTGCGACCACTTGTTTATGACGTCACTCTTGCGAAGCCGTCACTCTTTTTCATTTTTCATTCGTTCGGTTATGGCAAAATGACCCTTATTTCTAGGAGCCATTGTTCAATAGTAACCTATGCTGGCTTGATAGATAACCTGTTCGTTTTCGTTAAACTTGTCGTGCGACCACTTGTTTATGACGTCACTCTTGCGAAGCCGTCACTCTTTTTCATTTTTCATTCGTTCGGTTATGGCAAAATGACCCTTATTTCTAGGAGCCATTGTTCAATAGTAACCTATGCTGGCTTGATAGATAACCTGTTCGTTTTCGTTAAACTTGTCGTGCGACCACTTGTTGATGACGTCACTCTTGCGAAGCCGTCACTCTTTTTCATTTTTCATTCGTTCGGTTATGGCAAAATGACCCTTATTTCTAGGAGCCATTGTTCAATAGTAACCTATGCTGGCTTGATAGATTACCTGTTCGTTTTCGTTGAACTTGTCGTGCGACCACTTGTTGATGACGTCGCTCTTGCGCGGCGGCCGGCGTCGCTCCGTGCCCGCCTCGCTGCCTTCCTTCTCCGCTGACAGCTCTGATGTTGTGTTAGTTGATTCCTCACCACTGGAAATAAGGTTTATTATAAGTTTTTGATGTTTTTTTTATTAAAACTAACAAGATACTTTATATTTCACACATTATTAAGGACTAAAGTCTGCCCGCGGCTTCGCACGCTTTATTTCTATGGTTACGTCTCAAGGTTATTTCTATCCCATTTCTGGGGTGAAAAGTCCTATGTGATATTCCAGGGCTAGGACTACGTCTATTCCAAATTTCAGCACGATCCGTTCTGTAGTTTTTGCGTGAAAGAGGAACAAACATCCATCCATTCATACATCCATGTAAACTTTGCATTTATAATATCAAATATCAAAAAATACTGGTCCGATCTTGATCAAATTTATATAGGACCAATAATAGATAAAAACTAACTTTCAAAAGTTTCATCAAAATCGATTCACCTACAAAAAGTTATGATAAAATGAAAAACATATTTAAAAAAAGTCGAATTTCCAAGCTCCTGAGAGTTCAAAACTTCTTCGGGATAAAAAGCAGAATAAGTTCTTATCCGGGATACTTATTATCTATCTCGATAACAAATCTCATTGAAATCCGTTCAATTTTTCTTCGTGAAAAGGCTGTATGAAAAGGTAATATAAAACGTGTGCGTACAAAAGAAATCTAAGGACAAAAACAATACGCATCATACAGTCAGCTTTCTACTGCGCATGAACGCACAGCTTGGTCATTACTGTTAACCTTATTACGAATGTTAGAAGATTCACAATAACTCGGCAAATGAGAGGTTCTAGTATATTTTATAGCTAGCTGACTAGCTTTCACCTACGACTTCGTTCGCGCTTTTTTGGGATAACTGGTAGATTATGTCTTTCCTCAAAAACTTGCCCATTATCATCACATCTATTGAAAACAGCGCCATGTAGAAGTTGTTCATACAAGCTCTTTATTATAAATGTCGCCCATTTTATTTTTTTTAACTATCATTTTACTGATGTCTCTATGTAAAGTTCGCACGTAAAATACTTGTAAATATTGATTCACTAGTTAAGAAATCCTATGGGACTGACTTAGTCATTGTTAGACTCAAAGTACCAACCCAAATTAAATAAGATTTAAAAAAACAATTTTTTTGCGACGTAACGGTTATCTATGTACATCGCCTTCCTTAAGATATTATGATCTATCTGTCAAGCCAAGTTTCATTCAAATCCGCTCAGCCGACTAAGTTCCTATAAGAGTGTTAAAAGAAGAGTTTAAAAAAAGAGATCTTTTAGCCGTCTAAAGACTGAACATGCAACAGACAAGACATACCTAGCTACTTTTGAATTTACAATAATAAGCGTGGATGTATTGTAAGCCATATTACGTTTGAGTAAGGTTGAATAATTATAGTTCGATGTATCTCTAGAAACTGTTCGATTTGTATACATATGGATAAGTTTTTTGCGTGTTAACGCATGATTACGTTAGTTAGGTAACGTTAGATGTTTGGATAATAGGGAGGTTTTAGGAAACATTTTAACAAGCGATTATTTATTGCTAAAAAGAGGTCGTTCGGACCGGTTTTCTATTTCTACTGAAGCGAAAAGCGAAGAGGGTAATGGGCCAGTTAAAAAACAACTAATAGAATCCTTACATACTAATTATTATAAACGCGGGTTTGTATAAGGAATTAAGAATTTATTGTGTTAATTTCAGTCAACGAGTACCCATAACACAAGCTCTACTTAACTTGGGGCTAGATGATGCTCTTTTGGATGGTCCAGCATCACTACATAGTATAAAACAAAGTCGCTTTCTCTGTCCCTATATCCCTATGTATGCTTAAATGTTTAAAACTACGCAACGGATTTTGCTGCGGTTTTTTTAATAGAGGAATTCAAGAGGAAGTTTTAGGCGTATAATAAAATCGTGCGAAGCCGGGGCGGGTCGCTAGTTATTTATATAACTATCTGACCCGACTTGTCCTGTCTCAATTATGAAAGTGAAATTTGAATTTTCCGCGCAATTTTCTTATTTTTTTTTCATGAGACCCTTCTCCTGACAATAACAAACACAACAAAAAGAGATTTGCAAAATCGGTCCAGCCGTTCACGCGTGATGGCGTGACCTTTAAATATAGAGATAGAAAAGACCAACGAAACAAATTTCTGCAGATCGTACACAAATTTGTTCCATTAGCATCATAACTACATAGTATAAAACAAAGTCGCTTTCTCTGTCCCTATATCCCTTTGTATGCTTAAATCTTTTAAACTACGCAACGTATTTTGATGCGTTTTTTAAATATAGATTCAAGAGGAAGGTTTATGCGTATAATAAAACCGTGGGAAGCCGGGGCGGGTCGCTAGTTATTAATATAATAGAGAATGCTCACTTATCAGCGGTCCGGTCATCGTGCTCGTAGAAGGTCCCTCTCTTGGGGATGTACTGCGGATTGCTGCGGTCTTCGTCGTCGTCTACTCGGCGCTCCGTGCCCGCTTCCTGAAGACAATACATTATTGGCGTCATTTAAAATATACAGGGTTATGGGTATCTAATGATCAACCTCTTAAATTAATAAAATAAAAATAGAGTAAGCCATTATTAATGTTTGTTTTTTTTATTGTATAGAATTATATTTTGAAAAATAAAGGTAGAAAACATAAATATTAAAAATAAAACTAAAATCTTAAAACGAATTCGAAGAAAATATTATATACCTAGTTAAATCAAATTGTTTAAAAAGGGAATATCATCATTGTAGTGAATGTCGAAGCCAAAGTCAGTAAAATACGCATTATTATAGGTACATTTGAAACGTAAATAGTTCCGTAACTTTTTTTTTTCTAAAAATTGATTTGATAGTTAAAAAGTCGATTTCATCGGTAAAAAGTCGATTAAAAATCTACTAAATGGATAAAAAACTAAACCGTTTCGACAGCACTAAAAAAATCACCTTTTATGTCGATCGCAAATCAATAAACAGTAAATTTCAATTACACATTAGTTTTTTTAAATACCTACCGAATTGACACTATTATCAACATCAACCATTTCGTTTTAAACGCACACCTATCCTTAAAGAAATAAAGTTATTAACTGACAACTTCCAGCATCCTCCGTCCATTTTTCGAAAGGGTTTATTAAGGACACCCTTTGTTATTATAAGGCCTACTCCGATTCAATTGGTATACAAAAACAAGGTACTTAATTCATGGTCAAACTAACGGTTTATCACACGTGTATTGATGACCGAGTTGTAATTGTAAAGCTTCGGTAATGTCATCATTTCATGTAGCTACATGAAATGATGACATTACCGAAGCTTTACAATTACAACTCGGTCATCAATACACGTGTGATAAACCGTTAGTTTGACCATGAATTTGGCAGCGCCTCGCGGTTTCACCCGCGTACTTCCCGTTCCCGTGGGAATTCCGGGATAAAATATAGCCTGTGTTATTCCAGACTATAATCTTTCTCTGTGCCTAATTTCATCCATATCCATTCTGTATTTTTTGCGTGAAAGAGTTACAAACATGCATCCATCCATCCATACTTACAAACTTACGCGTTTATATTTTAAAAAAGTCTCATTTTTTAATCTACTCTATGTAAAAAAACGATATAAGAAAACAGAAATCAATTACATACCTAGTTCATTTCTTTATGCTTTGTATGCTTATATGACTTCGACAAGTCTAATTTTTAACTAAAAACAATTATTTAAATAATATAATAAATAAGGTGTATTTTGCTTTTCTTTAGCTTCGCTTTCTTTTTCTTCAATGTCTTATTCAATAATATGACATAAACAACAAGGTAATTCAAGTTCATATTCAAACTAACAACGGTTTATCACACGTGTATTGGTGATTGAGCGACATGTACCTTCGTTGACACTATCACACAGTTGTAAAGCTTCGGTGTCATTGTTTAATGAATCTATGAGCCGTTTGAACCTGATAAACTTATCCTTGCCAATCACTACATAGTATAAAACAAAGTCGCTTTCTCTGTCCCTATATCCCTATGTATGCTTCAATCGTTAAAACTACGCAACGGATTTGACGTGTGTTTTTTAATAGATAGAGTGATTCGAGAGGAAGGTTAATAAGCGTATAATTAAACCGTGCGAAGCCGGGGCGGGTCGCTAGTTACTTATAAACGTAAAAGTTATGTTCCTCTTTTACGCAAAAACTACAGAAAACCAGGCTGAATTTTTTTTTAGACGTATAGGCTACAATTTAGCCCAATAAAACTGTAACACAAAGGCTAGTTTTCATGCCATATATCATCCCATGGCATAGAAATAGCCTGGTAAAAAAGTGGTCACCTATTTCAAATTATAGTTATCAGAAATCAATATCTTTATTTTTTAGTCTTACATATTATCCACTTAGACAAGTCAAATTTTAAACCATAAGTGTGTATTCAAATAATATAAGAAATAAGGCTGAGCGGTACTTTTTTTCAACTCCCATTTATTTTCTTTCAATGTCTTATTCAATTTAATAAACAAACAACGAGACAATTCAAGTTCATGGTCAATGTAACGGTTAAGCACACGTGTATCGACCGAGTGACATCTGCCTTATGTAACAGTCAAAGTCACAGAAAAAAACCGGCCCAGTGCGAGTCGGTTCCCCCACGAAGGGTTCCGTACCATATAAAACGTCGCTTCCCACTGTCTGTCCCCATGTATGCTTAGATCTTTAAAACTACGCAACTTATTTTGATGCGGTTTTTATAGATAGAGTGATTCAAGAGGAAGGTTTATAATGTACGAAGGACACCCGTGCGAAGTAGGGGCAGGTCGCTAGTTATCTTTACAAAAGAAAAAAAGTCATGTCTATTGTATGGGAGCTCCCTTAAATATTTATTTGTTTTTTGTTATATCAGCAACATCAAGTATAAATAAGGTACCTACTTACAATAAAAAAGTTATTTCGTAAGAAAATACAGTCAAAACCTGATATAGCGACATTGAAGGGACCGTATATTGCAGACGTTATATCCGATAGTTGTTATAAGCAATACACATACATACATATGTAGTTACATTAGTTGTGTAGTTATATTTTTTTAGGTAGGACATATCTATCTAGTATACGGGTTATGTTTGTAAACTTGTTGTCAAATGAAATGTTAGAAAAAAAGTAAAAATATTTATTAAGAAATAACACGCGCACTTGGTGTAAAATATGCAAGGTCAAATAGCCGGGAAGAGGTTCGGATGAGGTGGGAGAAAGTGCGTAGGTAAAAATACGCGCTTAAATATTCCTTCAATGCCTATCAATAAGATTTCAAATCATCCGTATTGTTTTGTTTCAAGAAGCGATTGGTCGTTATAGTCGATGAATCGATACATTTCGTCGTTATAAGCGATATGTCGTTGTATCCGTTGTTGTTATAGGCGGTATGTTTGCTAAATAGTTTACTACAGATTCGGGCGGGACTTTACAATCTGGCTGTAATAACCGATAGGTTGTTGTAAACGATGTCGTTATAAGCGGTTTCGACTGTAATTACTTTTGAAATTGAATGTTTGCTAAATATTTTGTACTTTTGTTTTTTTTTAATTGTTGTATCTATGTAATTGTATATGTGTGTGTCTGTGGAAACAAATAAACTTTTTATCTATCTATCTACAATATTGTACCTAAAATATGTTGCATGCAATCTGACAATTTGTACACCGAAATCGGTAAAAAATGTTGATACCAACATTCCTGAAAAATCTTATATTTACACATGTTTCTGCAAATAAATGATCTTTATCTTGGTTCAATATATCTCATGAGATACAGCCTAGAGACGGACAGACAGCGGAGTCAAGTAATAAGGTCCCGTTTTACCGTTTGGGTAAGGAACCCTAAAAATGGACCCCAATAAAATGAGATCTATACATTTGATCAAAATGAATTAATGTTTATTTTTTAGGCTTTCGAATTAAGCAGATAGACCAGTCAAATTAAAACAAAATTGTGAAGTCCACAGCTGGCCACAAGCCTTCTCCATACAACACCAAAAATAACGGTCCTGAGATTTTTTCATCTACTGACATTGACTATGTAACTCAAAAAACAAAGTAGGTAGATATCTATGATCTAAAATAGTTAGGACTAGCTGGTACCCGCGACTTCGTCTGCGCATGATTAGTATTTGGAGTACTCGCGATTTTACTTGCGTAATTCCCTTTCCCGTGGGATTTTCGAGATAAAATAAAGCCTATTTCTTATTCCAGCTTATAATCTATCTCTGTGCCATTTCATCCAGATCAGTTCAGCAGTTTTTGCGTGAAAGAGTAACAAACATCCATCCATCTATCCATTCATACTTACAAACTTTCGCGTTTATCAGTTCAATTCAGTTTGGTTCCCTTGGGCTATACGGGTTTTCAAAAATTTCTCACAGCATCTGAACGACGCGTACACACGCGTCGTTCAGTGATGCTGTGAGAAATTTTTGAAAACCCGTATACCCCAGGGGAACCTAACTGAATTCCGGGATAAAATGTATCCCATGTCCAATCGTCCCGAGTTCCATTCGAATTCATTCACTTCCGTCGTGATGCATGGTTGAAGAATTCTTCTTTCACCCTCTCTCCCAGGGGAACCTTACCGAATTCCGGGATAAAAAGTATCCCATGTCCTTCCTTGTAGTATGAACTCAAATCGTCCCGAGTTTCATTCTAACTCATTCAGCAGTTTCGGCGTGATGCGCGGTAAAGGAATTTTACTTTCATACCCTCTCCCATGGGAACCTTACTGAATTCCGGGATAAAAAGTATCCTATGTCCTTCCTCGTAGTATGACCAATAATCATGCCGAGTTTCATTTAAATCCATCAAGTAGTTTCGGCGTGATGCGCGTTTACGATACAGACAGACAGACAGACAGACAGACAGACAGACAGACATGAATGAAAAAAATTACAGTTTTGGCTTGAGAATCGATAATAAAGTGCCCTCCAAAAAAAATTTTCAAAATATCTTCAATGTACAGAATTGGACCTGTTACAGTTTTATTATAAGTATAGATTTAGGGGATTTAAGAAATTCGCAATTGTCTAATTCTAAAAGGGTACATCAAAACTCATTCCTAGCTCTGTGGTTAAAACAAACATAAATATAAACTGGTACTCTGAGATGAATTGATCTTTTGAAGCTAAAATGTTTATAATGTAACCAGTATTGTAAACACATAAGGTTGAATACAGTGTGTCTCAATAAAATAAAATGAGAGAAACTAGGACTTAAACACTATAAAAAACTTTATTCTTATAGTGGTTATTCTGTTTTTTACCATTTTTGATTGCATGGCACATCAATTTATGGACTACAAATTGCATTTTCATAGACCTTATCATGGGTATGTTACAAACAAAATCTAGTTCCTTTATTTTGCAATGGATTTCGGCAAATTAAAACCTAAATCTGTTTCAAATGTATTTATTTGTATCAATTCTTTGATGGTAATTTCCTTTCTGAATTAGAAAAAATATTTAGGGCTTGTTTTTTGTTTGCTATGATGACTTGTTCAAAAGTTACAGTTTTGTTAAGATGTCATAGGGAACAAAAAATTATAACACCAAAACATAATAACTAAAAATTGTTTATCATTGATAAAATTAAGCAAATACTTTCATGGTAATTTGAGAAGACTCACACTGTATAATGACAAAACATATTCTGTTTATTCCTCGCATCTTAATACAAGATTCTCTTAGTTAGAGCGAGGATTCAAACTTATGTTTGTAACAGGATCATTGGTTTGTATTATTACTTAGATTACGTTAGAATGTAAGTTTACTATGTACTTTTTCGAAAATAAATACTTTTATTATTTTATTATTTATATTATTATTTAGATAGTAGGGTATTCCATATATTGGTGTATAAACCACTAGCATCTACCCACAGCTTTGCACACAATATTTTTATGTAAATGTTTCAAGGCTATTTCTATTATGGGTACTGAATTATGGGATGGAAAGTAGCCTACATGTTACACCAGGGCTAGAACTATATCTGTTCAAAATTTCAACCCAATACGTTCAGTACTTTTTGCGTGAAAGAGTAGCTAACATCTATACATCATAATGTAAACAAATAACTTAAATTAAATCTACTTGAGGCTTCAAATCATTAAATTTCCTTAACTGTATACTATCTGTTCAGTTATAAATTTGTATAAAATTTATATAATACTTTTTTGAAAAGTACTAGTAGTGTGTTTAGTAGTGTGTTACTTATTTGATAAAGTAAGCCAAAACATGAAACCAGACACTTTCGCTGACTATAGTCAGATTCAAACAGTCAGCCAATGTAAATATTTACATATGAATTATTCAAATGTATTACAGGCATGATGATATCACTTCCTTTGAACTACCAAACAATATTAACAGATAAGCTCTAAATTGTTTGATCCCTGCACACAGTTATTATTTTGTACTAACAGCGCCTTGCGGTTTCACCTGTGTAATTCCTGTTCCCGTGGGAATTCCAGGATGAAATATAGCTTATGTGTTATTCCAGTCTATAATCTATCTCTGTGCCACATTTCATCCAGATTCGTTCAGTAGTTTTTGCGTAAAAGAGTAACAAACATCCATCCATACTTACAAACTTTTGCATTTATTATATTAGTAGGTAGTATGGTATGGTTAATAAGATAAATAAAAATTTGCAAATCTGTTATTGATATTTCATTTATGTAATTTTTTTTCTTAGTATTTTCATTATTTCATTTATTCACCTTTTTGTTACACTAAATAGCAAACATATAAAGAAAACATGTACCTAGTATAACCTAATGTTGCATGAGAAAAACTAATCAGAATATAGGTCATTTGAAATATAATTCTAACTACAACAGGCCTTGGATACCAATTAGATGCAGAAAGAGAAACAGACAAACTAATCAGATTAAAATTGTTACATACCTGGTTCTCTGGATTCTCAGTATCTGATATGTCTCCAGGTGTGTCATAGTCAGAATCTATTGGGTCACCTTCCTGCAAAGGTAAACAACCTTCAACTTTGAGCAACTGCATCTTATATTAGGTAATTTCTATTTGTTTTTCCTATTTTCACTACTACGTGGCGGCCTTATAATAATATTACAATCCAAACACAGCCGCTGCGTTACATTGAGTGGCCTCTGTGACCCCAATCTATCGAAAAGAAATGGACATTCCTACACGCAAGCGCGCAGGAGAAAGTAACTTGTAACACTTTGAGCGCCAAAACGAAAGTTTATTCTACGGTGACTTGATGCACGGTACTCACGTTTCCCGAGTTGCTATGGTCGATTTCTTGTGATCCCTCCGAAAATTCGCCGGAATCGTCGTTTCTTCTAGCCACAGATGTCATTTTGCGGTCCACACCGATTATTTGTAAAAATCCCAGGGTGGCGGCTTTGAAGCACGACTGTTGAAGTGTTGGTGGCGTTATCGCACACCAATTTAGCTTTTGCTATTAAGGAAATCCCCCTCTCGATTTCTTGATTTTTACAATAAATCGAAAGAAAAGAACGTCAAAACAAGCGACAAGCAAGTTCTGCAGGCGGCCATCAAAATTTGTAACGCTTCAATACACGCAACATTGTTGGTGTGAAACATTCCAAAATGAAGTCCCTTCAAAAAGTGCTAGCGTCTCATAAAATGGTAAAAATTCATTAAAACTACAGTAAGTAAGATCTGATAACAATGACACAAGAAACTAATATTGTTGAAACAAAACACAGTGTTCATTGTTCAAATTTGCTTGTGCGTTAAATGGAACGTTAAATAATGTCATGTCGCTGTCCATCCTAACTGCTAATGTCACCCACATCACATTGTGACATTTGTTTGTCAAAAGTTTTCATCGAACCAACTTCTTGATTAAGGCTTAGAATCTGTGCTTGAAACAAGACACTTCGTGTCCGTCAAGTTAGCAGCCACACCATGGAATTTTAAGATTATAAATATGCCAATTAACTGTGCCGTCAATGCTGTATCCGCTGCCGCAAAGCATATAAATAGTGCTCCAGTACTTTAGGAGATATTGAGGGATTTCACTGTGGCTGCTATCTTGACGTCAAGCTGGCAGCCCCGCTGATTGTGAAGAAACCAAAGCTAGATTTGAATTGTGAACTATGCCAAATAACTGTTCCCATGTATATCTAGTTGTGCTGTAAAGCTCAGAAATAGAGACCCTGTGGTTTAAAAGATATTAGGCTCTAAACATCTACATACATTTGAGAAAACAGATGAGTACAAAAGTGTTAAGATTACGATTGCAATCAATCGCTAGATGGCGTTTATTGCAGCTAAAGCATTTACTCGCCTAGAAATAATAATTTCTGGACGAGCAAGTACTGCTGAAGCCACAAAAGACGATAATATATTATGGACAAACATACAAATCTTATTTGTATTTTATTCTTATTGATTGACAATTTCTTCCTATGAAAAACTGTAGTTAAGCCACCATAGACACTGGAATGTAAAGTAAACAATCAGAAAACATGACCAGTGTGGCCAGCAAGGTCTACCTACACAAAAAAAACAAAGATAGGTAAAAACACCTTTGCTGAAATAAATAGGTATGTAGAGTCTGTACATTCATCTAAAACATTTTATACTTAGTGTCATGTTACATTATTATATATTATGTCCTCAGCCGAAAGGGGGTGATTATAACTCCGAGAGAATCAACATGTGATGAAGGATGTTTTTAATAAATAATATTTTTGTGTTTTTATGGTTATTCTTACACTTTCATTGTTGCTTTCAATGGATCTTAACTAGTTAGTGTTTTTTATTATGATTTTGCCAAAAATAAGCAACTAAGTATAGAATTAAGTTTAGTTTTAGGGTATCATTTAATCGGTCAGTGAATTAAACAGATGTTGGTGAACAAAAAAATTAATTCGGTAAGCTGAATAAATAAAACTGGGCTGCGACAAATGGCCTGCAAAAAAATAAAAATTGGGCAACAAGAAATATAACAACGGGCTATTTAAAAAATATTTGTGCTTTAAATTATTTTTCATGCAGCGGCAAATCATGATTAGCATTTATTGAAATTTTGGCCTGCTGTAAAAATAAAAATGGAGCAACCAACTATCAAAAATGATCAGCAGACCGTGGATCGGATTTAATTCAGTGTTTGGAAGCTCACTAATTAATTTTGGTTTGCTAATTTGACGATTGAAGTGGCGGCGTGCGAAGCATTATTATTTTTATTATGGATGGATGGATGGATGTTTGTTACTCTTTTAATATGGAAAACATTAGGGATATCGAAGACTGAGAATAACATGTTTGATTTTGTGATGAGATGGGAGGCCACGTTTTGGATCGCGAAAGCAAATTCGGGTTTTTGCATTTAGAGCTGTGGCAGGGCGGCGCGACGCGGCGGGGCGCGCGGCGGCAGGGAGCGGACGCGCGCTGCTTGATTTCACCAATCAACTTTGATGGGCGCTCCACATTCACACGAGAATCTCCGGAGATTCTCAGCGAGAACTGTAGCGAGAACTTCTTTGGGTACACACTCTCACAAAGTTCTCAAATAGTTGTCACTACAGTTCTCGCGCTCGATGACGATGGACGCAGAAGTAACCGCCGCGACAAGTTTATTGTTACGCGTCTCGCGCGCTCAATACTTGTTCTCGCCTGTTCTCACGTTCTCGCGCTCCTTTGTCTCGCGCCAAAAAACCTACAAAAAGTGGAGAAAAGCCGGAGAACAACGCGAGAACTTGAGAAGAATACGCGAATCGCTTCCACATTCACGTTTCTCGCCTGTATCACGCGTTCTCGCGAAGTTCTCGTGTGAATGTGGAGCGCCTATGAGCCTTACTTTTTGTGTGCTTGCTTGTAAATAAGGTTCCTAACCACATAAATCCTAGCACTAGAAAAGTTATTTTTCTGATTGATTACATAGGTAATTAGGTACCGCCTCCGAAACGCTTGTCGCCACCTCTACTAATATTGTTAACGCGAAAATTTGTAAGTATGGATGGATGGATGTTTGTTACTGTTTCACACAAAAACTACTGAACGGATCTGGATGAATATAGATAGATTAAATATAGTCTGGAATAACACATACGCTATATTTTATCCAGAATTCCCACGGAAAATTCCGATAATTTCGCGGGTGAAACAGTACCTACCTACTATTTTAATTGGGAAAATAAATAAAACAATGAAAAAATATGAATGTTAACATTAAAATTTATGACAGTAAGTGTGTAAGTCCTCGCACTCTGTACAGCACATTTTGGGATATAACTTTATTTCTTTATTCCCAAGATTGACAGATAGAGATCATCTGTAGGAAAGCCCCAAAGATTTTAAACTTTGCTTAGTATTTACTAAGTTATTATCGGTCTTAAAGTATCTACTTACATACCAAATTTCATCTAAAATACTAAGTATCTACATACCTACCACCACCAAATTTGTTCTCAATAACTTAAGTATCTACTGAGATTATTTATAATAAACATTTACACAGACTTTCAATAATAGTATCTACCTAAAATAGTAAGATTTCAAACGCAGTACCAGTGATAACGGCTTATTTTCGCTTTTTTCTGCTTTACTTTTTTACAATTCTTTTGCCCATAACATTTATTATGCACCTCAAAAATTTAATTACTTACTGTAACATAATAACGGTTTATTACTGCCCATGATTTTTTTATTCAGTTGCCCAAAAGTATTAATTTCATAGACCATACCGCTATTTATTCACTTACAAAAAATTTTATATTTGTCAGCCAAGTATTGCAGGTCTTTTTTATTTTACATCCGACCAAAATTTATTAAGCTGCCCAAATATTTATTTAGCTGATTTTTACCGCTTACCCCAATGTTTAAAATAACTACCAATAAATTTACTCCCTTAGTTTTACTGCTATTATAAGAAAAAAACATGTACATAACTACCGTTTATTCGCCAAATGTCAAAACCCTTTTTCTGATCCTTTTTCTAAGACTTCGCTGTCTGTCCGTCCGTCTGTGTGTCACCAGGCTGTATCTTAAGAACAGTTGTCGCTATAATAATAAACACTTAAAACAAAATAAAGTAAATATTTAAGTGGGCTTCTAAACAACAAACGAGATTTTTTATTAGCAACATGTAGACACTTGAATGATTTCATATTGTAACTAAAAAAGAAAAGTAACCATATGAAAGAACAATGGCAAGAATCCCTTATGGCCTGTCCCAAAAATTTGAAGAACGATACTGAATATATCGTTCGAATCGTCTTAAAATCCTAAGGAACTTTGCATTTTCAGTTTTTCCATAATATTTACAGAAAAAATTAAATTATTTTTTAAACATCGGCAGAATAATATTATTTCCTTATCTCTTCATGACAAATGGCGGCACAATACAAAATAGGTTTCAATTAAAGAGGTTGGTTTCAGGTTAGGGTCAGGATTGAAACCAACCTCCTTTGTTCGGTTGGTACAGAAGGTAGACAGAATAGAGAGATTTACTTATTGTACGGAATATACTGTTAGGAGCCATAAGTTTATTTTAGCCTAAACATTAGTACTTGATCTTAGATTTTAGCGATAAATTAAATTCAACCACTTTTTTATGGCTCAGAAGGGTTTTGCAACAAGTTTTTCATTTTCATATGAACTCTTTTCGATTGCAAGAATCAACCTTTAATTAGTCCACTGCTCTGCTGGAAATAATTATGCCTACCCTAGGTATATATAACGGGACCTATAAGTGCTATAACGCCCTGTCTTCATTTTGCCACATTGTAGTATGGTAGTCTGCAGTCTTTCGCAGATCGCCATCCCACCATGCTGAAAGGCGTCATACATTACGCTTAGTGACTCGCGATCTCCACTCAAGAACTCGTTTACTCTATGTATTTAATTCCAGAAAAGAAAACACAAATCGCTTACAATTATTTATTGCTGTATTAATATGAATGTCCTGAATATGAATGTTGATAAATATTTTAGAGTTGTACTAATGTTTGTGCATTTCCTTTTAGTCTAAGTATATTTGATTTTACACTGCATTTATTAGTATCTATTAAACCTTACCTTAGTCATCATCATCATCAACCTATATTAGTCCACGGCTGGACATAGGCCTCCCCTAATGAGCGCCATAGCGCCCTGTCTTCAGCTCGACGCATCCAGCGTCTGCCAGCATTGCAGTCCTTCGCAGATCGTCATCCCACCTGGCCGGAGGGCGTCCTACACTACGTTTGCCGAGTCGCGGTCTCCACTCAAGAACACGTTTACCCCAACGGTTGTCGGTTCTTCGCGAGATATGGCTAGCCCACTGCCACTTCAGCTTGCTAATTCTTTGAGCTATGTCGATAACTTGGTTCTCTGTCGGATGTATTCATTATGAATCCTATCCTATCCTTCAGGGGGATTCCGAGCATAGCTCTTTCCATAGCTCGCTGAGCGACTTTGAACTGGTGGACCAGCCCTACCGTGAGTGTAGGACGCACTGGTTGAAAACTTTCGTTTTCAAATATTGCGGTATGGATGACGAGAAGACCCGACGTAGTTTCCCAAATGCTGCCCAGCCTAGCTGGATCCTCCTCTTGGCCTCCTCAAAATTGTTCTTATCTAACTGCACAATTTGCCCAAGGTAAGTGTACCTACCTACTCGGAAACAATTTCAAGAAGGTGGCCATCTACGACGATCGGTCCCGGAACAACTCACCTTAGTACCCTCCGTACATTTAATACTCATAATATACCTACAATTACGTTTCATAGTATTTAATTCACGATAGTTTTGATTTCTGACCGAGATAAAAATATTTAAATGTCCATTGCCCACCCAGTGCTTTATCTTGTTGTAATATATAAAAAAATTGAATAAATATTTCATAATAGTAGCCTCTGTACAACAAATACCTAGAACTTTTCTCAAAACTACACTCCGGGAATTACTCTACCTACATAATATTAAATTACGCGGCGGACTCGTGGTCACACCGTTTTGCTACACCAAAGCCTGATGTAAGATGTGTTGTTCTGCAGGTAATTTCTTTTCTATTTACCTAACCCATTGAAATAACCACTTATAATGGGCAACTACTGATTTAAGTCATAATTCAACTATTTCCAGGGCATTTCATGTACCTACATTATCGGCAAATAACTTTTTCCGGCAATAACCAGGTTTATTTATAATAAATTGCATTATGTATGGTGCCTTTATCTCATATTTAGCAGGACTTCAACTGAGCTTCTCGTACCTACCTTGGAGGATGTTGGATAGAGAAGGTACCTAGAGTAGTGATTGAGTTATTATTTTATGCCTAATACTCTATCTGCCTACTAATTAATATTATACCTACCAACATAACGCTTGCCCCGGGGAATAAAGCGGTAATAGTAAAATCTATTTTTTTCAGGAAAAATAAAAGAAGGTAATTCAATTATTTCTAGGCTCCTAGATACACTACATTTACAAATTTTATATCAAATGAAAGCTAATTTTTCCCCTATTTGACGATATTAAAATTATTGTTATTAAATTAGCAGAAATAAGCTAAAATTCACAAAATGTATTTTACAATAATTTATCTAATTAGACTGAAGAGCAATAGCTTTTACGATAGTTTTACTGTTTAAACATTATTTCAAAAGACACAGTAACCGTACATTGCGATGGTATTATTGATGAATACCTAGATCGTAATAGTTTATTACCACTCTTTTCGTGGAAATATTATGAACATCGTGAAACAGTGAGATATTATTACCACTCTTTATTTTAAAAGAGTCTGAAATGATTGAATCGCAAGTGGTTTGAGAGAGAGAGGAAACAAACATAGAGATGCCCTATTGCCTTTACATACCTTAACGTACCTATGTAGTCGCTAGTATATATTTTTAATAATATATTTTACCTACTTTATTCTAATAGTTCAACAAATAACTGTGATTCGGTATGTCAGTAAGTGCATCCATCACCATCATCTAGCGCTGTTAGAAGTGGAGTTAGAGAACATTAAATGTCATGTTCTCGGGTAATGTGAAGTCTGTAGAGAGGGGGAGGACACCGTAACCCTAGACTCGGGCCATCTTCTCTACTTTCGCGAGGGTGATAAAACATCCCAAGGTGGCGTAGGTTTTCTCGTCAATAAGGCCCTCTCTAGCAACGTTCAAGAAATCTCCAATGTGTCGACCAGGGTAGCGTACCTGATCCTTCACTATCCCAGCGGTATATCATCATCGACATCATCAGCCTATATTAGTTTACTGCTGGACATAGGCCTCCCCTAATGAACGCCATAGCGCCGTGTCTTCAAATTACCGTATCCAGCATCGGCCAGCAACAAGATCACGTTTACCCCAATGGTCGATGCGAGATATGGCCGGCCTACTGCCACTTCAGCAAGTCTTTGAGCTATGTCGATAACTTTGGGTCTCTGTCGGATGTATTCATAACGAATCCTATCCTTCAGAGAAACTCCGAATATAGCGCTTTCCATAGCTCGCTGAGTGAATTTGAACTGGTGGACCAGTCCACCGTGAGTGTCAACGTCTCAGCTCCGTAGGTCATTACGGGCAGAAAGCACTGATCAAAAACTTTTGTTTTCAAACATTGCGATATGGGTGACGAAAGGACTCAACGTAGTTTTCAAAACGCTGCCCAACCTAGATGAATCCTCCTCTTGGCCTCCTCAAAATTGTTTAAACCTTACTTTACTGCACAATCTGCCCAAGGTAAGTGTTTTCGGGCACAATTTCGAGAAGGTGGCCTTCTACGACGATCGGTCTTGGATCAATGTGGTCATTGGTCATGACTTTGGTTTTATCCAAATTCATGCATCATGCATGTCATCAGCGACTCAAAGGTGTGAGATGTAAATACCGTTTATGTTTATGCCCTTATCTTTCCAGTCCAGCGTCCTAAACATATCCTCCAATGCGCTCGTGAACAGTTTCGGGGATATGACATCCCTCTTTCTCACTCCTCTGCGTAATTGGACGGGTTTAGACTGCTGGCCCTGTACTGGATACTCATAGTGGCGGCATCATACAGACATCTCAGCACCTCCATATAACCATAGTCTACTTGGTATCGCTGTAAGGATTCCAGAACAGCCCAAGTTTCGACTGAGTCAAAGGCTTTCTCATAGTCCACAAAAGCGAGACACAGGGGCTGATTATACTCTTCGGACTTCTGTATAATCTGCCTCACTGTGTGAATGTGGTCTATAGCACCATATCCTCCGCAGAACCCGGCCTGTTCTGGTGGCTGAAACTCGTCGAGTGTCCTTGCAAGACGATTCGTGACCACTTGCGAGAACAGCTTATAAACGTGGCTCAGGAGTGTGATGGATAGTTTTTAAAGTGGGTTTTATCACCCTTATTAAAAAAGAGCACCACCAAACTCCAGCTCCACGCATTAGGTGTTCTCCCACTGTGAAGGACGGATTTAAAGAGGTTTTGTAGCTCCTGTATAACGGGGCTCCTACTGCCTTCAGAAGCTCTGAAGTATTACTATCCTCACCCGGGGCTCCCCCTGACTCCAGAAACTCTAAAGTAATACCGCCCTCACCGGGGTTGGTTTCGGTATATCGCTTCATCAATGAGGCTTGTGCTGAGCTCCGAAGGTCGCCCCGTATCATCTTCGCGAATCGCTTGTTCAGAGTCTTTCACAGAGGGAGAACTCCTAAGGCGTGGATGACGGTAGGGCTTGTCCATCAGTCGCTCAGCGATTTATTGAAAGAGCTGTGCTCGGAGTTTCTCTGAAAGATAAAATTCGCGAAAAACCGTCAACCGTTGGGGTAAACGTGTTCTTGAATGGAGACCGCGACTTGGCAAACGTAGTGTAGGATGCCCTCCGGCCAGGTGGGATGACGATCCTTGAAAGGTGGTTGCTAGATGCGGCAAGCTGAATACAGGGTGCTAAGGCGTTCATTGGGGGAGGCCTTTGACCAGCTGTGGACTTATTTAGGCTGATGATCAAATAATGTTGGACAATCCACACAGCACGATCTAGCCTCAAAGTAAGCTACTCAAAGTTTATGTTATGGGTCCTAGATTACTGATATATTTAATACATTATAAACATAGAAAATACCAACGGAACTAATTTCTGCAGATCGTATACAAATTTGTTCGGAGGCGGGACTCGAACCCGCAACCTCTTTCATCGCGGGTGGACTTTCACAAATCATTGTACCTATAGTGGAGTTTTATTTCCAAAGAATAACAATAAATTCGATGACATGTGGCGTCAAGTGGATCGCGAATTATTTCCGGCAAGAAAGTCGTAATCATTCTTTACGTATATTTTATGAACTTCTCTGATCGGTAATAGCAACTTACGTTTCGCTGCGTCTGCGGCTTAAGACTCAAAACTGTTGTATTAACTTTTACGATAATTTTGTAGAATTACAATCTAAACTAAAACTATCTTAATGATTGTTGCGTTTTATTTTCGAAAAATAAAATTATGTAAACGTGTATTACTGAGATTGAGTACAAAATAATTTCCGTGGAATAAAGACATCTACGTGTGTTTTCTTAAAAAAAAGTCAAGAAAAAAATCTGAAAAAAATTACACATATAGTACATCACCTAAGGATGTCAAAAATGAGATAACAATAAAACAGTCGTAATAGTGCTTTACCGCTTTATTCCCCGGGGCAAGCGAATTAAGTATGCCATCATTTACAAACAACATAACAGTAGACAGATAGGTAAAATATTTATTTAGTTCTACAGACACACACATACAATTATCATATAGATACCTACAATATAAAACAAAAGCACAATAGTAGCACGGATAGTTCATTTTCATAAGATGCGTAAGTTTCGTCGATTTGCATTATTATTTTGTATTAGCCATATTAATATGAACGAACGAAAAGAAACTCTCCTTATCAATAAATTATATCAAAATCAGGCCAAAATCTAAGTAACTATATCATAAACTCTAAACTGAAACAACAATACATAAACTGAAACCACAATCAAATTGCCAAGCAATTTGTTTGTTTTGGTTCTTTAACGTTTGACATTGTTGATCGTTTGACAATCAACGTCAACGTCAAAAACAAAATGGCGGATCTCGGAGTGCTCTTAGCCCTAGCTTTAGGGTCAATTTTTGCTATTTATTCAGATTTTCAAAAATTAATTTAATTTTTCCTGCAAAAATTCTTGGAAAACCAAATATGCAGTTTTAATTAGAATTTCATGAGCTTTCGATTGATACCCTTGCGATCGATGTACACGATAGCTCAAAATTCTTGCCATCATTCTTTGTATAGGTAGGTACTTGCCTACTGTTGTTTACCTAGTCGTAAGAGTCAGTAAGAGTAGCATATCTGTGGTGGTTTCTACATATAAGAAGTTGAAGTAGCAGTCCCCCTTTCATTCAATTCAATTTTCAAAATTCACCAAAATAAGTCATTACATTACATTATATTTACACAATCCTATGATACACATAATTACAATCGTAGTCTCTTGAATCGAAACGAATCTTGCCTCAGTTATCAAATGGAGAGGTCTGTGTCATTCTTAACATCCAAATCTTTCAAATCGATGACCTCAATTTTTAAACCTTTTTAATTTCTAGTTCAAGTCCAGCAACTGCAGATGATCTGAAGACAGTGCAGATGCTAGCTAAAGGTATACTGGAGCTCTACGAACCGCCTCTGACCACTATCAACACGCATTTGAAGGAATTGACGTGAGTAAACAAAACCCCTCACCATTGTGGTGATACATTTATTTTCTCTCTAACTTGTGTATTGTGTATCTTCCATTGGTATTTCTAAATAAATAAATAACTTTTGGCCTGTATCCTCCGCTAGGGGCAGCAGGCCATATCCTAGTTGTGGGTTAATTGCTTGTCCGAGGTAAAGTTAGGCATGTCCTGCATATTATTACGTAAAGTTTCCCTAACATCATTACTCTCTTCTCAAGCTATATCATAATTCATAATAATACTTTCCTAACACAATCAGTGAATGCCCAGGTACCCAATTGTTTCAAGTACTAGTCATCTATCCACTAATGTGGGAATCAAAAGATAGACTTTTTATTAGGACCTAAGGTACAAAATATGTTAGTACAGTAGAGCCTCGCTAATCCGGACAGGCAAAAATCACGCCTTTAGCGGATTGCGGAGGCGTCCGGATTATAGTCTGCAATATGAATTTTCATAGGTAATAAAACTAAAACTTGTTTAGATAATCATACTTTAATTTTTGTTTTCATACACACATGAATTTAAATATGTATCTCTATAAAAAAGTTTGTAATACGCTGCTTAGTGCTTAAGGCCTTCAATTTTCTATTCAAAAGAGTGGTCTGATATTTTTTAAACCCTGCCCCTGCGAACAATCTCGTTTCGTTCGCGCGTCCAGGACCAACATGAACCCTGCAAGGGTTATCTTTCTTAGGTTTATCTTATTATTATATTAATCTTAAATCTAGAAGTTAGGTGTCTAATAAGTAGGTAGATATGTACAATGAAAAGGAAACTTATAATAAAAATAATATATTGAAAATCTCAAGGAATATATACATGTTTAGTGTGTTTGTAGTGTTATTTTGCTGTTGTGTAGTGCCTTGTGGTTCAACCGCGGTAATTCCCGTTCCCATGGGAATTCTGGGATAAAATATTATAATATTGTTTATGCCTATCTGTTATTCCAGACTATAATCTATCTCTGTTCCAAATTTCATCCATATCCGTTCAGAAGTTTTTGTGTGAAATAGTAACAAACATCCATCCATTCATACTTACAAACTTAGTAGGTTAAGATAAATACAGACACATAAACACATCATCTAGTGATGCTGTGTGAATGGCCCAGTATATCACTACATAGTATAAAACAAAGTCGCTTTCTCTGTCCCTATGTCCTTAGGTCCCTTTGAATGCTCAAATCTATAAAACTACACAATGGATTTTGATGCGGTTTTTTTTAATAGATAGAGTGATTCAAGAGGAAGGTTTATACATATAATAAAACCGTGCGAAGCCGGGGCGGGTCGCTAGTATTTAATAATTTATAATCGAGTAATCTTTCAGGGAAAAGCAAGAAGCAGTGCAGGGTATGATCACATCAGAGAGGAGGAAACTTGATGACCTGCAGAATGATGCTGACTTAGATGCACTGGTAAGATAAAGATAGATAAATAAATAAATAATTCCGGACAGTCCACACAGCATCATCTAGCCCCAAGCTAAGCAGAGCTTGTGTTATGGGTACTAGATAACTGATATACATAATGCAATACATTACATAGATAGATATTTTTTATTACACATAGAAAACACCCAGACCAACGGAACAAATTTCTGCAGATCGTACACAAATTTGTTCCGAGGCGGGAATCGAACCCGCAACCTCCTGCGTCGCAGGCGGACCTTCGCCCACCGCGCCACATCGGTCGTCGAGATAGATAACAACTATTGCACCATCAAAGTTGTAAACATCAGAGCATCTTAATACTAACCTATCTATCTATCTTCTCTATCTATGTATCTGTATATATAAAAGAAAGTCGTGTTTGTTACAACACTTATAACTCGAGAACGGCTGGACCGATTTTTATGATTTTTGTGTTTTTGGATTTTTCTTCGTCGGGAATAGCATATTATGTATAAAAATATGATATTTGACAAATAAATAAATTTCCCCGCGGGCGACGCTGCGGGGCGCAGCTAGTAATACATAAAGCACGAAACAAGTTACAAAAGGGTTAGGGTCTTTAATAGAGGGGTATATGAATATATATGGAGAATATGATATGCCACCGTCTATACCTGCTCAGTATTCAAATTTCCATCCAAAGGTTGCCTGGAAGAAATCGCTTTTAGCGATAAGGCCATTGTGCAACTGTTTCATATTATTCTTTTTATTGTTCTGTTTTTCTTTACTGTGGTGTACAACAAAGAGTATTTGTACTGTATTCCCCCTTAAGTTAGTTCCTTTTGGGAAAATGTGTTCTATCTAAAGTGTATGTCCTGGACAATACCCCTCTGCTATATCTAGAATAACACATCATCATCAGCCCATACTAGTCCACTGCTGGACATAGGCCTCCCCTAATGAGCGCCATAGCGCCCTGTCTTCAGTTTGTAATAACACATAGGGAATAATTATCCTGTGAGAATCTCTTGAGATGTTTATCGAGGCTCTTTGCTAGAATGGCCGTTAACCGAAACAACTATTATTTATCATATTTTTAATGTTATAGATGGCAGACATAGCTACCAATAGGGAAAGGTTGGCAAACATGTCCAATAATATGATGAATTTACACAAGAGGGTGCAGTCTTTATCCGTAAGTAATATACAAATTTAAACATACTGATTGTTACTTCACTACATAGTATAAAACAAAGTCGCTTTCTTTGTCCCTATGTCCTTATGTCCCTTTGAATGCTTAAATCTTTAAAACTACGCACCGGATTTTGATGCGGTTTTTTTTAATAGATAGAGTGATTCAAGAGGCAGGTTTATATGTATAATAAAACCGTGCGAAGCCGGGGCGGGTCGCTAGTATATTATAAACGTGAAAAATTGTATGGAATGTATGGATGTTTGTTACTCTTTCACGCAAAACTACTGAACAGATATGGATGAAATTTGGCACAGAGATAGATTACGTCTTAAATGACACATAGGCTTTATTATAAATAAACATAGTACAAAAGGCGGCCTTATCGCTGAGAGCGATTTCTCACAGGCACCCTTATTGTAATATACAAAGATAGAAGAATCGGGTAGGTAGTGCAGAGATAATAACAGAAAAAAAATCAGATAAATGAAAAACATACAATACTTACATAAGTTTTTACACATTTTGTTATTTTTCCAGGCCCGGGCAGCTAATGTGGAAAAGGTAGCGAAACTGAGAGCAGCTCAAAATAAATCCGGTAATAGCTAATACCCACAGGTATATATATTTTTGTTATAAGTACATATACTTGTTTTGGACTGGTGTTTGCAATAAGGCCATAGGTGGGCCCTGTTTGCGTGTGAGGTGGGAAGTTACTAGATTAACCTATAAATACTGCCGTTATGACTTAATAATTATACAATTATTTTAGTTCTTTGAAATACTTTTAATGGACGAAACTTAGCCGGTTTAAGTGTTCTTTAGTTATGTTTTTGTTGAGATAATTGCATGTTTCCCTAATAAATAAAAATTAATACACTAAAAATATTTATGTTTACATAGATACGATTGAGGTTAATATATAGAAAAAAACTTTGTTTTATTGGTATTGTATAGAATTTACTTTTAACAAATAAATACAGGAAACAATACGAACAAAATATATAAATATAATAAAGGAAATATATAAGTTCTGCAATATCGCTAAATGTCCAATAATATTAAGGCAACTCACACAAGATACTAATATTTTATTATGAGCAAAAAGGGGTACCACATTTTTTTTATTTAAAAATAAACGAAAATTAACTTTTAAAATTACTTAAGTACTATTTTTTTAAAACTCTGTTTAAAAGTAAAAAAGATTAAAAAAGTTATTAAATTATTATATTTTTAATTCATTGTAATTTTCTAAAAATTTAAACCAAAAAATATTATATAATTATTATTCTTTATAGTAGTACTAAGAAATAATAATAATAATAATAAATATATAAAGAAATAAAAAGCTGAGTTTATTTAAATCTTTATTTACTAAAACACATTTGATAAACTTTTAAGTACTTACTATAAAATAAATACTATGTTAGTGCATTGAGAAATTATGTGTACATATCTACTTTAATAAATTTTAGTTGCATCAAACTGGATAAGAATATTGACATCTTTCAACAATGGCTAAGCAGTGTTTTTTTAACATTTTGACAAGAAAACAAATTACTTAGCTATTGCTGAAAGTTGAGAGAATCATATAAAAAAATATATAATGAAGAGGCACAACCAGGGGGTTTTAGATTTTCATTTTAAAAATAGTTAGTTCCATATTCCACGATAGATGACAATGACTCAATTGGCAATTACAAAGATTCTAGCATTACTACGTTCCGTAGGGAATTAGAGTATATCAATATCAAATGAAAAGAAAACCAACTTTTTCAAGTTGCTAGTATTGTGTTTCCAATATAGCTAGTCCGGTCATTTTAGACGTAAAAATAGTGATCAAATAAAGAAAATTCCGACAAAGCCAAATCTTCGTAGAGACCTTAAGTTTACCACAAGGAATAAAGTGTCAAAAAGTCCTCATCAGTCCCATGCGAGCTTAGGGACTTATTCGAGGCCCAAGGTCAAAATTTTAGGTTTTTTGGATTTTTCTCGAAAACGGTAAGTTTTATCGAAAAAGTACCTCAGAGCAAAGTTGTAGATCTTAAAATTCTCTATAAAAATAGTCCGTATAATTTTTTCTCTAAGACCCACTATTTCCCAGATATTGAACTTAAGGAGAAGAAGAAGAACAAGAAGAAGTTGAAGAAAACATGATTGTTGAAGTTGAATATGAAGAGTATGAGTCAGATTAAAGTATTAAAAAAAAGTTAGAACGACAGTTAAACTCAGTAACCCATATCAATAATCTTCATACTATTAAATAATTATTGTTCCTGAAAATAACGTCATAAAAGTTCGTGGAATAGGCCTACCGGGGATACCACGTTAAAAAACGCGCCGAGTGAGAGTGTAGAACGTGATTCTTACAAGCGCAATATCTGGGAAATAGTGGGTCTTACAGAAAAAATCATAGGGACCATTTTTATAGAGAATTTTAAGATCTACAACTTTGCTCTGAGGTACTTTTTCGATAAAACTTACCGTTTTCGAGAAAAATCCAAAAAACCTAAAATTTTGACCTTGGGCCCCGAATAAGTCCCTAAGCTCACATGGGACTGATGGGGACTTTTGACACTTTATTCCTTGTGGTAAACCTAAGGTCTCTACGAAGATTTGGCTTTGTCGGAATTTTCTTTATTTCAATTGTCTAAAATGACCGGACTAAGCATATTTTTTTGTTGTTTTTGTTTTCATTTCAGTTGAAATTGATATACTCAAATTGCCAATTGAGACACTGCCATCTATCGACATAATTACGAACCAAGAATTGAATTTCTTCATAAAAATTCAAATCGAAAACCCCTCATACACAGCATCACCTAGCCCTAAGCTAAGCAGAGCTTGTGTTATAGTTACTACACAGATAACCTGATATACTTAATACAATACATTACATAAGTTTAATATTATACATAGAAAACACAAAGATCACCCGATACAAATATCTGCAAATCGTACAAATCGTCCCGGGAATCGAACCCGCTACCTGCTGCGTCGCAGAGGTCGTCATAGTTATAAGAGGGTTAAAATTAAAAGTAGCATTATAATTAATGTGCATTCCATAATAATATGCGATGTAGGTACATTGTTTATGTAACTGTTATTTCGTTTTTTTGTACTTTGTTATATAACCTGCGTACTTATAGAATTATGTCGTCCCTTAAATAAGTGAGGCTATTTTAGAGATTTGATGACCCCCCCTTACTGGTGAGATTTGGCTCAAACCCCTCCCCTAATCTCACGTCATACACGAAATACGAAAAGCTGTTTAGTTGACTTTTCGACCCCCTCACTGATGAGATGCCGTGAGATTTTTCTCAAACCCCTAATCTTACGTGAGATTTTACAAAACGCGTGTTCTAATGTACCTTAATAAGTTAATCTGTGATATATTGCATTGCATTTGAAACTTCTAAGGACTTGACTAAACTTCTAAGGTATTGAATTAGAGTGACAAGAACTAACAATAAAATACAAACCAATAAAAAAAATAGTGGATAAAACGTGATATTTGCCAAGGACCCCCTTGGCACGTGAGATTGGATGAAATTTGGCTCGACCGAGAATTAAATGGCTAAAGATTTTTCTCAATTTTTAGAAAGATTATTCGATTTCTGTAAGTACGCAAGTTATACATCCTTTTTTGTTGAAACTGTACATTTATATATCTAAATGCTTTAAATATTCATAAAACACGACTTATTAATAATTATATATAAAACATTTAAATTCTTAACTATAAATTTTATTGAGATAGTTATTTTACTTGTTACTTTTTTTAATACAAATGGATATAAGACTAGTTGTTGCTATTTTATAAGTCCAAAGACACAGCTGATTTACAGATATTGCCCTCGACGTGTATTGGCTGAAAATAAGTGTAGTTGCTAAAATAAATATGTTTTGAATGTAGTATCAGGGCCCGAATTCCACTAAATAAATCGCTTCACCATTTAAATAGTATCGTGTCAAAATGACAGTATTAAACTCTTTTTGGTAGAAACTTTTTGATTTTATACCTGTGAGGCAATCTCACAGCTATGAATGAACCTCAAATTAACTACAAATATAACTACAAATTTGACATTGAATTATGAAAATCTCTTTATGCGCAAAAAAATAGTAGAATACAAAATGCACAAACGTCATTTTAGACATCTTAATAAAATGGCACTATTGAGACCTTTGTTTTGAAATTAGTAGAATTCGTCCCCAGTTATACTATTTGCGTCGCCCATTGTATCATTTTATGTTTTTCATTCGTAATCAGAAGAAATTTATCAGAATTCAGCCAATGAGCGATACAAATAGTATTGTTAAATGTTCTTTTAAAAGTCAGCTGTGTCGATAGATAATTGATTAAGTTAAAATGGCAGTTATTTTAAAATACTGTACAATTAATGTTGATACTGAATTAGTTTTCTTTAAATAAAGCGTTTTCGTGATGTTGTAATTGTTTTTTCATTGGTTAATTCTAAGGTGGTTGTAGATTTGTAAGTACTAGTTATATTTAATAGTAATTTCTGAATCCATGGCACGTTCTATTTCTAAATATTTGTATTTATTTTTCTTGATCAGACGTTATAGACACTGAATGGTAAAAAAGATCTGTATAGCACAAACATTTTGAGAATGATGAATGGTGCGAAGTTAGCTGCTAAAAATTCGAACAATGTTCTGCTAACTTAACCCCATCGGTACCTATATTCGAGTTTTACAGATCTAATTTTAAAACTTACAAAAAACACTGAATAAAATTACCATTTACGGGTATTTTTTACTAAAAATACTCGTAAATAGTTAATTTATACAAATCTGTAGCATAAATCACTGATCATCCGAAATCTCTAGTACTATTAAGGTAAACCAAGCCTCGATTCGTCCGTAAAACCTTCGTGGTCACACAGAGAGGCCTGATTAGAAACTCCGCCGGTTATTTCCTCCTGTAAGCCCAGATAACTTCAGGCGTGGAGGTGACGACGAAGGATTCGATCCCGCTTTCGTTGGATCCTCTCGCTATGCGGAAGTAGCCGTCTTCGCCCCATTGCGTTCCCCAGCTGTTAGCTACGATCTGGAATTTAAGATTTAATGTTATTTCTAAGAAATTATATCCTTATACTTATGTTAAAATGCGAAAGTTTGTATGTATGAATGCGGAGGTTTGTTCCTCTTTCACGCAAAATCTACCGAACGGCTGTGCGATTACGCTAAAACCGCCCATCCAAATTGACATTCTTATGAGCCATTCAATGACCATCGCGCGCGTCCTTTCCATACAATTTCAAATGATGGGTGGTTTTAGTGTAATCGCCCAGCGGATCGGGCTGAAATTTTGAACAGACGTGGTTAATAGATTCAAATAACATATAGGATATTTTTCATCCCATAAATCAGTTCCCATGGGATATAAATAGCCTACAGCCGCTGTGCCGCAGAGCTCGTCACAAAAAACATTGGAAACGCGTTACTTCTATAAAATTTTACTACTAAGTACACGGACCAAGTGTCTTCCCATTAATTTAGAGACATTAAGAAAAGTACCAATGGCGTGTCCATTGGTAAATAAACTTCTAAGAAATATGTTTAAAAAAGTAAGTCACCCATTAGCCAATTATATGGCTAGATATGAAAAAATATTATAGGTAATAAATATTGTATTTTTTAACATAACAGATTACAGTGATCTTTCAAAGTAGGTCACAGTACCAAAATCACAGCAAGACAAATCATAACTCAAAATGTATCATCTGAAACTCCTTGAAAAGACTTACCCAGTACTTGTCCCCTCGTTCCTCCCCCCACCCCACAATCCTCACGCTGTGCAGACCTTGCTGTTGGTTGTCTCCGTATCTAGTGTGTCGGTAGATGCCGCTGCGGTAGTGGAAGAAGTCTTGGTACACCGTCATTATGCCTGGAAAGGAATATGGAGCGTAAGACAGGGATTTTTAAGTAAAGTAAAATTATCTTTATTTTATTGATAACTAGCGACCCGCCCGGCTTCGCATGGTTTTATTATACGTATAAACCTTCCTCTTGAATCACTACCTATTTTAAAAAAAAAATGCATCAAAATCCGTTGCGTAGTTTTAAAGATTTAAGTATTCAAAGGGACAGGGATATAGGGACAGAGAAAGCGACTTTGTTTTATACTATGTAGTGAAGCTTTGGTAAGAACAAAAATAATAATAATAAAGTACATTTATAAACTCAGTCTGCCTACAAAATAAAACTAATAAAAATTGGCTGTCTCAGCATGATTTGGATGCAAGATCCAACGCTGGTCTTCGGCAAACTGAAGACACTAATGGCGCTTAGGGGAGGCCTATGTCCAGCCGTGGACTAATGTAGGTTGATAATGCTAGATCCATAATGTTCGAGTTGGCCCTTACACTTGGTATGTAGGTTTCTACTCATTAGGTACCTACCTACATGCCTAACTACTTCATATTTGCACTTAAGCTCTTTGTTAACACATAGCTTTTAAAACAGCAAATGGATTATCATTTCAATTTGTTTAAAACTCTTATAAACTATTTGGTTTTAAAATCAAAGTCCATTTGTAAACAAAGTTAAAAACCATCGAAATGTACCTAATGAAAAAAATTTGCGCAGAAGTTCGAAATAATTTTTAATTTTGATCAGTAGGTAGGTACATTCCATTATCTTATATCTAATTTAACTTTCGTTCGTTTTTAAACTCAAATTTGAATGTTTTTCTCTATGCGTTACCTATTGAATTTGTCGTTATTGTTTTTATTGCCTAAGTACCTACTTTACTATTTTCAGTTTTTGTAAGGTTTTCTTTTCCTATCAATCATTGTTAACATAAAATATCTTCGATTCTAGTCTCTATCTCCATAAAAACAAGACTCGTGCCTCTCGAGACCCAATAACACATTAAAGCTAATACCTTAACACCTCTTCAAATAAGAGCTCTCAGTACACTTTACCTTGTATCAAGTTGTGTCTGACCTGGTTGACGTTTTGTCTGTCAAGGACAACTTTAGGCAGATAACAGATAATATCTTATGCCTACATATTATGTAGGTATAAGATTCTTATCTAATTAGAACAGCATGATGCTTCTGCGTTGGAATGTTAAGGTTAGATACACGAGTAAACGGCGGCGCGATCTTACCGGTAGGCGAGGCCTAAATGTATCTGAATGTATGCTATCTCACCTGTCATATTGTAAGATAGGGAAAGCCCTAGGTTGAAATGAGAGAAAAGCGCTGGGATGGAAATTTAATGCTCTATGATTTAATTTAAGACGTGAGTGTGGGTGCCTTGTAAAAAAATGTGAACGGACTTTTAGCACAAGCGTGATTTAGCTATGAGAGACAAACTATTGAGCGTTCACTGTTTCAATGTGCCTGCTATCTATCTTGAAGCTGACAGCCCGTAAACGACTAAACGGTAGCGAGATTTGAATGATGAATTATGCAAATTATCTTTTCCGTGCGGTATCAAATTGTGCCGTAAAGCTCAGAAATAGAGATCCTGTGGTTTATGTGATATTTGGCTCTAAACATCTGCAAACATTTAAAAGTAGGTACTGATGAGTACAAAATGTTAGGATTACGCATAGTTTATCTATTAATTTCCCTTAGCCGCTGGTGCGCCCGACCGCACGCAAAAAAAACGGCTCAAGTGACTGTGACGTCACACGTGACGCGCGCGCAGAACAAAGGGGCAGAATAATTTAATGCAAGATCAATACCTATTTAATATTATGAATCCTGACTGGGACTATCAATTTTAATTTGTTGTGGTAGGTATCTAACTAGTTAGGTAGGTATATATTTTCTACATCTGTCAAGTCATCAATGACAGGAATATTTTTAAAGGATCACTTACTAAAGTGGCGAAGTACAAAATATGATTATCACCTGGATAATTAAAGTACCTACTAAAACCGATCTTCTACTCTTAAAGTCAGACTAAGACCAATTCTAATTATCAACTTTTAATGCTGCCTGTACTAATTTACATACCAGATCTCGTGGTATTTGAGATCGCTAATAGCGCAGATTCCTATTCATAAGCTTTAGTTTATTGACTTGAAAATAGGTAGGTATTTAGCATACCTTAGACATTATGTTGAACCTAATCTATAGATTCCATTAGGTGCAGACTAGTTCATTTAAATTAACATAATTCAAAGTAAATGCGAGAACGGTGGCTATAATAGGCTTCGTTCATAAGGTCAAAGTAGCTCAGCGAGCGAGCTAAGGAAAGAGCTTTGGTCGGAGTTTCACTATTCCTGCTAGTTCTTACGGAAGATCAGCGTTGTGGTCATCGTTATCCCTCTAGCTAATCCAATGCCGGACATAGGCCACCCCTTATGAGCACCATAGCGCTCTGTCTTCAGTTTACCGCATCCAGCATCTGCCAGCAGTCTTTCGGAGATCGTCATCCCACCTGACCGGAGAGCGTCCTACACTGTGTTTTTAAGTCTCGTTCTCCACTCAAAAACACGTGTACAGTGGCAGTCGGTTCTTCGCGAGATATGGCCGGCCCATTGGCACTTCAGCTTGTTAATGAGCTATGTCGATAACTTTGATTTTCTGTAGGATGTATTCGTTACGATCCTTCAGAGAAACTCCTCACATAGCTCTTTCCATAGATCGTTGAGCGACTTTGAACTGGTGTAACTGGGATTTACCTGTAGAGTCGATTCTGCAGCACAGGCTTATCGCTTACGAATCACGCACGACGACGCGTCGTCGCCATTTAGGTACCTACGATACGCGAGTAGGTACAACTCACAGCGCGGGGCAGCCCTTACTGATTTACAACTTCAAGTTGCCGAGCGCTCAGGTACTTATCGCGGTATAGGCGAGTGAAGGCCTAGTTTTACATGTGGTTTTACTCACCGAAAACAGGTCCTGAGTCCATGATATCGAACATAATATCTTGCTCCTTCGCTAGCCTGCCCGCTGGTCCCATCTGGTACTTGGATTTCCTGTAATTGCTCGGCACTCTGCAGTCGGCTTGCAGTTCGCTCCTAGCGGTGAAGGGACAGGAGGTCTTCTGGGCGACGTAGGGGAAGCATAGCTCGCTTACTAGCCTGAGGGGACAAGAATGTAGTGATAAATAACAGTTATAACTGAAAATAAAATGATACTTATTGCTGGACAATCCACACAGCATCATCTAGCCCCAAGCTAAGCAGAGCCTGTGTCATTCGTCAATCAAATCATTTATTGCATGAAATATACATGTCATGTAGTAAAGGTACAGGTGTTTATGTCAGTGTATATCAATGTATTTCTACCTTTACGGTGTGCAATGTCTGTTATTTACAACATTATGGGTACTATGTGAGTGATATACTTAATACAATACATGACATAGATAGATTTTACCTATGTTCAGAACCTCGGAAGAAATATTTGCAGATCGTACAATTTTTTCTATTCCAAGGTTTTTTACTACAAATTACGTCATGTACTTACTACACATTCTTCATAAAATTAATTTGCGGATATCTATTGCAAAATATAATGATTAAATATTTTAAAATATGGAATTCGCATGCAACGTCCGCAACTTAACATTTCATAATATTATGCGGGCATAAACAGCTGTTACTTTTGATTGCGTTGATATACAAGTTTTTTCCCGAGTCCTAAAGGTTACGGATTTGAATATTTTAACGCGATACCTCCATGCGTCCCTAAGAAAAGGGGTTATATTTCACATACGGAACCCTAAAAAACTGATGAATCTCAGTAAATCCATGATCTATCTATTTAGTTTTTTAACATATCAAGAAAAAACATTTTATATATGTTTGACAACAAAAGTGTTTAAGTAGGTAATCGATCCAATCCAGATATAATTTTAATTAAAACCAGTGGCTTGTAATCCAATGAGAAAATCCTGTTTAAGACTTTCTTATTGCTATCTAATTACAGACAAACTTGATGCTTCATATCAAGTGTTAACTTAACCGCACCAATATCTAATTATAAATTCAAGAGGTTCTATTTTTAATGTTTATATAAAACATAAATTGCTAGGTATTTACCTTATCCTTCCAACTCCGAAGAGGGTATTTTGGACTTTCTTAGCGATTCATTGAAAATGTTTTACTTGCTTAGGAAAACTACTTTTTAATTATAAAACAGATATTAAAAATATTAAAAACAATTTATATTCACTGTGAAACGCCTACAATATTACAAATATGTACGAAAAACAATGAAATATTCGAATCTCGCGCGAATCTGTCTCAGATTCCGTGCGCGCGACGGAGGCGGAGTTTCAGTATACCCCTGCAGGACTCCACTTACCCAAAGTTCTTGGCGTGGTTCCAGGCGACGTCGATCTGTCCTCCTTCGCAGCCTCGCTGCTCCTTCTCATTGCAGGAGAGGATGCTCTGCGGACTCAGGACCTGGCTCTCAGCGCCGTTCGACTGGATCGCGAATCTGATGGAGAAAGGAAAGGTTTTATTCAGCTTCTGTCTATGGCTTAGCGTTTTTGGAATAGATAGTATCTGAAACCTTTATTCATCATCATCATCAGCCTATAAGTCCACTGCTGGTAGGCCTCCCCTAATGAGCGCCATAGCGCCCTGACTTCAGCTTGACTCATCCAGCATCTGCCTGCAGTCTTTCGCAGATCGTCATCCCACCTGGCCGGAGGGCGTCCTACACTACGTTTGAAAGAAACATGCACTATTTAATTATCATAGTATTATGGGTACCCCGGAAGTAATATTTTAGAACATAGTTTATACCGGTCTGGTCCGTGCAACGTTTCGATTGCAATAATTTGGCATAGTGGGTGTAACGCTATTTCTGATTCCAAGGTGTTGGTTTGCATCCGGTTCTTAGATTGGACCAGTTAAGTTATAAAATACCATAGCCAAAAACGAACTACCAAGGTATAAATAAATGCAGTAGGTAAGTAAAAAGTACTTCTTTTTTTTCAAATGTTTAAACACCTTATTCAAAAGCATTTTTACATGTCGAGTATCTTAATATTTAACTACCTAAGTATTTAAATCTCTAGCTATGTATTTGTTTACGTTTATCTAACCTACTCTACCACTCCCTGTCCATCCAAAAGTTGCTTGGGAGAAATAGCTTATAGCGATAAATCCGCTCATTGTACAACTTAAACTGTAACGGCCTTACCACAAAAAAAAGTTACGCCTTAGACACGTGTTTAACAGTTGTTTAGCATTGTTTTGTAGGATGACTTTTGCTAAACAACTGTTAAACATGTGTCTAAGTCGTGATTTTGTTTTTTTGTTGTAAGGCTGTCAGTATTTGTTTTTACCTATCCTGTGTTTAAATTTTTTGGTGTGCAATGAAGAGTCTGTTATTGTCTGTACTTCTTACGCAATTAGATACATAGGTATGCTAACCTATCCAATCACTAAATATGACTGAAAACATGCTGAAACTCAACAAGATGCATGTGTATTTTACTATTTTGCTTTGGCATCGTTACAAACATTTCACTTAGAATTTGACTGCAGTATATTTATATATTACACTTCTTAGCCTTACATAACCATCGAAAAATGCTCTACCTACATGCATCTGCCCACGTAAAAGCCTAGGCCATTATAATCTAGGTCATGAGTTTTGGTTCAAGTTCTTGTTTGTTGACTCAAGCAATAAATCAAGATGAGCGATGTTCTACATAAATCATGTGACTAAAACAAAAGATAAATCATTTTCAAATTTCGAATCACGACAACCTCCGCGGAGTATTAGTGCGCCCACTAAACAGTCCGCTTTAAAAAAGTTTCTTCTAAGGTTTGACCTCCTTGAGTTTCGTCCAAGTAGGTAAAGTATCCTCGCGCGAGAAGGGTCTTCACTACAGTCTACAATGCATCTTTGTTTCCCGCTTGCATTTCCACTTTCCCACCCTACCCCTTTTACGTAAGGATGGTCACTGACGAGCAACTAACGATGGAGTAGAACTGATTATTTATTTTTGCAATTTTTTTCGTAGGTGAAATTTTCAAGAAAACAGAGTATCTACCTACCTACTTACATATGGCATTTTGCCTGAAAGAAATCGCTTATAACGATAATCCCACCCATTGTAGGTACAACTTAATCATCATCATCATCATCATCATTTAGTTTTCTCTTGTCCTATGTTTTTATTGTTTGGTGTGCAATAAAGAGTTATTGTATTGTACCTATTTTTTTTCTTTTGTGTGTGTGTGCGGCTTACGATATTTATTGTTATTTGAAATGTTAAAAGCTTCGTTTAAATGCTTCGTTAGTTGGTAAAATAGCCAAAAAGTCCTCCAACGAAAATTAACTAAATATCTAAGTATCGTAAATATTTTCAAGTACTTAGTAGGTAGGTAGTTTCTGACGAGTTACTTTTTTATCACAGATTTGGTTGCCGAGAATGATCTAGGCAACTCGAACAAGTGACCTCGTGTAAAATGGCCTAGAGCCCCTAAAGGTATATGGCAGGCTGCCTTAATAAAGCAAAACAAAAGAACTCTCGGGTTTCTCAAGTGCCCTCCGCCGGTTATTTTTAGAACAAACTCAGGCATTTCTCGGGAGCCAGGTAGGCGCGTGTTTTCGCGCTAAAAATAAATCTGAGTTGTTCGTTGTTTGAATGGAATTCGAAGTTTGAAACTGTGCAGACGTATCGAAGGTTAGATTACCTACAGGATGTTATTAATAATTTCTGAATTGGTAATTGAACCAATTGAAAAGCAATGGAAAGTAACAATGGAAGTTAAACATGGAAATTAAAAACTACAAATGTCGTCGCTGTACCTACAGCGACAGGTTTGAAATTTTGTTGAAATTCTACCTTTACCTGGCTTTTCTACATTTAATTTGTATTGAAACAGGTCAAATCAAACGATACTTGACAACACGATAGTGATTCAACTGTTTCTACTCAATGCGATATCAAAGGTGGAACTCCTTCATTTGTCTTGAAACGTTATAAGATCTTCAGAGGTCTAATTTTAGTCATTTGGGGTCGAGACTGAGGTGAATCCAGCTTCCTTATTGAAAGTTTCCCATCACATCACAGTATATTCGACCTCTTTATTGATGCCTCTTTGTGTAAGTCGTCTTACCAGCCAGAAATAATACCCTTTGTATCGAACTTTCTACACGGTACACGCCACCCAGAGACAGCAAAACGTTTCGCTTCATTTCGCGCGTCATCTCGCACGCGCCCGCGCGAAAATTGGGCACCGCGCGAAAATTGGGCACCGCGCGAAAATTGGTAGGTAGTACCTACCTACATAGGTAGGTACCCAATTTCGCTGCCACTCTGGGACCTGTATTTATTCTGGGCTCTGGGTCTGAATACCGCCTCGGGTAGGTCTGAACAGACCTTGGTCAATTTCCGTAAACTTCTCTCTCTCTCACCTAACAGACGCGACTCCGCCCAATCTGATCGGCGCTGAACCAGCCCTGATCGATGACAAGCGAGACGTAGCTCCAAAATAATCTCCATGATACCTAGTCCAATCATTATAATATCGGACATGGATAAAAGAAGTAAAACCTATTTACAGTTCGATCTTCAACATTTGACCTCCTTGTATAGATTGGATCCTAGCTTCCATATTAGTTTGTCGCTCAGTTCCACATCGACAATAGTATGTAATTATTTATAAGGCAAACATGTATTAGACACATAAGTTATACACATGCTAGTGGTTTCTATTTCGCCTCTTCCACTAGTGGACAAAAAATTGAGGCGAATTAAATTTGACTTGTCTAAGTGCTTATTTTCTAAGCCTAAAGAAATAAAGATATTGATTATTGATTATTGATTATTCAAAAGTTTCCTTCCACGCTGATCCTAGTCATGGGTATCAGACCTCCTTGATGATTTTACATAGAATGAGCAGTCAGCTTTCATTTTCAAAACCTTACCTGTCAGAAGCGACGGCAGCCAACGCAACTGCCCAGTCAGAGCCGCACCATCCCTGGTCGATGACAGGCGAGATGTAGTTCGGCCATAACCTTCGCGAATCGAATTCTCTTTCGTTTACAGTTTTGTAATATTGCATCGGGTACATGCGTTGCGTAGCTGGGCTTAAGGGAAGTGTTCCTGGAAAAAAGATTTAGTCTTAGTTAACGCTTTAGCACATTCAAAAATTACAGGAACTTTGTGTTGTGACATCATCTCTCCTGCTGTCATTCTCAGCTCGAATCAAATCTGGGCCCGAATTCCACTAAATAAATCGCTTCACTATTTCAACAGTATAGTGTCAAAATGTCAGTGTTAAACTCTTTTTGGTATCTTTTCTAATAGCACAACCTTTTTGAGATTGATTCATAGCCGTGATGATGATTACCTTTCTAACTACCAATTTGACATTCTAATTATGAAAGTCTCTTGAAGCGCAAAAAAATGTAGAATGCCAAATGAACAAACGTCATTTTAATCATCTTAATTGAATGGCACTTTTGACCTTTGTTTTTAATTTAGTGAAATTCGGCCCCAGGTCAAGACAGCATGAGAGATGACGTCATGTGAATCCCTGTATCACAAACCACCATTAAAAAAAACAACGTAATTTCTTGATAGATCTCTACGTATCGGTTGCCAACTTACAAAAAGAAAGGCATTTGAAAAAAGAACACTTAAACGCATACAGTCGGAGAGAAAAGTTTTAATAAAAAAGACAAACTTTTCTTTTCAAATCTGAAATTTCGAATTTGGACTAGGTATATATTCAAACTAACCTTGCGCAGAAAAATCTATTACAAATGTCATCAATATGCAAATTAAAGTTTTATTTTAGTTTAGAGTGAAACAAATACTTAATGCAAAATATAGTTTTTAAGTTACGATATCCTGTCTTCGGCTTGTCGCATCCAGCACTGCCTTGAGCTGAAGACAGGGCGCTATGGCGGCGGTAGGAAGCTGGCAGTACACTTATAAAGGGTAATGATTATTATGATATTCACAGTTAAAACTGAAATAGAAAGTATCATAGGTAAGTATAGACAGGCACCTACCTACCTACTCTATGTTCATAGATAAACTTAGCAAAGGTCAGACTAGACCTAGGGTCTAGCTAGACTAGACTTATCTATCATCTTCGACTTTCACCATTGTCTGCAGAAATCCATACCGTACGCTCAGTACCAGTTTAGTTAGTACGATTAAAGTTTTCGACAGCTCGATAGATTTCTTATACGATCAAAAAATAATGTGAAAATACAATGTTCCGTGAAAATCCATCAAATAATAATAAACTAAAATCCAGTTCGTATGAAACAATATTTTAGGAGGCACCTAATTTGGTCATGATTAAAATTAACAAGCAGAATGCTCAAAGCTTATACTACGAAAACATAGAATTTAATGTAATTTGTGAATAAAAACATTCAGGGCAGGTACAGAAAAGTTACATGCAACATTATAGAAAACATAATTATTTTGCTTACAGCAACACCAACTACTAAACTTAGAGATATTTTACGATTGTCAAACACGTTTTAAATTAGGTATTTTTAAGATTTGCAACAGAATACCATAAATTTTAAGTCAATCTAACTAAGAAATTTTAAGATTTTAGTTAGGATTCCTAAAACAACAGAATCGACACCAATGTCTATCTATTCTGTGATAATGTAGCCTTCGAGCTCAGCCTTCGAGTATGAAACTCGAAATGCAGCCAATGTCTTGGGGACGCTTCCGTCCGGTATTGACAATCAAATGAGCTACCTTTATACTATTTTTAACCGTCTACAGTTGGCTCAATGGTTTCAATTGTTTATACTTTATACTAGTTTTAATTTTTTATATTGCGTGATTGTAATTTTTGTTGTTAATAAACCAGTTTTAACATAATTAGCTAAATTTATTTCATTGACCACATTAAACTTATTACTTATTTCGTTTAATGATATAGAAAGGTTAAGATAGTGATTAGATTTTATATAAATAAAGTTTTAATTTGACTCTAATGACCTAATTTAGCAAAAAAACCCGTGCTGCTTCGTTTTAAATCAACTTTAGCCATTATCATAAAATGAATCAAGATAAAAATTAAATTGTATGCAAATCTTCTTATTAAATCCATTTGCATAAAATCGACCTCATATTCTAATACATAAACCACCAGGTCACAAAATACATTATATTCATATCACGAAGTTGAAATTTCAACTTCGTGATATGAATATAATGTATTTTGTGACCTGGTACTGTATGTAACTTTAGCCATTATCATAAAATGAATCAAGATAAAAATTAAATTGTATGCAAATCTTCTTATTAAATCCATTTGCATAAAATCGACCTCATATTCTAATACATAAACCACCAGGTCACAAAATACATTATATTCATATCACGAAGTTGAAATTTCAACTTCGTGATATTAATGAATCGAAGTGTTTCTAAGTGAAAGGTTATTTCCATCCCATGGGAATTGACTGATGGGTTAAAAAAAGCCTGTGTTTTTTTCAGTTGCATGAAAAAGTATATTATTCCAATGGGTTTGGTTGTTTTGGTGTTAAAAAAAATATTTTAAAATTCCAAACATACACATTCATGAAATTAGTGAGATGTGATGTGATAGTCACATAGGAGTAGCAAAGTGAGGTGAGGGAGGATAGAATTCATAACAAAACACATCCGACAGAGAACCAAAGTTATCAAAGAATTAGCAAGCTGAAGTGGCAGTGGGCCGGCCATATCTCGCAAAGAACCGAAACCGCTGCACGCTGCGCTAAACGTATTCTTGAGTGGAGATCGCGACTCGTAAACGTAGTGTAAGACGCCCTCCAGCCAGGTGCGATAATGATCTGCTTTAGGCTAAAGGCAAATGGATGCGGCAAGCTGAAGACACGGCGGTCATTAGTTGGGTTGATGATGATGATGTATGTGACTAGCCCTTGCCCGCGACTTCGTTAGTAGGTATACACTAATAAATCATTTCGGAATAAATCTCGGTTTTCGTTAATTATTTTTTATTCGAAAGCTGATGCTTCTTATGCGGTCCCATCCCATCTAAATACTACTTCAAACTTTTCGCATAATAATGTGAAAAATAAAGTATACTAACACAAAAACTACCAACTTAAAATTTTATCAAGATCTGAATATTGATCAAATTTAAGTGGGAAACGAGAAGCACCACCTTTCAAATAAAAAAACATAATCATCAAAATCGTTTCATTCAGAAAAAAGTTTATGTCATAAATATTTTAAACACAAAAATACAGAATAAATTAAGAACCTCCTCCTTTTTTGAAGTGTAAAAATCAGTCAACACATTTGTGTGTGCATGTTTCAGTAAACCTTTAATGCTAACAGAGTATAAAATTTTTTGTTCCATAGCTTAGGGGAAAAAAAAAGACTGTATTTTGCATGGAACTGTACTAAGGCATTTAATGGTTTACCTTTAGGGCCACGATTTCAACATGTAGATATAGTCGTAACTTTGATTCATTGTTTATTTGTTTTCGTTTGATATATTGCTTGAAGTGTTTAGACTTTAGACCTTACGACTAAGGAATCCAATCCCGCAACAAAATCTCAATCCCGCAGTCTCGCGGGTTTGAGGTCATAAATAATATTTGATGACAGATAAAGATTTCATTGACCATATTTAGAGTCTATCATTCATTATATCGGGTCAATTTGTAGTTAGTACCTACCTAGATATCTATCGACCTTTCGACTATAAACCCATAAGGAGTTTAAATCATTGCAAGAATAAGAAAGTGGAAAAATCTCTCGTTAATGTGGGTCGGGACGAACGAATAAAATTATGTGTCTCAAAGAACGCCTGAATACATTTGTGTGTCTCCAATTTGCATATTTTTACTGTACCCAAATCAAGCCTGCGTTTGCGGGATTGGATTCCCTACTAACGACCAGTACAGAGACGAATTCAGGACATTAAGGGGATTTACATTTTAATTCTGTCGCAAAAAAGAGGGGGGCGGGCAATATAAGTTTATGCCATACATACCTACTTTATCCCATATTAAATGCCACAACGAAGCTGCGGAGTTGCGGTGTTAGAACGAATACCTTTCGAACCCTAACTCAGCCCATGGTGTTATAAGAGCCGACTAAGGAAACTTACCAGAGAAAGAGCAGGAGTTTCCTTCTGAGTATCTACTTTTAACACCCACACGATCGCGATCAAGCATTATCATGCGATCACTAATTCGCAATTATGGTGATAATGGCAAAACCTGCCCTGTTCGGGTCGGAAACGTTTAGAAGAGGGCCTATAATATGTTTACTCGTTGGGATGTCAATATTTTTTTACGTCAAGTACCTATTATGAAACTAAATAACATAGAAGATAATTTGTTAATGAAATTACATATTTGGAGTTGAACTTGATGCAATATTTAGATTAATTGTTGCATTAGTTGTTCCTCTAATAACCTATCATGTAGCATGCAGTGTTCACCTATTTAACTGGTTATGCTATTACAGAAGTGTGTATATTATTTATAACTAGCGACCCGCCCCGGCTTCGCACGGTTTTATTATACATATAAACCTTCCTCTTGAATCAATCTATCTATTAAAAAAAACCGCATCAAAATCCGTTGCGTAGTTTTAAAGATTTAAGCACATACATAGGGACATAGGGAAATAAGGACAGAGAAAGTGACTTTGTTTTATACTATGTAGGTAGTGATAATTATTGTAACAGGCAGTAAGGGGCATCGGTCCTCACCAAGTTTATAAAGGAGTCCATCCTTCAGCTTTTTGTCCTGGAACTGCGTGTAGTTCTCGGCTCTCCAGCTGGCTCCGCGACGCACGCCGTCCAGGACATCTGAGCTGATGATGCACTGGTCCTCGGAGCATTGCCAGCGACTGCTGTTTGTATACTTATCGATTATGCATGTGCTGTAACAAAAATAATCATCTAAACTTCTGTAATTATCTTGTTTTAATAAGAAAATATTCGTTTGTTTGGTTTTTTGTTTCTAATAAACTAACCGTAATTTGTTCAAGTTTGAGATAAAAAACATACACTCAATAAATTCTACTGTTTATTAAGTATAACAATTTTTTAATGCACCCGAGTTAAATTTAATTAATATATTACTCACTAACTGTACTTAGATACTTACTAAAGTTAATTACTATTGTTTGAATATAAGTAACAAATCAAATTTTCCTAAAAGCCCCCTTTATAAATAATCCTTATTGCATGCCTGTTTTTACAAAAACTAGAGACATAAATGACAATTTAGGATCACGTCACCGACAAAAACATGTGAAGATATTTCTTGCTTCTCTGTATGTATATAAAATTAGTGCCAATTCTCTGGCCATGTCACAATAATACATATATCACTGTGTTGACCAATAAGATCATTTAAAATAAAGTAGAGTGAGTGGGGGCAAGATCGAACGGTTTTTTGATGAGATGGTCAGTGTTGTTTTTGAATCCATGTAGAAGAATAGATATTAACTTTAGCTAAAAGTAAATTAGACATAATAAAAGGGTAAAGACTAGATTTTTATAATATGTCAATAACAGCCTGATAAAGCTGTCCAAAAAGTAGAAAACTGTAATTAAAAATATTATTTTTACTTAATTGAAACAGGAGGAAGATGAAAAGGTGACGGGGTAAGATCGAATAAAAATCTAAAATCGTTAAAACGTGTCCTAGGCAGGTCTTAGGTAAAGTTTATGGTCCTTAGTCTACAGTAGGGTGGGTCGCTCTTGTATGGGAAATTTTTTTTTTCTTCTGATTGTTTTGTAATAGCAAAAAAAACGTGAACCACCTCCAATAATGAAATAAAAACCAAAAAATAACTTTCTAAGTAGTCTCCTTCTACCCGCGCATCGCCTTCAAAAAACAGAAATTGATTTTTTTTTTGTGATTTGTTTGGACTGCTATTTTTCGTGACTTAAAAGGAAATAACGTAATGTCTATTTAATAACACACAGTTTTAAGACAGGAAATGATATTTCAGTAGGTTAATTTGACACTTGTTTAGATATTAATTTTAAAAAAATATATTAAAAAATACTTTAAAATCTTTCTAACTTTCAAATTATGGCATTTGCTTTCGAAAACGAATTTTACTCTTTATTAAAGCTTCTCTTGTATTATTGTGGCGAAGCTGTAAAGACGCCTCTGTAACTGTCTTTACAGCCCGCTCGACAGCTTGGGTATGACATGGTAGTCGCAGAAAATGGACTTCATCATTCCCACCTGACTCCACAAGAAAATGAAGAGTTTCATCTGAAACATTGCTCAAAATAGGTGGCTGACAATAAGTTGGTTGCCAGTCAATCAAATCTATGTATGAATTGATTTTTGGTACTTTGAATATCCGAAGCTGACTTGAATTGAAAGCTGCTCTTGCCTTTAAAATGCGCCTAGCAGCCAGTTCTCTCACGTGTTTCTGTTCCTCAGATAGCATAGACAAAAGTAAGCTCTCCGGGTGTGCAAAAAAGGTATTTCGCTTAAAAACATGATCAACGACCGTCTTCAGTTCGTGCGGAAGATATCTAGACTAAAATACTGATTTACAGAAGTTTCTTGCCACGTCCTTGCATGTCGGATGTCCTTTAATTTCAAACCAAATGGGAGCATAAACTTTAACTGCAAATGTAGCAAGTTGTTTCAGTTCATTCGTAGGTTCTCCAGTCGAAACATAACCGCAAGATCCTATTGGTCTTTGTGAGCCACATGGCATGTGACATTTTCCTGGGAAGCGATTGGACAAATCAGGAGGACACTCACCACTTATAACAGCAGATGTGATATCATAAAGGTATTGTTGATCACATCTGAGGTCCTTAACATCGGAAATAATTGATAACATGCCTTCTGAACCTGAATAAGAAAGAACCTGAATAAGAAGATCCTGTTGTGATGCCATCAAGTTTTGCAAATAAGTGTCTTAAAATCATTTCATTGATATTCAAAAGGCACCCATTGAAGCGTTCTATTTAAACGCATTTCCAATAGCCGCCGTATAACTCCGCCGTATTTACTTATGTTTGTTACAGTTCCATTAGGTACAACCTATTGCTAGAGTATCCTGTAAAGATATATTCTGCTGATCGCAGACTGTTTCATAGATTTCCAACATCAAATTGGAATATTTCATTACTTGTTTGTAAATAAGTAGTTAATTTTCACTTATTTCTTCCGAAGCACCAAAAATAGGACAATTTTTAGCTTTACGGGTAATATTTGAAATTCCCTTGATGCACCTATGTCTTAAAACAAACAACTAAGTAAAATAGCTGATAATACTAGCTAAATAGATAAGAAAATATGCGCGACCTTTCACCTTGATCCAATTGGACGTATTGTAGCAATTGCGTTTGGGAACGAGGTTTTGCGTCACCTGTCCCCTCATTCCCCTGCACTTCATGCTAAAATAGTCCCAAGATTTTTAATCAATTATCATTTATGATTGTATCTTTTATTATTTAAGCAATTTAAAATAATTTTATGGCTTTTAGTTTTTAAAATAAACGCTCATAGAAAAGGGCCGATTTATGGTAATTATTTGAAACTTCAAACGCGATGCGCGGGTAATTAAACGCGTCAAAAAAATATGAAAAAAATACTAGTATACTAGTTAATAACCAGGTCACGTTTTCCGCACTATTACAAATCAAATCTAAAAAAAAAAATTTTTCGACCCACCCTAGTCTACAGTGTTAAGTAATTTAAAAAGTTGGAACTGACTGTAGTGCCAAAATACCTATTTTTAACAAAGATATAACAAATTTAATAAAAATATATATTCCGAACTTACCCCACTGGGGGAAGATTGAAGAAGAGATTCTCAAACTTTGGAGCCAATTTGCACATGTTTTGACTGAAGAAAAAATATATTATCTATTAATGAAAAATCAAATAAAAACTGAAACTTTTTTTATTTCACATGAAACCTATATGAACATTCTTTTTCATCACCATAAAAAATTCTTTATTTTTTTCTTTTGTACTTTTTAAAGTATTTTCTTTTTCTATGGGATTCTTTTTTTATTTCACATTTCTTAGCATTCTTGTTATTTTTGTTTTACTACATTCAGCAATGGTTTTCTTATTTCTTATTTTCTTGCTGAAACTTACACAAAGATACAGTTTGAGAACATCTGGCTTTTACTTTGAAATCTGAAAAAGTGTCAAGATTAAAACTTTGATATGTTTGTCTTACCCCGTTAAATGTAAATGGGGAAAGATGAAAAGTTGAAATAAATTCTAAAATACGAGAAATAGAGAGATTTAGAAGTAATTACATAAATATGTACAAAACATAATAGGCAGATGTTTCAATGAAATACTCGTACCTGCCTTGTAATTTAATTTACAAGACACGGGGCAAGATGAAATCACTTTTGTGAATCCTGAAAATGACACTGTCTTAGAAAATTGCACTTTACACACAACCAGGCGTTCTCAGCCGCAACCGCTGACTGAGTTGTGTTAAGTAACAAATTGGTGGCCCTAACGATGTTGCCAGCACAGTAATAAGTACTATAAATCTGGTGTTATTGAAGACTTTTTGTCTTACCCCTTTTTTCATCTTCCCCCCACTCACTCTACATAGACGTTTGTTTGTTACTCTTTCATGCAAATACTAGATACTGAACGGTTTAAACTCAAATTTTGATTAGACGTAGAGAACTACATAGTGGTTTCTGTTTCACTTCTTCCACTAGTGGAAAAAAGATTGAAGCGAACTGAAAATCAAAGAAAACTTCTTATATTATTTTGATAATTTATTGATATTATTAATTTATCTATTTTGATATTTGACTTGTCTAAGTGCTTATTTTGTAAGCCTAAAGAAATAAAGATATTGACTTACTGATTTACATCAAATCAAAATATCGGCCTGATTATTCCAAAGCTGGAAAGCCTTGGAATAAAACTAGTACTTTACGTTCCATAAATCAGTCCCCATAGGATAGACATAGCCTTGAAAATGTTCCATGAAACAACGCGTACGAAATGGCGGGCAAATACTAGTAAATAAAAAATGCTGGACAATCCACACAGCATCATCTAGTCCTCAAGTAAACAGAGTTTGTGTTAAAGGTACTAGAATAAGGACTAATAAGCTTCGATTAAATATTTTGAATGCAGACATTTTTACGGAAAAAAGTTCCACCGCGAAGCAAGGTTCGATTTCCGACTCGGGACCAATCTTTGAATGGTCTGCATTATATAACTCTTCAATAAACCTACTGGGTGTTTTCTATGTATAATAATTAGATTTATATTTATTTAATGTAATGTATTACATACAGTATAACGTCATTACAGTCGGTCTAGTACCCATAACACAAGCTCTGCTTAAAATTATTGTGTGAAATTTCACATAGCATCATCTAGCCCAAGCTAAGTAATAAAGTAAAGCTAATTATAATAAATAATGCTGCACAATTCACCAACATTTTTATTACAGTCCACCGCTGGACATAGGTTTAATGAGAACTAGGTAGGCCCATTGCGTACATATTATGACAACCTAATCAATTATTAAATCCACAGTTAAATCACTGGTCAAATTAGGCCATATGACATAATATGGCCATGGTGTCATAATGGCATTACTATAACGGTAATTCGCTGTGATGTTCGTTCCTTATAAGGTGATAATGTACCCTTTGTTTAACAATTTATGATTTACCTACTAGCGACCCGCCCCGGCTTCGCACGGTTTTATTATACGTATAAAACTTCCTCTTGAATCACTCCATCTATTAAAAAAACCGCGTCAAAATCCGTTGCGTAGTTTTAAAGATTTAAGCATACAAAGGGATATAGGGACAGAGAAAGCGGCTTTGTTTTATACTTTGTAGTGACTAATTGCGGCGCGCGGCTTGTCACCTGCTGTTAGGATAAATAAATAAATAATTCTGGACAATCCACAGTGTGGATTCCACACAGCATCATCTAGCTCCATATAAGCAGAGCTTGTGTTATCGGTACTAGATGACTGATGTACTTTATACAATATATTACACAATTATTATTTTTATACGAAGATAATAGAACCCTGGTAAAAATATTTGCATATCGTCTTGCAACCTTTTGTTCAAGGGCGGGAACCGAAACCGCAACCTCCTACTTAGCAGGCAGCCGACGTGTTATTATCCCGTGAGTCTGCCCAGACTGTATGAAACATTTCAGCCTGAATTATCTTGAACCTGTCAAGCCAATTTAGACCATTTAGCCGAAAATAGCCCGTCCCTGTATATTGTTGCTTTCATTGGGTTCCCGAATCACGAATTTGTTGTCGTATCGTTACCTACATCAAATTATAAACCTATATTTTTAATTGCCATATCATGAGGTGCTGCCTTAGAATTTGCACGAATTCAACTCTTACCGTTGGTATGTACTAATATAGGTAGGTAGTATTATACTTATAGTATACATATATTGTATTATAGTACCAGCAGTCAGTAGTCTGATTTGGGCTGATGATGATGATGATTTCTATGATGATTGATACTTTCTATGCCGCGGGTATGGTAAGAGGCAGCTAAGGGATATTCATCGGATATGGGCCATTCATAATTTAGAATCAAGCTGGAATTGGCAAACCAAAAAAGGCAAAATTGTTATGGCATTACCTCCAATTAAAATTTCATTGAGGCACGTATCAAGGGTCTACGTCTAGCGGTAGACAAGCAAAGATTGTAAAAGATTTTTGTAATAGATTTTTTAAACCCCGTTAATTACTTAATAGAAAATAACGATAAAGATTCAGGCGCTAATTTGTGAAAATCCATATAAAACACCTTTTCAATTTAATTTCATAGTTAAGTTTGTACCTACCTTACCATAATACATAGGTAGGTACCTACATTAATTATTAAAAATCGCGCACCACTTTTTAGGATGCCTATCGAAGTAACATATTATTTTTAATTAACTGCTAAAGCTTTTGGCTTAATTTAAGAAATAGAGTAGAAATAAACTTAGACATTTTTTCCTAATGTTTTGATTCGTTTCGACAACTTATTCGTGATAGAGCTCTGTACAGTTCAGTTAGTGATATCATTAGATTCTATTTAGGTACCAATCTATTTGGATTGTTAGGTACCTAACTAATCTAAATTGAAATGCATTAGCAGAAACCTATGTTATACCTCAACAATGAGTTGTAATTGTAAATGTCTAGACTTAATCTTCTGGAAAACGAGTTACTGTGGTTTTCGATTGTTCAGTGACCACAATGACAGAATGCGATTGGTACAGTCAGCAACGAAAGTCGCTGATCGTAATAGTAAGTTACAAAAAAAATCGTGTACTATAGTACTATATATAAGTGTCAAAACATGTATTGATAAATGTATCACTCATACTCGCCGATCATTGACATATTGATATTGTGACATCGTGATATTGATTACTAGCTGTGCCCGGCGGCTTCACCTGCGAGTAAATTGTTGAATAAAAAAAAGAAAAATACCTAATGATACCATATGTTTTATTTCAGGCTTAGACGTACGTCTATTCAAGTATTTTTTCATTACCCATACTTGGAAAGTAGAACATGCCTAACGAGCGGGTTGAAAGTGATACTTTTCCGCCCTAGGGAGAATCGTTTTCAACTGTCAGCTATAACGTAAATAGTGAACCATGATAGTGACAGAATAGATGCTGAAGCTAAAAAAAAAATTCGCCTTAGCGACAATTCACTGAAAAATACGAAAGACGAGGCAGTATGGCTTTATGGCTTTCGCCTGTCCTAGATGGACTAATTTATTAAAAAAAATAGCGGCAATTTGATTAATTTGTTTTCTCATGTTTTTATTAATATTTCCTTGTATTCGTAATGAAAAGCACAGTGTTTACCTCGGGTGAAAGTAGCTTATGTAGTCCCTCGAACTTTTGGCGCCCTCGTTACACTCGGGCGCCAAACTCCGTCTTGGGACTAAATAAATTACTTTCAACCCTTGGGTAACAATAACCGATCCGTTCAGTAGTTTTGGCGTGAAAATGTAACAAACATCCGTAGACTTTCGCATTTCTAATAAATGAGTGATATGATATAGAAGCTAAAAACTTGCGGTGTTTAAAAAAATATAAATTACATAGTAATTTATTAAGGTAGCTCAACAACAGCTACTGGTCAATTCTTGATTTATTTTTTAAGAGATACTTGGATATGGAATTTTTGATTTATTTTACATAAGTGATTAAAGTGAGTGATTTGAAAGCACCAGCTTTAATTTAAAAAAACATCAAAATCTTTTCACCAAAAAAAAGTTATGAGTATACAGTCGAATTGAGAAGCTAATCTTTTTTTAAAGACGGTTGATATTAATATAATCATTGATTATAAGTTATTCTTGGCGGAATCGAACCAGCTGTTGGTTGTAAAGTAGTAAATTATAATTTATGACATAAAATCACAAATTAAGATTTTAATTACACTAAAGGTGATATATCCTTGCTAATTATTGAAATAAATTAGTTTTGCGATCGGACTTGATTTGTGGCAATAAATTATATTTTAGGTCGTTTTTTATTGCCACTTAAACTTAACTAGACCCTAATTTAAAAATGTAGTAGTCGATAGGTTAATTATTATTCTTACAACTGACGGTACTTATTGAAAAAAAAAAAATTTACTTACTGGATACCTAATTTACACAGCATCATCTAGCCCCAAGTTCAGCGGAACTTGTGTTACGGATACCTACTAGATAACTGTTATCTATCTATATATATAAAAATGAATCCCTATTTCCCTTGGTCACGGCATCACGCCTGAACGGCTGGACCGATTTCGTTAATTCTTTTTTTGTTCTGTTCGTTATTTTTTTTTTATTTAAGATTCTTGTTCCTCTAACTTAATCAGAGACTTTATATACTTAACCTTATTTAATAATAAACTTATCTATGATATTCTGTTCGTTATTATCAGGAGAAGGTTCTTATGAAAGAAAAAATTAAGGAAATTGCGCGGAAAATGCGAATTCTACATTCATAATTAAGACAGGACAACGTATGTCGGGTCAGCTAGTACTAAATATATTAGGTAGGTACCTACAGTCCATTCCGAACTTGAGGCTTCCCTCCTTTTAACAAATGTTAGTAGATACATTAGTACGATCTCCAAATATTTCGCACCCCTAGAACAAGACAGCGCTAAGTCGAAAAACTACTTTTTTCAGAAACGACGAAAAACCGTTATCTGCTTTTGTATAAAAGTTATTGACAAAGTCTTGAATGTTTTATTTAACGTATCCGATGTGAATCATTATAATATGGTTCATTTCCCTCAATAAACGTCGAGCGAGCAATTACATGCATTTTTCGTTATAATTCTCTTTTGTGTAATTATCTCATGAAATAAAAATGAAATATTTCCAGATACGTCCTTCTTATTGAATAATTATGAAATAGTGTTTCATTTTTTTACCAGTTATTGGTTAAGTGTAAATATAGAACAAGGAACTATTTGATTTTTTTTGAGGAATTTTCCTTTTGTTTGTAAAATAAAAGACAAAATTACCAAAAGCAGAATTTCATTCAATTTTTTTTAACAAAACCAATATTATTATTCAAAAACTAGTGATTATATTAAACTTTAAACGCCAAAAATAAAAAATATTGATGTCTCTATTTGAAAGCAGTATACAAGTATGAGCCCTCATTTTTGTAATGATGTGTAACTTTACATTGGCCAGATTTCTGGTGTACGCCTGACGATGTACTTCTCATTGCTTTTCTTGGGTGACCAGCTCCCAAAACTTTTTAAAATTTCCTTCCTGTGGGTTCTATCTATTTTTGGTATGCATCTCATTTATCGTCACAAGATTGATGGATCTGACGTTCAGCGATCTGTTTTAAAAAGTTTCATACAGAAACATACCTACGCCTTCTCCTAACTTCTATCGCTTAATAAGTAATTTGAGTTCCAGCCACAAGGATTTCGTTTCATTTTTATTTTAAGTGGCGGATTGCTTGTTGTCTCAGTGGTACTGGCACCAGGAGATTGTGCCTGGGTAGCAGAAGGTTGTATTGGAGCGGTGCAGGTGTTGCTGCTGCTTCTACTGGAGCTTGATGACGATGATGAACTCTGACTCTAATACACAATGCTCAAACAGGAAGTAGAAGAAATTGTTCTATTGACTACAAGGGGCCTATTGTTTTGTTTAGCAGGGAAAATAAAACAAAGGTCTATAATCTGAATCATCTATAAAATTAAATTCATCACTCGGGCCAAATAACGTATGAACCGGTATTTCTGTAATCTCCCTAGTTTCTGACAAATCACTTCAAGATTCTGCAACGACTATTACTTCAACCGCTGGTAATGCAATGTTTGATGCTGCCACAGTGGTGCGTTCAGCATCCTCTCCATATCTATTTCTTGAACAGTTGACAATTGCCTCTATGGTTACCTACTCCAATTGGCTTTTCGAGCAGCAGCAGGGTCGTGACCCTTCATCATCTGCCATAAAATGAGATAAAACTAATTAATTCCAAAATAGAGCACTATCTGGAAAACATGTTTTGAAAGTCCTATTATAACGATAAAAATACTGCTTGAAAAGGTTTTTATTGTTTTGAACGACTATTAATATGAATTTAAATTAATTGAAATTGATTTAAACTGATTTTTGAATAAATTATAGCCAATTTTAAATATGCCATCAATAGGGCATTATTTAAGAATTTGTTAGTTAGTTAAACAATACGGAACTATTTTGAAATAATAAACAAAAATTTACCTACCTTCGTTAACAATACCGCCGTATTTCGGAATACTAGTAAAACGCCAATCAGGAAAATTCTCCAACACGGGATTATCACTAAATAACTCACAGAATTTGTTTCAAAAATTCAATGACACTAGAGTATTTCTTAATAATTTGCTCTTGCGTATGAGCAATACGATTTTTTAAGACGGTGGCCATGTTGCAACTAGACATAAATTCGTATTCGTGGTATGATTTTTCACCTATTTGTTCACTAATAGCGACGTACATCTCCATTTCTTGGGCGTCTGTGTGAATATAAATAAGCCTGTTTAAGTGGTATACGCGTTAAAACTTTGCGGATTCAAATATGCAATAAAGTCGATTTTGAGATTTTTCGACATAATTCCGTGTTGTTCTAGGGGTGCGATTTGTTCAGGGCTTTTCTATGAAAAATTAAAATAATATCAGTTATCTAGTTCCCATAACACAAGCTCTGCTTAGCTTGAGGCTACATGATGGTGTGTGGATTGTGTATCATTGCTTATTTTATGTTTTTAATATGCATGGTGGGAAATTAAGTAAAAAAGCAGCTTGTATTTATTTCTTAAGTATAATATCTGTATTAACAACGAAATCTACAATCAAGGAATAGAAAAAAATTAAACTAATAAATAGCTAACAAAGAAGTAACAAACATCCGTCTATCCATCTAAACACTTGGATTGTATTGTATTTTGGGGTAATACTTATTGTCTATTCTTATGGTAATAAGTAGAATTCACGTAGAACTCTAGTAATAAGATCTCCAGTAACTGTGGGCGTAAAACTATATAAGTGCCTAGTATTGCCATGTGCAATCGGGCCATTTGACCACATCATCTGTTGCCATTGCAATCAAGGCCAGACGAATGAATTGATGATGTCCGTCTGTCTGTCGATACAATTACTATTGACGTCATCTTGGATCCTTGATTTATTACTTACTAGTGACTACACGCGGCTTCGCGCTCGTTGTTTCTGTAGAAAAGTTTTAACTTCTATACCTACCCATGGAAACTGACGCACTCGCTAGTTATAGCAAGCGCCATTTTCTATGTCTTAACAAAATATTTGGGATAATTTTGTGTAAAGCTGCGAGACGAAACAGGATAAGGATCATTATGGATTATTTAATCAGGTATATGCAAAGATTCTAGCATTACTACGTGGGTATATGAAATAAATTAATACAGTAATAAGCATAGACTTAGACATATACAATATGCCTAAGAGGTCGCCATCATTGAGGTATATTGTCCTAATATACCTACCCAAACTGCCTACTGTGCTTCTTAACTTAAGCTATTTTATAACTTAAATGTTTTTTTTATCTTAAATGCTACGACTGTAGCATGACGTAGCGCTCTGAACACGACGTAGCAACGCTATTTTCGTAGCTTAAGCACAGCTTAAGTGCTACGAAATCTCGTAGTACAGTCAGCAACGACGTAGCATGGTTTGAAGAGTTCATTGTCTACGGCGTAGCAACAAAACACACATGCCACACGTTATTTAGTGATAATAAACTATGAATAATACGTTTTTCTAATAATAGTAGGTTTATCTCTGAAAAGTGGTAAAATTCAAAAGTAGATTGGATAGTCATTTTTGAAAAATCGATGAAGATATTTATTATAATAAGCTATAAGAAATCGTTTAAACTACAATATGCAACAGATTTTGTAGCTTGACATAAGCTTGACATACATACATACTTTTAAACGTTTAGGAACTTTCAAATTTGGAAGCGGTTACAAACGCTTCTTGATAATTCCACTGTGACTATAAATAATACTCAGGTATACCGGTTTTGGTAGACACCTACTCAAAATCACCGTAAGCAAATAATATTTTTACGGAATAAAGTAAACACAAAAACATCCAATGTTATTCAACCGGGGAAATGATGTCATGCTGAAGGCGGATTCCCACGATGCGTGATATCGCAGACGGACGCGGAACACTGAAATTATATCACATTGGTCGCGAGACTCGCGAGTCACGAGTCAGTAACTTCAAAGATGCGATGCAAATCCATGCGGTTGTGTCCGATTTCATTCGCGTAAACACGGACGAGCATGTTGAATAATCGGTTAATTACATATAACATAAAATACCTAGATTCCTCGAACGAGTTAATTTCTCTAACAACGACATCCAACAACATAGTTCCGTTTTGTTTTTCTCAGAGCTCTAGCTGCAGTACTTTCTCTTTTACTTTGCATTTTAGAATGACAAAAACTGAAAATACACGGTAGGTATAGACCGTGGATGTCTATCGTGCGGAATAGTCCGCGATATCACGCACCGTGGGAATCCGCCTTAAGATTAGACAAAATTGTCAAATAATATTATTCCGCCATTTTCGGAAACTACTAAACTTGCTACAAAAATAAACATGACCATGTGTGGGAACTTAAACGGCTCAGTACCTTTGTGATAATTTTCAAGAGTCACTGTTACTAAGAGGCTCTACCTAGTAAGTAGGTAAAAGTACTAATTAACAAGTTTGACGCACAACTCCGGGTCGCAACGCAATGCTGAAGCTTTCAGAAATCAGAAATCAGAAATCAATATCTTTATTTCTTTAGGCTTACAAAATAAGCACTTAGACAAGTCAAATTTAATACTATAGGTACATAACTATCAAAATCATATAAGAAATTAATAAAGTGATATGTAATTGATTTTCAGTTCGCCTCACTCTTTTGTCCACTAGTGGAAGAGGCGAAATAGAAACCACTAGCATGTGTATAACTTATGTGTCTAATACATGTTTGACACTGAACGCACCACGTTTCATGGAATAAAACATAGGATAAATCGGCTATCATGGGATACAAATAGCCTTCAAATGTAAACGTGCGAAGCTGCAGGCAGATGCTTGTAGTAACTTATTCAATCAAATAATTAATTTAATCAAAGTGTCGTGAGGATTAAAATTTGGAGTTTTCTATTTTCAGATTAGAATGTTCAGACGTATTATATTGACAGTTTGCGTTTCTCGTGAACACTTAGTAAGTTCATGACTCTTTCGTTCCCGCCAATTTCAAACCTTGGCCCTGGCTGCATCGACAGTTCTATTTTTAAATAAGCCTAGAATCAATGCTAAACTTGAAGTTATCTCATGCATTAGTGATGCACCAGTTTAGATCATTCCAATATCGATGATTTAATTACTTTTATTGCTTTTTTATTTTCATTTATGTTGGTAGGTAGGTACTTTGTTTGGTGAGTAAATGTGCATCACTGTAATTTTTATCATTTTCAAAGGTGGTATCTCACCTTCCTACGGAATGAATCAACAATTTGTAATTTTATTGTTTATTTTTTGACGTGATTCACAACCTCGGTGTCATATTATTTACATTAAACAAGATTTGGCCCGTGTCGTAGAATTATCATTTAAATAACTTAAGACTGGAATTTATTACGTCATTCTGACTTGTCGTAGGATGACGTCAGACTCTTGAGTTCTGTCATCGAAGGTGAGTCAAAGCAGATTGTTATTTACGTGGAATCCTTTAAGTATCTACCTACGTTTGACAGTTCACTGTATCCACCTTGGCACGGAAAGATAACTTTATGTAGATTTGGCTATACCACAGAGCATATTATGTGCTCTGTGCTCTTGTAAAAAAACCAGCCAAGTGTGAGTCGGACTCGCACACGAAGGTTTCAACTGTCTAAGTATCACGGTTCATGAGATACAGCCTGGTGATAGACGGACAAACAAACGGACTGACAACATAGCCTTTTTTAATCTTTTTATGTGTCTCATTTGAATTAATTCACAGCATTTCCATTCATTATTTTTTTTCTATTTTGTTCTATTTATTTTTCAAGAAGACTCTACTTTCGGCCAACTATGGTTAGTTAGTAGTCCAGTATTTTTTCGACATCGACGGGACTTGAACCCGCAACCTACCCTCAGTACGGTAATGCGCTACCAGGGGCGCTACGAGGTCGAAAAACTTTGGGACTTACTACGAATTTAAGCGCTCAATAAATTACCCTGAGTTTGAGGACACGCTCCATAATAACAAAAACCTTATACACCATGCTTCGGATCTTTTTGATGTGTTTCCTATCTATGATGGTACGGAAAGTTGACGCTAGGTGTTTCACGCTTTGTGAAACAAAAGAAGCATAAGCCGAGAAGTGTATTATTTTATGGTGTAAACGTGACATCCAATGTCACGCATGTTACGATACGCCAGTAGAATGTACTAAAAGTGATAATTGATCGAAAAAACAAAAAACGGCTAAGAGCAACGCGCACGAAGAGTTCCGTACCATCGTATAAAAACGGCAAAAAAATCATGTCTGTTGTATACGAGCTTTAAATATTTATTTTATTCGCTATATTATTTTGTATTTGTTGTTCTAGTGGCTACAAAAATCATCTGTGAACATTTCAACTGTCTCACCATCACGGTTCATGAGATACAGCCTGCTCTGGCAACAGAAGCACGGACAGAGGAGTCTTAGTAATAGGGTACCATTTTACCCTTTGGGTATGGAACCCAATACACAATAAAACCAATACTTCCGTAGATAATAATAAATAAAAATACATCTTTAAACTAACCTTAGGTACCTACCTATTCTAATAATACGTTTATATACAGGATGGATTTTTGTGATGAGTCAGTAAGATACCTACCGTTACAGTATAATTATAACACTTATAACGTTCCTAGAAGATCCATCTTTGAGAACCTTAACTTTTTGAGAGAATAAACCTGCACAAATACTATAATATGATGCATCATCAACCTATATTAGTCCACTACAGGACCTTCCCTAATAATGTGAGTTACGACGTAAACAAAGTCTTAATTTAGCATTTAATATTACTTTTGTGATTCTTTTTAACTAAAGGAATTGCAATGTTCACACCATATTTGTCGTTCCTTGTTGAATTTAAATCGATTATCAACGATATCAGCAATTTAGGAGCCAACTCACGCGAATATTCACAATGCTATACATACAATGTAATACGAAACTGGAATATTTATCGATATTTAACTGTTTCGATGGGACTCGAGCCAACACTAGTGTAATTTCTGCCGACTGCCAAAATGGCGTAAGTATTCTGCTTTTCATAAGTTCTAAGTTCAAACCATAGTCATAGAATTTTTTCACTAAGAAGGTACTACGTTAAAAAGCCTATGGTTCAAACCATAGACATAGAACCTTCACGTTCAAACTTACACGTTCTCATTTCGCGAAATGAGAAATGAATTTCTGATTTCTGAGTGTATATTTAAGAATTTAAACAGTATCCCAAATAAATAATAACTTCAACGCGATTTGAACCCGCAAATTTCGGCATACAGGAAAACGCAATTTATTGCACCAATAGCCCAAGGAACCGATCGTACAAACATTTGTACCAAGGCAGGAATCGAACCCACACACAACCTCCTGCGTCACAGGCAGACCTTCGCCCGATCGGTCGTCGAAATACTAGTTTTAATTTGTTTTCATTCTTCGATTGTAATTTGCTTTGCTAATAAAGTTCACAATGTTGCAATATTTATGTTTTAATAGAACAACATTTGCCACGTAAAATAGTAAAACATAATAAAAGCCTTTGATTTCATCGCCAATTTCTAATAAATTAATTCTATATCTGAGATTAACTACTATCATTTTATAGATACTATTTTCAATACAAGTACTTACTAACAATAAATATATTGAGAATCGAGATAAATACCAATATATTTATTGTTGTTTTCATGTAGGTGCGAGTTTTCATCCTAGTGCATTTCATATTTAATTAAACACTACTTAATAAAATATACACTAATAATCGATGTAAGCTATGAGGTGCAATTTAGAGACAAGATTTGGCACATCGCAAGTAAAACATGTAGAGAGATATATAATCGATTATATTGACAGTGATTTACTATCGATCGTTATTGATCTGCTTCGTGAATGTAGGTCACGTGGTATTATGGTGATGTTGATTTAAGTGCCTTTTAAAACCATGACGAAAGCTTACAATCACAAAGGTTTTACTGGGTTAAACATTCATTTAAACACCACAGTAAATATCGAGCAAAATAGTTTTCATTAGGCCTAAGTTAGCTGTGGACTGATATAGGTTGATGATGATGATATTTAGGTATCATACACAACTCTGATTACTTTAAAGCTAGATGAGAAATTAATTAGTTATGTTTACTAATTAATTCGCACTCATCATCTAGCAGTAAATATTATTATTTCAATTGTAAATACTAGTTGTAATTTTTCTATTGTTAATCTAGCAGTTATCGAAAAAATATATAAAATATGTTTAGCCAATTTTGACACATTTTATTTCACGAAATTTCACGCAAGATCACTGTGGGAATCAATCATTATTTAATTTAACTAAAAAATAGATCGTGTTTACCGTCATGGCTAAGATATTTTGAAATAACAAATTATTTTTAAGATTACCTACGCAACCCGAATATTTGTGCTACTATTATCATGGTGTCCTCAAAATCAGAGTGATTTATAGATTGTTCTTTTGTTCTATTTCTATAATAATAAATGGCGACTTGTTTATATTTACCGTCGTCGTCGCCACCTTGGCTTTTTTAATAAAATTAGATGTTTAAAATATCATCATCATCATTACCAAATATTGGTCTGATGCTTGACATATAGGCCTCCCTTAAATGACCGCTATAGTGAACTGTCTTCAGCTTGCCGTATCCAGCGTCTGCCTGCAGTCTTTCGCATATCGTCATCCCACATTTGTTTTGCCGAGTCGCAATCTCCACACAAGAACACGTTTATCTATCCAGGTTGTCGGTTCTTTGCGTGATATGCCAGGCCCACTACCTCTTCAGCTTGCTAATTCTCTATATTAAATAAGTCGATAAATTCTGTTTTTAGAAAATAACTTTTTTCAAACATTACGATATGGATTACGAGAAGACTGAGCGTAGTTTCGCTATTGCTCCCCTGAGTCAGGCTGAGTCCCCTGAATCCTCCTCATAGCCTCTTTTTTAAAATTGTATTCCCTAATTATTTTTACTATCAGACTTTATAGACAAAAAAAATAACAATCAATTAATAAACCCGTTGGGTTTTGCCCCGAATTTTACACCACTTGCATTATAATTTGAAGAAATTGTGCCTTTGTAACTTAAGTTATATTCTAAATAAATAGACCATAACTAAACTTTATGGTCTAAGTTTATATCAGGAGAAAGTTCTTATGATCGTGTCTGTTTAAGTTATATCTTCTGAGAACATTTGCTATTGGCAACGGATAACATGCGTTTAATGTGGAAATAGCAGAAATGAATGGTTGTATACGAATAGCAATAATCGTTAAGACCACTTTAATTCGCCATTTACTATATCAACAGTTAATACGATTATAATTTCAAAACAAAATATTAAGGGAGTCACTTCACACTTGGTTTTAGGTCAATCATCGATATATTTCATCGATACTCTCGCGGCACTACGATCACGGGCCACAGCCCACTAAAGCAGGCGCGTGCTCCCATGTTCTTATTACGAATAAATATGAAAATATACAAATTAAAGTTTGTTGACAGGTGTTTTTGAAATTGGAATTGGATTGTTGGTAAAATATTAAATTACTATCTTTTTATGTATAAAGGTACCAACTCGATAAAACATAAACCAACATTTTGGGAGCAGGTTAGCCTACCTATTTCACTTTTTCTTCTTTTTCATTCACACTTTCATTCAAACACAAAACTTTGGTAGAGATCTCGCCTAACACCATAATGGCTGCCCGCCAAGGGTCAGATTCAGCGTTAGGTATACTTCTAGCACACCTGGGTCACGACTATTAATACACATTACAATCGCGTTGACAATGTACAATGTATCTCGCATTCTCAGAACTTGGGGAAAAGTGGGTTGGGAGAGTTTCAATAAAAAAGCTAGGTCGTTTTAAATGCTTGTATTCTAAAACTGAATAAGTTTCAATTTGGAACTAAACTGTTACCGTGTTTTGTATGGTTTCAGAAGATCGTGATAATTTTGAATGTCGAATTATGGTATTCTTAAGTAGGTATTTAACTAAATACCTACAGTTTTTATTAACTTTCGAATATAGATTAGATAAGAAAGACAGAGTTTGTTTTTGTGTAATAGTTTAGCCTTCCTGTTTAAATAAACGGATACTTAAATAACAGACGTGCTAGTCATTTCCTTTGAAAGTTATCTGATACCCGAAATAAAAGCTCGTCTTACGTTACGGTTATTATGATTATGCTGTATCTATGCTGTATCGAAGAAATAGGTTCGCTATATCTGCTCTACAGATATCCCAACATTTTTTATCAAGCATGAGTTATTAAGGGCTCCTGATACCGCAAATGCTATTTTTAAAATCAATATGAATCAGTCAAAAATTGACGTAAATTTCTGAAAAAAATATATGCTTCAGTTGAGGATCTTACTGAGTATAATTCGCTTACATTTACACAATCAGATGAACTTCGCTCGATAGAAAAAAATACCAAAGTTGAACTTTTAAAAAAAACATTTTCAATACTGTGACTAAAATTATTAAATGACCTTATTTTTACACCAATCTTTAGATAAATAATTTTTCTAGTCCAAATCGCTTAGGTGGATGTAGTAGTGTTATTTCCCTATTGATGATGCCTAAACACCTACAAACCCGCGAGCGGCGCGACGCCCGCGGGCTTCGAAAAATCTTCCTGGCCTAAATCTTCGAAACAAGGTGGCCTTAAAGGTGGCCAAAAGTATTCCTAGTGTATCCTATAAAGGTTTATCAGTATAAGATATTTTGACAGTTCATAATGGCGAACCCATTCAGAAAATTCCAGCGTCTCAATTTCGTGGTATTGAGACAAATCAATCTAAGCATTAAATTGTGTCATCGCTTCAATTGATATTAATTGAGAGCAGTCGAAACAAACCAGAAGGTAAACAAAGTTCAGGGACACTCAATGAGCTACCTACATTGTGGAATTGAAGTTTTGTTGTGCTTCAATCGTCTGAAATTTTACTCTGTGCCAACTAAATCAAAATTCGAACGCGCAATTTAAAATTTAAATCTAGAGCTGTTTTTTTATTTTGTTTTAGCACCAATGAGTTCAGCGACACTTTTTCTAAATTCAAATTATTTATTGATTCTATACCTACTGTCGCGGATATTTTTGCGGGATTTTATTCCAGGCGAGAACAATGGCGGGAAATTTATCGTAGAGTCTATATATTTAGCTTTATTTTTAGTTTAATGAGTTGGGTAGATAACTAACACTCTATGAAAACCTAACTTCATACCTACCTACTTAATTTATATTAAATTATTTAAAGTACACTTCAGACAGTAAAAATATTAGGTGGCTAAAAGTAGGCTAGGAATTAAAATCAATTAGAGTTCGTCACGAAAACAGTTCTCTCATCTTATTTTTTCTTATGATAAAGAACACGTAAAAGTATTGATTGAGGTTATCCTCCATCTCCTTATGGAATATACCAGTGTAGGTATGTAGAAAGAACTTTTTTCAAGGTAAACCAATTTCATGATTTTTTTTAATCCGAGCTTCACATCTGTTCCCATATAAAATGGATTTTATTTGACATATGTAAAACCAACCTTGGATCAATTAACATAACATATATATAAACTACTTTATTGAATTAAAATAGACATAATAAATCTTTAAATCTACGTATAAATCTCGAGACTGATGTAAAAAAGTAAGTAGTTACCTACCTAGATAAAATAAATGATGACATCGTTTTCATCGTTCATTCTATCCACCCATCTACTTACGGAATCAATAAAATACAACGATTAGTCAAAGAAGACATTAAAACCTCTTTATAATACAGTTTTGTTACCACGCTGAGTTAAAGTTGTTCCTTACTAATATTATAAACGCGAATGTTTGTATGTATGGATGTTTGTTACTCTCACGCAAAAACTACTGAACGGTCATTTGGCGGTCTTATCGCTCAAGAGCGATCTCAACCAGACAACCTTGGATGGATAAGAGCGTTGAATTGTAGTTCATACATGCATATGTCATAACACTAACAGTGTACGCGTATAAGTGTGTGTGTGGGTGTTTTGTTGACATAATATGTAACTTTAAGCTCAACCTAGGTATGCCGGTAGCTTCTTTTTTTAAATACTCGTAGAAGATAAAGAGTATTAAAATAATTTCCCGGCTTTCAGGTCAATGCCCCCATTATGCTCGAAATTCAGCGGCATGATTTTAGCACGAGTGTATTTTGTATTTTATTCAGCCAGATTACGTTGAAAGTGTAAATTATAGTGTAAAGTGCTCCGAAAATATTCTTTTGAAATCGCCGAGAGTGACATGACTACACAAATGTTGGATAAAAGACTCATTTTCAGTTTAATTGTGGGCGATTTTAATTTAACAATGTAGCGAAATGATTTAAAATAGCTGCTAGATATTTTAGATCAGTTTTGTCACTTCCTCTCACTTGAAAGTGTTTAAAGTGATACCAAGTTTATTTTATCATATCCACTAATATTATAAACGCGAAAGTTTGTAAGTATGCATGGATGGATGGATGGATGGACGGACGAATTTTTGTTATCTACTGCTTTCACGCAAAAACTACCTACTGAATGGATATGGATAAAATGTGGAATGTGTGAATTTTGGAAATTACATAGTATAAAACAAAGTCGCTTTATTTGGCCCTATGTCATAGGGACAGGACCAGAGAAAGCGACTTTGTTTGAAGATTTAAGCATATCCCTATGTCCCTTCTTTGTATGCTTAAATCTTTAAAACTACGCAACGTATTTTGATGCGGTTTTTTTAATAGATAGAGTGATTCAAGAGGAAGTTTTATACGTATAATAAAACCGTGCGAAGCCGGGACGGGTCGCTAGTTATATAATAAACTAAGTGGTGGCGTCACTTTAGTTCCTGTTTGCGCCTTAAGGACTATTATAGGTATGTACACTGCTCTACCAAAAAGTAACACTAACAATAATGTAGATCTCCCTTTAACCTCTTACTTACCAAGTATTACAGCCCTGTTCGGCCTGGTCTCCGTCGAAGTATTTTAGAGAGTTGCCGCAAATCATACAAGCTGGCATTTGCCGTCCGGTTGCAGAATAGGTCGCAGTAGCATAGTATCTGTAAGATCTCTACTTAACCTCCTAAACTCCACTTACCAAGTATTACAGCCCTGTTCGGCCTGGTCTCCGTCGAAGTATTTCTGCGAGTCACCGCGCAGCGTGCAGGACGGCACCTCCACGATCTGCGGCGGCGCGCCGTGGCACTGCTCGAAGTAGTCGGGGCAGCAGTCGTCGTGCCCCATCGTCCGGTTGCAGAATATGTCGCAGTAGCATAATGTGTCTGGAAGATACAAAACGTTGAGGGGTTTTCGGTTTATCTAAAACGATTGGGTCAAAATAACTCGATAGATCGTGGGCCTAATCACAGTGTATCTGTCAGAAATAAAAAGACTTGTGTATCTGTAAGATATAAAAAACCTTTGAGGGGTTTTCGGATAGTTCTAACCCTGGAATAACACATTGGCTACTTTTCATCACATAAATCAGTTCCCATGGGATAGAAATAGCCTTGAAACGTTTCCATAGAAACAATGCGTGCGAAGCCGTGTGTTGATTCTATTTTTGAATAAAATTCTTTCCATTCTAAAAATACTGGTGGGCATGATTTTTTTTGTTTAAATCTGGATGGGTACCTACTACGAAAAAGGAGGGGTATTACGAAAAAAAGGAGGGGTACTACGAAAAAAGGAGGGGTGCTACGAAAAATAAAAAAAGGTTGGGAAATCAGTCCTGGATTTGTAAACAGGCCGCGGCCTAGGGGCGGCGGCGTCTTAGGGGGTTAGGGGGGCGGCAGCGTCCTAGGGGGGCGGCAGATTTCAGAGGACGGTCACTCGATTGCAGACATTCAAATTGTATGTCTACCGGGGGGAGGGGTGCGCAGCTAATAATGAACGGCTCAGTACATGGGGCGGCGGAAAAAAGTGGCCTACACTCATAAAAAATATAAATCCGGCACTGCTCCTTAGACTAACCGAGTATCTGGTGCGAGCATCTGTCCTGTCTTCCATCACAGCACTGGGCCTGGTTGTACTGGTCCACGCAGTAGGGACCAGGGGGCAGGTCCGGACCCGAGTACGCGGAAACACTGCAGAGGGCCAGTGCCAGGATCAGCAGCCATCTGAAAGAAGGAAATACATAGAAATATTTTTTAAACCAAATAAGCATGCGGCTCGCCGTTTAGGGTCCTTTTTCGAAACTTTTGATTTTCGAGCCATTTTCTAGGTAAATTTTACAAACATTAACAATGAAAATTATGGGTAAGTAGTAAATAAAAAATTTAAAGTTTCATTCAAAATTTCTAGGTAATTAGGGTCATCTAAGTACCTATGCAAATTTTCAGCACGATCTGTCTTATATTTTTCTCGCGAAAGATGAACAAACATGCATTCGAACATCAAGTTTTTCATCGGAAAACTACTTAGGTCCTTTATCAGTACCTATCTTATCAGCTTCTTTATTACTGTGTCAACGAACTTCAGTAGGAAATAACTAAAAATAGTGAACAATTACGGCAGTCCATAAAATGCTTCTATATTTTACCTTCGTAAAACCTACTTACTTAACTTCTTTTTGTTACAATTTTTATGCACAATATTCTTTACTAGCGACCCGCCCCGGCTTCTATTATACGTATAAACCTTCCCCTTGAATCACTCTTTCTATTAAAAAATCCGCATCAAAATCCGTTGCGTAGTTTTAAAGATTTATGCATACATAGGAACATAGCGACAGAGAAAGCGACTTTGTTTTAATCTATGTAGTGATAACGACGCATCGCAAGAATAATGCGATAGTTTTGATAGATGGATGTTTATTACTTTTTCAAGCCAAAACACTGCGCACGGATGGCACTGAAATAATAGTAGCGACGCGCCCCGGATTCGCACGGTTTTATTATACGTATAAACCTTCCTCTTGAATCACTCTATCTATTAAAAAGCCGTATCAAAATCCGTTGCATAGATTTAAAGATTTATGCATACATAGGGACATAGCGACAGAGAAAGTGACTTTGTTTTAATCTATGTAGTGATAACGACGCATCGCAAGAATAATGCGATAGTTTTGATAGATGGATGTTTATTACTTTTTCAAGCCAAAACACTGCGCACGGATGGCACTGAAATAATAGTAGCGACGTGCCCCGGCTTCGCACGGTTTTATTATACGTATAAACCTTCCTCTTGAATCACTCTACCTATTAAAAAATCCGCATCAAAATCCGTTGCGTAGTTTTAAAGATTTATGCATACATAGGAACATAGCGACAGAGAAAGCGACTTTGTTTTAATCTATGTAGTGATAACGACGCATCGCAAGAATAATGCGATAGTTTTGATAGATGGATGTTTATTACTTTTTCAAGCCAAAACACTGCGCACGGATGGCACTGAAATAATAGTAGCGACGCGCCCCGGCTTCGCACGGTTTTATTATACGTATAAACCTTCCTCTTGAATCACTCTATCTATTAAAAAGTATCAAAATCCGTTGCGTAGTTTTTAAGATTTAAGCATACATAGGGATAGGGACATAGGGACAGAGGAAGCAACTTTGTTTTATACTATGTAGTAATAACGACGCATCGCAAGAATAAATAAGAAAGTTTTGATAGATGGATGTTTGTTACTTTTTCAAGCCAAAACACTAAACGGATCGGCTAATAGTTTATTGCAAATTTGCAAATAGAATCATACAATTTATGTGTTTCATTATGAATTCAAAATAATTATATTATAGACCCAGATGCCTAAACTTCTGTAATATAGACAGCTGTGCAAATTTGTACGTATAGAGTAAATCATTGTTGCTATTCCTTGGTTGTAATTTTCGTCGATTAAAAGTATAGTCATCTAGTACCCATAACACTAGCTCTGCTTAGCTTGGTGCTTTGTGGATTGTCCGTCCAGCATTATTTTGCTAATGATTGATTTATTCTCGGTCTATACATATACCTAAGTAGTTCCATTGCATCGTGGATGAATCATTTCATTCATCTAAGCGCCATGCCACGGATGACGAATGAAGATGAATAATTGCTAGATTATATTATTATACTTGAAACTATGAACTAATAAATCTTTAAATAGAATTATTATGAGAAATAGTCAACGGTTATTGACGGTTAATGGGTTAGTAATTTGTTTATTATATCTAATTAATTGTAATTATTATAGTAGCTAGATGAGTATTTGTTCAAAATAGCTCAATAACATTTCAATAGAAATCTTGCTTAGACCTAATTTTAAATAAAGTATCTAACTATATGAATTTATTGAGTAAAATAAAGTGGGTTATGTTGAGTGAAATTAGTAGTATAAATATAAAATGTAATGTGTTTTTTATGAATCGTGTCGTGTTTTTTAAAACTTTAGAGCGACTTCTACCTATTCCGCGTGTATACGCCCGTTACCATGGTAACGATAACACCAATAACAATATAATGTGGTTGTTGACCATAGAAAATGTCATCGATGTATAGGCATAAGAATAAATGTATAGGTACAGTTTTTAGATTTTTATTGATATTTTAAAAACCGCTATGTACGGATTACGATAGAAATTAAATGGGACCACGTAGGTTTTTAAAAATTAATTCTGCAAATCGCTAATGCTACTTTCATACATTTCCACACAGGTAAAGCCGCTAGGGCTATAAAAAAAGAATTTTTAGTTCTTGTTGTTTTGCTATGAGTAGTCTATTCTACAGACCATTTAGTCTTTGTATTTTCTAATAACTGCAAATTGATTGCTACGCCATTAATAGCGATAAACGTTCAATGAAATTTTATCGCTCAACAAATCCAATGTGACCAACTTCGAAAAAGGTGAATGTCCTATGAACTTCTAGGTGTAGGTTTTTAAAAAAAATGTGTCGGTTTATAGTTACAATTACGCCAAATTATAGTTATAGCCTATTTTTCTTGTATAGTCCGCTAATTTTTATGCTATTTATGCTTTTGTTAATGAATAAAGAATGATGCGGAGATTGTCTCATAAAATTCTATTTATTTCTTGTAAAAATTTATCTTATTTTTACAAGAAATAAATAGATTTTTTTAGCAAAGATTCTAAATCTGATTGTAAGCTTTTCTCTAAAATATTTAATTACTTTTTGTAAATTAACAACATCTTTATTAAAATTACAATCAAGGAATAGAAAAAATCACACCTAGTATAGTTCGCGTCATGTAAGAAGAGCGCTGGCGGTAAAGCTGCGCAGAAGGCGATTTATGGGTCTATTTGGAGGTAGGCGGTGGGGCGCGGGGTGGAAGGGTCATGCGCCGCATGCTTGCCGGTGCGCTATTGGTTCGTCAGTTGACATTTGCTGTCACACGTCACGTTTCTTGTCAAAATACCATCGCGCACAAAAGTTTACGAAATGGTTTTACATTTTAATGGTTTTTGGAAATTATGCACAAAGGTAAAGGAAATAGAGGTAGAGACCGATTACTGTAAAAGCGATCATTTGGTAGATATGATTACAGAAACATTTATTATTCGTGTAAGGGATGATGATTCTGACTCAAATAATGATGAAAGCTCAAGTGACGACAGCGACGATGATGAAATAGCCACCTCCAGTATCAATCCCGCGTCCTCATCTGGTTTTCACGTCACCCAAGACGACTTAATGGATGGAGTTGCTACATTACATTATTTTTTTGTAATTACATTAAACATTCTAAACTGAATCGAACTTGTTTTTAATTTTATCTAATATTATTTTCTAATAACCAACACCAAGCCGCGAGTGTAATATTAGTTAAAAATAGGCACAGCAAATTGGCATAGTACTATCGAACGCGAGTGTACCCATGCGCGAACATACCCCTTCCACTTTCTTCCAGCGCTCTTTTTACGTGACGCGACCTATATATACAATTGAAACCATTGAGCTAACTGCACGGTCGCAAACAGTCTAAAGGTAGGCTGCATTACCACGCTGTATGATGCGCTAACTGCAGACGGTTTTTGTAAATTAATTATTTATACCTATCAGTAAATCAAGTGTAAAAGGGCTATTAGTTACCTCACTTCCCATTAAAATGTCGCCGAAAATAAATAAATCATTCACCTTCGAATTTCAAATTCGACCATGGACAAAACATAAATCACTGGATAACAATAAAACCTATTTTGAGCCTCAAAAATGTGCTAAAGTAAAACTGATTTTATTGAGAATGATGCAAGGTCAAATATAAGAAAACCAAAAACTATTTTTTATTTACAACTATGTTGATGTGGATGGGCTTTGTCTATGTTTCGGATTATTTATTATACGTAAACTAAAACTACCTTATACCTATATGGATGGTTTTCTTTTATTTTAAGTGATTTTATTACTTACTGAGCTAGTTGACACTCTATCTATTGTGTAGTTTGTGAGAGCCTCTAAAACTTACAGGCCCTCGCCAATTTGTTATAAATTTATAATGAGAGTAATAACAATATAATAATAACAATTTATTTGTCTGCAAAGGTTCTCTTAAATTAGGTTCAATATAGTCATGTAGAATACTAGATTGAACCGGTATTGTGAAGACTGGTGCCTGAAATCAGGTCACCAAGACTTAAGTCTACGGTCTTATTGTCTTAGAAAAACTTTATATTTTTATTAACATGGCATAGAAAAGTACTTATTTATAATTTCAACTATCGATTTATTTACGATACTAGTATCTGGCCGCGGTTTCGCACGCGTTGTTTCCATTAACCTTTGAAGGGGTTAAATAGGGTGGTAATGTCTGTATGGAAAATTATTTTTCTTTTGTTCAATTTACTCAAAACTCGATATAAATAAACAAACAAACAAAGTAAATAATTAAACAAGTATTTTTTATTTTTACGAAAATAGGAGGCGTGGAATAAATTTCTGAAATTTGGCAAATAAATTTCCATGCGGGCGAAGCCGCGGGGCGCAACTAGTATATTCTAAATGCGAAATCATTAACCAAAAACCCCGTCGTCCCTACGGCCATGAGTGAGTATCCCTACCATAATTGTAATTAATGATCTCAATTCTCGTTAGGTGACGGAGCAAAGGAATACGACCTAGATCTAGATGACTAATTAGTTTTTTTAAGAGCCTAAATTGGGGTTAGTATTTCCAAGGGCAATGGTGTTCTAATTTGACATATCTACCATACTTTTTAGCTGCAGTATTTAAGCCCATCTAACAGATTATAATTAATGAATAAAAATAAATAAACTAGTAAGTTTTTACAATTAAAACAATAAAAACGATATTAATAATTCAAAAAGATCTATTCTTTTGTAGCAAAGAATAAAGTGGATACTAATTCTCCTGAATTTGGTTAAACTTTACTATAGGGACCTACCTACAGTAAAGTTTAACCACCTACAGTAAAGTTAAACTTTAGCTACAGTAAACTTTAGTACCTACCTCCATTGAGCTATTTGCAGACTTAGTTTAAAGTGTAAAAAGATTAGTAGATTTTTATTTTTGCGCGGAACCCTATTTATTTTATTATTCTCTTTTCAAGACGGAGACGAATCCAACAAATCAAAGATCATAAAAATTTACAATTCTTGAGCGTTGGAACTAACCCGACTTTATTCTATACAGGGTGCCACATGTGTACTAAGCCCAAAGGGGGTCATTTTGGACCCCGAAGGGATCACCTTTTGATGTAGGAAGATTTATAATAAAAAAAATTATTTCAAAATTATAATAAAATTGGTCAAACGAGTAATGACATTAGTGTTTTAAATTTTCACAGGATCTACATAATTTTTTTGGAAAGATCGCCAAAACGAAGTTTTGCTAAAAAAAATCTATGTGAAATAGTTTAACAATGTATTATTTTTTTCTGTCCGCGTAATTATTTTTGTGCATCTAAGTTTACTTCGATTTCGGTAGTCGTCTTTTTCAACTCTGTACTTCATAGATGAGTCTTTGTCACACATGACGTCCTTGAAAACAAATACCTTCTTTCTGTGGCGTCATTACATAATGCTATGACGAAGATTTGTTTAGTCTACGCGTCAGTGGAGTGGGCAACTTTTATAACAGAGCATCATCGATATAGTTTGTACTTACATTATATCTCTCATCGATGATGATAAAACATAACGTAAGTACTTATATCTCAATGCTGTAGAGTAGGCATAGATGATCATTTATTTATGTTAGTGAGGAATATGCTTTGCTTATAGCATTGGGAATCACTTGAAATGAGTAGTTTCTCCGACTTAAAAGTTAGATAATAGTTCTGGTGGCTTTTTCCATGTCTCATAATTTCATCAATAACTAACTGTATTTTTTAAAAAAAACAACGATATCGCAGGAAATGCTAAAATACTGACATGTCACTTGCGAATTGCAATCCTGCCATCTGGTAACCACACGGCGCAAAGGAATGAGAAGGTAAAGACATTATTTAAAAACAAATCGAATTTCTTCATAAATCTTTGAATATTTCTCACCTAGGGGTTCTGAATCATAACCCCTATGGGCTTAGCACACATATTTCGTGGCACCCTATAAAGGCGAGACCAGACGAGTATTTTGATAGATCATTTAAAAAAATCGCTTCAGATGTTTGATGCTCTCATGTAATAAAGATCAAAACAGTCCACCTAATAACACGCTGTCATGTCGGTTGAATTAAAGGCGCTATGCATCTTTTCATCAGTAAACCCATCAATTTGAATTATTATCAGCCATCCATAAATATTCTCTCAGAAATAAACTCTTATCTCAGTGGGATAAAGCTCACAATGTCAGTCAACTGGTCTAATGCGATTAGACCGATTTGCAGTAGCATTCTTCTTAAGGCTGTTGTATGGGCTAAAGCGCCTTTTTCAAAATGATATTTCTCCTTGATGAGTGGATGAAAATGTATGAAAAAAATATATGTTGCAAAATAGACTTTTATTTATAAGTTGTACATATGAAATGATTGAATTCATATTATTACTATATAAAAAAAATATCCAAAGTAAAGCATTTTTCGTTCTAAATTTGGATATTTCTTCTAAACGGTGTTGATTTTGAGTATTTTTCTTTCACTCAAATATTTGTCAAAGTATTTTGCACAAATTGTACATATGACGAATAAAACAAATCATTTATACGGCTGCAATTAATTATTTTGTGTTTCCACTATGAAATAGAACAAGCGGGTCTGTGCGCGGGCGACGGGCGGCAGTGTGGCTCGGACTGTCCGACGTGGAGGTTGTGTCACTCGTTGCTATTTTTCATATAATTCCGATATTTGAAATAAACATTATTGTTTGCGCATTGACGCTTTAGTAATAGGTTTGTATTCCTAGTTTGGTTTGAGCTCGGACTCTTGTTTAGGTATATGATTCGTTGAACTAGTTTAGTAAGGTCCTTTTTTATTGAGTGAACTGTAATCTATATATATAAAAGAAAGTCGTGTTTGTTACAACACTTATAACTCGAGAACGGCTGGACAGATTTTTATGATTTTTAAGTTTTTGGATTTGTCTTCGTCGGGAATAGCATATTATGTTTAAAAATATGATATTTGACAAATAAATAAATTTACCCGCGGGCGACGCTGCGGGGCGCAGCTAGTGTGAAATAAAAAATGGGGAGGAAAAGTAATATAAAGAAAATGAGAGCTACGAAAGCTGCTAAAATGCACGAAGTCTTGTAAGTACCTACCAACTTGCATCCAAGTATCTACCTATCTATCTGATACCTAACTAACGAGGATTAGTTTAAAGGTAGGTAAGTTTATTATACACTAGGTAAGTAGTAGGTATTTAGGAACAACTATTCCTTGCACTAGCCAAACTTGATGTAGAAGTTTGTAAACAAACCACACAAAATACTAACTCACCAGCTTGACGTAGTCTCAGATTCGTACAATATTGGACAATACCTGGGAATCGATGAATGGAGTAGAGGCGGCTTACTATGTTGGGATAGCCAATGTCCAGCTGTGGACGTCTTGTAGGCTGATTGATACCATGATATAATTATGATGAATGTTGAATGATGGTAGTAAAGTACCTAGGTACTTTTTGTGAATATAGTTTTTATTATAGGTAGGTACCGGTCTACCTTTCGATGCCTTATTTTTCTGACTTATGGTTTTGTATTTTAGAGAATCAAAGAAAGATAATCCAGAGCAAGGAAATAAAACTGCTATAGAAGTACCTATCTAAACCGAAATGTTTCGAGTAAGTAAATTCAATATGTAGGTAGTAGGTACATAGGGTACATACCTAACTACTAACTAAGCTACGTTTCAATGACTAATATTTCTGCATAATTTATTTTAGAATGTTGAGGAACGAAGATCTTCGAGCACAAAGTATTACCGCCGTAGTACGTAAGTACCACTACCAACACATAATAATATCGAGTAAGTAGTATCCAAATTTATCATTCTATACGCGCTTAGGCGCTAAAGGTCATTAGCCGGATCCACACCGGACGATCCAAAATGGATCGGTGATCCCGCGATCCGCGATCCAGGATCGTGATGCGTGAAGCGTGGATCGTTGTAGGTCGATCCAACAGCAATCTTTTGCGATCCTGACTGGCTGCTCCAACGCGCTCCTGCCGATCCATACTGAATCAGTTGAATTATCTATATGGCGGATCACGCGACCGCCGCGCGCGCCAAGCGACTGAGGCCCCTTTGTGCGTGACCAAAAAACCGACAACAAATGGATCGCACGCGGCGAGGAACGTGCGCTCTCCGCCGCGCACATGGATCGCGCGCGGCACGCACGTCTACACTTCACGCTCCGTGGAGCGCGCTCCATGCCGCGCGCGATCGGAGCGCTTTGGATCGTCCAGTGTGGATCCGGCTAATGACCGCAGAGTCATCGCACCTCCGCGGTCCGCGGATCGCCTCCGTGTCATTCAAAGTCAGCAACTAAAGTTTTTGAACACGAACTCCATATATAATTTTAAATTAGCATTAGTGATCAGAGCCCTTAGTACCAGTCGTTTACTATTACGAAAAAAGTTTTCGTCTTTTTACATACATTCGGCGCCATGCATTGCAGCTAGAGGATTCAATCCCGGGATCCCGGGATTCGGGATCCCGGTCGATTTTAGGTCCCGAAAATTTCGGGGTAATTTTTTCCTAATCCCGGGATTTTCGTGATGGAGAAAAATTGTTAAAAATAACAAAAAATTAAAATGTATTAAAATGTAAATGTAATAAAACAAATTATAAAATAAAAATTTAACCAATTTCTCATATGAAACATTAAAAATAACAAAAAGGAACCACTGATCATTTCGGTTAAAATCGGTTTTTAGTTTTCTTTTTAAATTATAATTAAAAAAACTGGAATGATTATTCCTAAATTAATTAAGGGAAAATCGACCGGGATCCCGAATCCCGGGATCCCGGGATTCAGGATCCCGGTCGATTTTAGGTCCCGAAAATTTCGGGGTTATTTTTTACAAATCCCTGGATTTCCGTGATTGAGAAAAATTGTTAAAAATAACAAAAAATTAAGCACGTAAATGTAATAAAACAAATTATAAAATAAAAATTTAACCAATTTCTCATAATATGAAACATTAAAAATAACAACAAGGAACAACTGATCATTTCGGTTAACATCGGTTTTTAGTTTTCTTTTAAAATTTTGTTTAAAAAAACTGATATGAACTGAAATGATTATTCCTGAATTTTAGTATCAGTATAAGCTCTTTTTATTAACAAATATTACAATTTATAAATACCATGTACTTGTATACAAAAAAAGAATTCCTTTATCAGGTAATCAACCGCCTACATGGTCACATCGTGGTAAAATTGACGTAAAATTCTTTTTTGTCAACAACCATGACATGCCTTTTGTATTTATTTTACAAGTCTGTAGATTACGCTACTGTGGGCCGGTTGAATAAAAGATAGATTGTGCGATATACTGAGTCTATTCATTACACAGAAACACGGATACAAGAAATGACATTAAAATTTACGATAATCTATAACCCTTAATTAATTTAGGAATAATCATTCCAGTTTTTTTTAATTATAATATAAAAAGAAAACTAAAAACCGATTTTAACCGAAATGATCAGTGGTTCCTTTTTGTTATTTTTAATGTTTCATATGAGAAATTGGTTAAATTTTTATTTTATAATTTGTTTTATTACATTTACATTTTAATACATTTTAATTTTTTGTTATTTTTAACAATTTTTCTCCATCACGAAAATCCCGGGATTAGGAAAAAATTACCCCGAAATTTTCGGGACCTAAAATCAACCGGGATCCTGAATCCCGGGATCCCGGGATTCGGGATCCCGGTCGATTTTAGAAATTAGCGAAATGCGTTTGCGCCGCGTACTATAAGCTAAACTGTGTCACCACATGCCTTGTGAAACAATACGTTTAACCATCATTAAATTTTAATAACAAAGTTGATTTTTTGATATTGAGTATATATAGTGCCGTTATCAGCTCGCCGAGATCTATCGAATGGTATAGACAAAGTATCTAAATTTCAATGTTTATGACCTTTACGTCCAAGCATTTTATGGCATATTTTGGTGAGAGAAAATACATATTGTGGTGTAAAGTTTTGCCTTTTTTTTTAATATGGGTGTACAGAACATCACAACGACCAGTCGTATACAACTTATTTTTTTGTGATGGCCTATACGACTCAAATAACTAATAGAAATTAAACAAGCTTTGCAAAACCGGAAGAATGTGATACACTGACATACGACGTAAAACCTGCATACCAAGACCGATTGCCCATATCTATAGCTAAATATAAAGACTTGGAAAAGCTTTGTGACAATAATACTATTCCAAAGCGCTTTCACAATGAGTATCTAGCATTGCTTTGAATCCCTACATAAATTTGAAAAAAAAAGAAAAATTAGTGAATTAATGAAAGTACATAATAGAAAAATTTGAAAAATACAAACATTAAAATATAAACATAATTTATTCTATACTAGCGACCCGCCCCGGCTTCGCACGGTTTTATATATACGTATAAACCTTCCTCTTGAATCACACTATCTATAAAAAAAACCGCATCAAAATCCGTTGCGTAGTTTTAAATATTTAAGTATTCAAAGGGACATAGTGATAAAGGGACATAGGGACAGAAAAAGCGACTTTGTTTTATACTATGTAGTGATTAATTAGTTGTTTCTGTGTATGATTCAATTGTAGGAACACTTGTCATTGTAGTAAAAGTAGGAGAAAAACCAGAAGACTGATTAAAATAATTAAAACTAGGTATATAACCCAAATTAAATAAAAAGTCTGGTAAAATGTTCCTTGAAGAATAGTTACGGTTCAATTGTTATATGTGACAGGATTTAAAGAAATTTTCTACAGTTTCTTAATTCATCGAATAGGTTAAAATCTTAGGAATATGCAGTTTTCCTACGATTTCAAAAACACAACATACAGGGAGTATTCGTTATATTCCTTTAATTTAAATTTAAATCATTGAAAAAATAATTTACCTGAGCTTTCAATTAAATTAGTTTAATTAAGTTTGCATTAGATTAATTTATAAATGTTAATGCAGTGTTGTCTTAGCTCTGTTAAGTGTTTTTTCAAACAAATGTCCTTTATTTTGATTAAATACCTTTCTTTAGTGCAAAAATATTGCTGTAAAAATTTCACAAAAATTACCAATAAAAGAGGTTTATATCAGATGTTATTTTATTTACTTTTACGTGGAAAATATCTTAATTTTATTGAAACACAAAGGTTTGAAACCAAAATTTTGTCCTTTACAGCTAATTTTTATGAGTTAACTAGCGACCCGCCCCGACTTCGCACGGTTTTATTATAAGTATATAAACCTTCTTCTTGAATCACTCTAACCATTAAAAAAACTGCATCAAAATCCGTTGCGTAGTTTTAAAGATTTAAGCATTCAAAGGGACATAATGACATAGGGACAGAAAAAGCTACTTTGTTTTATACTATGTAGTGATTATCGACTTAAGACACAAATTCAGGTATGTTATTACTAGAATGTCTGATACGACCAAAATGTTTAATTTCGTTAGTAAAAATAGACCGCGTATGTCTAAAAACTACCAAAATTGCTACGTCGTAAAGGAGAAAAACTTTTTAAATATAGTATGTGGAGTAATTTTAATAAATTTTCAACGAAGAGCTTGTCAAATAAAATATAGTCCCTTTAGAAATGTTTTTTGTAAGTATAATATACATAAAGTTAAAAATTATTTTATAAAAAAAAAAGTGTTTTTTGGCTCTCCTGAAAAGTTGGGTTTTGTCCTTTACGCCTATTGAAATTTCCATCGACGAATATACTGCTTCGATTTTATTTTCCTGTCTACGATCCCGGGATCCCGGGATCGTCTTTCACAAATCACGAAATCCCGGGATTGAAAAAAAAGACCTGGATCGAATCCTCTAATTGCAGCTCCTCTAATGTGTATTTTTTATGCTTTGAATTTGATATCTTCTTTTTTTAGATGCCTGGAGATGGAGAAAGATGCTGAAAATCATCTGCATGTAGAGTTACTTACTTATCAGAACTTCTGTAGAAATGATCTTGAATGGCTTTGGCTGCAATAAAATAATGCCTAGTCCTACTAATATTATAAACGCGAAAGTTTGTAAGAATGGATGTTTGTTACTCTTTCACGCAAAAACTACTGAACGGATATGGATGAAATTGGGCACAGCGATAGATTATGGAATAACACGTAAGCTATATTTTATCCCGGAATTCCCACGGGAACGGGCTGAGTTCTACATGGGTAGACATAAAATTATAAAGCTATCTACATAGTAAGAATTATATCATAGTACCTATGAATAATTAAAATATAATTGCATAAAGATAACCATGAAACTGTAGTTTCGTTTTTATGTACCTCTAGATACCTATCCATTCAACCCTGCCTATCTTTCCTATACTTACCTTATTATTATGTACTTAGATAAGTAGAGAAAATAATATAACTAAGTAGGTAATTTTGTACGTTGTAGTTTGTAGTCAGTAAGTATATTTTTAGGTAAGTTATCATAAAACCATCTTGTGAACCTACACGCTGAATAAATTATATTATTATGAGCAGTGTTCTCAGGTATTTTTTACCAGGTGATACATAACCTACCTAGTAAAAAAAGACCTACGCGAGGAAACAGCGCACCTAACCCAAAACTAAAACTAAACTAAGCGACCGCATGCCATGAGTGCAGACCGCTCTCTGCGTGCGTAAAAATGTAGCAGGAATACGTGGTTGGCGCGGGGGAAAATTTAGACTCCGCCCGAATCCTCAAGGCTGTTGGCCCATACGGGCACCTTAATGTTGATTTATTGGATACTGGTTGGTAACAAATTTTATCTGTTTTAAATTGTATGTGCGGTTGGGACAATGACTTTGGTATTTGCTTTTAAATTACATGTTAGAGATTCATTCACCCATCTATCAAAAATAAAAAATTCAAATCGTAAAACACAACAATTTTGTAAAACATTTTACCTACGTTATATTTTTTCACGCATTTTGCTAGACTGTTTTTTCATTCTATTGATACAGATTATGAATCGAATATAGATTATGATGTAGATACGAGATGGATACAGAACATCCACCAAATACCTGCAGGCTCCAAAATGGAAAAATAAAATATAATTCCATGGTGTGGCTGCTAACTTGACGGACACGATAAAACTATGTAAGGTAAGATCAAAAATGATAGAAAATGAATTCAGAGAAACTCCGAGCATAGCTCTTTCTCCATAGCTCTCGCTGAGCGACTTTAAAAATTTTGCATCAAACATTATGTGCGGTATGAATGACGAAAACACTTAACGTAGTTTTCCAAACACTAACCAGCCTAGCTTTAGCCTCTTTCTCAAAATTATTTGCAAAAAGGCAAATTATTATTTATTTAAAAAAAACGCTTATGTACTACTAGCTGGTGCCCGCGACTTCGTCTGCGCATGATAAGTATTTCGACTACTCGCTATTTTACTTGCGTAATTCCCTTTCTCGTGGGATTTTCGGGATAAAATAAAGCCTATGTATTATTCCAGCTTATAATCTATCTCTGTGCCAAATTTCATCCAGATCCGTTAAGCAGTTTTTGCATGAAAGAGCAACAAACATCCATCCATCTATCAATCTATCCATCCATCTATCCATTCATACTTACAAACTTACGCGTTTATCAGTTCAATTCAGTTTGGTTCCCCTGGGCTATACGGGTTTTCAAAAATTTCTCACAGCATCTGAACAAACATCCATCCATCTATCCATTCATACTTACAAACTTTCGATCAGTTCAATTCAGTTTCGTTCCCCTGGGCTATACGGGTTTTCAAAAATTTCTCACTGCGTTCAGATGTTGTGAGAAATTTTTGAAAACCCGTATAGCCCAGGGGAACCAAACTGAATTCCGGGATAAAATGTATCCCATGTCCAATCGTCCCGAGTTCCATTCGAATTCATTCAATTCCGTCGTGATGCGTGGTTAAAGAATTTTTGTTCCACCCTCTCTCCCAGGGGAACCTTACTGAATTTCGGGATAAAAAGTATCCCATATCCTTCCTTGTACTATGAACTCAAATCGTCCTGAGTTTCATTCCAATTCATTCAGCAGTTTCGGCGTGATGCGCGGTAAAGGAATTTTACTTTCATACCCTCTCCCATGAGAACCTTACTGAATTCCGGGATAAAAAGTATCCTATGTCCTTCCTCGTAGTATGACCTATAATCATGCCGAGTTTCATTTCAATCCATCAAGTAGTTTCGGCGTGATGCGCGTTTACGATACAGACAGACAGACAGACAGACAGACAGACAGACAGACAGACATGAATAAAAAAAATGACAGTTTTGGCTTGAGTATCGATAATAGAGTGACCTCCAAAAAAAATTTTCAAAATATCTTCAATGTACAGAATTGGACCTGTTACCGTTTTATTATAAGTATAGATAGATAGATAAAACATCAGATTATCTAGCTAGAGGGTAAAAAAGCTTGGGACGAGTTTTGCTCCCACTCGAAAAACTCGAAAAACCATTATCCTAACAAGGCAAAGGTTTCTTGTTCGCTTCTTTACCTTTAAAGTTTACAAAAATCAAGCACTTTATTTCCTTTTTTATTATAATCATGAATTATATGACGTGTCCAAGAGTCCTGAAGGTCTAAAGGAAACAAAGCACTTTGACTTTGAATTGTTTTTATTAGGTAAAATACTCTACCCAAGGTAAATGTACGCTGAAAAGTTTTTAAGACCGATCTTGGATCAATGTGGCTATTCATCAAGTCTTTGCACAACATGGTAATAGGTACAATAAATTCATTGAAACTTAGCATCCAAATTGAGAATAAAAAAGTTTTGATAGGCAGTTAGCTACTGATTAGGAACACGTTACTGATAAGATAAGAACAACGTCGCGAAGAAACGACAACCGTTGGGGTAAACGTGCTCTTGAGTGATCGACCGACCGCGACTTGGCAAACGTATTGTGGGACGACCTCCGGCCAGGTGGGATGACGATCTGCGAAAGACTGCTGGCAGATGCTGGATGTGACGAGGTAAAGACAGGGCGCTATGGCGCTCATTAGGGGAGGCCTATGTCCAGCAGTGGACTGATATAGGCTGATGATGATGTGAATATGATAAAGAAACTTTGTGACCAGAAGCGAAGCGTGCCTTGGCGGGGCCCCGTATAAAAATTTGTTCGGGGGCCCTTAGGAAGGATACTAAAGATTTGTAAAAAAAGAAAAAAAATGTTTGCAAACTAAAAGAAACATTTATTCATCAAAATAATGATCTATTAGTCACTTTTTCCAAAAATTTTAAAAACATTTGAAATTAATTCCTTGCCTATTTTCGGCAAACTGATTTATAAAATCATTTATAGCTGATAATACTTTAGTTTTTATAAAGCTTTTGCCTCTATGGACAAACAAAAGTTACAAGTCTGACAGGCGTTCCTGTATCATTGAAGTTCTTTTATTATCATCGTATCGTATGTACCTACCTAATTCCATAAATTAACAACGCAAGCTTTACGCGGGGAAAAAAGATATTAATTATTTAGTACTTTTTCCAAATCTGAAAAAAAATGGTACCTTTTTTACATTTTTGCTTAGGCACGTTGGGGGCCCCCGTGGCCCCGGGGCCCCTTATAATTGATACGGCATATACGGCGGTAGCTACGCCCATGTTTGTGACTGAAATGATCAATTTCAGTCACAAACTTTGTGTTCACTTATCCACGACAGCCGTTTTGTTACCATCCAATCATGGCATGCGAAGGTCGAGTATGATACAGTAATTAACACTTCTTTAGTGTGTCCAGTTTATGGCAATAGGCCTAGGTATGCTTAATACATAGCATACCTACCTACTCACTTTGGTATAGATAGGAAAATACTAAGTTAGTACCTATCTATACCTATTAAGCATAGTAAAAGAAGACGACAATAGTACAATAATTAGTAGCATAATCACTACATAGTATAAAACAAAGTCGCTTTCTCTGTCCCTATGTCCCACTACGGAACGGATTTTGATGCGGTTTTTTTAATAGATAGAGGGATTCAAGAGGAACGTTTATAAGTATAAAAAAACCGTGCGAAGCCGGGACGGGTTGGTAGTATTTTCTTATAAACGCAAAAGTGTGTAATGTATGAATGTTTGTTACTTTTTCACGTAAAAAGTACTGAACGGATCTGGCTGAAATTTAGAGTAGACGCAGTTCTAGCCCTGGAATAACGCATAGGCTACTTTTCATTCCATAAATCAGTTCCCAATATTCATCAGTTTTTTATAGCCCTGCTTGACGTCACGAGCCTTCATTTCTCAACTTTAATTTATTTATTTGAGAAACAAAAAGCTTATATTTAAGTAACAGTAGGTCCGTGCGCTAGAACTAATTAAGCTAGGACAGTTTCCACTCATAATAGCAATGCGCTTTATTTCGGTCAGTTTCTGTTGATTTTACAAAAGAAATAATACATGTACATATTTTTTTTAAATGAACAAAAAAAAATTGGTCCATTTTGCATTTTTGTCATTTTTCCTTTTTTACCCAGGAAACTACAATATTTGAGTGTAGTTTTAGTTATCACTCGGCGAAACCCTTTTCCATTTATTTAATCCCTGATAGTATTAGAAAATCAACTGTAATACCATATTAATTTATCAACATCATAATAATTAGTTTCATTCGCTAACACGTGTTGGTTATTATTTCCTTCAACTATTGTTCTTAGAACTTTAATCAACAATTTGGCCTTGGACACAGTGGCCCAATTTCAGTGGGAATGAGAATTCAGAACCTATAGCTTGGCAAAAAAGAGTAGAAAAAAATGGGGGCGCCACTGTAGGTCCTTATGGCAACACCTATAGCGCACCAAGCTAGTCTTGATAATTAGGTGTATATTTCTATTATACGTACATTTATATCCACACATAGTATACTAGTATCAGTAAATATTGTTTAATTGAGCAAGGTTCTCGTTATGTAAGTAGAAAAAAATATAAAGTAAATTAAAATTTAATACATTGTAAGTTCTCTCTCACAGTATTCCTTTTCTATTTTTATTACGTGCTGGCACAAATTCTTCCAATCCTTCTCCGTAATAGCTTGGAACCGTTCCGTTTTAGCAAGCTCAGCTGCTTCCTATAAAGAAGAAACTTTTAATGATACCTTTATCTTACCTTTTTCAGTTTATTATTTAGGCACCTAATTTCTAGACCATTTAAAATACAAACGCTATAGTAACTTTATTACAAAGAAATAACACAACATTTAAATTATGTAGAAATAGATTTACATATTAGCTAGTCTAGCTCAAGTATCAAATTCTATGCCCGCGCTATAGCAGAGTACGCAGAACAAACGTAAACATAACCTAACTGCCCGATGTTTATTGTTGAATATTTCACTTGTTCCGTGGAACTTTAATTTAATCCTGCTTTAGAACCATCAAGTTACCTTTGATTCAACTTAAAATTACAAAACAAACTCTCACAAACCTGTCATATCAGCGGTTCTTTGAAAAACATTGTTGAGATCTGAAAGAATAGTTCTGGCCTCAAATTCTGCCAGACATCGCCTGTATACCCTATAAATAACCTCCCTGGCAGCACTTCTAACTGTTTTATTCATTATTTTTCACTTTTCGTCACTTTAACACCACCGCTTGACTGATCCAAGTAAAAAATCCGAGAATTCGTAATCTTTGTGTACAATTTTACATCAAACGTCATTGTTTTAAGAATGTTGCCATTGAACAAAAAAATTAGTTCCGTTTCAAGACTTTTTTGCCAAGCTGTAAGTCGAATCCTTGAGAAATTTGACATACTTACTTAGTTTATTTTTAACTTAGGTAAGTACTTATAATAAAGAAGGAGTTTTATGGTTGTTTTTTTTATGTTCGCTGATTTTTCTGTAAAATTTAAACGGATTTTAATGATTATTTAGCTATTGTAAAGAGAAATCTGATCATCCATAAATCCTGAAATTGGAATTACACTTCACTACATAATATAAAACAAAGTCGCTTTTTCTGTCCCTATTTCCCTTTGACTGCTTAAATCTTTAAAACTACGCAACGGATTTTGATGCGGTTTTTTCAATAGATAGAGTGATTCAAGAGGAAGGTTTATTTTATACGTAAAATAAAACCGTGCGAAGCCGGGGCGGGTCGCTAGTATTTTATAAATAAGAAAGTTTTGATGGATTTGTTACCTCTTCACGCCAAAATTACTGAACGGACCGGGCTGAAATTTTGAAACGACTTTGTTCTAGGCCCAGAAGAAAACGTAGGCTATTCATCCTTATTTCACGTTGGGAAAATAAAAAATTCAAATATAAGCGACGAATTGACGACCTCCCGTTTTTTCGACGCCGCCGCCGCCGCGCCGCGCCGGTTGAAATAAAACCAAAGAGCTCTAAATTCGAATTAGCGATTCTGAGCTATTCTGAATTTAAAAATCCGCTCATGCTCAGTTATATAATTGATCCCGTTAATCCGTTGGCGCCATCAGATGTCATCGCTTTTTTAAGCACAAATAGAGACACAAGACAATGACCTCGTGAGCCGAAAAGATCTTGCAAACAAATAGGTTGGTTGATTTGTTGAACATCCTTCTATTATAAACGCGAAAGTTTGTAAGTAGGGATGTTTGTTACTCTTTCACGCAAAAAGTACTGAACGGATATGGATGAAATTTGAAACAGAGATAAATTATAGTCTGGAATAACACATAGGGAACGAGAATTACGCGGGTGAAACCGCGAGGCGCTTCTAGTTTTACATAACTAGACCGCACAAAAAAAAACAGCCAATAAAGTTGGTAGCTAAAGAGATTAATGGCTGGGTTAAATTAAAACTGAATAGTTGTGAAAACAAAATAGTTTTCACTCAGCAATTACATTAAGTATTATAAGTCGCGACAAATTTTCAACGATATTTACTGGTACAGGTAATTAGTTAAGTAGTAATTAGTTAAAATTACAAGCAAGGAATAGAAAAATTACAACTAGTATTTACAATTGAAACCATTGAGCTAACTGCCAGCCGTGTGGTGCCGGCTTAGAATAGCACTACCCCAACTCTTCCCGTGGGTGTCGTAAGAGGCGACTAAGGGATATACCGGGGGGTGGGCAGCAGCACCCCTCTAGAACAACCCCACCATCAAACTGCGATCCCCAACCCGCATGCCCAGCGTGGGGATTATGGGCATTACCCCTTAATGAAAAACACAGCCAAAAATCGGCCCCTAGTTCCCGGCCGCCTCGCTATTCCTGGCCATGGTAGCGGTCATGGTAACGGCGGGGCAGGGGGTGCTAAGAATCACCGGTATTCAGGCTACCACACGCTTTCTAAAATGACCCTGGCAACGTTTAACGGACGCACTCTGAGGCTTGACCATCATCTAGCGCAGTTGGAAGTGGAGTTAGAGAACATTAAATGGCATGTTCTCGGGTTATGTGAAGTCCGTAGAGAGGGGGAGGACACTGTAACCCTAGACTCAGGCCATCTTCTCTACTTTCGTGAGGGTGATAAAACATCCCAGGGTGGAGTAGGTTTCCTCGTCAATAAGGCCCTCTCTAGCAACGTTCAAGAAATCTCCAGTGTGTCGACCAGGGTAGCGTACCTGATCCTTCGGCTTTCCAAGCGGTATAGCATGAAGGTAATTCAGGTCTACGCACCGACCTCGGCACACTCGGATGATGAAGTGGAGGATATGTACGAAGACATATCCAAAGCCTTACACAACACCACTAAGGCTCACTTCAACGTTGTTATGGGGGACTTTAACGGCAAGGTGGGAATCCAGACTGGCAATGAATCCCGAATAGGCCCGCATGGTTATGGAATCAGGAATCACAGGGGGCAAATGCTTGTCAACTTCCTTGAGAAAGAGGGACTGTTCTTAATGAACTCCTTCTTTAAGAAACAGCCTCAAAGGAAGTGGACGTGGCAAAGCCCCGACACTGTGACTAAAAATGAGATCGACTTCATCATGACGGATAGCAAGCACATATTCAGAGATGTCTCAGTGATCAACAGGTTCAATACCGGATCTGATCACCGAATGCTCCGAGGCACTCTGAATATCAACTTGAAGCTTGAAAGACACCGTCTGATGAAGTCCACGCTCCGACCAAATCCAATCCAAATCATGGCGGGCACCGAGAAGTTCGAGCAGCTACTCGGAGACAGATTTGTTGCCTTGGAACCCACTGATGACGCTGATGAGAGCCTACACAATCTGGTCGAAACGTTGAGGGATGAGGGCATCAAGTTCTGCAAAAAACAGCGAACTGGCAAGAAGTCCAAACTCTCGGATGAGACTCTGGATCTGATGACAAGAAGACGGGAAACCACCCAAGTGTCTTCGGCAGAGAGGTCAGACCTGAACAAGCGAATTGCGAAGATGGTACGGCGCGACCTTCGGAGCTCCAACACACGCCTCATTGAAGAGGCGATAGAGCGAAACCGAGGGTCCAAAGTATTCACTCAGCAGCTTGGCAGGAGCCACCTAACGAAGCTTAAAACGCGCGATGGGAGGACCGTACTGTCGAAACCGGAGATTTCAGCCGAGATAGAGGATTTTTATGGCCGTCTGTACACTGCACATGCCCCTCGTTCCCGACGAGATGACCTTGATTCTAGAGCCACCCTGACACGCCACTACACCGACGAACTGCCAGACATCAGTCAAGACGAAATCGTGTTAGCTTTGAGGCAGCTTAAAAATGGAAAAGCCCCCGGTGAGGACGGTATAACTTCAGAGCTTCTGAAGGCAGGAGGAGCCTCCGTTATACAGGAGCTACAACACCTCTTCAATACCGTCCTCCACAGTGGGAGAACTCCTAAGGCGTGGAGCGGGAGTTTGGTGGTGCTCTTTTTTTAAGAAGGGTGATAAAACTCTCCTTAAAAATTACAGACCCATCACACTCCTGAGCCACATCTATAAGCTGTTCTCACGAGTGATCACGAATCGTCTCGCCAGGAGACTTGACGAGTTCCAGCCACCGGAACAGGCCGGGTTCCGCGGAGGATATGGCACCATAGACCACATACACACAGTGAGGCAGATTATACAGAAGTCCGAAGAGTATAATCAGCCCCTGTGTCTCGCTTTTGTGGACTATGAGAAAGCCTTTGACTCCGTCGAAACCTGGGCTGTTCTGGAATCCTTACAGCGATGCCAAGTAGACTATCGTTACATCGAAGTGCTGAGGTGTCTCTATGAAGCTGCCACTATGAGTGTCCAAGTACAGGACCAGCAGTCTAAACCTATCCAATTGCGCAGAGGAGTGAGACAGGGGGATGTCATATCCCCGAAACTGTTCACGAGCGCATTGGAAGATATGTTTAAGACGCTGGACTGGAAAGGTAAGGGCATTAACATAAACGGCGATTACATCTCACACCTGCGATTCGCTGATGACATAGTCGTAATGGCGGAGTCGCTAGAGGAGCTGACCCACATGCTGGAAGGCCTAGCTTCAGCCTCACGATGTATCGGTCTTGGCATGAATTTGGATAAAACCAAAGTCATGATCAATGGCCACATTGTTCCGGGACCGATAGTCGTTGATGGTCACCTTCTTGAAATTGTTTCCGAGTATACTTACCTTGGGCAGATTGTACAGCTAGGTAAAAACAATTTTGAGAAGGAGGCCAAGAGGAGGATCCAGCTAGGCTGGGCAGCATTTGGGAAACTACGTCAAGTCTTCTCTTCATCCATACCGCAATGTTTGAAAACGAAAGTTTTCAATCAGTGCGTCCTACCCGTAATGACCTACGGAGCTGAGACGTGGACACTCACGGTAGGGCTGGTCCACCAGTTCAAAGTCGCCCAGCGAGCTATGGAAAGAGCTATGCTCGGAGTCTCTCTGAAGGATAGAATTCGTAACGAATACATCCGACAGAGAACCAAAGTTATCGACATAGCTCAAAGAATTAGCAAGCTGAAGTGGCAATGGGCCGGCCATATCTCGCGAAGAACCGACAACCGTTGGGGTAAACGTGTTCTTGAGTGGAGACCGCGACTCGGTAAACGTAGCGTAGGACGCCCTCCGGCCAGGTGGGATGACGATCTGCGAAAGACTGCTGGCAGATGCTGGATGCGTCAAGCTGAAGACAGGGCGCTATGGCGCTCATTGGGGGAGGCCTATGTCCAGCAGTGGACTAATATAGGTTGATGATGAGCTAACTGCAGACGGTTGCAAACAGTCTAGCTCAATTGATCCATGTCAATACCAGTCGGAAGCGTCCCCAAGACACTGGCTGCATTCAACGATATTTACTTGAAAATGTAACGAAACAAGCTTTTCAGACACTTACTAGTGTTGAGTCGTAATAAAAAAGCCGGAAAATTGGCCGGACTTAGTGTAGGTAGGTATAAGTAGATAAATACCTTCCTAATTAGTATAAAATGTGGAAGCATTAAACTAAACTGTCTTAATCTCTTTATTTTGGCTGATGATAGAACACGCACAAGATAAACATAAAAACCAAATATTTTAAACGGTTTATTGAATAAATGGCCTAATAAAAATAAATTGCCGTTAAATTAGGTATAATCCCAACGCCCGATTCGAATTATTTATTGTTTTGTTTGAAAGATCGTAACAATACAATATCAAAAAGCGTTTATAAAAAGAACAAGATAATATTTTTTATGAGAAAGACCATGAGCCAAACTTTGTTATAAATATTTTATTGATTGAAAATTATAAAGAGAACCAAGGTTGTCCATTATGGCTGTTTGAAATACAGAGCGATCCCACTTGACCGATTAATGTTACACGTTCGAAGTTTAAAAATATAAAACTGTGCTAAACGGAATGCGAAATGGACTAATTAAATTATGAGTTCAAATAAAATGTTGCCATTTTTTGATCTATGTTTTATGTGGTATGGATTCTGCTTTAGCAGTACCCCGCGAATTCGTAGGCGTAGAATTAGATTTTTTTTCGCACACCCCTTTTAAATCAACGTTAGTTTCATTCGATCTTTTGCATCTTTAGTGTCATACAAACTTTGAGACCCCAATCAAACTATCAATATCAAGGGTAGTTCCGAAAAATCCTGAAATACCTAAGTAGGTATACATGTGCATGACTATAATAACAAATTCTGACTATAGTATTCTAACATTTGCATTTACAGAAGGTATTCTGAAAAAGTCCCACAACACTTATAAAAGTTTCATACAAGCGTTTTCATCCCTTTTCAGCCCTTTAAAAGGTGAATTTTGAAAAAATCCTCCTTAGTTGGTTTTGCTAGAACGGGAATCTCTTTCCAAACAGAGCTAGCTTTCTAGCTTCAGCGGTTTCAGCCGCGGGCAGATACTAGTAAATGCACTTTCTTCTGAATGGAGAATATCACAAGGTGACCAGGGGGTTGATTCACTAAGATATTCCTCGCCCAAAACGTGTGACGTGCGTGTGACAACGTGTTCTAAATAGGTACATACGTTTTTTTCCAATTCCACGCACTGATTTGTCGTATCTACGTGAAATTTTAAGTCAGTTGTTAGTTTTTGTAAAAAAACACATCAAATCATATGTCAACCGAATACTCCAATGCTTTTTGGTAGGTATAGACAATGTGATTTGTCGAACCTTGATCAAACGAAATGTGCGGATACACGACACATATTTATCGATAAAAATCGGGATAAAAAAAATTATATGTTATTTATCTCAAAAACAAAGCAGTTTTAATATTTTTTTAAATGAAGACTACTTCATCTGGTTTTTTCTTTGTTTCTTTTTGAGTAAATGGTGTATTTTATTTGAAGTAGTTTCATTTGAAAGCTAGATAGTTTACCTAGCTAATAAAATAAATAAAAAATACAAATACGATACATAAGCGTTATAAAAACAATATTTTTTAGAAATAAGACAAAAAAAAAAACAATTTTTATATTATTTTTTATCTGTAACTTTAAAACTGGGTTATTGAGGTGTACTTTTTTGCATGTTGTATTAAACTTCATAATTTATTCTACGAATCCTCCAAAAACTGGGGGTCTAACTCTTTCCGTTGTCATGTTATTTACCATTTAAATAAGGTACTTTCTTTCAAGTACAAAGATCTACAGGAATCCGAACTGGTTTAATCTACATGTTTCTTTTTGTGTTAATGGTGTATTTTATTCGAAGTAGTCTCATTTGAAAGCTAGATAATTTACCTAGCTAATAAAATAAATGAAAAATAAAAATTCGATACATAAGCGTAGAAAAATAAGATTTTTTTAGAATCTAGACAAAAAAACTGCTTTTATTTTATTTTTTCTCTGTAACTTTAAAATTAGATTATTGAGGTGTACTTTTTTGCATGTTGTATTAAATTTCATAATTTATTCTACAAATTCTCCAAAAACTGGGGGTCTATCTCCTTCCGTTGTTATGTTTTTCACCATTTCAGTTAGGTACTTTCTGCCATGTAGATGTAGGTGAATAACATGACAACGGAAAGAGTTAGACCCCCAGTTTTTGGAGGATTTGTAGAATAAATTATGAAATTTAATACAACATGCAAAAAAGTACACCTCAATAATCTAGTTTTAAAGTTACAGAGAAAAAATAAAATAAAAGCAGTTTTTTTGTCTAGATTCTAAAAAAATCTTATTTTTCTACGCTTTTGTATCGAATTTTTATTTTTCATTTATTTTATTAGCTAGGTAAATTATCTAGCTTTCAAATGAGACTACTTCGAATAAAATACACCATTAACACAAAAAGAAACATGTAGATTAAAACAGTTCGGATTCCTGTAGATCTTTGTACTTGAAAGAAAGTACCTTATTTAAATGGTAAATAACATGACAACGGAAAGAGTTAGACCCCCAGTTTTTGGAGGATTTGTAGAATAAATTATGAAGTTTAATACAACATGCAAAAAAGTACACCTCAATAACCCATTTTTAAAGTTACAGATAAAAAATAAAATAAAAATTGTTTTCTTTTTGTCTTATTTCTAAAAAATATTGTTTTTATAACGCTTATGTATCGTATTTGTATTTTTTATTTATTTTATTAGCTAGGTAAACTATCTAGCTTTCAAATGAAACTACTTCGAATAAAATACACCATTTACTCAAAAAGAAACAAAGAAAAAACCAGATGAAGTAGTCTTCATTTAAAAAAATATTAAAACTGCTTTGTTTTTGAGATAAATAACATATAATTTTTTTTATCCCGATTTTTATCGATAAATATGTGTCGTGTATCCGCACATTTCGTTTGATCAAGGTTCGACAAATCACATTGTATACTACTTAAAATATTTTTTCTAGGTAGTGTAGTTTTCCAACTCTGGAGGCTAGTTATTTCAAACAATACATTTTATGTAACTAACCTACATCTTTAGCATAAATTCAAGGTGGCATGCGACACGACGTATTATTATTTAAATTTCAAAACTCAACTTTAGTCTCGGCGCTATCCCACATCTATACATCTGTGTAAATACAAATATTGAAACATTTCGAAAATTCGATTCGCCATTCTTCGACTAGCCAGTCCAAAAACCATTTTTTTTAGTTAATAAGAGAATTGATTTATATTTACTTAAAGTAATATTATTAATTACTTAAAATAATAAAAATTAAAATTATATTAATTTCTAACTTGCAATCGTAACTAAAATGTTAAATGTTACCAACTGACTTGTGATGATTACCTATTTACAATTAAAATCAATAAAAATCAAGAAAATGAAACAAATGAAAACTAGTATCTACAATTGAGCTAACTGCAGACGGTTGCACCACGACAACAGTCTCGAGGTAGCTCATGTGATCCATTGACTATTATGACTATTAATATTAACTCAGTGACTAAACGGAGTAAAAAATAACACAGAAGATATCACACTTATTTAAAAAAACGTAAGTTAGGATGGCTAGGTGGATATTTGTTACCTATCAACACAAAACTACTGAACGGATCAGGTTAAAATTTTAAAATGGCGTTTCTATTCAATTGAAAAAAAAGCATTTTTTTGAATTTTCACTCGATGCAATTTCTAATAACTACCAACTATATTATTTTTTTTCCGTCTTACATTTCTTTAATTATTATTCACTGCCAACGTTTTGGGGACGATTACAATTTGGATTGAGCTACCTCAAGACTGTTGGCATAAGTCAGCAGATAGCTCAACTGTATTTCTATCATGTTATCTGTAATTCCTTAGCTAATTTTATTTATTTACTGTATGTTTATACATTTGTATTTGTATGTTCCGTGCATTAAAAGTTTCAAGAGTAGATATATATTTTCCTGCGATACGGTGACTATATAAATTGCTCTAAAATAGCATAAAAATCTGTGTTGCCTATCCATTATCTGCTATTCGTAAGCCCGCTAAAACCTGAAGTATTTTTCTTATCTACGATATGAATTGTTTGGATAGCTAGCCGACTTTGATACGATATCTATGAGAACATCTTTCCTTTAGCCATTTTAAGTTCAGGAAGTAATTTATGAGGTTATAAATTGTGGATTTATTGCTGTCTCTTCAAGTGTCAGAATCTTTAAATATCGATAAAATACCTACATAATCAATAAATATATAATATTTATCTATGTTCCTATTGTTTTAAATATTTCAGTATCTTGCCTGGAAGAGATTGCTTTTAGCGATAAAGCATCCCTTTATATTTAGTCTACAACTCTACAGTATGCAGTATTGTTGTATATCATTTTCTTTCTTCACTTCATAGTATAAAACAAAGTCGCTTTTTCTGTCCCTATATCACTTTGAATGCTTAAATCTGTAAAACTACGCAACGGATTTTGATACGGTTTTTTAATAGATAGAGTGATTCAAGAGGAAGGTTTATACGTATAATAAAACGTGCGAAGCCGGGGCTAGTATAAGTATAGTAAAGTGTTTTATATTCTGTTCACATGGACTAGAATATAATGGAATAGAAAATTCTTTTAAAACTCATATACCTACTTACTCAAGCTCTGCTTAGCTTGGTGCTAGATATTGTTGTGTTAATTGTTTAGTAGTAGTATTAGGTATTTTTATTTATTGCCACTATCAAATCATTGACCCTAACTTTTTTGTTTCGATCATTTATCAAACTTTTATAGATACTAGGAATGCCAGTTAAGGCGCAAACTAGAGCCGATGCCCTTGAGAGAATGGGCGCGGCTATCATTTCGCCCCGCACCTTCCCCACATTCCGGGCAGCGCCAGACCCGCTGTCGTCGCGCTGAGAAATAGTCTTCGCGCATAAACCGAAAAAAGGAAAATATTCGTGACAGCGCGGGTGCGGCGGGCGGCGTGGTAAACGAATGGCAGGACGCAAGAAATGCGTATTCGATTCCCACTCCTAGATATTTTTTTACAATATCTGCAAATATTTGTTTCTAGTCTTCTAGTCTAGTCTTGTCTTGTCCTAGTCTTCGGGTTTATTGGTATCACGAACCACGATGGTAAGTAACCTAATCTGGGAACAGAACTCGCTATACTTAGGTATAGTTATGTAATGTGACTCTTGGGTTGATGGTGTTAGTAGCTGCTATCCGCGTTGTAGCTAGATATACCTCCATCAAAAGTAGTCTATAGACTACCTAACTACTTGAAATTTTCATTCACCACTAAAATTAGTTGATGTGGATAATATATAATAAGTGGAATATTCCAATCATTCAATAGTTTGTTCAAATCTATTTAGTAGTTACGAAGATAATGATAGATAGATTACCTACCTACGTGGTAAAGCCAGGGTAAAGGTAACAAACATTCACACAAACTTCTCTTATCTAAAATGAATGTTAGTAGGATATCAACGAATAGGTAGGTACTCATAATTCGGGTAGAATGATTTGATCCAATAAATTTCTGATCTACAGGAGAAAGGGCATAATGGAACAAGACAAAAAAATTACGAAAATTAGTAAATAATATCTTTATTTGTTTAGGTTTACAAAATAAGCACTAAGACAAGTCTTTATATTCTCTATTTACCTACTACATTTCATTTATTTACATTACATTACAAATTTACAAGTCAATATATGGAGGATCGTTATCGACATAAAATTTTGACCTGCACATTTTGCATCGCATTGTAAATTTGGATCGTAATCCTATCTGTTTTTACCAAGTACCTAACTCGATATCTACAAGATGACAAAAAAGGCGATGTACCGTTACCCAGTTTCCTTTACATTTCGAACCCCATTCCCATTTCATTTCAGAAAGTACACGTTCACGTAAGAAACTATTACAGAATTCACATATCCATACTCTATCGATGTGAGATTGAGTGTGAACTTTTTTTGAACTTAGCTGCAGGCAGCGCAGTTCCTAAATATTCTTGGATCGGATCGGAGTAAAATGAGTGGTGTACCTACTGTCTAAAGGATTCGATCCTGAATCACGAGATCCCGGGATCCTGGTCGATTTTCGATCCCAAAAATTTCGGGATTAATTTTCAAATCCCGGGATTGTTTGGATTATTTTTTACAAATCCCGGGATTTACGGGATTGAGAATTTTTTTTAAGAATAACAAAAAATTAGGCGTGTAAATGTAATGATCATAAATTATAAAATTAAAATTATACCAAGTTCTTTAAAAATAACAAAAAGGAACATCTGATCATTTTGGTAAACATCGGTTTAGTTTTCTTTTTAAATTATGATTGTAATGATTGTAACTGTAATGATTATTCCTAGATTTTTTTTAACAGTAAAAGCTCTTTTTATTACCAAATAATACAATTTATAAAACCATGTACCAGTATACAAAAAAGCACTCTTTTAATAGGTACTCAACCGCCTCTACTGTCACGTCGTGGTAAAATTTACGTAAAATTATTTTTTTTCAACAATCATGACATGCCTTTTTTATTGAAATAATACGTTTAACCGTCATTTAATTTTGTTTTTATTGACTGATAAATTAGTGATCGGATATTTTTCAAATCCCAAAGTTGGGGCGAAGACATGTAGGAGCTTTTAAAACCAACTTTTACAGGAATCCGAAGGAGCACGAATTATAAAATTCAAGCAATTTCTATAAAAAAAAATATATGTCACTTTAATCTGTTGTGTATTTTGTTGGTAATTTTTTTTTTGTGGAAATATCGATTTTAGTGAAAAACGAGTCGGAATAAATGTGTTTTATATTTGATGTATAAATAAGATTACAACGAAATAAATAACATTCTAGAACATTTTGGAATTCTTCGGAATTTTTATGAATTCCCGAATTTTCATGTTGTGTCGTATAAAAGAACGTGTCGTTGTAAGTTCATATAAAAGAAAAGCTGCAATACGTGGTGGCTCTTTGATTTTAGTAAAAAATAGTCTTAAATGTAAAGAAAGAAAAGATATTGTAAAACTCACTATTGAGAGGACTATTGAACTTTCTTGTGAGGAACTGGAGCGACATATCATTGTGTGTGTATACCGCCCTCCTGACGCAGATCAGGTTGCTTTTGAATGTAAGTACTATGGAAGAAGTTTTGCTGAAGTATTTACTTGTAGGAAGGATCTTATTATTTGTGGCGACTTTAATATAGATATTTTAGCAAATCCCCTCGCCGACAGATTGCTTAACTTATTCAAGTGCTTTAGTTTACAAAATACTAAAAAAGCAGTAATTAGGCATTTCCAATCAGACCCTTATGGTCAAAGTGTTAATTTTAGCTATGATGATAAAAATATTGTAGAAAAATATACCTGCAGGCCAATAACAGAGAACCGTATCAAGAATTTTCAAAGTAGAGTGGAACTAACAGTATCAAATATACCTTGTTCTGATGACCCCAATGAATTATTTTCCAAACTTTTGAATGTAATACACAAGGAACACAGTGAAGTATTCAAACTTAAAACATGCACAGTGAGAGAAAGGGTCGAGTTTATTGATTGGGCCACTCCGGGTATTTATAGAAGTAGGAATATACTATATGACCTTTATGCTTCTCGTAGATGTATAGATCATAGTGTGTAGATCATAGTACATTAATTGAGAAACTGAAACACTATGGAATAAACAACAAGGCACTGGATCTTATGCAATCATATTTATCTGATAGAGTTCAAAAAGTAGACGTTGGTAAAGAAAGATCTACGGGCTCAAAAATTGAAATAGGCGTCCCCCAAGGATCTATATTAGGTCCCTTTTTATTTTTAGTATATGTAAATGATCTCCCCTTTTTAGCAAAAGACCTTTGTGATATAGTTTTATTTGCTGATGATACTTCACTAATTTTTAAAGTTGACAGAAATAAATATAATTTTGACGATGTAAATAATTCGCTGTCAAAGATACTAAATTGGTTTACCGCCAATAACCTCTTACTTAATGCTAAAAAAACAAAATGTATAAAATTCATGTTACCAAATGTTAGAGAACTCCCAACTCAAATCATGTTAAATAATGAGATTGTTCACTTCGTAGACTCTACTGTATTTTTGGGGTTGCATATTGATTCAACTCTTCAATGGCAACCGCAAATTGATGCTCTCGCGGGTAGGCTTAGTTCAGCAGCCTATGCAGTGAGAACAATTAGACATCTCACTGATCAGGACACAGCTAGGTTAGTTTATTATAGTTACTTCCATAGTATTATGTCCTATGGTATTTTGCTTTGGGGACAGGCAGCTGATATTCAGACTATCTTTGTTCTTCAAAAAAGGGCGGTGCGTGCAATTTATAAATTAAAGCCACGTGACTCATTGAGGGAATTATTAAAAGAAATAAATATTTTAACTGTAATTTCGCAATATATTTATGAAAATTTAATGTATACACACAAAAACAAGAGTAACTTTTTGAAAAATTGTGATGTTCACAATAGAAATACACGAAACAAGAACAAATTACACATTCCTTCATTTAGATTACGAAAACTGGGGAAATCATTTATGGGTAATTGTGTGCGCTTCTATAATAAGCTTCCATCTGAAGCAACTGAACTTTCTATTCGTAGATTTAAACAGTACATAAAACTAAATCTTATCAAGAAGGCATATTACTCCATAAATGATTACATCAATGACGTTAGTGCTTGGCCAGATGTCGCTCAGTTCCACATCGACAATAGTATGTAATTATTTATAAGGCAAACATGTATTAGACACATAAGTTTTACACATGCTAGTGGTTTCTATTTCGCCTCTTCCACTAGTGGACAAAAAATTGAGGCGAATTAAATTTGACTTGTCTAAGTGCTTATTTTGTAAGCCTAAAGAAATAAAGATATTGATTATTGATTATTGAAACTATGTTACTTGATCCTGCGTTTCTATTGTATTGTATGTAACCAACTATTCTAAAACATTTAAGAAAGTCTGCAACACAGCAAAATGCCTGTTTTTAAAGAATATTATAATAAAATCATCTAATAAAGTAAAAGCAACATGGAGACTAATAAATAACGAAACAGGTAAATCAAAGCCACGTTATAAGGAAATAAGGTTAAAAATTAATAATTCAATTCTTATACATGATAAAGATATTGCCAATGCTTTTGATGCATTCTTTTCTACTATTCCTAAAGTTGTTACCCAGTCTCTAAAATCATCAGCATCAATGGCTGTTAAATTTTTAGAACCTTCAGTTGCTAAATGTAATGAGAGCTTTAACTTTAGTTATGTAAATGCTGATTATGTAGTGAAAACCTTTAAATCAATTAACATTAAAAATACTGAGGATCTCTGGGGTTTATCCACCTAAGTATTAAGTTCAATTATTAAGGAAATGGCTCCTTGTTTGGCCTATATTTTCAATAACTGTGTCGACGCAGGAATTTTTCCTGATCTCATGAAATATAGTAAGTTAGTTCCTCTTTATAAATCTGGTAGCCACACCGATCCGGCCAATTACAGACCGATTTCAATACTTCCAGCAATGAGTAAAGTTTTTGAAAAAAATATTCTTACCCAGTTAACCTCTCACTTCAATCTTAATAGGTTATTTCATGAAAACCAATTTGGCTTCTCCAAGGGTAGATCGGCAACGGATGCTGGTACAGTTCTATTAAGGCATATATTGAAGGCCTGGGATAAAGCCAAAAACGCTATTGGTGTATTCTGTGACCTTTCTAAGGCTTTTGACTGTGTTGATCATAGTACATTAATTGAGAAATTAAAACATAAAGAAATTAAGAAAAAGGCTCTGGATCTTATGAAATCATATTTATCTGATAGAGTTCATAAAGTAGATGTTGGTAAAGAAAGATCTACGGGCTCAAATATTGAATTAGGCGTACCCCAAGGTTCAATATTAGGTCCCTTTTTATTTTTAGTAAACGTATATGATCTCCCCTTTCTAGCAAAAGATCTTTGTGATATAGTCTTATTTGCTGATGATACATCACTAATTTTTAGAGTAGACAGAAATAAATATAATTATGACGATGTAAATAATTCGCTTTCACAAATACTAAATTGGTTTACCGCCAATAACCTCTTACTTAATGCTAAAAAACAAAATGTATAAAATTCATGTTACCCCAAATGTTAGAGAAATCCCAACTCAAATCATCCATCTGAAGCAACTGAACTTTCTATTCGTAGGTTTAAACAGTACATAAAACTAAATCTTATCAAGAAGGCTTTACTCCATAAATGATTACATCAATGACGTTAGTGCTTGGCCAGATGTCGCTCAGTTCCACATCGACAATAGTATTGAATTATTTATAAGGCAAACATGTATTAGACACATAAGTTATACACATGCTAGTGGTTTCTATTTCGCCTCCACTAGTGGACAAAAAAGTGAGGCGAACTGAAAATCAATTATCACATTATTTTTTATATTATTTTGATAATTATGTACCTATAATATTAAATTTGACTTGTCTAAGTGCTTATTTTGTAAGCCTAAAGAAATAAAGATATTGATTTCTGATTTCTGTCGTCACTCAAAGTTTAGGTAAATAAACGCCTGAATATCCGATCACTGCTGATGACGTTACCATTATGTGGTTATTTAAATTAGTATTTTATATCATCTACCGTAAAAAAGTAGAATAAAAAAAAATTATATTATATTATTAATTATTTGAAAAAAGAAGTAATTGTGGTTTTAATTGATTTTTACTTTGTTTTTGAAAGTAAATAAAAGTTGATTTTCATATATTACTTCGATTTTATTTACCTGTCTACGGATCCCGGGATCGCCTTTCACAAATCCCAAAATCCCGGGATTGAAAAGAAAGACCGGGATCGAATCCTCTACTAGTGTCTCACTTCGGAGAGACATAAATCGTTGTGACTAAGTATCTACAGGTATTTACTTATTAGCTTTCAGTCTGCTCGGCTGCCTTTTCACGAAATGTAGGTACCATACTAGAATTCTGATGAAATTCATGAACATAATTGTCATACTTACATATTTTATTACATCACAGCATGCTACTAATATTAGCTAGGTCCTAAGTACTGGATATTTTACCTCTAGCATACTTGGCATTTCCTCTTCAGTTTCAAGTTGCTCAGTCACTGTACATCTGTAAATGAATAATAGTATAAGATATGTAATAAATGAGTAGTAGATAAATAAGAAGTAGGTATTTAGGTAGATACCTACTTACATCTTCGTTCATTTATTTTTACCTGGTACTACGCTGGACGATGGAAAGCGGACACCATAGACTTCCAATATACTATTATAAACTTTGTAGTTCCTTACTTGACATCATTTTCACCGTCCATTGTCTGAATATTTTCTTTCTGATGGATTAGCCTTTTCCTCGATCTCCTATAAAAATACATGATAAATCTAATATTGCTAATAGTAGCAATTGCACAAAATTAGGGAAATAAAATAAACATAGGTAGGAAGGAAGTAGTTAGGTATACTTACATTATTTCCACCAACTTTTGGGCTTTCAGAGCTCTGGTCTTCTTGAGCTTACTGATTTTCTTTATAATTCACCTACACGTACACACAACAACACTGAGCAGTCAAAGTATATTTAGGGCGAGGGTATTATAAAAGTAACTTAGCACTAAAAGCGTCCTTGCGCGATAAAAATAAATATTTATGTACAGGTGATGTACAGCTTATGTACAGTCGGTTTTCTTATATTTTTACAAACTATTTAAACTAAATAAATAAATAAATATAATGCTGGACAATCCACACAGCACCATCTAGCCCCAAAGTAAGCTACTCAAAGCTTGTGTTATGGGTACTAGATAACTAATATATTTTTAATACAATATATACATAGATAGATATATTTTTTTAGTATACATATTAAACACCCAGACCAACGAAACAAATTCCTACAGATCGTGCACAAATTTGTTCCGAGGCGGGAATCGAACCCGCAACCTCCTGCGTCGCAGGCGGACCTTCGCCCACCGCGCCACATGGGTCGTCTAAAGCGTCCATGCGCGCACAACTTAGAACAAATAAAATCAATTATTAAAAACATAAATTCGACGAGTAAGGTGTGCGAGCACTAGGCAGACAAGCACAACCTCCCCGTACAACAGCCAGCGAGGCACTGCCGCCCGTCGCCCGCGCGACCACTTACGCCCACTAATCCTACGGAAAACTAGAAAAATAATATTTACAAGGTGAAAAACCGTCGCATCGCAAAATCGTACGTACCAATTGAAGACAAAGTTCTTGCCGACATTTAGGTGAAAAAAAAAGTACAAAATTCTAAGTCGTTTAGAAGTAGATACAAATTTAAAGTCCGAAACAGCTGAACTTTGTGAATTTTTTTCACAGGGAAAATGAACACGTAGAACATTTTTGTACGTACCATTTATAGATAAAATGTCAATTAAAGTCATATATTTTTTTCAGCTCATAAAGTTGACTCCTCTACGAGTAGATAGCCTCCAAAAATGACCATTCAGCTACTGTTTGCGCCTTAAGAAATATATAAGTATATGGTTTTTTTGGCGAATTTAGCTATACACATATCTTGTACTGATCTTTTCTCTATGTTGAAGTTAACGGCTTTGGTCATTTTTTGTAGTTAGGTACCTAATTAACAAGTGGTTTACCTACTTGCATATCTTAGTTTTATTCTAATTAACGTACCTAATTTATTGAAGTCGATGCGATTATTTCAGTGAATTTAATCATTGCTGTAAAAGTATTTCCTTGACCTTCTAATAAATAAATAAGTATGTATAATAATGTAGTTTGATAAGGATATAAATAATTTTAAACTGAGATTTGATTTTTCAAGGTTTGAGCGAAATCAAATGATTTAAAAAATGAACGATAACCTAAGATTTCTGTGCAAATATACTGCAAATTAATTCCTAAGTGACTAAGCTTATTTTAAAATTTATACTTACTTGCTCTCCATTGCAGCTAACTCGAAAAACTAAACACAGTCAAAAAGTCTCAAAATAAAAAATATTTATTTTAGTCTTCACTAAAATTCACGAGCAAAAAATCAGTAAAGTCTTCTGCCCATTGTTGCAACACTATAAAAAATAAAACACGCGAATTTTGAAAAAGTTCGCCGCGCGGGAATTTCTTATTTCGAACGCGTCAGTTCTGTATGTGAGTCGCAAATATACTGACCAAGCGGCGCCAGAACACCTGATTATGAATGCAGGGCAGAACGAAATCGCATAATACATTTATTGCCTGTGACTTTGTTTGTTGTGTACGAAGCTACGGTTATTTCGACGCCGATGTAGGGCGGCGGTGGTAGTTCCGTCTGTGACGCAGAAAGCGGGTTCGATTCCCGTCAACAAATCTTTGACTGATCTCAAAATATTTGTTCCTAGGTTTTGGGTGTTTTCCTTGAATATAAAAAAAATATCCAGGTAGGTATATTTATTTTGTTTTAAGTAGGTATTCATCTCATTTAGTACCCATAATACAAGCTCTGCTTAGCTTGGGCATAGATGCTGCTATGTGCATTCAATTAGGTATCCCAGCGTTATTAATTTTTTATTTCAATTTATTAAGAGTTACAAAACCATATGAATGTTGATGTAACATATTTTACTTTATTGGTAACATCAGATTAAGCTGCAGGAGCTCCAAACAATTCATGGTTTTGACAGTTTTCATTCATCATTCCATTGGTCTTTCATTCGCTATCGAAAAAGAACTTTTTCGCTTGCTCTGCTCTGCAAATATGCTTTTTTGAAGACTGTATTTTGTTTTTTTTTTTAGTTGTTAGCTTACTGAACCCTGCTGTTGTATGTTATTCTTATCAGTTTTGTTACGTTTTCATTCATAAATGCCATTGCTTACAAAAAATATCTATGATTCTAAATCAGAGTTATTATTAGAGTAGAGTGAGAGTTAGGTTTTTAATTTTTGTGAGCTTGTGTTTCCGCTAGCAATGTAACTAGGTGTAGGCCCAGAAATGGACGATTGATATCGTTTTTTTTATTTCAAATGTGTTTTTATTGTGAGTTTTCTATTATATTCTACTAGATGATATTGTGGGTAAGTAGCAAGGTTTCAGGTAATACAATCTAGAACTAGGTAAAAGCGCATTGTTCATTTCTATATTGGTCGCAGGTAAATTCCTTAGAGACGCGCCATCATCGGCCAAAAATGATTTTAGTGCATCGACGTCACCTGACGCCAGCCGCAGCGCAGTGTTGAACGTCATTAGGTAAACCGCATAGAGTTGGCAACACTTAAAATAGCCGGACGAATTTCCGGCTAAATTTGCCGGACGGTATTTATCAAGAAATCGCTAAGCTAAGCTTGTGCACGTCATGGCGACCAAAGGTAACAACTGTTTAACGTTCGATGTCAATCAAATCAGCCTTAGGATAGACTGGACCTTCTATACCTAGTAAGACGCGGAGTCCAGTTTTTTATAGCAGCATCAACAATATAAAAATAGTGAAAAAAATTAAACAACGTGGTTGGCAGCAAAACACTAGATTAAAAAATTAATATTTTATTAGTGTGTATGTTTGATCGGGCTGAATTTTGAATAGACGTAGTTCTAGCCCTGGAATAGCAAATAGGATACTTTTCATCATATAAATCAGTTTCCATTGGAAATAGCCTTGAAACGTTTCCATAGAAATAACGCGTGCGAAGCCGGGGTCGCACGCGGTATTTCTATGGTTATCTAATAAATTACTTGGGTAGATGCTAGTTATTTTATAAATGACTTGAGGCTAGCTCTTTTTTTTATTAACAACTAGCGACCCGCCCCGGCTTCGCCCGGTTTAATTATACGTATATAAATCTTCCTCTTGAATCTCTCTATCTATTAAAAAAACGCATCAAAATCCATTGCGTAGTTTTAAAGATTTAAGCATACAAAGGGACATAGGGACAGAGAAAGCTACTTTGTTTTATACTATGTAGGTAGTGAAGATACTCCTAGAGTCAAGCAAGTATTTATTACAGATTTTTAAACTACACTAACTCAAAATGTATCAGTATTTCTTGAGTTCAAGGCACAACACTATCCCAAACACTTTGTACAACTCACCTGGCGCGGGTATGGTTTACGACCACTGACTGCGTGGCATTAGCCAAACGGCATCACTATTTGTGGACATCAATCAAACCGAAGTGGATTCCACCTTTCATTTTCATAGTGGCATAGTTTCTGCCCACGACTTTCCGTTGTTTCTATGGAAACGTTTCAAGGCTATTTCTACCACATGGGAACTTATGTATAGGATTAATAGTAGCCTATGTTTTAATAAAAATAAAAATAGCGACGTACATAATGTAAATACTAGAAATAAGAATAAACTCACTCTGCCCACAATTAAGCTAGGTTCATATTGCTGTGTCGGGGTGTGTTGTGGCGCGACAGAACGCTATCGGTCTCATACATTTAGTATGACTAGATTCACATTAGTAGCTTGTGTTGGGGTGTGGCGCGATCTGTCGCTAATGTGAATCTAGTCATACTAAATCTATGAGACCGATAGCGTTCTGTCGCGCCACAACACACCCCGACACAGCAATATGAACCTAGCTTTAGATTAAACAAGGTTATCTTTCAAAGGGCAAGGTACCTATACGCTTCTACAACAAAACTCCAAGTGAGTTGCAAAAATTATCGGTAAATAAATTAAAACAAATTATCAAAACTATTCTTTGTAAAAAGGCTTACTATAAAATATCTGATTATTTAGATGATAAAAAAGCTTGGGACGAGTTTTGCTCCAACTCTAAAACTAACAACCTAACAAGGTAAAGGTTTCTTGTTCGCTTCTTTACTTTACCTAAATAGACTGAAGTGAACAATAATCAAAGTGAGCACTTTATTTCATAATTTCAATTATTATTAACATGTATTTTATAACGTGTCCAAGTGTCCTTTAAGGTCTTAAGGAAATAAAGCACTTTGAATTTTGAACTCTAGGGTTATATATATAACTAAGTTTATGTAAAATTTCATCCGTACTGTAGTTTTTGCGTGAAAGAGGAACGAAAAACATACAGACAAACATTAGGGGCGGCCTATGTCTAGCAGTGGACTGATAATAGGGTGATGATGATACACACAAACTGTCGCGTTTATAATATTACTAGCGACCCGCCCCGGCTTCGCACGGTTTTATTATAAGTATACAGGTATAAACCTCCCTATAAACCTTCCTCTTGAATCACTTTATCTATTACAAAAACGCATCAAAATCCGTTGCGTAGTTTTAAAGATTTAAACATTCAAAGGGACAAAATGACATAGGGACAGAAAAAGCGACTTTGTTTTATACTATGTGGTGATTTATTTTATTTTAAGATAATAATTTAACCACCTTCAAATTCTTTAAAGCTAAAAATATGAGAACATGAGTCAATTAAATACGCAGTATAACTACATAGTATAAAACAAAGTTGCTTTCTCTGTGCCTATGTCCCTCCCTATGTATGTATAAATCTTTAAAACTACGCAACGGATTTTGATGCGGTTTTTTTTAATAGATAGAGTGATTCAAGAAGAAGGTTTATACGTATAATGAAACCGTACGAAGCCGGGGCGGGTCGCTAGTTGTTGATAATACAAAACAAAATTACATTATAAAAGTATATACTTATCAATATCTCCAAAAAAACTGCGATACCTACATGTTTGAAGAAATTAGCATTGTTCGTCACATTTTGTCTTCATCAAAGTTTAAAGTAGGTATAGATACCTAAGTTATTTTCGTTTTGAGTCATCTCAGCTTAAAACTTTGTCCCAGAACCGGGGCCTTTATTATATTTATAAAGGCCTTATTTCTGGGTTTTTAGGACAGGAGCGGTCATAAAAAATATCCTTGAATCAAATGGTTACGATGAGTGGTTGCTCTAAATTCTTATTTTGGGCTTTGATGACCCGAAAATGTTTCATTTTGTACTTACAGCAGTTTAATTTAATGTAGTAACCATAAATTAACAGACGTGATTCGGGAATTTTCAAAAAACTTACGAAAAAGGGGTTGAAGTTATTGAGGTTTTTTAACTAGTGGCACAATTTGCTTGAAACTTACAATCATTTTCAGTTCTATTAGATTCGTGATACTTCGCCTGCTAACAGCCAGGTTATTTCTTGCTCTAGTATTTCCTCCATTTCTATTCACCCTACAAATAACACTTTGGTGAGATTCTATCTTCTCCCTTCCACCATCGAACCAGTAGACGCACTGCAAAATACCATCCGTACCTGGTCGATATTCCAACATGATAAATCAAAAAAATCACCTCTACCTTCATAATAAGCACGGCCAGAGAGTGGAATGATCTGCGTCTGTTTTACCGCCCGAGTAAGATCTCTGGAATCCAGAATAAGTTGGTTCCTTCTGGGAAAGCGAGCTCCACTCCATCTAAGGCCATATATTCACTTACGTCAGTGTGATAGTGGAAAAAAGAGAGAGAAATGCTCAACCATTTTCAATAGAACTTTCTACTTAATTTAAAAAATCCCTGGATTCTCTATTCACCTGCCCTTGGTCATAATGGTAACGGGCCCACGACAATGGCAAAGGTAGAGTCGTCGTGCATCATCGTCGCTCTGTGACTACGATCGCAGTGGCTTATTATTTAGATTTCTGTCATCGCAACGCTTACTACTAATAGGAAATCTATATTTGCCGAAGAAGATAAGTAAAAAATCTATAGGTAATTTGAAACATAGGTAAACAAAGAACAATAAAAACAAAAATAGGAAGCGATACGATCTGCAGAAGTAAAAAATACTGTGTCACCGCAGATTGCAACGGCCTCCGGCAATCGGCCGGGATTTAGTTACATAATGTAGGTACGATATTATTAAAAAAAGATTTCGGTAACAATTTAGTTTAATTTTGGTTCCTTTGTTCGATAATTTCAGCAATGGTAACAGACACGAAACATAATCTGCATGTGCCAAATTAAAACGCTCCAGATTCTTAATAAAACAGCCAAGTGTGAATCATTCTTGAACACTGACGGTTCTGAATAAATCAGCTGGTCAAATAAATTCGTTCTGGTTCAGATAAATTCGTGAATTTATCACTCGTTAAGTTTTCGCTGTTCACTGGCTGCATTTGCATCTGCACAAAAAGTTGAAGTTAAAAGTTTATTACAATATTAAGAAAAACCGGCCAAGTACGAGTTGGACTCGCGCAACAAGGGTTCCGTACCTTTATAAATAAAAAATCATGTTTGTATTTTTTATTTTTTTCTGTTTTTTAGTATTTATTGTAGTCGGCAACAGAAATACATCATCTGTGAAACTGTCTAACTATCACGGTTCATGAGATGGTGATAGACGGACAGACAGAAGGACTGACAGCGAGTGGTACTATATAATAGGGTCACGTTTTACTCTTTGGGGACGGAAAACTGAAAAACCAATGAGCTACGAAAAAGTTTGATACACAATCATTAATATCTGACCAACTGACGTTGTACAACTCTACAATGACTCTAGGTAGGTGAAAGGTGCCTCTTTCTCTTTCTACAAAGAAAAGTTAAGCTTATCCAGGTTCGATTCCCGCCTTGGAAAAAATGTTTGTACGATATGCAAATATTTATTCCAGGCCAATAACTGTTTTCTATGAGTAAGTAATAAAAAATATCTAGTGATACAATATTTTTTACAATTTATCATAAAAAATTCGTCTAGACTGTACCTACATACATATAACATTTATCAACACAACTTTGAGAATAAAAATATTTTAATTCTCTGTTTAAAGTTTTAATTATATTTTTGCACAAATACCTAAACAAGTAATTTTTTTAAATGCGAAATACCTACCTACAATACCTACAAGACGAAGATAGAAAAAAATAACAAGCATTTGAAATATGAAAATCCTCCATATTTAGTAGTTCAAAAAGAAAAATTCCTGGTAAAAATTGAGATCTCTAACCACCATGAGAAGTGGGAGGAGATTATGTACGTAGGTATCTACGGAACTCTAAAAGTACTCGAAACATACCGATTCGTCGAACTCAATTGATCGAAATATATCGATTATGCCTGTCGGTTGGTATGCGAGGTAGCAGACACAAATAAATGACAATGAAATTCCACTCAATAAAATTATTATTACTGATCATTTATTATTGACATACTTTTTTGGTTGAATTATTCACTGCGGTCCCGGCCTACACCTGTAGTCCCGAATAAATAATCTCGAGAATGCGTTTTATAAAATTTATTTTTTTATATTTATACCTAGGTAATATAAATTTTTACTAACCTACTATTTTTAGTTTTTATACTTAACTGCTTCGTGGCTGCCTCATGGAAGAGATTGCTTTTAGCGATAAGGCCGCACATTGTGCAACTTTGTTAATTCTCTGTATTTTTGGTGTGCAGTAGGTAAAGTGTATTGTATTGTACCTATTATCACAATTGTACCATCAAAATAATAAACATCAGAGCATCTTAAGACTTAATACATGATCACCTTAACCGTTTATATTCAACTAAGTAGGTCCTAAATTTTTGTCAGAGAATTCACTCGCGAGAATCGAACCCGCGACCTTGTTGTTCGTAAGTGTTAATTAAATGCGTTCATCGTTTCACATCCCGGCGCCGCCAGTAATTAACTAAATCTTCGGTTTGTTTATTTTGTTTACATCATAGTCAACATCTTAAATAGCATCCATTATTTTGGGGATTTGTCATACCCATTTCGTTCGACCCCTTTCCTTAATATTGATAGGTTATTAAATAGTCTTGGTCTTTATTGCACACAAAAACACAGGACAGGATAACAACAAATAGGTACAGATTAAGTTGTACACTGGGCAGCCTTATCGCTATGAGCGCTTTCTTTTAGATCGTCAAATTTGTTCCAAGACGGTAATCGAACCCGCACCTTCTTGCGTCTAATAAATAGCGAGTAATATTCATCAAAAATGCTTTTGAAATGTGGTGGATAACATACTTATAATGTTAACCTATGTAAATAATATTTAATATCAAAATATTAACCTACCTACTTATATTATTTACATTTTCTTTAATAGTTATATTAAACCTATAGTTTTTTTAAGTACATAATCTGACATGGTGACTCTGGCGGAATACCAGCGTTGGATGCAATCTTGCATCGAACTCAGGCTAAGACATCAGAGACAATTTTGTAGGCAGACTAAGGATATTTATCCATAGTGCTATATTATTATTATTTTTACTAGTGTTTACCTAAGTTTTGTCTATAAGATAAAGATAATTTTACTTTGCTTTTACACGAGATTTTTTAAAAGCGTAGGTATTTTAAGTTTTCTGTACTAGATTGCATTGGGCTTAGTGGAATGGTGGGTATTGACCTCTATCGATTTTTGTTGAAAAATAAAACAAAATATTTTCTTTACATCGTTTAATTTGTTCTTGTGACATAGAAGCATTGTGTCAAGAGATATACAATCAACCATGATTTACAAACAATATCTGTTTTGTTAAACATATGGCAAATAGCCTGGAAATTATTATTACCTACTTAAGAGAGATTCTAAAGATAACGACTACAGACTAAGCATAGAATTGGTTGTCTATGGTAGAATAGACAAAAGTTAGATACACACATCGTCATTGCATGCGTACAATCTTTGAAATTCTTTTACAGAAATCATAAATCAAAAGCTTTATTTCTTTAGGTTTACAATATAAGAGACAAATCAAATATCAAACTTTAAATAATTATCAAAATAAGATGTACATTGTACATAGATGCTATAAGTGTATCTAACTGACTCTACATTTTGTAGGTATTGTTTGTAAGCCCGACGTTTAAGAGTCCAAAATTAGCAACCGATATAATCTCACTAAGCGCTAGATACTAATACCTAGAGTCTAGACTAGCCTAATTAAAGGCATGACGGAAGAACTTGTTCATATAGTGGTGCCTAAGGATTCGAGTCGACTTGGCCCAAGATCATAGTAATGATAAACACGTATAATAAAAAAGTACGCTAAATAAATATATAATGAAAATGTACAAAGAATTAGCAAGCTGAAGTGGCAATGGGCCGGCCATATCTCGCGAAGAACCGACAACCGTTGGGGTAAACGTGTTCTTGAGTGGAGACCGCGACTCGGTAAACGTAGCGTAGGACGCCCTCCGGCCAGGTGGGATGACGATCTGCGAAAGACTGCTGGCAGATGCTGGATGCGTCAAGCTGAAGACAGGGCGCTATGGCGCTCATTGGGGGAGGCCTATGTCCAGCAGTGGACTAATATAGGTTGATGATGATGATGATGATGAAAATGTACAACACCGGTACACTACAGGCATCTATAAGGCAACCACTATTTATATTATCAAAGTGCACATTTTACATTTTCAAGATTTATACAAAAAACCGCCTACATATCTAAAGTTATTACCTAACTATTTCACAACTTAGTGAGGCACTTTGATTAGTAATCATTAATATTAAACATGAGTTAATATATTATGCTACATAGGTACTTAGTTATTTGCTCGACATAAAGCACTTATACGTTAATGATCAATTAAATATTGACAGCTTTGACAGTCTGTACAAGTCTACCCTCTTTTTAAACGAACCGTAAAGGTCTCCGCACACCGAAGCCGGAGGCGGAGCGGAGGCGAAGGCGTGGCGGTTTTCTATGGCACCGCGCCGCCACCGCCTGCAGTGTGTGTGTAGTCTTTCATATGATTCAATCGAATACAACTCGCACGCCTTCGCCTCCGCTCCGCCTCCGGCTTCAGTGTGTGGAGACTTTTAATGATCATTTTCTCAAAAGCGTTTTGGATTGACTTAAAACAAAGATTAAGTTGATCTAAATCAAAGACGGCCATTGGCAGAATTGCGTCACAGCACGCAGAGCCATTCTCCAAGAAGTTGAAGATGATCAGATAGGTAGGAATGTCAAATTATAATAATTCAGGACAATTCTATTGAGATTTTTCCCGCCTTGTCGCAAATGTTTGTACTGCAGATATTTGTTCCGGTGATCTGCGTATAATTTTATATACAGGGTGTTAGTGTGAACACCGTTGTCCTTGAAACCAGAGGTTCAGCATCATGAGTAGAATCCAAAACCGATGAGAAAAGCTTAACACTTATTTTAGTTTTGCAAGATTTTGATATTTCATGTCTTCGCTATCGTACACGATGCCATAGTCACTCTACATACTTTAAGTACCTACCTACGTAAGTACTTATACCCGTGCCTTACTTGGATCGTAACTTCATTACTTGTGCCCTTCAAAAGACGGGATATTCGCACAGAAGGTGATCCGACACTGAGGTGCACATGCCACGTGTCGCCTGGTCGAAGTACTTGTGTCACGTGTTAGTGAGCAAACGTTTAGTGTTTATAAAAATTTTCTTTAAAAAATGAGTAAAAAATAGAATCATTTTTTTTCATCCGTTTTGGATTCTACTCATGATGCTGAACCTCTGGTTTCAAGGACAACGGTGTTCACACTAACACCCTGTATAATAATAATAATAATATGTCTGTGCAGCATTACATATTGAATCACATCAGTTATTTAGTACCCATAACACAAGCTCTGCTTAGCTTGGGGCTAGATGATGCTGTGTGGATTGTTCAGCATTGTTTATTTATTCACACAGTATCATCTAGCCCCAAGATAGCAGAGCTAGTGTTGAGCCTACAACTTGTGTTAATACCTACATTATATAAATATTTATTTATTTATTACCAATAGATAACACCCAGATCATCAGCAACAAATCTTTTCAGACAGTTCAAACATTTGTGGCGAGAAAATCATTTAGTATACTTTAGTATACATTTAATATACGAGTATATTATTGATGATTTGAATCAACCATTTATCATGTTTTTATATTATGATAGCTTTATCATTGTTTAATTCATAAACTAACAATTTAACTTTTCACGGTAATTTTTAACTAGTACTCAACTTAGCTAGTCTTGAATCGCCAAGACTCGGTCAATATACAACTAAATCTATATACTATAAAAGAAAGTCGTGTTTGTTACAACACTTATAACTCGAGAACGGCTGGACCGATTTTTATGATTTTTGTGTTTTTGGATTTGTCTTCGTCGGGAATAGCATATTATGTATAAAAATATGATATTTGACAAATAAATAAATTTCCCCGCGGGCGACGCTGCGGGGCGCAGCTAGTTAATAATATAAAAAACACAAGGTTTAGTCAAATGCACAACACAGAATACAAATACATCATATACATACAACAAAAGCAACTTTTTCATATTCGGTGGTGTTAAAACAATAGCATAGACGTAAAGCGAATTGCTAACCGATCGCTTTATTATGACAATGTTATCGTGGCAGAATCGTCCATGGATAGAATTCTAACACCAACAGAACATTGGTATTATATCCATAATTAATATAAATATCTTAATATGCATTATAAATACAAATTATCTTAAATAAAAATATAACTTAAGTTAAATAATATCAAACCTTGAGAGTTAATTAATACTGAGTCGACGTGATAACATGTTAGAATGAAATATATTATACTAAAATACTCAACTACTTATAACCAGAATAATTTGAGATTTAGAATTTTATATTGCTAAATATTTTATGTAATTTTGGTTTTTCTTTATCACTACATAGTATGAAGTAAAGTTGCTTTTTCTGTCCCTATGTCATTGTGTCCCTTTGAACGCTTAAATCTTAAAAAATACGCGACGGATTTTGATGCTGTTTTTAATAGATAGAGTGATTCAAGAGAAAGGTTTATACGTATAATAAAAGCGTCCGAAGCCGGGGCGGGTCGCTAGTTAGTTATAAACAAGATTTATGTACTTACTAATAATAATCTCCATTTTGCAATAATTCACTAACATACGAAAATTATATAATTTTAAATAACTTAGAAATTCTGTACTTTAGTTAAAGGACTAGACGGTTATTCAGTTAATTGTGATAGTCTTAAATTTCAAATACAATATGCTGACTGAAATCTTGTTGCATTTTTGATGCTGAAAACTTAGAAAATGGAAAACGTTCTGTAAAAAAATAGTTAAATAAAAAAATGGGTTGATTATTAAAATAAAGACTCAACAAGGAGATTAAATCTTAATCTAACATGTTCAACTTATAACTAACATAATTATAGTATAAGTAACATAAAATGTTACAAAAATAAAGTAAACAAAAACAAAACCTAATATTTTAAAGCACTGACCTTCATTATACAAATACACTGGACTTAATATTGTATATCGAAATTAAGTATTTTATTGTCGATTCAAATCTAGCGCCTCTGGTACTAAAATTTACATTTATAAAGTTGTATTTTTAACGAAGCCTGTCTCAATTTCAGTAAATCAATAACTTTATAGACTTACCAAATAAGCACTTAGACATTTCAAATTCTTAACTGTAGATAATTATCAAAAAAAGATAAGAAATAAAATGTTAATAGATTTTCTCCTTCAATATGTTGACCCTCACTATTTCTCTTTCTTTCTCAACTAGCCATTATGAATAATTGTGAATAATTTGAAATTAGTATCAAAATTATTAAAAACACGGCAATTAAATTAGCAGTGTCCTAAAGGATGACGTACTTGACGTTGGCTATATTATACATTAGGCTACTTACCTATTTATAATGTACATATAGGCATAAATAAATGTACAAAATCCCATATAATTAGTTCCATAGACGCTCACGCAACATCAGCGCCAAAATGGCGAAAATCAAATGAATTCATTTTCATCTATAAAGTCCAGCATATTTTTATAATAGAAATCAGTGCTGAAGTCACATAAAAATAATAAAGAAATTATGCATAGACAATGCATGCTAAATAAAGAAACGTACACAGTAAATAAAAAACATGATTGTTTTTGATCTAAAAAATAGAAGTTTAAAAAATAGAAAAACATACTTTTTGATGAATCACAGCAAATGAATGTTTTTCATTTAAAAAAACATGAGTTTGAAAAACAATACTTAAAATAACTGATAGATTTTTAAATTATGAAAATATTTTGCGAATTCGTGCTTACTTGTATTAAATATATTATTTGGAATCGTGTATCGTTCTTTACATAATATGTAACATAACAATGTACTTATAAAAACACTCTTTTGATACATTCTAGGATTATTTGAATAAGTACGTTCTAGCCAGCCCTCTTGCAAATATATGAAATCTCAAATAGGGTAAAGTGCCCAATTATGGTCCTCTTTTACAATGAAAACTTTCGTAGTTTCATGAATTCTTTATGATTATGACTATAAGCGGATTAAAGTTTTTTAAACTAACGCGATCAGAACACATTATAATAAAAATATAGGGGTATTTATCGCGTTTATTTCCCTATTTTTCCCGACGATTCGAACAGATTAACATGATAAATGTGATAAATACCCGTAGATAAGCGGATTCAAAACGAAACGAATTAGTTTGTGTTGAAAGAACACCAAAGTTCCCTCACGAGGGACTTCTACAGGGTCAGATAGAGCGCCCTGGGGGCGAAGCGCACGCCCCTGCCTTGTAATAATGTAAGGTTATCATAAGTGTCTTCTCGCGGAAATCTTGTCCAAACTGGTTTTTAGCTAACCCGCTTACAGTCATAATTCGTCAAACTACGGATGTATTTGGCGTAAAAAGGACCGTATTTGGGTACTTTACCCTAATTATTGAGATTACTAATGCCACATGAATACCACAGGTGTAAAGATGTAAGGAACTTTATACCACAGGTGTAATAGTATTCTTGATTTACATATTTTAGCGTCATACTACGAAAGTTTTTGCAAGTAAAAAAGGACCGTATTTGGGTAGTTTACCCTAATTGAGATCAGTAATGCCACATGGATACTTTATACCACAGGTATGATATGGTTCATGATTTGCATATTTTAGCCAGAGTCAAATTGACTTATAAATATTTTTAGCCAGAGCACAGTGAAAAACTAATCAGACAATCGAACATGGAATTATGACGCACAATCGTTTTGACCCGCTTAAAATTTATCTTAATTCAAGGTTTTACTTGTGGTTAGATTACAAATATTTCAAAATTGAGCTGGAATGTAGGGTGGTAAATTGAGGGCTGGTTTACAAGTTATGTTACTAGCACGCATCGTAAGAGTCAATCGCTTCGCTGCTTGATGTAGAAGCAACTTATTCTGAAGTGGTCGCACATTTGTCGTACCTACGGAAAAATAAAGTTTTATTTTCTCACTTTTTTATTTATTAACGAACTTAAATATAATGTTACAAGTTATAATCATAATAATAATAACACGAAGTAAACCACAGAGGTTTGTCATCATCATCAGCCTATATTAGTCCACTGCTGGACATAGGTCTCCCCTAATGAGCGCCATAGCGCCCTGTCTTCAGCTTGCCGCATCCAGCATCTGACAGCAGTCATTCGCAGATCGTCATCCCATCCGGCCAGAGGGTGTCCTACACTACGTCTGCGTACTTCTATACGAGTATTTAGTATTTACGCCTGTGTACGTCTATTGTTGATTATTATCTGTGTGACATTTAATACTCTATTCTATCGATCTTTTTGTGTCTGAATTAATAAATGAATTGCATTACAAGTTTCGTACTTGGTTAGAGCAAGGGGTTGATACTAAGACAAAAAAAAGGTCTAAGCAATAACTACACTGAAATAAACGTTTATAACTTCAGTTAGAAGCGCGTGAAAAAATCTGCCTGAATATCGCTATCTCTGTTTAGCTGATGCAGGAACGGAGCGTGCGTGCGTGATAGCAATACTAATCATTCGAAATTTGTTATCAATTCCATAATACTGAGATGTTGATGACTGAAAACTTATTTTGCACTTTATTATATTTTATTACTCGTTTTATTTACAAAATTTTAGGAACACTTACAGCGAGGTTTAGTAATTTAGGTAAAAATATAAGAACATGCCTGGAACCAGCAGAGTGATTACGCTATTCTCAATGCATCCATGGATGGGAGGCCGGGTAGTAAACATTCTGATTTCATGGATGGGACAAATTGAATAACACAATTTTTATGGCTGGATGGTCAAAGTGAATGAACATTATAGTTTTTGCCTAAATTTTGTCCTTAAATCTCCATAACGACTGAAATATTGTGCATTGTGTGTATCCTTCCCTTTCTATTCTAGATTTAAGATTAATTCATATATTTTTGCACTATGTATCATTTTACTTATAACGAAGGTTTTTTATTTATTTATTTTAACGATTTTACCTACTGTACCTAATAACATATAGTATTTGAATTCACTCAAAATAAGATCTAAGTAGGTAACTTCATAGTAAGCTCTTCTCTTCTAAATTAGATTAGACTTAATAGTTAATATTAATTGTGTTTTCTTTTTGTACTTATTTCATACTCTTGGCTCTTGTTTCTGTACCTTCATAATTAGTTTATTTATAGTTTAACCGCATACATATATATATATATATATATTTAAACTAATATAATCTTAACACCTGCTGCCAGGGGGAGAGCAAGACTTCTTACCGTAAAACAGTTTTTTACTAGTACGGAAGACAGTCACTCGACCACGGGTACACCTAGATCATAATACTATTATAATAAGATTTAACCTAAATTGTTAGTACTCTGTATTGTGTTTTTAAATTTTAAATAAACTTTACTTTTTACTTTACTTTACTCTATTATTTCAATTTACACTTGGAAATAGGAATGATATGCTGGTCCAACGTTATATTTACTGCAAAAACACTAATTTCGTTCATTCATGGGCTTCAATTTCGGCTGGGACTGGCAATTGTCCTTCGATGGATAATTTATTTGCAATTGGATGGATGGGAATCGTGAAGGCCATCAAAAGGGCTTTCTTATGTCAAATATTGGATGGAAGATTTTACCGTAATCACTCTGCCGGGCATATCCACTGATGGCTAATTAAATAACTATCTTTCCGGAGTACTTTCTTCCTTCTAAATACTAATTTAACTATTCATCATTACGTATATAATGATTCTTATTCCTTACCACACAGCAGCCATAATGCAGATGCTGTAGCACGACGCTCGCGGTGAGCGCGTAGAAAACTGCCAGCTCCACGGCCGGACAAACGACGGAGAGCACCGCCGCGCCGGTCACCCACCAAGCCACGTTCACTGACACTGAGCAGCGTTGGTTCGACATCTGACTTACTATGAGTCGGCACTGGAATTAATAAATATTGTCATCTAGCAAGCTAGATATACTAGCTAGTATGAAAAAACAAAGATTTTCATTTATCTACCCTCAGCATGGTACCTATGTGACACGTATCATAGTCAGGGCTTGGAATACCGGTATTTATAAATACCGGTTCGACTGACCTTGACATGGTACCGGTACTTCTTTGGTATCGATACAAATTATATCGGTACTTTCATTGGTACCGGTACTAGGTAAAGTATCGGTAAAATTACCGATATTATGCTCGAAAAGTACCGGTACTTTTCAACAATTTTATTTTGTGCAAGCGAGAGAGAAAACTGATTAAAACAGAAGAAAGAGACGACGCGAGAACCGCTTAGAATACCGGTACTTTCAGGCAAAGTACTTCAAAAGTAACGATACTCAAATTTAACGAAATGAAAGTACCGTTACTACCGTAAAAGTACCGGTATTATTGGAACCGGTATCAAGCCCTGATCATAGTTAGACCCTCAGACTACCTAGACCGAGCGCTGTCAACAATGATTTTGAAGCAGGTTTCGTAAACATGTGTGCTCGTACTGAGTGTTGCCGTGCAGGTGTACTTTCGCATGAAATGTGATTCCATCCTGCTTTTTATGTCGCGAGATTGGTTTGAACACCCTTTCAAAACATAATTCAGTTTGTCCCTCTAAATCTCGTAATAATTTTGCGTGACACTCGGCGCGACGGCTTAGCTGGACTGACAAGGTAAGGCGTAATTTCGTCATATATGTGTGTGTAAGTGTGTTTGTACACGCCAAGGCTTAATTTTACCTGCCTCAGGGCGGGTTTCGTTGGGGCTCCGTCTAGATAGTTCTATAGTCTGAGAGTTAGACCATTATCAATATAAGTAGTTTCTCATGGTGAACAAACGAACGAGAGCGAACGAAAGCAAACAAATGGGATTCGACGATCGGCAACGCACAATCACTCGCATTCGCTGTTGTGTCCACACTGAACGAACGCATGTGAACGGCCGAAGGCGAACGAAGGCTCGCTTGCTTTCACCATGACATCCACAAGGGTTCGTCCGCGTTCGTTTGATAGCCTTCATTATTTGCTTACTATACCCACCATCCGTTTTTTGGGGTCTCTCAGAACAAATTTTGGGGAGTCTCTCAGACTACTAAGGCTCAAATTCTTAAATCTTTAATATACTCACAGCTACATTACTAAATAAGGTCCCCATAAGTAGGAACAAGGCTCGTAGATCGTAGTCCGGTAGTCTCTCAGACGAATGCACCCACACTGAGAGCACTATCATGATGTGGAGGAGGGACCATAGCGGCCTTATCGCCTCGAGAGGGGTCCGCATCTTGCCTGTTTTTAGCTTGTAAGATCTGGAAGAGATAATGCATATAGATTACTAGCGACCGGCCCCGGCTTCGCACGGTTTTATTACGTATAAACCTTCCTCTTGAATCACTCTATCTATTAAAAAAACCGCATCAAAATCCGTTGCGTAGTTTTAAAGATTTAAGCATTCAAAGGGACATAGGGATATAGGGACAGAGAAAGCGACTTTATTTTATACTATGTAGTGATATTATATCCGATAGAGAACCGAGGTTATCGCCATAGCTCAGAGAATTAGCAAGCTGAAGTAGCAGCGGGCCGGCCATATCTCGCGAAGAACCTACAACCGTTGGGGTAAAAGTGTTTTTGAGTGGAGACCGCGGCTTGGCAAACGTAGTGTAGGACGCCCTCCGGCCAGGTGGGATGATGATAAAGACTGCTGGCAGATGCTGGATGCGGCAAGCTGAAGACAGGGCGCTATGGCGCTCAGTAGGGGAGGCCTATGTCCAGCAGTGGACTAATACCTATAGGATTACTACCTAGGTACTTGCTTACATTATGTAATAGAAATGTAGGTAAGTTAAACAAATGTGACGTGTTATTCTTGAAATTGATGAAATTATTGATTATTATTAATATTGATTATTTCACTTTATTTATTTTAACTCTCGTTAAAAAATACATTTTTTACTATAGAAAAATGCAAATATCTTATAAAACTAATCTACAGTAAAAAATATATTGATTATTATTATTGATTAACTTATAATAACTTACTTATAAACATTATAGAGCGCGACGGGCAGATTCGTCACAACTCCTGTCCCGTATATCGCCCATTCGAACACATTGGCTACCGTGTACCCTCCGAACACGTAGCGTTTGTATATGTCCGTCCCGTTCGCACCCGTGAAAAGAAAGATCATTGTGGAAGACTGAAAAGAGACAACAGAGTTTTTGTTATAGCTGACAACTGAAAAAATGGTATATAATAATAAAGGCGTCAAAAAAATGAAGCAAGTAACACGTGTAAATCCTTTCATGTTTTCCCTTTTTGTTTCAAAACGTAGTAGTATTCTATAAATTTTAGATTTACTTGTAAATATTCTGTAATTTTATTTGTTTCTGTAAAAAATTTAAAATTGTAAGTAGTGGTATTTTTTGTAGGTTTGAAAATATTTTTGTGTTTTAGTTTATTCTTTTTAGTGTAGTTTATTCTTGTTAGTTTATTCTTTAGTTTGGTTTTCTAGTTCCTGTTTTTATAATGAATTTAAATTACTGACTTTTTTTACATGACTTTAAACTCTTTATAAGTTTTATCTAAATAACTCAATGCCCATAAAAACCAGTGGCAGAATTGCCAAAACAGACGCAAGAGCCATAATGAAGAATTCAAATCATAGTAAAACATAAATTGCCACACTGTCTGGTCGATGCGACGCTTGATTCTCTCTTGATCAGTAAATCAATAACTTTATTTTTATAGGCTTACTAAATAAACACTTATACAATTCAAATTTTAACTATAAATAACTATCAAAATAATATTAGAAATAAAGGGTTAATTGATTTTCTCTTCGCTTCATTCTTTTGACAAATTAGAAAAATAATAGTCAGCTTATAATAGCTAGCTGGTGAGTATCTGGCGCAGCATAGCCATACAGCATTGCCACACAGCATTGCCATAAAGCATTGCCATACAGCATTGCCATAAAGCATTGCCATACAGCATTACCATACAACTTGGCTTCCAACTTACCCACATTCCAAAGTCGTATCCCCAGGGCAGGAACAGCACGCCCGTGTTGTACTTCTCCCAGTGACTCAGGTAGAAGTTTAACAGCAGGTTCCACATCACGTAATACATTCTGTAAACAAGAGAAAAGTTTACAAGTCACAAGAATGTTGACCAATAAACATATTTATTAATTTTGAGGGTTTGAGTTCCACCTTGGTACAAATTTTGAAAAAAGTCAAAAGTCAAAAGTCAAAGTGCTTTATTTCCATAAGACCTTACAGGACACTTGGACACGTCATAAAATTCATTTTATAAATAATTAAAACTAGTGTAAAGAAGCGAACAAGAAACCTTTACCTTGTTAGGTTGTTCGTTTTCGAGTTGGAGCAAAACTCGTCCCAAGCTTTTTTATCATCCAAATAATCAGATATTTTATAGTAAGCCTTTTTACAAAGAACAGTTTTGACAATTTGTTTGAATTTATTTACTGATAGTTTTTGCAACTCACTTGGAGTCTTGTTGTAGAAGCGTATACATTGCCCTTTGAAAGATACATTAACCTTGTTTAGTCTAGTTGTAGGCAAAGCGAGTTTATTTTTATTTCTAGTATTGACATTATGTATATCGCTATTTTTAGGAAACTTACTGATATTTCTACGAGTGTACAATAAATTTTCATAAATATATTGACATGGTACTGTCATTATGTTAATTTCTTTGAATTTATCACGTAGGGATTCTCTGGGACCCATATTATAGATTGCCCGAACAGCCCTCTTCTGCAACACAAAAACGGTGTTAATGTCTGCAGCATTCCCCCACAGCAGTATACCATAAGACATAATACTATGGAAGTAGCTGAAATAAACAAGTCTAGAAGTATCTACGTCTGTAAGTTGACGGATTTTTTTGACTGCATATGCTGCAGAACTGAGTCTTTTTGATAGCTTATCTATATGTGGGCCCCATTGAAGCTTACTGTCTAGGGTGATTCCTAAGAATACAGTACTTTCTACAATGTCTAACGTTTCTCCTTTCACGTGTATATCGGCTTTAACTTGTTTCACATTAGGTAGAATAAATCTAATACATTTCGTTTTGGTTTCGTTAAGCAAAAGATTATTGACGCTAAACCAGTGGACAACTTTTGAGATTGCATTATTCACGTCGTCGAAATTTGTTGATTGTCTTATCATTTTAAAAATTAAAGAAGTGTCATCAGCAAACAATACAATCTCATGATTATTCTTTACAAGATCAGGCAAGTCGTTAATATAAACTAAAAATAGGAAAGGACCGAGGATAGACCCCTGCGGTACACCCATAGTAACTACAGACCCCGAAGACCGTTTCCCATTAATGTCAACTCTTTGTATCCTGTCGCTTAAATAAGAAGAAAGAAGAGCCAAAGAGGTGTCATTCATTCCATAGTGATGTAATTTCCTGATTAATGTCTCATGGTGTACACAATCGAATGCTTTTGATAAGTCGCAAAAAACACCTAAAGCATCTTGCGACTTCTCCCAAGCATCAAAAATATGCGATACTAACTCTACACCAGCATCAGTAGTTGACCTGCCACGAGTAAACCCGAATTGCTTACAATGTAGCAGGTCATTGCTGTTGAAATGCCTAAGTAATTGATGCAATATAAGTTTTTCAAAAACTTTGCTGAAAGTAGGCAGTACTGATATTGGTCTAAAGTTAGTAGGGTCAGACCTACTACCCGATTTAAACAATGGAATTATTTTACTATACTTCATTAGATCAGGAAATACGCCACAATCAATAGATTCATTAAATATATAAGCTAAATCTGATGCAATCGTATGAACGATCTATAAATTATTTGTTCTTCAATTTATACGAAAATTCTCATAGATTTCACAGGTTATCATGATGATGGCTTCTATTTCATTCAACGAATTAGCATTGCCATTATATGTGGCAATGCTTTTTATATTATTTTTATTTAATGCTGCCAGCATTTTGGCACACTGCCTTCTGCAGGGCTATTCAGACTCTCCGCTACAGAGTCATCTTCGCTTCATTCTTCCGCTACAAATTCAAATATTTTAGCGGATTTTATTAAATTCTGCATTTTTCAAGGAATAAAAGTACCAGAAAAGTAGTTACCCACAAAACGTAGACCATTTTCTATCACCCCATGTTACGAAAAAAGTATCAAAAATTGGACCTTTCGGTGATATGTTGATTTTTAGCAATAAGTCTCTTATGTTATTAATTTCTCCGAAAGTAGCTCTAATTCAAAATAAGTTAAAACATGGATTCATAGAAAATGTTTTACTAATTACGGGAAATCAGTTTTTCATTATTTATATTCTGTATAGAACGCATATTTGAATTTCGCGCGAATCTGCTTTGTTTTGAATTTAGTCTAATTCGGCCCCAGTTGCAATGTTCATCGAGCCATATTACTAGGAGGTATATAATTTAAGAAAGTAAAAAACTCCTAGCTCTTACCTGATGGGTAAGACAGAGAAGTCCCTCCGCCCGAACACGCTATACAGACAGGCCGGTATAAAGAAAACGGTGTACGAATTCCAAAGTAAGCTACTCAAAGCTTGTGTTATGGGTACTACCTCTAGATAACTGATATATTTAATACTGGTCGTTTATTAATACAATAAATGATTAAATAAACTTAACTAGTTTTATGAATAGAGTATATAATTACTTATACATTATAATACATTCTAGATAGATATTTTTAGTATACACTAGCAGCGTCTCGCGGTTTCACCCGCGTAAATACCGTTCCCGTGGGAATTCTGGGATAAAATATGAGAGCCTATATGTTACTCCAGATTATAATCTATCTCTGTGCCAAATTTCATCCATTTCAGTAGTTTTTGAGTGAAAGAGTAACAAACATCGATCAATCCATACTTACAAACTTTCTGAGCTGCGGCTTGCAAGCTGAAGACAGGGCGTTATGGCGCTATAACCACCAGCGGACTTATATAGGCTGATGATGATGAAAAAACTCCTCGCTCTTACCTGATGGGTGATACAGAGAAGTCCATCCGCCCGAACACGCTATACAGACAGGCCGGTATAAAGAACACGGTGTACGAATTCCAAAGTAAGCTACGCAAAGCTTGTGTTATGGATACTAGATGACTGATATACTTAATACTATTTGACGAAGGAGTTTTAAGGACAAGATTTAGGCAAAAACGATAAAGAAACAAAGTTATCGACATAGCTCAAAGAATTAGCAAGCTGAAGTGGCAGTGGGCCGGCCATATTTCGCGAAGAACCGACCACCGTTGGGGTAAACGTGTTCTTGAGTTGAGACCGCGACTTGGCAAACGTAGTGTAGGACGCCCTCCGGCTAGGTGGGATGACGATCTGCGAAAGACTGCAGGCAGATGCTGGATGCGGCAAGCTGAAGACAGGGCACTATGGCGCTCATTAGGGGAGGCCTATGTCTTGCTGTAGACTAATATAGTAATATAGGCTGATGATGGAAAAACTCCTAGCTCTTACCTGATGGGTGATACAGAGAAGTCCATCCGCCCGAAAACGCTATACAGACAGGCCGGTATAAAGAAAACGGTGTAAGAATCCAGGCCGTGGTCGAACAGTTCTCCGAGAGGCCCCGAAGTGCCGGTGCGACGGGCTTGTTTGCCGTCTATGCCATCTGTTGACGAGGATTAACAATGTAGAATACATCTTTATGAACAACGAAAATAACAATCAAGGAATGGGAAAAAATAAAACTAGTATATACAATTGAAACCATTGAGCTGCAGTTACAAACAGTCTAAAGGTAGCTCAATTGATCCATGTCAATACCAGTCGTCGCGTCCCCAAGACACTGGCTGCATTACCACGCTGTATGGCAATGCTGATGCGCTGAGCCAGATACTCACCAGCTCTCGGGTCACGCAATATTAACAATGTTAATATTTGTTTCAGAAATCACTAAGTTTATTTCTATAAGCTTGCATTGCAAAGGAAGCAGAAATCATAAATCAATATCTTTATTTCTTTAGGCTTACAATTTCAGCACTTCGACAAGTCAAATTTTAAACTATTGTTAGATAATTATAAAGTGTTAATTGATTTTCTCTTCGCTTAAATTTTTTGTCCATTAGTGGAAGAAGTGAAAAAGAAACCAATAGCACGTTTATTTATAACTTTATAAAAGTTTGTTTCATTAATGAATACTATTGTCGGTGTGGAACTTAGCGACATCTGGCCAAGTATTACCGTCATTGATATATGTAATCATCTATGTAGTTTTATGCCTCATTGATAAGATTTTGTTTTATGTACTGTTTAAATCAATATACGCTTTTATAAACAAGCAGCTATTAAAATTTTGCAACGCCATCTAGTTACGTATTGTAAAACTTACCTAACTTACGAATTCGCCAACCGTTATTAAACCATTCATAGCAGCTCTTACAAAATTAGCAACGCCTTCTATCCATGTTTCTAACTTATGTTATTATGATATCTTTGTTGTCTGTTTTTTTTTTATACTGTGCTGTCAATGTTTGTGAGTCAAATAAATGATCTATCTATCTAGTTAAGTATTGTAAAACTTACCTAAGGTATAAGCGAGGAACAACAGCGTGCCGATAGCGTACCACAGGGATCGCGGCATGCGTGACGCTATTGACGCTCCCTCTGTCAGCTCGCCCGTGACCGCGGTGACGTTGTACGAACTAGACGTTACCTTTAAGTATTGTAAAACTTACCTAAGGTGTAAGCTAGGAACAACAGCGTGCCGATAGCGTACCACAGGGGGCGCGGCACGCTTGACGCTATTGACGCTTCTTCTGTCAGCTCGCCCGTGACCGCGGTGACGTTATATGAACTAGACGTTACCTTTAAGTATTGTAAAACTTACCTAAGGTGTAAGCTAGGAACAACAGCGCGCCGATAGCGTACCACAGAGGGCGCGGCACGCGTGACGCTATTGACGCTCCCTCTGTCAGCTCGCCCGTGACCGCGGTGACATTGTACGAACTAGACGTTACCTTTAAGTATTGTAAAACTTACCTAAGGTGCGGTGACGTTGTAGGAACTAGACGTTACCTTTAAGTTCGAAACACACTGAAGCCGGAGGCGGAGCGGAGGCTAAGGCGTGCGAGTTGTATTCTATGGAATCCTATGAAAGCCTACACACACACCACAAAAACCGCCACGCCTTCGCCTCCGCTCCGCCTCCGGCTTCAGTGTGTGGAGAGTTTTAAGTATTGTAAAACTTACCTAAGGTATAAGCTAGGAACAACAGCGCGCCGATAGCGTACCACAGGGGGCGCGGCACGCGTGACGCTATTGACGCTCCCTCTGTCATCTCGCCCGTGACCGCGGTGACGTTGTACGAACTTGACGCCAGGTACGAGTAATCGTACCAGGACAGCATAGCGAAGTCTAGCACGATCAGCATGAACCCAGCGAACGTTAGGACGTTCGGTGCTACCCATTTTGGAATTAACTGGAAATATAAAAAAAATCATTAGTTAAGATTATCTGATAATACTGGGAAAGATTCACTTTTGAACTTTCACTTCTTTCACTTTTTTTTTTTTTTTTTTCACACTCACTTTTGTAAGCGGATGATAACTGTATTTTGATCTTAATACATAATACTACATACATTATATGATACACAACCAGAACCCTGGAAAAAATATTTGCAGATTGTACAAATATTTGTGCCAAGGCGGGAATCGAACCAGCACCTTCCTGCGTCGCAGCAGTATCATATTGATTATTATCAATATGATACTGCTGCGACGCAGGAAGGTATACATATACTTATACTTATACTTTAGGTTAATGAGCCTAGCTTCACGGCCGGTGATCCACCGTTTTGATATATTTTTTACTGAAGAATAGTTTTATAATATTTTTGTATTACTATTTTTATTTCTATAGTAAAAAATGTATTTTTTAACGAGAACGAAAATAAATGAAGTGAAATAATAATAATTATTCCGGACAATCCACACAGCATCATCTAGCCCCAAGCTAAGCAGAGCTTGTGTTATGGGTATGATAAGAAGTGAAAGAAGTAATAAATACTAAAGATTTAGGTTTTAAATCATATCTAATTCCAAATGTGTTAGTCATACAAGCTTGCACAATTTAACGACATACGCATAATAAAATATTTGCATTCCTATCTAGGTAACATGTGATGTTCTTATCAATTTTGATTCGGTAGGTATATCTGATAAAAACCCTTTACTGTGCTCTTTTTTAGTACCAATATTTTATTATATACTACCGCGATTCAAAATATAGATATTTTTTGTAAACAAATGAGTAACAATACAAAGTAAATATTGGTGTAACACATATTTTACTATACTGGTATCGTCAGAGAAAGATGCAGGAGTTACAAACAATTCTAGGTTTTGACAGTTTTCATTCATCATTCCATTGGTCTCTCATTCGTTATCCAACTTGAACTTGCATCTTTTTCGCTGCATTTGTACATTTATGGGTTTTAAGCTTTTATAAGGTTTTTAGTTGTTACCTTGTTGTCTATTATTTTTACCAGTTATTGTTATGTTTTCATATCTATGATTCTAATCTTTTGTACTGACTTATATCACACTATAACTTTTAAAACTATCATGGTTTTTAACACTAAAGTCATTGTATACGGGATATTTACCATGATTTGTTTTCTTTGGAGTTTTTCGATATTTCGGCACCGTTTCAGGCGCCATGATCACGAAAGAACTGAGGTCACTGCGAGTGAGTTTCGATATATCTGCCAATAAAAACTCACTCGCAGTGACCTCAGTTCTTTCGTGATCATGGCGCCTGAAACGGTGCCGAAATATCGAAAAACTCCAAAGAAAACAAATCATGGTAAATATCCCGTATACAATGACTTTATATCACACTATACGAAATGATTTATTTTGATACAAAAATACAAAATATTTAATTTCTTTAACTTAATCTAGTACATTTCAGTGGTATGGGACCCTCTTTTAAGTAATATTATACCTGTGCTAGAGGGTCTCGCTCTCTGCTGCGCGGCTATCTTTGATAAGATAAAAATGAATAAAATGAATAAAATAATAATGAATGAATAAAATAGTACGGTTATCATGGTCTGATTTTGATCGGCATTTCTATCAACTTACAAAAGTACCTAGTCATTGCGAAATAACTACAATAGTTGGACACATGGAATCGCGAAGTTTTTTGTAGATATCGTTATGTTCTTTATATTGTAGAATTTTTTTTTTGTTTCATCAATAATTTCCGCAGCGCATGCGATTTAAGACATGACAATATCAGGGACACTAGTATTCTAATGGTGAATTTTTTTTTAAATTGGTCCAGTAGTTTTTGAGTTTATTCATTACAAAGATCCAAATCATCTCTTTATAATATTAAAATAGATATACATAATGTACAAAGACAGACACTGAATGCTAACCAAAGTTTAAAGATTGTGATTAGATCTTTATTTGACCTCAATCTGACCTAATAGTTACATGTAGAGGTGGTCTAAACTACTCATTATGACAGACGCATGCCTTATAAGCGCTCCACATTCACACGAGAACTTCGCGAGAACGCGTGAAACAGGCGAGAAACGTGAATGTGGAAGCGATTCGCGTATTCTTCTCACGTTCTCGCGTTGTTCTCGAGCTTTTCTTCACTTTTTGTCGGTTTTTCGGCGCGAGACAAAGGAGCGCGAGAACGTGAGAACAGGCGAGAACGTGTATTGACTCCACACTCGCATTTTTCTCAGTAGCACGCGAGCCGCGTAACAATAAACTTGTCGCAGCGGTTACTTCTGCGTCCATCGTCATCGAGCGCGAGAACTGTAGTGAGAACTATTTGAGAACTTTGTGAGAGTGTGTACCCAAAGAAGTTCTCGCTACAGTTCTCGCTGAGAATCTCCGGAGATTCTCGTGTGAACGTCTCGTGTGAATGTGGAGCGCCCATTAGAAATACCTAAAAATACACCTCATCATTAGTCATACGTCATAAGACACCCAGAACTTTCCATACCTATGCAAGCCATGTAGTTAAGATGAAGTAACTTTATGAAACTACTGAGGCGTAAGAAAGTATATTGTGCACTCTGAGACATCCTATATCACTACATAGTATAAAACAAAGTCGCTTTTTCTGTCCCTACATCCCTTTGAATGCTTAAATCTTAAAAACTACGCAACGGATTTTGATGCGGTTTTTTATAATAGATAGAGTGATTCAAGAGGAAGGTTTATATGTTGTTATTTTATTATTTAAACTGTGCGAAGCCGGGGCGGGTCGCTTATAGATAAACATAGATTTAAGAATTATTATTATTAAATATTAAATTTATATTCCTTGTTATTTGCCAAGCCTTGTGATCTCATGTTAGATGTCTAAATAAATAAGGTTGAGACCAAGCAGACAAAGCCAGTGTTACTCAATTTAGGAGACCACATTGCAAACCAATGAATAATGTACTCTAAAACAAGCCTCATAAGATACAAACCTCTACCACTTTGTTCCAGAATGGGTGCATAACATACACACTGAGAGGACTGGTGTCTATTGCCTGATACTGAAACAAACAGAAATTAATTAATAATAATTTAATAAATAAATAAATAATGCTGAACAATCCACACAGCATCATCTAGCCCCAAGCTAAGCAGAGCTTGTATTATGGGTACTAGATGACTGATATACTTAAAACAATAAAAAATATTGATAGATATGACGACCGATGTGGCGCGGCGGGCGAAGGTCCGCCTGCGACGCAGGAGGTTGCGGGTTCGTTTCCCGCCTCGGAACAAATTTGTGCACGATCTGCTGAAATTTGTTTCGGTGGTCTGGGTGTTTAATATGTATAATAAAAAATATCTATCTATGTAGTATTGACTCATGACAAAAGGAAACAATGAGGAAATGATCGCTGGACCAAATTCCTAAAAAAGACTATCACCTACACCAAATTTGCTCATAGTCAAGAGACTGATTGCAGATAAAAATAGAAAAAAAAAAAAAAACTATGTAGTATATTGTATTAAGTATATCAGTCATCCAGTACACATAACACAAGCTCTGCTTAGCTTGGGGCTAGATGATGCTGTGTGGACTGTCCGGAATTATTTATTTATTTATTTATATTTTTATTATGTACAGAAAACACTCCGAACCCAGGAACATGTATTTTTAGATCATATAAACATTTTACACAAGGCGGGAATCGAACCCAGTCTCCTGTGTCGCAGGCAGACCCTAGCCCACCGCACCACATAGGTTGTGCGGTGGGGTCAGTTGATGTAGTGTGGACATTTACACACTAAATCAACTGACCCCAAAGTAAGCAAAAAATACAGATATATTTATTGGGAATAGAACATAGGCTTTTAGTACAACTTGAGGGCTGACTACTGCAAAAGTTAAAAACTTAGTAGTCAGTCCACCATTGAATGCAGAGGACTACTCTAACACTCAATATAAATAGCTATTGTAGTAGGTACTAGCAACCCGCCCCGGCTTCGCATGATTTTATTATATGTATAAACCTTCCTCTTAAATAATAATAATAATAAATAATAATAAATAATTCCGGACAGTCCACACAGCATCATCTAGCCCCAAGCTAAGCTAAATCACTATCTATTAAAAATAAACTGCATCAAAATCCGTTGCGTAGTTTTAAAGATTTAAGCATACATAAGAACATAGGGATAGAGGGACATAGGGACAGAAAAAGCAACTTTGTTTTATACTATGTAGTGATTATTACTACCTATCTATAAATACTTTGTATTAATGTAAGCATGAAATATTTTCCTGTAGTATATTGTTAACGTATGTGAGGCATGCATGACGTAGATACTAATACAAGCAATGTTTATTTTTCAGTACAGTACAACTGGTTATTTTTAGTATTACTACATCAGTGAGGCAGATTTAGATATAGAAAATGTTTGCGGAATATGTAATGTAAGTTTCACAGTTGTAAATGCACAAGAATAGGTAATTAATGAATAGTTATGCTAATTCAAAGCGGTTGTTGCGTAAAAATAAATCGATAATTTTAGGTTACAAATGTAACTTAGGAACTGTTTAATTAGGGTTAATAGCGGGTTTAAGCTATACAGCACTTCAATGTTTTGTCATCAAACACTGAAAAAAGCAGAAAAATAGACAATAAGCAATAAAATACCTTGTAATTGTCGAAACCTTCAAGGTGCTCGCGGCTTAGGTATTTGTAATTGAACATTTTCACTGATTTTTCTTTTCAACAATCTTGTAATAACATATATGTCACTTATTAAACTATTCTTCTAGGATTTGTTCGCATTTTCATTAGCATTGGAGCTAGTTATCGTGAAAATAATGCGGTTTTTCGTAATATCCGCATAGCGCAGAGCGTCCACTCAATGCACGCAACGCAAATGCATTGAATTGACATAACTTCTTTGGTTCAAAAAGCGAACACGGCGCTTTCTGACTGACAGTGACCTTTTCGTTCGAAAATATCTTTTAGACTTTGAGAAGACTACGTTGTTCCTCAAGCAAGAAAACTTCTAAATATGACCTTGTAAAGACGTCGTCGTTAGTGTCGTTACTATAGAGATAAAATAAAATGGAAAAGTTAGCGGAAGCTGGCTATCTGTAGTATCATTGACTAGTACCTAGGTAGTGGTTAAAGATCCTATGACTACGTTAATCTTTTCTAGTTAGTGGTGTGGTGGACAATAATAGGTAGATAGATACATATTAAACCTAAGATTAAACATACCTAAGATTTTAATTTATACCTGGATACCTATCTAATGGTGAGGTTTTGCTCACTTGGTGTCATAATAGGCTAAGGATTTTCCAGTGTCACCGATGATGTTAGATTTGCTTCGCTAGAGTTGTGAAGCCTCCTTCCTCGGCTCCCCGGGGTCACACATCGTTGAAGCTAGTAGACAGTGAAAGTGTTCACCAGGTTTTACGTTCCGTTTTTTACTCGATCAGATTTATACAAAATGTTTTAGGTACTAGTACAGCACAACTATTCTTTTATTAATTTATTTATTCATTGCATACCTAAAGGTACATATTCATTATTTATTACTCTACAAACGGATTAGGCAGGTAGGTAACTACCTATTAACTTGTATCACTAGTACCTAGTAAGTAATGTGTACCTACTAGGTAGGTACCTACTAACGCAATGTTTTAAAAAACTACCAAATACAGACTATAGAACTATCTAGGTAGTCTGAGCTAATAGGTATTTCATTATAAAAATTACTTATTTGCTGTGGGTAATTTTATTTAATACCTACATCACTTACACATCAATATTTATTTATTATGTAATGTTTATAAAATCTTATAAAAATACAAATATTTATAATAATTACAGTCTTTTGCGTTTGTGGTCAAATGTTTGCTCATAGCTTTGGTTAACTTTTCTTTGGAAGCATTGAATTTATCACCTTCCTCGAATGTTTCAGCTAATTCAAGGTATGAATGAGCAACTTCATCTTCTGGGTTTTCATCCACATAGTATCTAAAACAATAGAATAAACATAAACAACAGTAAAACAATAAATAAATTATCAATAATGTTGGCATATTGACATCTTTTTATGAAGATTGAAGTGACGTCAGCATGGGCAGCATGGGCGTAATAAGGGGGGGTAAAGAAATTTCGAGATTTTTTCAAAATTTTAGGCTCTGTACCTGTGCTTCACAGTTTGGTAAATAAACTATCCATATTCCGAAAATGTATGATCGTATTAGGTAATCATGTGAAACAAACAAATCATGACGCTATAACGTGGGACTCTCACACATTAATCCACTTGCATTTTGCGGGCCTTGTTTTCAGGTGGCCCAAGAAATAACCAATGGACGATAGTTTGGTTGCGAGTTAGGCGAAAACTTCCGTGTGTGGTAAAAATCTACCTATTCGGGAACGACAGCCTTGACCACTTTAGTAATTAACTAGCGACCCGCCCCGGCTTCGCACGGTTTTATTTTACGTGTGAACCTTAGTCTTGAATCACTGTCTATTAAAAAAACCGTATCAAAATCCGTCGCGTAGTTTTAAAGATTAAAGCATTCATAGGGACAGAGAAAGCGACTTTGTTTTGTACTATGTAGTGATGATCGTGACTTTTGAACCTTAACTATATTTATAAAACAGAAAACTGGGTGGCTCTCTATAACTACAAAATTTACAAAGTACAAAATTTTGAATGGAGGTTCCTTTGAGACGTAGGCTAGGTACCCGATAAAAACGGATTTTTGTATTCTACTAAGGTAGTTAAATGGGGTAAATGGGATTACTAAAGTCCACACGAATGAAATCGCAAGCGGGTCAGCTAGTAGTCTTAGTAAACCATTTGCTCACCTACTTCGGTATACTTTTAAAATATTTGAGTGACTCACTTAATACATCTCTTCATATAGTCGAAATGATCCAAAAAACACAAACATGGACCAAACTGGACCAGCAACGGCGTTGGCGTGAAGGGTGTAACAGAGTCCAAAACTTCATTCGAAGTGTTTTGACAATTATGGCATTTAGCACTATCTGGGATGCTCAGAGGAGAGACGGGTGAGTCTCCAAACTTCTTGAAATAAAGCTTCCGTATCAGTGTCGACGTCATCACAGGCATTTGCTTGTTCACTTGCATTTCTAAGGTTCTTTTGTTGTATATTTCGTGTTCTTTCTCAATGGCCACATCACGTTTTACCTCTGTGATGATGGATTCGACGTCATGCGTTGCTGCTAGTTTCGAGATCTTGTTACAAAAGGATTGAATAAACCAGGAACCGTAAACTTCATCCCTGGAAAACAATAAAAAAAATTGGGCGAACGGGGCTAAATTGAAACCATTGAAATTTTTTCTCAGTAAATATACTATCCAAGTTTCGAGTTTCAAGACGGATCACAAGAACATTTAAAAGCACCCAAAATACCTAATTAAGAAATTAAATGTTGAACAGGGCCACTTCTAAAATGCTCTTAATGGAAACACACTCTAGCTCACGAAACCTTAGGAGTTAATTTACGGGAATCTAGTTGCGCACTGCGCGGCTTCACCAGCATGAATAAAGTGGCCTTTATGTTTTATTACATACAAGCCAAGAAGTGCCAAGAACAGATAATTAATGGGATGAAAATAAGTTCCCATAGGATAAAAATAGCCTTGAAACATTTCGTAACGGTACTAGTTTTATAATATTAGTGTGATGTGATAGGTAACCCAGCGGCAAGACACAAAGTAAAGACAACGTAGTTACCTGTAACTAGGGCTTCTGATAAAAGAGCTATGAAGAATTAGCATATCTGCTTCTACAGGTAAGATATACGGCTCCTTGGAGGAATCTAGATCTGTGCGAATTTTGCTAGATAGCAGTACTGCTGCACCTGGAATTACTTCTGGACCGCGGCAAGCCTGGAAAAGAAAATAAATGATACAAATATGATATAAAAAACCTTTCTAAAGCTTCTTAATGTTTATAAAAAACAAAACCTACTTTAAATTTCAATTAATTATTTACCTATTTACTGAATAAATAATCTCGTGGTACCTAATGCCTGATAAAAATAATCTATACAATTGGCGAGTAAATTAATCAAAAAAGGAGAATAAAAATAAACACGAATACACAAATGAAGGGGAATCCTATGGCTTATAGCAGTGAAATATTAGCTGATATTAAGGTACCTCGTCTTTTTAAGTCGTTTCAAAATTTACTAAATGCTGGTACCTAGTTTTATATTAATACCTACCTACCTAAGTTTTAATTTAGTTGGCTAAATAGAAGACAGGTAGGTACGGATATTTTTATAAACAAGAACAGGATGTTACATTAAGTGGCTACGTTAGAAGTTAGACTTTATCTTATCTTATTACAGCGACCACTGTTTCTCACTGAATCATCAAAACAAACATTAAATTTGGAATCAAATACCTACGCAATAGCCTTGGTATGTATTGCATTGATAAGTTCTGATTATGATTCATGCTGGTAGAATAGATATGTATAGATACCAACTTAGCTTATAAAAGTACCTAAGATATTGATATAATTCTAGACATACTGGCATTGTACTTGCCGGAAAAACCACTTCATAAAATAAAATTATCATAATCGAGATGCCTTTAACAGAAAAGAAAAAAAAGAAAGAACACTTATCTACCAGATAAGACAGGACCTACATTATACCTTCACCCACGTGAAAATTGATTTCAATTTCAGACCGATTCGTCCAGTAGTTACTATGGCTGCGTGAAAAGGTAACGAATGGATGGATGGATATTTGCTATTAAGACTGTAAGTAGGTTAACTCGCTTACAGTCGTAATATCTATAATATCTGTGTATGACGAATGAAGTAAACTATCTAAAACATGACTAAATAGGGACTTGTTGGGCAAATCCCAAAATTAAATTAACTATTTTATACTCGAAAAATTACCTAGGTACCACTTTATTGTACTACTTACATAAAAAAGTTTATTTCTACGTATTTAATCTTATTTGAAGTTTATAGGTAGGTAGTTATATTTAATTAGACGTGTCATATTTTTTTTACCTATAATTGAACCATAATAAATAAACTACTACAATTATTAAAAGCCCACTAGGTATGTAGTACAACTTCTTTAGTAATTTAAGTACATAATAGACTAAGCTCAATGGCGTATCTAGGTCCTCCAAAAAAACAAGGTCTGCCAAATCGCTAAACGCGAGTGGGTCTAAAGCTATATTTTTGAATTACGTTACCCAAAGACCAGTGCTAACGTCATATTTGTTTCACATGATTACGTTATTCGATCATAGGTACATTTCTGAATGTAGGTTTTGGTATTTACCGAACTCTGAAGGTTGGTTGGTAGCCTGAGATTTTGAAAAATTAAAAATTCCTGGTCACATACCAGAAATTTTGGGCAGACATACAATTATGTGGTGGGCACGGCCCCCGGTTCTTCCGCAGAATCCCTTCCCGAGCCATAAGAATAGACAATTTATTCTTATGCCCGAGCCTAGCTTGGGCCGCCCCTCGTACTCTGGAGGGGGGTAGCAAAGAACTGCCAAACTCCACCCGCCCCCTCTATATTCGCCAATATAATGAATGATACTTAAATTAAATAGATCATACCCAGTACATAATACATGTACCTAAGTATTTGTTTTGTACGTAGCCATATTCTTAAAAATATTGAAAAAATATTACAATTTGACTTGCCTGTTAAAGAAAGTTAGGTAACGTAACGCTGAAAGTTTAAAATATTAATAAAAAAACAAATCTCACTTATTTAGGTATAGGCTTAGGTATAGGCTTAGAGGAGTATAGGGCTATTAAAGTAGGTACCTACCTACCTTATTAAAATACAACTTACCTGAATAATAAGAAATTTGGGTTTTGTAACCAAAGTAGGTTTGTCGTGGACCTTGAAATAGTTGATGATTTCAATTTCGCTATAAGGCTGATCCTTTGCACGCAACAGGCCATTTTCCAATCCATGCGTTAACACCGCAACGCCAATGCAGCCGTAGTCCGTAAAATCTAGCGAGCTAACTGAAATGCCATATTAAAAAATAAACATTATAATTTTAAATTTCAGTTCAACAAAATTTTACGACCGATGTGGCGCGGTGGCCGAAGGTCCGCCTGCAACGCAGGAGGTTGCTGGTTCGATTCTCTGGGTCTCTGCCTAGATGATGTTGTGTGGATTGTCCACCATTAGGTATTTATTATCTAACAGTAGGAACTAGAAATATTTTTTATCATAAAGAGACCTCCGTTTGACCACGATCTCCTGTGATGGTAAGTGATGACGTGATCCAAGATGTATCACGAGGGTCTAGAAGACACCTATTCACTCTGGTCTTGAAGAGACTCGGGTTGTAGTTGACCGGGAAAATAGAAACAGGCAGCGTGTTCTTATCCTTAGCGGTACGAATGATAAAGGTAAAGGAGAACCGTTTCGTACGAGTGGATGGAATATCTACAAGGAAAGGGTGGTAATGCTCCATAAGTAAGGGAGATGGTGGAATCAAGTCGTAAAGTTCGAGCATTCTCCGAAATGTAAGTATGTACACTTTAAAATTATCAAGAGGCAAGCGATCTTTATAAGATAAGACAGAGATTTTTTTAATATTGCAAGAAGACCTTTAGAAGGTTGTTACCTACTGTTGGTGGCTTTATAACATCATTGGATTGTTACTCGTATGTACTTACCTAGTTTAGAGAAACAATTGGTAAGATGGGTGATCTAATTAGTGCATTATAGAAAGTTTCTAAATACCTAAGCACTTATAGATAAGAGATTTAACCCAGTAGTTGAATATGTATTTAAAACTACTTACAAGAGTCTAATGTATCAGATATTTCTTTCTTTGTTAGATCCTTATACTCCGTAACTTCAAAGCCGTACTTGTTAAACGTATTTTTCAGTGCTTCTACATCTTTGTCGGTTCCATGTCTTGGCTTGTAACCTTCTATGTTTTCCTGATTAAAGATTATAAGAACGTTTTTCTCGAATGTCTCAAGCTGGTATGTATCGGCGTACTTTGGCAACGCTCGTATATTGTAGTTCTCTTTCTCTTCAACTGCAACTTCTTCTAAATTTTCATTAACTTCTTCTGCAAGTTCTTTGTGTCCACTTTCGTTTAATTCTTCTTCGAGTTCTTTATGTCCGGGTGACTGTATCTCTAACGACTGGTAACTTGGTCCTCTTTTAATGATTGCATCAGTGGATATTCTATCATCACTTTCAAAATCATTTACTCGACGTTCTACCTCATTATCTAATGGAAATCCTACAATGATATTTGAATTAATCGTATGTCCAACTATTCTTGGATTATCCACATCCAATGATTCGGAAGTTTCCGATCTTTCTTCAACGTTTATTTTCAAATTGGCTTTGGTTTTACTCCGTCTCCTACCCTTACTTTTCCGGGAAACATATTCGAAATCACTGTAGTTTGTGTAATCATTATTGTCATCCATTTTACATTGAATTATTTTTTAAACGATTAAATTTCACTTTGAACAGAGAGCATTAGCACAAAACTTATTTTTCGTAAAACTTTTCATTTGTTTTTTATTAAATGAAGTGAACATTACCAAACAAAATGATATCAGTAATTGTACCTACTCAACTTGTTTCACAATGTATTATCCGTTTTATCGAGTGACCGTAATCTTATCAGAAGTGGCGTAGTGCAGGCTTTCGCCACCCCCCTTATTTTAATTGAATACCTATAGGTTTACATATTATATCAACAAACCCTAATGGTGGGTCTCTACGCAGCTACATGCTCGATGAGCATGTTTCATCAGAGCATGGCTTTCTACAAACATGCTCGACCTTGCGTCTACGCGTAATTATCGCAATTTGGAGTGATTTTTTTTGCCGCTGCCGCCCCCTTTCGTATGCCCCACCACCCGGGGCCATGCCCCTCCTGCCACACCCTGCGCTACGCCACTGCATAAGGCTCCGATTACCTTTCTATCTGGTAGAGGTATCAATCTACCAACAAAACGTTGGTAGGTAGTTATCTATTGCCTACTGATGCTAAGCCATTGATGATGTCATATTATTCCATGTCTTCTTAGATTAGATTTATTTCGATTCAGGTTAGATGGTAGAATTTACGTTCCATTTCAACATGGCGAAGTGGCGCCCTCATCACCTCCTTACAAAGTCACTGCGTCTTGTGCGAAAATTTTCGAAGGGAGCAAGAATTACCTATTAATATAAAGATAACACAAAAATTTTAAAAACTTTCTTTGATTTCACTTGTAGAACATGGAATGATAAAATTATAGAGTTCATCAGATAAATTGGTGCTGATATGATAATAACAACTGAGCCTTGTGGCACGTGGGTAAAGGAAAAAGAAAACTGTTGATACTTTTGTATTGCTAATAATTTACTAATCATTTTATAAGTTTAGTTGGAAGGTAATAACAATTTTGTCGATGATCAAGATAGTGTGGAATCGGTAAAATTAATACCTAGTCAAATACAAGGCCCACTTAACGTGGACTGTTTTTAAAAATTGGTTATTTAGAAAAATATCATATATATTCCTTATTCAATACAGAATAACAACTTTTTAATACAAAGTCTAAACCTATTACTTCTCGCCTCTTGCAAACTTTGCAAAATCTTCTTTTATTTTTGGTCTCTCCTCAACATCAGGCATGAAAGGGTGAATTCCTTTAGCGCGCCTATCTTTCATCACTTTTCCCTGAAACAATGATGCAAATTATTTATAAGAAACAGTAAAAAAAATCTTTATCCTTCTAATATTATAAATGCGAAAGTTTGTAAGTATAGATGTTTGTTACTTTATTTATTGGATTATTATGACTTATATTATATTTATTATAATTATATTTATATGGATGAAATTTGGCATAGAGATAGATTTCAATAATACTAATAAATTAAACATTTGCCACACACAAATCTACTGAACATGAGGAGTCAAAAATTTTGCATAGATATAGTTCTTAACCCTGGAACAACATTTTAACTACTTTTTATCCCAGAATAAAGTGTGTATGTATAGTGAGCTGCGGACAGAGTAGTTAGCATGTAGTAAAGACGTCTGGGATAAGATTAGACTAGCAACTGCTTTCTCTTGCCATTCTCACACCTAGTCTTTGCACATTCAAGAATATAAATCAAAAAGGTTGCTCAGAGATTTTCTTGTGGAGGTAATCATTGTAGGTAAGTAGTTCTTAATAGCCAATTTTGAACTTACCCAAAATTTTTTGCATGTGTTGTAGTTATCAAAATATGCTTCGCATTTGCCCTGGTCGTACCCGTTCCTATTAAGACATGCATAAGATAGTTCTTGCTCCTATAACAGAAATAAATATTACTTACATAACTCTCAAATAATTACATAGGTGGTTTGTGAATATAAAATTATTGTCATCACCCTGAGACATGGGTTGAGCCTTTCTGCATCTTTATTGACTAATTTAGTCATGCTGAACTAACTGCAATAGATGTATCTTTGTAGTTTTTGCTCTAATTTATTTTTTGCAGTTTTTATCTTTGTTGTATTGTATTGTTTTGTAGTTTTAGAGGTTATTTTTTTTATTTTCTTGACATTGACAATGATTTTGATTGAAAGTGACGTGACGCTTGCGTTTCATTGTACGTTATGACCGTAAATTAGCGGTTGCTATTTTGGGTCGTTTTTGTCTAAGTAAATTAATAAAAGGCACATAATATGTCTAAAATTATAATCCAAAGCACCATGTAGAAGCGACCCTACTGGTACGGTACTCAAAGCTTTATCTGTCTGTTTATTGAATTAATTATACTCCTACGATTTTTTTTAAAGAAAAAATAACCTGATCACGAATCCACGTAGGTATTGAAACGTTATGCAACAGTTGACTGATCATTGACTGATGGATGAACGAACGGTTGGCGTTCTCTGTTACAGAAAGAATATCCAATCACAGCTGTGCTGTTTGGTGACTTATTTAAAAAGCTTATCGTTCATTGGATAAAAGTTTTGAATTACTAATCTCACAAAAATGTCGTAATTGAAAACTGACTTGTTATAATTTTTACGACGCGAGTGAAGTCAAATCAAATGGTCACCGTCTCAAATAATAAAATTTTTTTTTGCTAATTTACAATGTTGTATTTGAAATTGAGTGCCTGCGTCTTCTGAAAAGTGATTTATTAGTTTTAGTGCCTTATAATTAATGTTTCTGAGATGTCTAAGAACAAAATTGCAGCTCGTATTGACAGTGTGAGTGTGGAAGTAAAAACTAAGGTACGTTTCTATGAATTTAGATGCCATGTACTTGCCCTATTACCATCCTAATGTCCAGAAAACACATCATTTTATGTTCTAGAACAGCGGTTGTATCTATAATCAACTGATTTTTTTAATTATCGCTGGAATTTCAGTAGGATGTATGCATTGGGCCATGTAACATTAACATTATTTACGCCAATTTCAACTCTATACTCTGCACATACAGATCTGTATATGAACCTGCACCTAACTTCGTCACCTCTTTCATAAGTTCTGATGAAAGATTTCACTGAACAATGGCTACATTAGTTAAAAAAATCTGAATGGATATTTCGAAGTTACCTCAGAAATACTAGCTTCTAATTCTAAGTGGGGAAACTGAGTTCTGCACTGACATCCTGCATGGATGGGGATTTGGGATATGCATTGTCCCCTACCTAACAAGGCCCTAACCAGCTCATCTCCTTGAAGAACTAAGCTGACTTTCGGTGAAAGACTGCTTCGTTTGGCTTTTCTGTGGGGATGATGCCTCAATGAGACTTTTCATCATTTGTCTGGCTTCCTTGGGCCATATAGTGTACCACGAAGTTCCAAAGTGTCTGTTTCCTTATCATACATCATCATACTGCCACTTCAAGAGGTATCTTTAACTTATATCCCACAGTTTGATGCTGAGTTCCGCCGATTCTCACTGAACAGAACAGAAAAGCTCAAATACGAGGACTTCAAAGCTCTAATAGAGAAGCTACATCGGCTCCATGATGTGGCCTTCCTTATCTCATATACAGACCCTCGGGACGGAGACCTGCTTCCAATCAACAATGATGATAATCTGGCTAGAGCACTGCTCACAGCGAGACCTCTGCTCCGAGTTATCATACAGAGAAAAGGTAAGCAGTAATGTCACAGTTAAACACTTTTAATGTAGTTGTAATTAATATAGACATTAAGAGAGACAATAATATAGACATTTTAAGGTTTGTTTATGATGCAGAAGGTAATAGTCAAGACTTTTTACATCTGACATTATTGACACAGATATTTGTTCAGAGTGTTTTCTTTGTAAAGTAAAAAAAGATCTATCTTTGTCACTACATAGTATAAAATAAAGTCGCTTTCTCTGTCCCTATGTCCCTTTGTATGCTTAAATATTTAAAACTATGCAACGGATTTTGATGCGGTTTTTTAAATAGATGGAGAGAGTGATTCCAGAGGAAGGTTTATATGTTTAATAAAACCGTGCGAAGCCGGGGCGGGTCGCTAGTAATAAATATATCTATGTAGTATGTATTGTATTTAAATGTAATGAGTTATCTAGCTAGTACCCATAACACAAGCTCTGCTGAGCTTGGAGCTAAGACGATGGTGTCTTAACGATCTAGCATTATTTATTTATTATATTTAAATGGATTGGATCATGGTCTATTAACATCCATCACCCAAAATGTTTCTTTCTTCTAACAAAACAGTGACTATATTTGGTTATTGGACTGACTGTAGTGGTGGCCTGGATTCAATGGATCTAGACAGCTTAGGAAGACGATTGGTCTAGTATGGGTCAAGATAGGTCTATTGAAATGGCCTATGTTTTGATTCGTAGATTGTTACTAATTATTTGCTTATTCTAAGCCTGTTTCATAAGAATCTGGCAAAACCCGCGTAACTTGAATTATCAAGGCGCGTGAAAACTAGGCTTAAATATCACTATCTCTGTTAAGCTAATGCAGGTGCGGCGAGGGCATGCGCGATAGCAAGAGTAGCTGTTCAAAATTTCTTATGATTAATTTGGTTGTGTTTCGTTATACCAAAAATGATTACTGAAACTTTTGTATTTTGGACAAAGTGTTGTTATTCTGTAAATTGACAATAAATACTTTGTTTCCAATCAAACAACACGTAAGATATTGTGTTTTTAAATATAAAACAAATAGGAAGAAAACAAGTCATTTTTGTAGTAAAAAGATTTGAATCACTCACTTTTATTTTTAGCTAATTATTTTAACAAGAAAAACTATTCAGTAACCTAGGTAAATTTTATTCAAACACAAAAATCAGCTCAATATGCTTGACTTACAAATAATTAATATGTTTGTTTGAGGAATTCATCCTTCGGAAGCCTCATAATTAGTTGTTGAATTTTATAATTTCTTATCTCTATCTTTCTTAGGAGCAGGACAGAGAAAAAAGATATGCTATGTCCTGCTCGTATAAACGCGAAATCGCGCGACAAAAATAACGCGACGCGCCCTCTTAACGATTCTCCTATTGTTAGTGGATGAGAATGCCACACTACCATAACAACAAATGATATATCTATATGGCATAACAATAAAAAATTGTCATCAGCTTAACAATAATGAATCTTAACTCTTTCAGTTAAGGTGACATAATAATAGCATAAATACATACAATAAGCTAACGTGATGATCACAAGTCACAATAGACATTGTATTGTATTGTATTTATTTGGAAGACGCGAATTTACATAGAAATTGGACTTGAGGTGTTTAGCATACAATAATGCTTTAATTGGTGTGGGAAACCATAGACAACCCAATAAGTTTGACTTTTGTATAATACAGGAATAATTCTGGCCTGTACCGTATCGTAAATATATCAAAATAAATATGTAAATATAGTATCGTAAATAAAGATATCCAGGGTATTAAAAGACTACTATCGAAAAATTAAGGGTAGCAATCACAACATGATTCTGTTAAACTTTCTTTACAATTTTGGATTTCGAATTTGTCTTAAGTTTGTACTGTCGGAAAAAAACATACATTTCTAATTTTTTTGACTGTTCATCACTATGAAGAGTCAAAACCATAAGACAAGTATCGTCTTTTTTCTATGGCCTCTTGGGTCCTACTTATACCTGGTTTACACAAGAGCCAGTGACGAGTGCAAAAGACATAATGATTTTCGATAATATTCACTTAAAATTTTGAACTAAGACGCATACCATCTTTCACACAGCACCGTCTTGAATTTCGTGACTTCATCATTATCATCATCAGCCTATATTAGTCCACTGCTGGACATAGGCCGCCCTTAATGAGCGCCATAACGCCCTGTCTTCAGCTTGCCGCATCCAGCATCTGCCAGCAGTCTTTCGCAGATCGTCATCCCACCTGGCCGGAGGGCGTCCTACACCACGTTTGCCAAGTCGCGGTCTCCACTCAAGAACTCGTTTACCCCAACGGTTGTCAGTTCTTCGCGAAATATGGCCGGCCCACTGCCACTTTAGCTTGCTAATTCTTTGAGCTACGTCGATAACTTTGCGTCTCTGTCGGATGTATTCATAACAAATTCTATCCTTCAGTGAAACTCCTCACATAGCTCTTTCCATAGCTCGCTGAGCGACTTTGAACTGGTGGACCAGCCCTACCGTGAGTGGTCACGTCTCAGCTCCGTAGGTCATTACGGTTAGGATGCACCGATTGAAAACTTTCGTTTTCAAACATTGCGGAATGGATGACGAGAAGCCTCGACGTAGTTTTTCAAACGCTGCCCACTCCCACTTGATACTTAAATAACTGTAAACCAGGCATAAGGAAATAAACGTCATTACATCGGATTTCGTTGTTCTGTGGTCCCAATGGCGGCCAAGTTTAATTGAGATCCTGCTACTTCCGGTCCGCACACATGCGTGACACTCGGTTCAAGAATACATGATATTTTATGTTAACAAACGCATTTACGATTGAATCCCAGATATAATATGTCAACAAGGCATTTATGAATTAAAAGTTTAGAATTACTGATAACATTAATCTATACTTACTCGTATAATAAAACTGTAACAGGTCCAATTCTGTACATTGAAGATATTTTGAAAAAATTTTTTGGAGGGCACTCTATTATCGATACTCAAGCCAAAACTGTAATTTTTTTCATTCTTCCTGTCTGTCTGTCTGTCTGTATCGTAAACGCGCATCACGCCGAAACTACTTGATGGATTTAAATGAAACTCGGCATGATTATAGGTCATACTACGAGGAAGGACATAGGATACTTTTTATCCCGGAATTCAGTAAGGTTCATAGTTAATTTATTGGTAATAGAAAAATATTACACGTCCCTTTAATAAATTTTAACTATGTATGTATAAACTTAAAATATACTTAAGTAGGTATATGTATAGTTAAAGTAATGAAAATATTAAGTTATAATAATTGAATGATTACAATTTTGTGATTGTAAGTCGAATAAACACAACTATTAATCAATTATAATTAGGAATGTCATAAAAAATAATAATAATTTAAAATTAATCGATAATAACTATGAAAAAACATAACAATATTATTAACCTTTCACAAATTCTTCAATCCTGTAGAAGGATTGCTCGACCAGCCAGTTCTTTAATTTATGTTTAAAGGATTGCGTTGTCCTAGAACTCGTGATCGCTGGAGGGAGGCGATTGTAGACAGCCGGCGCTAAGACATAGATTAACTTTGAGGTTTTAGTAAGGCGTCGCTGCACGGCCCTCTGCTTCTGCCTGTTCCTCGTCATGTAGGAGTGACCGTCACCGAACTTCGCGTACTCACTCAGGCGGGTACGGGCGTACATGGCTGCTTGCAGGATGACCAGGCAGGGGACTGTTAGGATCCCTAGTTGTTTAAAATAAGGGCGGGCGGGCGTGTCCCACGGGACGCGGACTATCGCTCTGACAGCTCTTTTCTGCATTCTGAACACCCGCTCCCAATCAGCAGCTTTCCCCCAAAGCTCAACGCCGTACTGAAGGAGCGAGTGCACAGAAGCGAAGTAGCAGCTCCTAGTCATGCTCTGGTCTAGTGTCGAGGACAACCGCCAAAGCGCGAAGCACGCCCGACCCAACCTGTCGCAGAGCTTGTCAATATGGAGCTCCCACGTCAGACCCTCATCGAGTTGGAAGCCTAGAAAGGTAGCCGTCTTGACCTGGTCGACAGACCTGCCTCCCAAGGTCACGCTCAAGGACCTCTGTGCGCGCCCGGCCAGTTTAAACACGATAAAGTTAGTTTTTGTAACATTCAGTAGGAAGCCATTTATTCGGAACCAACCGTTTAGTTTCTCCGCCACCATGCTCAATCTTCCCTCCAATGAGTCAATTGGTTCTCATGGGAGATGGTATGAAAGTAAAATTCCTTTACCGCGCATCACGCCGAAACTGCTGAATGAGTTGGAATGAAACTTGGGACGATTTGAGTTCATAGTACAAGGAAGGACATGGGATATCCCGGAATTCGGTAAGGTTCCCCTGAGAGAGAGGGTGAAAGAAAAATTCTTTAACCACGCATCACGACGGATTTGAATGAATTCAAATGGAACTCGGGACGATTGGACATGGGATACATTTTATCCCGGAATTCAGTTTGGTTCCCCTGGGCTATACGGGTTTTCAAAAATTTCTCACAGCATCTGAACGACGCGTACACACGCGTCCTTCAGTGATGCTGTGTGAAATTTTTGAAAACCCGTATAGCCCAGGGGAACCAAACTGAATTGAACTGATAAACGCGAAAGTTTGTAAGTATGAATGGATAGAAGGATGGATAGATTGATAGATGGATGGATGTTTGTTATTCTTTCACGCAAAAACTGCTGAACGGATCTGGATGAAATTTGGCACAGAGATAGATTATAAGCTGGAATAAGAAATATTCTTTATTTTATCCCGAAAATCCCACGGGAAAGGGAATTACGCAAGTAAAATCGCGAGTACTCCAAATACTAATCATGCGCAGACGAAGTCGCGGGCACCAGCTAGTAGTGAATAAGAATGTAGCAGCAAGTGAACTTCGCAAACGCATTGCACAAGCGCAGCGTTGCGAAAACTGTTCATATTCGAATTCGAAAACGCTCGGTAGACGAATAAAATGATGAATGCTTTTAAAAACCAGAAACTATTTCGAACGTATACAGATTTTTTCCGATTGATACCAGTGTCACAAAATATCGCCACCAAAATTTCTTTCATTTGTTTACAAAAACTATCTATATTTCTAGTACTGAGTTAATAGTTTCAAAATAAAACACGGATTCGGGTGTGTGCTTTGTGACAAGCTGAGCGAGTACACATCCATGTTCTGATTGAGATACCTGTTACTTCCGCTCCGACACACATGCGTGACCGTGAATGCGGATAAGTGCAAATAGAATCCGGATTAGGGTGTGCGCTTTGTGATAAGTTTCTCAGCCATGCTTAATAATTTAAGCCGCTCGTTAGACATCGCCCCTAGTTCGTAAGCACAGGGATTATTATCTAGGGTAGAATAGACAAAAAACGTCACATCGCCCTCGAATGCGTAAAATATTTGAAATTCATTCCTTCAACTTCAATATCCATACTTGAAATGTAGATAAATGCCCTAAGCTCCTTCCAGTAGATTTTTAAGAATCAATTGTATTTTAAATAACAATGAATAAAGTTTCTCACATCATCATCTACCGAGCCCAAATGAACTAGCGGAACGCGATGCAAAAGCTTGCGGGTTCGGTTCCCGTCTCTGACGAATGTCTGTACAATCTGCAGACACTTGATTTTGTTCAAGGTGTTATAGGTGTTTTCTATTTTTTTTTTGTTTTAGTATAAAAAAATATTAATTTCATAGTGCAACGTATTAGTAGATCAGTTATCAAGTACCCACAATACAAGGCGTCTTGTTTTGGGGCTAGAATGCTGTGTGTATTGACGAGCATGATAATTATAATATAACTAGCGTTACCGCCCGGCTTCGCACAGTTTTATTATACGTATAAACCTTCCTCTTGAATCACTATCTATTAAAAAAACACATCAAAATCCTTTGCGTAGTTTTAAAGATTTAAGCATACATAGGGACAGAGGAAGCGACTTTGTTTTATACTGTGTAGTGATGAGCATAGATATAATAAACCCGCTAATCGCTCCGCTCATGAATAACCCTTCATCGTCACGCGCCACTAGACACTCACTGATTTGATTATACCGACAGTGCAGGACGCGCACATAATCTAGAACAATCCGTCGTAACAAAATACGTCAATACGTCGTAAACAACAATAAGTATATTACTACAAATATAATAGCAGAGATTTAAGTCAGCAGAGGATGTAAACTAGCAAAGCAATTCGATTCTTGCTGTAATGGCTTTGCGTCTCGGGTAAAAAAATCTGGAAATGTCCGTAATGTTAAGTGTTATATTATAAACCTTTCGGAGTAAAATATAAACAAAAATAATACCAAAACAAAAATATATTGACCACTCGGTCAAGCTCACAGATCACTATAGGTAGCTGTTTTAGCAAATGTGACCGATGTAGCGAGGTGGGCGAAGGTCTGCCTGCGAGGCAATACTGATGAAAAAGTAGCCTATATTTTATTTCAGGTCTAGAACTACGTCCATTCAAAATTCCAGCCCGATCCGTTCAGTAGTGAAGAGTAACAGACATCCAAACTTACGCATCCTACTTCACTACATAGTATAAAACAAAGTCGCTTTCTACGTCCCTTTGTATGCTTAAATCTTTAAAACTACGCAACGGGTGTTGATGCGTTTTTTTAATAGAGTGATTCAAGAGGAAGGTTTATACGTATAATAAAACCGTGCGAAGCCGGGGCGGGTCGCTAGTATATTATAAAAGCGAAAGTTTGAAAGTATGAATGGATGGATGGATGTTTGTTACTCTTGCACGCATAAACTACAGAACGGATATGGGTAAAATTTGGCACAGAGATAGATAGTCTGGCTGGAATAACAAATAGGCTATATTTAATCCCGCAATTCCGTCGCTAACGGGAACAACGCGGGTGAAACCGCGAGGCGCTGCTAGTTTATGATATTACCGTTATCAGTTCCGGGTTCTTTAATATGACTAGAGCGTGAATAAGAATTCATTCTACCTTCACTTTCCTAAGCAAGGCATTATGGCCTACTAATAACAATTAACTTATATGGTCAATGACCTATGAATAATACATATCAATGCCTATATTGGGCACACAATCTTATACCTATATCTGGAAACTAGTCTTAGACAATTTTAAGATAAATCTAGGCTTTAAATAGGAAGGCTGGATAAGGGTCGAATAGGTGCAATTAACTACTTCCTAAGAAATTCAATAGATTGATAGATTTTAATTTTATTGCACCATCAAAACATGTTAAATAACAAAAAACTAATAAATATTAATAGTAACGATTTATAATATAACTAGCGACCCGCCCCGGCTTCGCACGGTTTGATTATACATAATATAAACCATCCTCTTGAATAATAATAAATAATGCTGGACAATCCACACAGCGCCATCTAGCCCCAAAGTAGTAAGCTACTCAAAGCTTAATTTATGGGTACTAGATAACTGATATATTTAATACATTATATTAAATCACAAATATTTAATATTGAATCACTCTATCTATATTTTAAAAAAACCGAATCCAAATCCGTTGAGTATTTTTAAAGATTTAATCAGACATAGGGACATTAGGACAGAGAAAGCTACTTTGTTTTATACTGTGTTATGTAGTGATGCTTGAAAATCGACGCAGCATCATCTAGCCCCAAGCTAAGCAGAGCCACAGGCAGAGCTTAAGCTTTGAGGCTAGATGGTGCTGTGTGGATTGTCCAGCATTATTTATTTATTTATTATTATAACATTGTTGTCTCTCTTTCCCTGTATTGTTTTTTTGGTGTGCAATTAAGTGTATTGTATTATAATTATAACCTATCTTATCTTTTGTTCCAGGAGATAGTTTAGAAGAGCTAAATGGATATGGAACGATGCGACCTCGTAACATAATATCGTCTATACTCAGTGGGACTCCAGCGAAGAACAAAGGACTCGCGATATCTAATCCACACGATTTTAGGATGGTGAGTGTTGATTATCAAATCAGTTGAAACACCAAGTAATTAGAAATAGAGTAACTTTAATGGCGTTACCCCGAGGTACATTAGCGACGCCATATGTTATCTTATTAGATTAAACAAAAGAATTTCTAAATATCGAAATAATTACTATCAACTATTTCAATCATCAATATTCTCGTTAACGAGAGTAGACTTCACGACTCCAAAGTAGACTGTTGCGAGGGATTTAATAATTAAAAAGCGATTTTGCCTCGAGGAAATGTTTTTGATACTTCTGAAACATAGTGTTTGCATGGAAAATGATAATTTCGTTCATTCTGATATTCGACCTGCATTTTAGAAACTCATTTGGTCAACAACTACCACCATATGTAATAGTTTATAAACTTCTCTAAAATTTTTAAAACGATCATGGTCACTAACACTAAAGTCAATTAAAACCTGATATTTACATTATTTACCATGATTTGATTATTTTTGAGTTTTCCGATATTTCGACACAGTTTCACTGCCCATGTTTTTTATGTTCTTTCGTGATATAGCGCATGAAATGGTGAAATATCGGAAAACTCAATAGTACATTGTTACCCTTGGGCTGAAAGTAACTTATTTAGTCCCGAGACAGGGTTTGGCTAATATTTCGAGGCACTAAATAAGTTACTTTCACCCGAGGTAAACGCTGTGCTTTTCATTACGAATACAAGGAAATATAAATAAAAATGCAAGTTATCTAAAGAAAAAAATTGTGAATGTTTTGCATTGCCGATTTCCTGTTTTTTAGCTCCAGCCATTATTTTTCACATTCTGCCATTATCATGGTTCAATAGAAACGTGATAGCTGTCAGTTGCAAACTATTCTCTCTAGGGCTGAAAAGTATCACTTTCAACCTGCTCTTCAGGCAACTTCAGACCTACTTTCCGAGTATGAATGATAAAAAACATATAAAATCATGGTAAAGATCCCGTTTTAAATAAATAAATAAAATCAGTTTATTGCAGACACAAAAAAGACCCATATCACTAAGAAATAAAAAAAAATACAGTGGTGTCGATTCTGTTGTTTTAGGAATCCTAACTAAAATCTTAAAATTTCTTAGTTAGATTGACTTAAAATTTATGGTATTCTGTTGCAAATCTTAAAAATTTCTAATTTAAAACGTGTTTGACAATCGTAAAATCTCTCTAAGTTTAGTACATAGTTGGTGTACCCACACAATATAAAATTATCTTAAAACTTTCCTATTTCAGGTATCAGCAATCATAGATGTAGATATAGTTCCGGAAACTTGTCGGAGGGTGAAGCTTCTCAAACACGGCTCCGATCGACCCCTGGGGTTCTTCATTAGGTAAGCAATTAAAAGAAAACAAATATAAAATACATAACCAAGCACTATAGGCATAAATAATCAAGATATAGGTAAATAATCAACATATGTACATGATGTACATTCGTATTAGTTACTAAATAAATAAATGATGTTTACAAAAAAGATTGAACTGAAGAAAATCAAAGTAAGCACTTTATTTCCTAGTTTTAATTATTAATAACATTAGTTTTAGTATTTTATTAACAACGAAAATTACAAGCAAAGGAATAGAAAAATTACAACTAGTATTTACAATTGAAACCATTGAGCTAACTGCAGACGGTTGCAAACAGTCTAAAGGTAGCTCAATTGATCCATGTCAATACCAGTCGGAAGCGTCCCCAAGACACTGGCTGCATTACCACGCTGTATGGCAATGCTGATGCGCTGAGCCAGATATTCAACAGCTCTCGGGTCACGCGTCGCAATAACATGAATTTTATATATAATTTATTTATAATATGACGTGTCCAAGTGTCCTGTAAGGTCTAAAGGAAATAAAGCACTTTGAGTTTTAGTTTATAGGTCGTATTCAACTTCGTGATGATGATAATTTATCTTTTTTATAACTAACTAGCTTGCTATTACTACCTAACTTGCTAAGTTTTTTGTCAAATCATGTGCTATTTTTTTTTGTATAAAGTTGTATGTTAGATATTTTATTTATGTATTTAAAGCAAAACCAGAGGCTTATAAATTACACTTACTTGGTTATCTTCCTGTAAATTCCTGTTTTCTATAATTTTCCATGCTTTAGTGTTTTTCTTACTTAAAATGCATGCTGTGTCGGCTTGTAATAGGATGGTTCACTTAATTTTACAAGCCAATTTAAATGACTAGGTACCTCCCTAAGTTTACTCATTATCATCAATCTATATCAGTCCACTGCTGGACATAGTCCTCCCCTAATGAGCGCCATAGCGCGCCTTCAGCTTGCCGCATATATTGATGTAATTGCCATAAACTAACGAAATTGTAAAAAATATATACATACTAGCGACCCGCGCCGGCTTTGCACGGTTGTATTATAAGTATATAAACCTTCCTCTTGAATCACTCTGTCTATTAAAAAAACCGCATTAAAATCCGTTGCGTAGTTTTAAAGATTTAAGCATTCAAAGGGACATAAGGACATAGGGACAGAAAAAGCGACTTTGTTTTATATTATGTAGTGATAATTATAAATATGGCTCCACACAGTCTCATCTAGCCCCAAAACAAGCTTAATCATCTAGCCCCAAAGCAAGCTAAATCATCTAGCCCCAAAGCCAGCTACATCATCTAGCCCCAAAGTAAGCTTCTGTTAAATAAATGATACATACGACCGATGTGGCGCGGTGGGCGAAGGTCCGCCTGCGACGCAGGAGGTTGCGGGTTCGATTCCCGCCTCGGAACAAATTTGTGTACGATCTGCAGAAATTTGTTCCGTTGGTCTGGGTGTTTACAATATATAATAAAAAATATCTATCTATGTAATGTATTGTATTAAGTATATCGGTCATCTAGTACCCATAACACAAGCTCTGCTTAGCTTGGGGCTAGATGATGCTGTGTGGACTGTCCAGAATTATTTATTTATTATTTTATTTATTATTATATCAATCTTAATTTACAGAGACGGCACATCAGTACGAGTGACCCCCAACGGGGTCGAACGTTCCCCCGGGATCTTCATATCCCGGCTGGTCCCGGGGGGGCTGGCCGAGTCCACGGGGCTGCTGGGGGTCAACGACGAGGTGCTCGAGGTCAACGGGATCGATGTCAACAACAAGACTTTAGATCAGGTCAGTGCGTTGACAGACAACGGGGTCGAACGTTCCCCCGGGATCTTCATATCCCGGCTGGTGCCGGGGGGGCTGGCCGAGTCCACGGGGCTGCTGGGGGTCAACGACGAGGTGCTCGAGGTCAACGGGATCGATGTCAACAACAAGACTTTAGATCAGGTCAGTGCGTTGACAGACAACGGGGTCGAACGTTCCCCCGGGATCTTCATATCCCGGCTGGTGCCGGGGGGGCTGGCCGAGTCCACGGGGCTGCTGGGGGTCAACGACGAGGTGCTCGAGGTCAACGGGATCGATGTCAACAACAAGACTTTAGATCAGGTCAGTGCGTTGACAGACAACGGGGTCGAACGTTCCCCTGGGATTTTAAAATCGCGATTAGCGCTGGTGGGAATCGACGGAGGCGCTGGGGATCATCGAGGTCAAAAGGTTCAACGTCAACAACAAGACTTCAGGTCAGTACTTCAGGACAGATCAGGTCAGTGAATTTAGAATTAGACTTACTGCAAATTCATAAAAAGTAAACGTAATTTGAAAAAAAAATTATAGTCAACAAACATATTTGTGCCGGTGTTAATATTTAATTACCAATAAAATGATTATAATCATTAGACTAGACAGGGCTAGACTATGCGGATTGTCCAGCATTATTAAATAATGAAATTGTTATTTGTTTCCAGGTGACAGATATGATGGTGGCAAACTCTTCGAACCTCATAATAACAGTCCGTCCGGCCAACCAGCGCGCGCCGCCGCCCGCGCCCGAGACGCTCTCCCGACACTCGCAGCCTTCCTCCGAGCCTGATGATGACAGGTAACCTCATAATAACAGTCCGCCCGGCCAACCAGCGCGCGCCGCCGCCCGCGCCCGAGACGCTCTCCCGACACTCGCAGCCTTCCTCCGAGCCTGATGATGACAGGTAACCTCATAATAACAGTCCGCCCGGCCAACCAGCGCGCGCCGCCGCCCGCGCCCGAGACGCTCTCCCGACACTCGCAGCCTTCCTCCGAGCCTGATGATGACAGGTAACCTCATAATAACAGTCCGCCCGGCCAACCAGCGCGCGCCGCCGCCCGCGCCCGAGACGCTCTCCCGACACTCGCAGCCTTCCTCCGAGCCTGATGATGACAGGTAACCTCATAATAACAGTCCGTCCGGCCAACCAGAGCGCGCCGCCGCCCGCGCCCGAGACGCTCTCCCGACACTCGCAGCCTTCCTCCGAGCCTGATGATGACAGGTAACCTCATAATAACAGTCCGCCCGGCCAACAAGCGCGCGCCGCCGCCCGCGCCCGAGACGCTCTCCCGACACTCGCAGCCTTCCTCCGAGCCTGATGATGACAGGTAACCTCATAATAACAGTCCGTCCGGCCAACCAGCGCGCGCCGCCGCCCGCGCCCGAGACGCTCTCCCGACACTCGCAGCCTTCCTCCGAGCCTGATGATGACAGGTAACCTCATAATAACAGTCCGTCCGGCCAACCAGCGCGCGCCGCCGCCCGCGCCCGAGACGCTCTCCCGACACTCGCAGCCTTCCTCCGAGCCTGATGATGACAGGTAACCTCATAATAACAGTCCGTCCGGCCAACCAGCGCGCGCCGCCGCCCGCGCCCGAGACGCTCTCCCGACACTCGCAGCCTTCCTCCGAGCCTGATGATGACAGGTAACCTCATAATAACAGTCCGTCCGGCCAACCAGCGCGCGCCGCCGCCCGCGCCCGAGACGCTCTCCCGACACTCGCAGCCTTCCTCCGAGCCTGATGATGACAGGTAACCTCATAATAACAGTCCGCCCGGCCAACCAGCGCGCGCCGCCGCCCGCGCCCGAGACGCTCTCCCGACACTCGCAGCCTTCCTCCGAGCCTGATGATGACAGGTAACCTCATAATAACAGTCCGTCCGGCCAACCAGCGCGCGCCGCCGCCCGCGCCCGAGACGCTCTCCCGACACTCGCAGCCTTCCTCCGAGCCTGATGATGACAGGTAACCTCATAATAACAGTCCGCCCGGCCAACCAGCGCGCGCCGCCGCCCGCGCCCGAGACGCTCTCCCGACACTCGCAGCCTTCCTCCGAGCCTGATGATGACAGGTAACCTCATAATAACAGTCCGCCCGGCCAACCAGCGCGCGCCGCCGCCCGCGCCCGAGACGCTCTCCCGACACTCGCAGCCTTCCTCCGAGCCTGATGATGACAGGTAACCTCATAATAACAGTCCGTCCGGCCAACCAGCGCGCGCCGCCGCCCGCGCCCGAGACGCTCTCCCGACACTCGCAGCCTTCCTCCGAGCCTGATGATGACAGGTAACCTCATAATAACAGTCCGTCCGGCCAACCAGCGCGCGCCGCCGCCCGCGCCCGAGACGCTCTCCCGACACTCGCAGCCTTCCTCCGAGCCTGATGATGACAGGTAACCTCATAATAACAGTCCGTCCGGCCAACCAGCGCGCGCCGCCGCCCGCGCCCGAGACGCTCTCCCGACACTCGCAGCCTTCCTCCGAGCCTGATGATGACAGGTAACCTCATAATAACAGTCCGTCCGGCCAACCAGCGCGCGCCGCCGCCCGCGCCCGAGACGCTCTCCCGACACTCGCAGCCTTCCTCCGAGCCTGATGATGACAGGTAACCTCATAATAACAGTCCGTCCGGCCAACCAGCGCGCGCCGCCGCCCGCGCCCGAGACGCTCTCCCGACACTCGCAGCCTTCCTCCGAGCCTGATGATGACAGGTAATCTCATAATAACAGTCCTTCCGGCCAATCAGCGCGCCGTCCGATGAAAATGTGTGAATTATCCAGTATTTATTCACATTAGTAATAACTTTTGCTCAGAAGTGGGATATCACATCTTTGCTCAGAAGCGGGATTTCACATCCCACTTCTGAGCAAAAGTTTCTATGACATATGAGTATTTATGTATATATTTTCCAGTTTAACTCTCTTAAACTAACTTAGATATATTTTGTAAAATTACTGACTCACCTGATATGCTGAAAAATTATACCAAGCGAAACCAACGCGTGCAAACGCGGTTACTCAGACAAAAACTTCTAATTTCTACTTCCTTCTTCCAGATTCGACCAAGACGACCACGATGAAATAGTGGACCTTACTGCTGTCACCTTAGAGGACACGCCAGAGCCCTACCACGTTAAAGATGACGGCCAAGTTCTGCATCTTTAGTACTCGGAGCGGGCGGCCTTAGTGCTGGGCAGGTATCTATGCAATAGGTACGGGAGGCGGGGTGACGTTTTGATATAGAATAATAAGTTTGATACACGTGGATAGGGTTGAATGTAGCTGGGTAAAACTGCATTGTAATATAGAAATTTTAGCTTTTATATGGAAAATATATGGAATGTATGTTACAAGCGTGGTGGAATGACCCGAAATGGATCTTGTCTTCGGACACTAGAGATCAAATTCCTGTAAATAGGCCTAGTAGGCTATTCTGATGAAACATTGGTATTCTTGCTTAAAAAAGTTTATAAGTAGTTATCCCGCTTACAGTCATAATGAATAAATGTCTATTTTAAATGAAAGATGAGTATTCACTATTGTTAATTAGTTTCTGCCTTTGACTTCGGGTGCATTGTTGCTATGGAAACATTTCCGAGGTTATTTCTGTCCGATGGGTACTGATTTATGAGATGAAAATTACTATGTCCATTCAAAATTTGATCCATTTAGTTTTGGCTTGAATAGGTAACATCAAGTAAATCAATATCTTTATTTCTTTAGGCCTACAAAATAAGCAAACAAGCAGACAAGTCAAATTTAATACTATGGGTACATAATTATCAAAATAATAAATAAAGTGGTAATTGATTTTCCCTTCGCTTCAATCTTTTGACCATACTTCCATCCATCCATCCAAACAAACTTTAGCATTGATAATATTAGTGTGATTAAAAAGGCCATTTTATTTGTTACATCTCTAGGAAATGATTTAGAGAAATGTAAAACCCAAAAAACATAATGTCCAGAAACGAGCTTAATCCTGAAATTGTCCAGCTACCTTCAATCCTACATAAAAAGCAATGTCAGAATCGAGTGATGAATTAATGAACATTCCATTGTAATGGTGCAAAATTACTAAGTGAGATTCTATTAGAATTATTAAAGCAAAGACAATATTACTCTAGCGCTATTTAGTAAACTCGGTTTGTATGGAATAAACTGACAACTTAGATCAATTAAGTATGCTAGACTATCCACACACCATCATTTAGACCCAAGCTAGCTGGTGTTAATAAAAAAAAGAATTATGGCACATGATTGTGTACATGCATTTGAGTCTCAGTTGATATAAAGTGTTTAAAAAAAATTCAAGATATTTGCAAATAATTCCAATTGACAGATATCTTGGCAAACTATAATATATATTGATGTATGACAACAGTATAAGATATATGCGACGTATTGTTGAAGAAAATCACATTTTAGTATGTAAGTTATGTCAATTTATTTCTTCCATTCAGAGTTTAAGCTTTTGGTATAGAACATTCCAATGTATGCCTTATTTCTAATGTAAGAAGTGTCAAAGTAGGGGAGAAGGAGGTAGCTTAGGACAGGGGCACCTTTAGACATTGGAGATTACTCCAAAACCATCGACATATTTTTGGAAGAAAATGCATTTTAGTATTCAACACTACTACTACAAACCATGGCATATCATTCACCACGCTGTCAGCTGTAAAACTGATTTTATTAGCAAGTCGGGTTTTCCGTTGTCTGGAGTAAATTATTCATCTGAACTCCGTAAGGGTTTATTTGGTGACTTTGAGAATAAATTATATGTTTTTTTATAGTTTCTATTAAGTTTGGGTATCCATGCATGGATAGAGCCTACCGTATTAGTTTCTAAAGTAATAAAAAAAAAATTGTGACACAAAGTTTTTTAAATGACCCCTTGGGGTAGGTTAGGACTAGATATTAGGGGCACTTTAGGACATGTCATAATGTGTGTGATTAGTAATATAAAAAGTTTTCATTTGTTTTAAGTTGCTTATCGCCGAAGCAAATATAAGAAAAATATAGCATCAATCAGTTATTTACAAAAGAAGAAGTTATGATGGAAAAATATAAGTATTTTAAAATCATCAAAGATAAATTATGGTTTAATATCAATCAAACCAGTTTGTTGGCGTACTAATGTACTAAGGATTTAAAAAATACACAGAGGCTTGGGAAATGAATAAAATTGCTGGTATTGAATGGTAGAAAAGAAAAGAAGATGAGTGGTTGATATTAATATTGGATCATCCTGACAAAGCTCCCATCACCCAATGAATGAAAGCCCTTCCAGAACTGCTGCAATACTTTTAGATTAGATTTTTCAAGATTTAAACTGTGTGTGTTATTTATCCTAATCATAAATGACGCATAATAATATACATATTTACAGATTTCATGTTTGAGTAACTGCATTTTTATAATTTCTAAGTTTGGTTGATGTCATGTACGAATTTAATTGTGATAATTGAAGAATTTATAGTTTTTAACTAAAACATTTCATAATAATGAAATAATTACTCAAATATTTAATTTTAAAGATTTTATTACTATCATATTATCATACCCATTAGCGTCCCAAACTACCCCCCAAGGGGGGCAGTTTTGGACATTGTCAGTGTCTTACTAAAATGAAAATTTTGCATAATCTACTCAATAAACATGTTTCTTTTATTATTGATTTGTAAAGGTAAAATACGAATATAGGTTTTACCGCATAAAACATACAAAAATTTTAAAAACAAAAAAATCTATGACCTATTCTTTAAAAAGTGTCCTAATGTGCCTCCTTCTCCCCTAATTAAGTCACAATGGTAGTTAAGTGAACACTGAAGTGGATCTATTTTGTTTATGAAAAGAAGACCTAAACTTTGGGAAATCTTTTTAAAATAATTTCCTTTCAAATTAAAATTATAAAATAGGTGCCTTTTCTAGTTTTAAACTATTTTCGCTATTGTTAGATAAGGCTCAATAATTTTCTGTGTATACGTCAGCAAATAGAAAATGACGCATCAGTTAGCCAATCAGAAAAAGGCATTCAAAAAGTCTTGTATTATTACTTAATATTAATGTTAAAAAAATATGAAATGTGCTAAAATCATCATTCCATTTTTAGAATTTATATTTGTTTTATATTACGGACAATAAAATTAGTTGTAAATTAATTTTAGAATGAATTCCATCCATTTTGTTGAAAAACCATTTACACAATTGATTAAGCTGAAACATAATTTCTAATATTTTCATCCTGTGTATAAAAGGCTAGGTGGGATGTAATATTATAAAAATAATAGGATTCTTACCGGACATGTCTATTGTCTATGATAAAGTGTTTTGGCCTAAATAATAGTTAACTATTTGTAAATTTTAAAAATTATTGAACGGACATTCGTTGTCTCATTTCAAATTTATGTATTTTATATTAACTGTTATCTAAAGTGCATATCATCATGTTACCTCTTAACCTAATTGGTTGATGAAATTTAAGAATAGATCATTGATTCTAACGAATAAATATCAAAGCAATTATGTATACTTTTTCTATGATAATGTCTCGTTCGAAATGAAGCAATATAGGATAATCAATAATTAATATGTGCCTTGAATCTCTATAAGAAACCGTTGTCTGTGCTTAGAAAAGTAGTCTGTTTCAAATGTGAACTAGCATTACGAATTTCAATTGAAACATATCAATATCAATTATTGACTCCATTATTATGAATAAAAGATTTAGCTTAGTTTTAAAAGCATCTGTGTGAATGATGTGAAACCAAGGACCTAGTATCGTGCCTTGACCGTCACCGTGCTAATATTTAAGATAAAACGCTCGTTATAAAAGTTTTTATATTTGTTTGCATAAGGAAAATAGTTTGCGCAGTCAAGTTATTATACGTACTTAACAGATTATTAAGTTTTTCTAAATAATTTCTATTGTTATACAATCAGCCGTAATTTAGATAATGTAGGCCTATCTTTTATTCGAAAGATAACTGTGGATCTTTCCAAAATAATATAGAGTTAGTAATTTCAAGCAATTAATTTCTAATCTGTATCAATTTAGAGATCAGGTTAGACTAAAACATTGGAAATTAACATATTATTTAGAATATTTATTATGTTTCGGTTATAATTATGAGCTTAACTTTATTAGTTTTTAGTTTATAAGTTCTTATGGAATAGAATTAAATGTTTTATGACCAAAATTTATCATTCCATTTAAATCAAACTATTTTTATGTACTTACTTCCGAGTTTTCAGTATTTGTCCCTGTATTATATGGTCTGTAGAATCCAATCAAGTATTTGTTATTATTTAGATACACTTTGAGTCTGTGATTAGTATTTTTCTATGTACTTACTTTTTTATCACAATATTCTTGTAAGGTTTGAGTTTTGGCCGTTATTAAGCTTTTTAGTTCACTTTTAGACCAAAAGGTGGTGTAAATTGCAATCTATGATTAAAAACACGCCTTAAATAAGAGTATATCTAGAAAAAGATCACAGAACTAGTTTTATATGATTGGCTCAAAATGGTCCAAAACTTCGATATATGAATTAGTTTAAAAGATAACTTTTATTTACACTTGTAAGCTGTTGAATGGTAGTATTACTTGTGTTGTACTTATTTAAAATATATCCATATTTAATTGATTTATTTGTTTTCTTTGAAATGGGCTTGAATATAGATGGCTATATATGGCCATATCGCACGCATGGAAGATAACAAATGGATTAAAAAAATTACAACATGGACAGGACCACAAAACAAAAGAACCAGAGGTAGACCAAAAGAGAGGTGTATAGAAAAAATAAACAAAACAACTGGCTTAGACTGGCTAGTCAAAGCACAAGACAGAAAAGCATGGAGTTAAATGGAGGAGGCCTTCACTCGATGAGAGGTCCTTAATAATACACATTATTAAAAACTGTATATCTACCTCGTATTCTATTTAAATTTAACCCTTAATTTATCTGTTAGATCCCAGGGACTCCGCGCAAAGTTCTTTTTTCTTTAAACACATTATAAATGGGTTTTTTTTCCGCGCGTCCCAGTACCTTCCTGAATTAACGGTCCGAATGCAGGGTGAAGAGTACACCTAGTCCGGCTTGTAAAAGAATTATAGTGCCCATAGAGTCCGCTGAACTCCATGGGGACCATGTACGAATTTATTTTTTGTATAAAAGAGAGCCACTTTTTATTTAGTATTTTAAAGTTTACTATATTTTAGAGCAGTTTTTGAAAGCAACAGTTTAAAATAATGATTTATTGTATTACAGTTTCGATCCAAAGTTAGCATTGATTTTGTGTACTTATTTTTTGTCCTTTAGGTTTTTTAATTATCACCAAAAAACAAACCAACTAATAACGAAATTTGATATCAAAGTATATAAGTATAATATTGCAAAGTAGAAAAAAAAATATTTTGTTCATGTTTTGATTTTATAATGACCAAAATCATTGGTTTTTATGCAAGGAGTCCCATGGACTCCATGGGGTAAATTAAGTGATTTGGTTTCACCAGGTTAACTAAGTTCTATTTTTGTATTAATTAAGTGTCAATAATCAATTCATAAATAATTTTGTAATTATTATTTTAATAAGGAAATAAAAAGGCTTTATTATCTTACACTAGTATCTGGCAGCGGCTTCGCACGCGTGGTAATATTATTTCACTTCTCTTGCTTAAAAATTGTAGGTATTCTAGCAAGTGTAAAATTTAAGTTAGTCTTTGAATTATGGGATTAGTAATTAAATTACTAGTTTTTAATTTTTGTCTGAAATTATCAGCCAGTCCAGTCAAGACATTCATCCTCATATGCATCAAAGTTGTGAGACGGCACTAGTCATTTTTTATTGTATTTCTGGCTAAACCGGTAATGCGGCTGAACCTAAATTTTTTTGGCCACAACCTACACTCCTTTCGGTCATTACGAAACAGTTAAAATTAGCATATCAGGTGCCTAAGTGTTAGGTTTGGGTTGAAAATAAAGACTCCAATAATAACAAAATCAATCATTTATTAAAATAAATCAGGTACAACAGTTCTATCAATATCACAGCTCTCCAAGCGCCTTCTTAGTGGCGCTGCGAGCGGTCTCCACCCACTCCTCCATGACTTCTCCCGAGACGCCGAATCGCAGAGGGTTGTCTTCTGTGAGGTACGCGAAGTACTTGCCGATGGCTTCCTCGGCGTCTTCGGAGTCGCACGAACCTGGAAACAGTAATAATGCTGAATGCTGGAATTTAGCCCCAAACTATCGAGTTTGATGCCCCAAACCATCGAGGTTGATGCCCCAAACCATCGAGGTTGATGCCCCAAACCATCGATGTCAATGCCCCAAACTAAGTAGGACTTGTTTTATGGGTACCTAGGTACTAGAATTTTTAGAATTTTTACCTACTAGAAGCTTGAGAATTTTAAAGAGGGTAGACCAAATGGTTTCTTTGGGAGACGCAAAATATTCAGATTGCACTCAATCAAGGAAAGTTTTATGACGTAGTACGATACAAGAGGAGGAATGGAATATCACAGACTAGCTCCTACATCAAGTCTTAGGAATTAAAATTTTATAAATTCGCAATAAATACAAACATATTTAAAAAGTATTCTTTGAAAAAGGCTCAACTACTTAGGTACTACTTTTATAATAATAAATAAACTGTGGTATGTTTAAATATCAGGTTATCTAGCTAGAATCTAGCTGCTAGATGATTAAAATTGGGATGAGTTTCGCTTCAGTCTTTGGTAAAGGTTTCTTAGTTAGCCAGCCTCAGATACCCAGATAGGTACCTACCTTACATACCTAAAGTTACGGCACGTGGGGCAGATTGGCCTAGATGTGCTGAGATCTCCCTTTGTATCAATTTGGGAGAATATCACCTTTTGCCCCAAAAAGTTATATATACCTACATTTAATGCAATGAAATATTTTTTTAAACTCCTGTACGTTTCAAGAGATGTTTTGAAAGATGGCGCGATCCTTATTTACAAAACAGAAGCCTATGGTCTCGCAGACCTTGTGCTACTCACCTGGTCGCATAGACCGGATGACGTCCATGGCCTGATCCGGTTCAAACCGGTGGAAGTGGATCAGGTAACACGCCAGCATCACGCCGCATCGCGTTCGCCCTTGTCGGCAATGGACTCCTATCACCTGTGCAATACAGAAATAATTTTTGATTTGGTTCATTTAACTTGATTCCATTTTGAAAAGTTAATTTATCTTCGTTGCTTTTTAGCTTTTTATAATGCCTTTATTTTAACCAAAAACAATAAGTAGTTACTTAGGCAAGAAAGTATATCCAAAGAGAATAAAACCACTCCGAGTTTAACGAACTCTTAGTACAAGGTACAAGACACCAAATATCACGGAACTTGCATTTCCTGAAATTAAACTAAGCTAATAGAGGCATTAAATCAGGCATGAAGCTAATTTATCAGTACTATAAGTAGGTAGATATGAGTATCAGCAATTCTCGGTATGTATTTTAGTTATTTATTAAATCAATACCAAAAATTAAGTAGCTATGCCATCCATGGCCTGATCAGGAGTGTCGCAGCGGGCGTGGTTCGATTCCCGCCTCGGAACTTTGTGTAGTACGATCTGCAGAAATTTGTTCCGTTGTTCTGGGTGTTTTCTATGTATACAATAAATAATATCTATCAATGTCTATAATGTATTAAATATAGTATCATTTATCTAGTACCCATAACATACCGCAAGCTTTAAAAACATTGGTACTTTGGGGCTAGATGGTGCTGTGTGGATTGTCCAGCATTATTATTATGACTCTGTTTTATAATTTTACTAGCACGCTGCAGCAATATTGATGAAAAGTAGTAAGTAGTTTATTCCAAGCCTATAAGTAGGTATGTCTGTTCAAAATTAAAGCCCTATCTGTTCAGTAGTTTTAGCGTGAAGAGGTAACAAACATCTTTGCGAGTTTTGCTCCAACTCCAAATTTAACAACAACAAGGTAAAGATTTCTTGTGCGCTTCTTTATTTTATTTCATTAGTAGCGACCCGCCCCGGCTTCGCACGGTTGTATTATAAGTATATAAACCTTACTCTTGAATCACTCTATCTATTAAAAAAAACCGTATCAAAATAGGTTGCGTAGTTTTAAAGATTTAAGCATTCAAAGGGACATAAGGACATAGGGACAGAAAAAGCGATTTTGTTTTATACTAGGTATGTAGTGATGGGAGGCATATGTCCATTAGTGGACTGATATCATGGCTTCTATAATTTGAAGACCCTGTTACACACGCCATATTATTATACTACATATTATTATACTACGCAATAAAATATTGAGTATTTACTTATGTACGTAAGTACATTTGATTGTTTTGTCATTTTATCATCAACATAATGAGGTCACCTATGCCTAAAAACGTGACGAAATAATGAGACCTGCCACTTCTGTGCCTGAATTAGGACTGAAAGGTCACATGTTTGATTCTCATCCAGAACTAACCTCATCGTTATTTTGATTCATGCGTTTTAATATTTTACTAAGCAAATTAATACATTATTATATTAAAATTTCTAGCTTGTGTAACTACCTAAGTATATGGATTCTTTCTATGTATTAAATTGATATAATTAAAATTACCTCGCCACTTTTGTCCGCTCGCTTACAAACATCAATAAACTTCTTGACCTGTTCCAAATCTGGTACTCCAAACTCCTCAATGGGTATTTCTGACACATTTAATCTGGCAACACCATCCACTGGAGGTTTTTTATCCGCAGTCAACGTTATAAGATGCGTAATTCCTTGATTCACTATAAATTTAACATTTTCCTTATTTCTTGGGAATGCCATGGCTGCTAACTTTTTGGGGATAACCCATGAGAATTTCAGTGGGGGGTATGCATCCACTTCTATTTCTGGAAAGGGATTTTCTGGAATAATAATTTGGAGTTCATTTCTGTACTCCTTCGTCGCTCCCGCCAAGTTTTTATCGTCTTCTTCCGTGATGGCTTCAGTTCTTGTGTAAATAGGTTGAACGTAGTCATCCTCCATGCTTTCACTTGTATCACAGAAAAAAAATCAGATTATTTTTAAAACAACAGATGGCACACGTTTTCTACCGGAGTTCCTCGCGTTGACTGACCGAGGGGAAAATATTGGCAAAAGCATAGTCTGGAGTTGTAACATTTATTTCTGGAGTCCCAAACTTTACCAGCTACCATTGCCATTGCCAAAACCCGCATTAGATATCTGTGTTGGAATTTGAACCTTAAGCTCTTATAAATAAATAGTGCGTTTGAATTCTGTTGGTAAAATAACTGCTTAAACATTTCTCAGAGAAACGTTGACATATTGCGATGAATCTGAAGAACCAATGTAAAATGGTAATTCAGTCTGTGACGTTATTGAATTTATTCTCTGACGTAGGTATTTCATCTACTTAGTAGTAAACCGGAAAGATGATCTAAAACTGTCGTAAACTAAATGTGTTTGTTGGAATATTGTTTAGTATTGCGCAGTAGAGGCCTTGGCAATGCTTTATGAATTGTTTAGTTTACCAAACTGTTCATGTTTATGAATATCACAGTAGGTATTAATCTGCAAACGTAGTGTCGAACGCCCTCCGGCCAGGTGAGATGACGATCTGCGAAAGACTGCTGGCAAATGCTGGATGCGGCAAGCTGAAGACAGGGCGCTATGGCATTCATAAGCCTATGTCCAGCTGTGGACTTATATAGGGATGGATAATAACAGATTAATAGTTCCAAAACGGAAGTGTGTTTGTGTCTTTAAACGGAATAATTTTTAGTTCAAACAAAAACTAATTTTTTTGTGAATCATTATAATCAGACGATGTATGATCACATTCGAGGTGTTAATAGGTTAATTATTAAATGGACAATGGGTAGACCTTACATTCACATGTACAGGTAGCTTATGAATAAATAATAAATAAGTAACTGATTCTTATGCAGGTAGGTATGTTTGTACGCTTTATGTGCTGGGCATAATTTGGCGAGTCTTAAAAAAGTACCTATACCAAATTTCCGTTTAAAATTTACTTGGATACTTATAGAAAAAAATAAGGAAAACTAAAAACTACAGATCCATATCAAATATAACTAACTACCTTTATGGGACCACATGAAAATCTCTCAATTAAAAAGTCATCGGTTCACCTTAATAAAATTCTGAACACTAAAAAATACAGTCTTTGTTTTTTTCGACGTTGCTTTTTGTTTTATTTAGCTGAGGATAATAATGATGCAATGGATGATCATAAACTTATTAGTTATTCGTATTATGATAATGTTAATATATAAGCATGAACGAAAAATATATACCTTTCCTCCAGCATTATTGTTTTTGGCAATGGATTGTACTCTGAACTAAAATAAGCACTAATCTTGCTGAAATCTCAATCAACACTGTCGTCGTGTCGACAGTCAGTCTATCCACCTTTCTTGGGCACTTGTTCAAAGTGCCAATCAATTTTAGGTGTTACAAAGGAATTACTAAGGTTATCCAATATTTAAAATCATTTTTAAAGGAGAAGTTGAAGAAAACAAAGCACTGATCGGTTTGTTGGTACTTAAAGTCCTGTCCACATTCTATGAAATTAGGTAGATATCGGTACTAGTAATTTGTCACGGATCCATTAAGTAATTTAGGGTGAAGCACCCTTGGCTTAATTTTATTTAAGACTAGCAGCGCTCTGCGGTTTCACCCGCGTTCCTGTGGAAATTCCGGGATAAAATATAGCATTATGTGTTATTCCAGACTATAATATATCTCTGTGCCATATTTCATCCAGATCCGTTAAGTAGTTTATGCGTGAAAGAGTAGCAAACATCCATCTATCTATCCATCCTTCCAATCTATCCATCCATACTTACAAACTTTCGCGTTTATAATATTAGTAGGATTCGCAAATTTATTAAACGTATTTCCTTGAACCATTTGTTAACATTTTCAAAAAAAATTAAATCAATGTAAAATGTAGTTACATAATTAAAATTATCTAGTTCATTGTTGGTGATTGATTTATCAGTAGGAGCACGGGACCTTATTGGGCCCTGTGCTTCCTCAAGAGGGACCTAGGAGTAGCACGGGTTCGGATTCAAAGTTTGCAAATTAGACTCATTTGCCTTTTATATCTGTACTTGTACAATGTGCATCATCATCATCATCATCAGCCTATATTAGTCCACTGCTGGACATAGGCCTCCCCTAATGAGCGCCATAGCGCCCTGTCTTCAGCTTGCCGCATCCAGCATCTGCCAGCAGTCCTTCGCAGATCGTCATCCCACCTGGCCGGAGGGCGTCCTACACTACGTTTGCCGAGTCGCGGTCTCCACTCAAGAACACGTTTACCCCAACGGTTGTCGGTTCTTCGCGCGATATGGCCGGCCCACTGCCACTTCAACTTGCTAATTCTTTGAGCTATGTCGATAACTTTGGTTCTCTGTCGGATGTATTCATTACGAATCCATTACGTACAATGTGCGTCCTACCCGTAATGACCTACGGAGCTGAGACGTGGATACTCACGGTAGGGCTGGTCCACCAGTTCAAAGTCGCTCAGCGAGCGATGGAAAGGGCTATGCTCGGAGTTTCTCTGAAGGATAGGATTCGTAATGAATACATCCGACAGAGAACCAAAGTTATCGACATAGCTCAATGAATTAGCAAGCTGAAGTGGCAGTGGGCCGGCCATATCTCGCGAAGAACCGACAACCGTTGGGGTAAACGTGTTCTTGAGTGGAGACCGCGACTTGGCAAACGTAGTGTAGGACGCCCTCCGGCTAGGTGGGATGACGATCTGCGAATGATTGCTGGCAGATGCTGGATGCGTCAAGCTGAAGACAGGGCGCTGTGGCGCTCATTAGGGGAGGTCTATGTTCAGCAGTGGACTAATATAGGCTGATGATGATGATGATGATGTACAATGTAGGACATCAGTTATCTAGTACATAGGTACTTACCCATAACATAAGTTTCGAGAAGCTTACTTTGAGGCTAGATGATGCTGAGTGGATTGTCTTCATTATTTTTTTATTTAAGGTCAGCTGGGGTAAGTGCGGCTATGGGGTAAGTGCGGCAAGCATTATTATTCAAGAAATTAGCAATGTTATTGCTAAAACCGCCATCTAGTCATGACAAGAGACACAAAATTAGTTCCCAGAAAAAATTGGAGCACCACTTTAAGGAAATAGGAGTTATCGCCATTTTATTTCTCACTCGGATTTTAATACACATCGTAGTTGATACGTGTGCGTTGCTGTGCTACAAAAACAAGGTTTTTGCTTAGATTGGATAATCTGTAATACGTTAGTGTTTTCTTTAGATCCTAAGCTTCGTATTTATGTAGTTATTTTATTTGTATCTATGCGCAATAAGCAGTTCCAGTTCAAAAATTTCACTTCAAGTTGCACTGTTTGGGAAAGTGCGGCTACCATGCTGGGGGAAGTGCGGCACTATGCCGCACTTACGCCAAGTCAGCGATTTTCAACCTTATGTTTTGGGAGTAAATGTATTGGTAGGTATTTATTTTAAATATTTGGTCAGCCGGAGAAAATGTTAGATAGACTGAATGTTGTTATAATAATATGCAAAATTAAGTTTTAAAACCGCCTTAATATTTCGAACTTATAATTGTAATTATAGTCGAATTTTTAGTAACTATACCTCTAGTTAAATCTTTGTTGCACGTTAGCTATTATACTTCTATGTAACTACTTCTTACTCTTTTTTTAGAAAGAGCTGTAAGTTGTTTTAAGGTTCTGTGTTCAACGCTATAGCGTAACGCTCTATAGAGCATTGAACCTTAAAACAGTAAAGTTTACCTCTATAGGTATAGCGTAGCGTATAGCGAAGCGTATAGCGAAGCGTATAGCGTAGCGTGTAGCGTAGCGTAGCGTGTAGCGTTGCGTGTGGCGTTGCGTGTGGCGTTGCGTGTGGCGTTGCGTGTAGCGTTGCGTGTAACGTTGCGTGTAGCGTTGCGTGTAGCGTTGCGTGTAGCGTTGCGTGTAGCGTTGCGTGTAGCGTTGCGTGTAGCGTTGCGTGTAGCGTTCCGTGTGGCGTTGCGTGTAGCGTTGCGTGTGGCGTTGCGTGTAGCGTTGCGTGTAGCGTTGCGTGTAGCGTTGCGTGTAGCGTAGCGTGTAGCGTTGCGTGTAGCGTTGCGTGTAGCGTTGCGTGTAGCTTTGCGTGTGACGTTGCGTGTGACGTTGCGTGTAGCGTTGCGTGTGGCGTTGCGTGTAGCGTTGCGTGTAGCGTTGCGTGTAGCATTGCGTGTAGCGTTGCGTGTAGCGTTGCGTGTGGCGTTGCGTGTGGCGTTGCTTGTGGCGTTGCGTGTGGCGTTGTGTAGCGTTGCGTGTAGCGTAGCGTGTAGCGTAGCGAATAGCGTAGCGTGGCGTAGCGAAGAGGATTATTATGTTATGTTTTTTTATTTAAAATACCAACTCTTACAATATTAAAACTTTCAAGGTAAAAAATTATAAAAACTAACCTAACCTAACTAACCTAACTAACCTAACCTAACTAACCTAACCTAACTAACCTAACCTAACTAACCTAACCTAACTAACCTAACCTAACTAACCTAACCTAACTAACCTAACCTAACTAACCTAACCTAACTAACCCAACCAAACAAACCCAACCTAACTAACCCAACCTAACTAACCCAACCTAACTAACCTAACCTAACTAACCTAACCTAACTAACCTAACATAACTAACCTAACCTAACTAACCTAACCTAACTAACCTAACCTAACTAACCTAACCTAACTAACCTAACCTAACTAACCTAACCTAACTAACCTAACCTAACTAACCTAACTAACCTAACCTAACTAACCTAACCTTACTAACCTAACCTAACTAACCTAACCTAACTAACCTAACCTAACTAACCTAACCTAACTAACCTAACCTAACTTACCTAACCTAACTAACCTAACCTAACTAACCTAACCTAACCATAAACTTGTATATAAAAGATATTCCCTTGAAGACAGAAAGAAAGATCGAAGCATGGAAGAAAGATAAGGAATGCAGAAAGACAGATAGACAAGAGTGAAAGACGATTAAAAAAGACTCTGACTCTAGTCAGAGGTATCTGATAGATCCTAGCTGACTTCGCGGGCTACCCCATCGCGGGTAGACAGTAGGCCCACTAGGAATAAAAAAAAAAAAAAAAACCTAACTAACCTAACCTAACTAACCTAACCTAACCTAACTAACCTAACTAACCTAACTAACCTAACTAACCTAACCTAACTAACCTAACCTAACTAACCTAACCTAACTAACCTAACTAACCTAACCTAACTAACCTAACTAACCTAACCTAACTAACCTAACTAACCTAACCTAACTAACCTAACCTAACTAACCTAACCTAACTAACCTAACTAACCTAACTAACCTAACTAACCTAACTAACCTAACTAACCTAACTAACCTAACTAACCTAACTAACCTAACCTAACTAACCTAACCTAACTAACCTGACCTAACTAACCTAACTAACCTAACCTAACTAACCTAACCTAACTAACCTAACCTAACTAACCTAACTAACCTAACCTAACTAACCTAACCTAACTAACCTAACCTAACTAACCTAACCTAACTAACCTAACCTAACTAACCTAACCTAACTAACCTAACCTAACTAACCTAACCTAACTAACCTAACCTAACTAACCTAACCTAACTAACCTAACCTAACTAACCTAACCTAACTAACCTAACCTAACCTAACCTAACTAACCTAACCTAACTAACCTAACCTAACTAACCTAACCTAACTAACCTAACCTAACTAACCTAACCTAACTAACCTAACCTAACTAACCTAACCTAACTAACCTAACCTAACTAACCTAACCTAACTAACCTAACCTAACTAACCTAACCTAACTAACCTAACCTAACTAACCTAACCTGCAAATAAAAGAAATATATGAAAAACAAGCAAAACAAGCACAAATAGACAGTTGGAAAAAGTTCTGTGAAAAGCAAGACAAGGAAGGACTTTGGGAAGGAATTTACAGGGTAATCGGAAAAACAACAAAGAGGCAAGAAGACCTGCCCCTGATAAAGAATGGTAAATCCTTGAGTCCCAAAGAGTCAGCTGAATTACTCTCCGAGACGTTCTATCCGGAAGATAAGGAGGAACATGACAATAAGGATCACCAAAAAATTAGGAAACTTGCTGATCAAGTAAACGAAGAGGAGCATGCTGAAAACCATGACCCCCCGTTTACCATGGAAGAGATAAAATCCGCAGTTAATAGTTTTGATCCTAAAAAGGCACCGGGACTGGATGGATTCACTGCAGATATTTGCAAACACACGATCTTACAAGACCCCGAAACATACATGGCTATAGTAAATAAGTGTTTAGAATTTGGTCACTTCCCCAAGGTATGGAAAGAAGCTACCGTGGTCATATTGAGGAAGCCGGGGAAGAAGAACTACCAAGACCCGAAATCATACAGGCCGATAGGACTCCTCCCGATCATGGGCAAGGTCTTTGAGAAGATGCTTATGGGCAGGGTTAAGTACCACGTTCTTCCAAAGCTCAGTACCCGCCAGTTCGGATTCGTACCACAGAAAAGCACCGAGGACGCCCTCTATGCTCTGATGAAACGGATTCACGAAAAACTCGCACTTAAAAAACTTATTACAGTTGTATCATTGGACATAGAGGGCGCCTTCGACGGCGCTTGGTGGCCAGCGCTCAGAGTCCGACTAGCAGAGGAAGGATGCCCAGTCAATATAAGAAAAGTCATCGACAGCTACCTGGACGGAAGGACGGTGAACGTAAGATACGGTGGAGAACAAATTACCAGACCCACCCACAAAGGATGCGTTCAAGGCTCAATCGGCGGACCTGTATTGTGGAACTTGCTCATTGATCCATTGCTCAAAGGCCTGGAGCAGAGAGGTGACTATTGCCAAGCATTCGCGGACGATATAGTGATGGTCTTCGACGGGAATACTGCACTGGATATCCAAAGACAGGGAAACGCCGCTCTCGCTTATGTTCGGGAGTGGGGCATCAAAAATAAGTTAAAGTTTGCGCCGCACAAAACAATTGCGATGATAGTGACCAGAAAACTTAAATATGATGCTCCGCTTCTGAGGATGGGCGGGATCGACATAGCCATGTCAAAGGAAATGAAGATACTGGGTCTAACGATTGACGATAAGCTGACTTTTAATCAGCACGCGTCAATCGTCTGTAGGAAAGCTGTCAGTATCTTCAAACAACTATCCAGAGCAGCTAAGATAAGCTGGGGTCTGCACCCGGAAGTTGTTAGGGCTATTTATAATGCAGTTGTTGAGCCAACTGTATTGTATGCAGCAAGCGTATGGGCCCCAGCAACCAAAAAACTGGGCATTCAGAAACTGCTTAACTCCGTCCAGCGCGGGTTCGCTCAAAAAATATGCCGAGCATATAGAACTGCTTCTCTAAATTCTGCACTGGCGCTGGCTGGATTACTACCACTCGACCTCAGAGTACAAGAAGCAGCCGCCCTGTACGAGGCAAGGAAGGGGGTGATCCAGCCCGCGCTAGGAGACAGAGAAGTGGAGAAAATGTCGGCATTCTCAGAAAAACCTCACCCAGCTGAGTATATGAGCCTGGAATTCGTGCGTCTGGAAGACCAGGAGCAGGTGAATATCCACAGCGATTACGCAGTACGGATGTTCACAGACGGTAGTAAGATTGGCGAGAAAGTCGGAGCTGCATTATCCATTTGGAATAATCAGACCGAGACCAAATCAACCAAACTGAAGCTTTCGTCACACTGCACTGTCTACCAGGCAGAATTATTGGCAATATACAAAGCTACTGAGGAAATACTGAAGATGTCAGAAACCCGCTTCGGTATCTACAGTGACTCACAGTCCTCGCTTCAAACCATTGCAAACAACAGCTCCACTCACCCTCTTGCAGTAAAAGCTCGAAAGAACTTAAAAGCAAGCAGGGTACAGAACAAATGCGTTGATTTGTATTGGATTAAAGCACACGCAGGACTGGAGGGCAACGAGCGAGCTGATGCGCTGGCAAAGGACGCCGCCCTGAAAACTAAGACCTCACCACTATATGACGCATGCCCTGTTTCATTCGTTAAGCGACATATCCGTAGAGGAACTCTTGACGAATGGAACAGGAGATACATTACCAGCGAAAATGCAGCGGTAACAAAAATCTTCTTTCCCGACATAATAAAGTCTCATAAAATTATCAAAATGTTAAGGCCCTCTGGTGTAATCACGCAAATAATGACAGGGCATGGTGGATTCTCTGAATACCTGAATAGGTTCAGGTGTAAGGAGAGTCCGTCATGCACCTGCGAAAGCAGCAAAAAGGAAACCGTAGAACACATTCTATTTGAGTGCCCAGTATTTGGCGTACGGAGATATGAAGCTGAGCAAAGATTGGACATCACATTAAGGGTAGAAAATGTAAAAGATTTTATGAGTAATAAGTATATATTAAAAGACTTTATAGATTACTGTTTAAATATAGCAAATATAGTAATAAGAAGAAACAAGGATACATAACATTTGCTGATCACTTATATTACTGAATATAAAGGACCCAGCAATGAATTTTATAATGGCACCTGCAATATGTATAAGATAGAATAAGGTATGGTAAAAACTCCCTTGTAGAAATAGAAACAAAGAAATATAGATAGCTCAACCCTTAGGCGGGCATCCCTCCCGCAATAAGTATAAAAGATGATGAATGAATGGTATAGTATGAAAGTGCGAGAAGAATTAAAGCGAGAACTTGTATGAATCAGGCTCAAGGTAGATAAGGACTCCGATTATGTTGGAGGAAAACAGGAAAAAAAAAAAAAAAAAAAAAAACTAACCTAACCTTACTAACCTAACCTAACTAACCTAACCTAACTAACCTAACCTAACTAACCTAACCTAACTAACCTAACCTAACCTAACTAACCTAACCTAACTAACCTAACCTAACTAACCTAACCTAACTAACCTTTTTTTTTTTTTTTTTTTTTTTTTTTTTTTTTATTAGCCTGAGGGAAATGCGCACGCATATCGCACTGCCACGGGGAGACAGTACGATTATGTGGGACTCCAACCCACTAAAACCCTCAGGGTGTTTCCGCCTCTGCCGCTTGTGGTGGGAGCATGGGAACGCTTTCGCTCTCTTCCACGAACCCACCGCGGCTGCCCATAATCGGGCCCCTCACTGGGGGGTAAACACCCCCTTCACGACGCGCCAGAAACACATGACGCGCCGTGACAACCACGGGGACCTTTACCGTCACAAGGGCGCCGGACGACCCCGTGTCCGAACGCCCTTGGTCCCCTTGCGACGGGTCAGTCGAGTGGCCCCGCCGCCAGCCACACGGTCGCAGAGGATAGGGAGAGCGGCCCTCTCAATACCGACACTCCTCTTCCTCTGCGACCCCACCGCGTCCGCCATCAAACGGTGGCGACCCCGCCAAGGCCGCGGAAGGCAGGGAGAGCGGCGCACCTCGATACCGACACTCCTCCCCCGCCGCGGCCTCCACCTCTCAGCAGCCATGCTGCCCATACAGCACGGCCGCCCGCCTCAGTTGTGGTACCTCCCATACGACACCACAACCTACTACCACTCCAACTGGGCTTAGAGGGCAAAACCCAGCGGAGCGGTCCTTCCCGGGGCCGGCCAGTTCGCCGCCTGCGTTGGCACGGCCCCATGGGTTCCTCTTGGCTTCATCGCGGGTGACGAAGCCGCGATTACTAAGCCCCCCCGCCACGGCAAGGCGGGAACCCTTCGGGGGGGAACCTAACTAACCTAACCTAACTAACCTAACCTAACTAACCTAACCTAACTAACCTAACCTAACTAACCTAACCTAACTAACCTAACCTAACTAACCTAACCTAACTAACCTAACCTAACTAACCTAACCTAACTAACCTAACCTAACTAACCTAACCTAACTAACCTAACCTAACTAACCTAACCTAACTAACCTAACCTAACTAACCTAACCTAACTAACCTAACCTAACTAACCTAACCTAACTAACCTAACCTAACTAACCTAACTAACCTAACTAACCTAACTAACCTAACCTAACTAACCTAACCTAACCTAACTAACCTAACCTAACTAACCTAACCTAACTAACCTAACCTAACTAACCTAACCTAACTAACCTAACCTAACTAACCTAACTAACCTAACCTAACTAACCTTTTTTTTTTTTTTTTTTTTACGTGGGGAAATCCTTTATGGATATCTCCGGGCCCGGGGGGACTCGAAGATTATGTCGGACTCCTTATACCGACTAAAACCACCACGTGTGTTCTTCTCACACCTTGTGTCGGGGGCACGGGAACGCGCGAGCACTCTTCCGCAGCCCCAACGGCGATGGCCTACAACTTGATGTGGGCCCCTCCTCGGTATGATGGAAATGGAACTGAAGGTCTCATCACACTCTCTCAGTGGCGCACGAGAACACACGCGCGCGCCACCCCGGGGCATTATGTTGTCGGCAACTGAGTCCCCCGACTCAGTTGCCAACGCCCCTGTTATGGGGGTTGGAGATGGGCATTGGATGTGGGCCCCTCCTCGGTATGATGGAACTGAAGGTATCGCATCACACTCTCTCAGTGGCGCACGAGAACACACGCGCGCGCCACCCCGGGGCATTATGTTGTCGGCAACTGAGTCCCCCGACTCAGTAATCTAACTAACCTAACCTAACTAACTTAACCTAACCTAACCTAACTAACCTAACCTAACCTAACTAATCTAACCTAACTAACCTAACCTAACTAACCTAACCTAACTAACCTAACCTACGTTCCACTTTCTGATATTCACATTGAAATTTAAAAAAAAGTCATTTACTGGCATTTGTAGACCCGTGCCGCACTTACCCCATTTCGTTGGGAAAGTGCTATAAAGGCTATGGGACATGCTGTTAAAAATCCAATGAAATACATAGAAAACTACTTCAGAACTCTAAAATTGCAGGTTCCATTTGGAGATAATTCATCAGGGAACGTGGTAATGAAATAAATTATTTAAAAATGTTCACAGTATAAATACAATTCGAGTGCAAAGTGAACTTAAAATAAAATACGCCGCACTTCCCCCAACTGACCTTATTAGGTTTTTATGTATTTATTTATTTTGGGATGTGATGTGCCCACAACCATTTTTATGGGCTGGATCCGCGCCTGTTCATTAAACCCATTAGAAAACAAATCCCGCCGCATAAAACACGTGTTTGCGTGGGATTGAGACGAGATCTTTCATGTCCTTGAGCTAGTTTACATCCACGGAATATTCTTGATAATAACATTGTTGTAGGAGCCGTCGTTGATCACAATTAAACTTCTAGCAGCGTTGGCTATAATTGTATTATCATATCTCATATATCTTATCACTTTAAATGCAGGTACGGTTCTGTTGCATGGGAATCTTTATTGACAAAGAAAATTACAATTAAAGAATCGAAACAAATAAGAAAGGAGAGGCAAGATAGAAATGTTACATTTCTATTTCTTTTTGGTACCTGTACCTTTATTCGCAGTTGCAACAATTAAGCTAAAACAATCTAGAGGTAGCTCAACTGATCCATAATCAATACCCTTTCCCAAGACGCTGGCTCCGATATACGGCAATGCTGAAGGTCTGACCCAGATACTAACCAGGTCTCGGGTCGGGAAAGACACTTCGACCAGACGCTCAGATAGACGGCAACAAAGATTTTTACTTAATTTAGCAAGAAATATGGTACCTATCTACGACCCTACTTAAATTCATAGAAAAAACACTAGACACCTACTTACTGCTTTGTATAATCTAAGACTAAGTCTACCTACAAGCTCTACCTGAGTTTGTGTGGTAATGTAGACTTTTATTAGACGAAGATTTACCTACCTATATCACCAAATACTACCTATGCCAGAAACATCATACTATAGGTTGTTTATGTTTATTATGTATTCGCAGGTAATGTCCAGTAGGACCTTGATCTCAAATCTGGAACGAGCAGAGCCAAGGTGGTTCAATCTGTTTACATAGCAGATCAATCTAATTATACCCGTTTAAGTAGGCCTTTCGAATTGGCACTGCCATTACATCTCCAAATGTCAATAGGTTTCTGCCAAGATGGCTGCCAATATACATGTGGATACATCATTTGGCGGGAATCCAAAAACGTTACCGATACTGAACTAAAATAAATTGCATTACTACACTTGCCTCTGTGCAACGGAAGTAGAATTAATTCCTTTATAATTTTATTCAAATTTTAAACTCATTTTTCTGTTTAGTGATGTGCTTTTAGTGCTTCAAAAATGAGTTCAGTACCAAACCGTTTGAATGTGAAACTAGCAAGGCTCTTTTATAAGTACGACGAGCCTAGAGAAAAACCTGTTTGGAAAGAAGAAACCCCTTTCGTGCCACCAGAAGATTATGAAGCCTATGCTCCTTACAATTTCTCTTGGTTTATTGAAGGGAAAATTGCTGCTATGGGCTGTCCACGAAACGATGCTAATCTGAACTATTTGGTAGATGCTGGGGTGCACCATTTGTTGACTCTATCGCCGGAAAGAAGGCCGCCGATCGAAACGTTCAATGCGAAGAGAAAGCTAAGATGGAGTGAAATAAGAATTAAAGAATTTGGGGCGCCAACGCTCAAACAGATACTCAAATTTATTGAAATATGCGAAAGAGCTGAAATTAGGGGAGAGGTGAGTGTATTTATACCCGACCGCGTTTACTACAGTTTTGTTTGGTAGTTTGGTACCTATTGACTTACGACTTAGGGCTCAAACACAAAACTGCGAGCTCGCATCGCATCGTAAATATCTGCGAGCTCGCACGATAACGTCAGATCTCATTTGCATCGCGTATTCCTGTCATATTACGTCATACTTGGTGACCCCCCTTTTAGTCCGCTCTGAGACAACTTTAGCGAAAGAGCGCGGCGACAAAAATGATTACTAATTTTTAACACACTTTGAATCATTTTTGCATTTTAATTTTTGCACCCTACATAGCTCTTTCCATACAAAATTAATTTTGTAATAATGATCCAGGCGCAAGTTTTCCCAATTATCTACTAAACTATTACAATTTATTCTTTATATTATTTATAGCAAAAAAGTTGAGTTTACATAGCATTAAATTAAATTAAAATAACAACATTTTGTATTACAAAGCTAGAGAAATACCGCCACAAACTTAAATATCGATTATCTCGAAATGAGGTTTGTGTGGGTTGGATCATTTTTGCTTAAATCGGTTCAATTACCTTTTTGGGATCCATCTTACGCTTCCTAAAAACACGTCCAATACGGCGGACTAAACTTGAAGATATGGTTACCCTACAAAACGGTTCGCCGCACAAATTCGCATCGCAGAAATTCGCAAATCAAGTTCGTGTGACATCGCATCAAATCGCATCAAATCGCATCGCATCGCACCAAATCGCAGTTTTGTGTGGGAGCCCTTATAACTGCGCAAATCTGTTTTGTTTCTCAAAGACAGGCAATACCTACTTGTACATTGACTAAATAATTCGTTAAACAAGCATATTCACCAGACTTATCTTCCTAAAAAGCCTGATAAGAACACAGAAAATAATAGAACAGGTTAAGAGATAGCGCCTGTTAAAAGTCGAATAGCACACAAACACTTAGTGTGCTTGACGCCTGTTGGAAATCGAATAGCAATCATCTCCGTGTTTTCCAGACTGTAGGCGTCCACTGCAGGCACGGACGCGGTCGAACGGGCACTATGCTAGCGTGCTACCTCGTGTATTTTAAGGACATGGCTCCGGAACGAGCCGTGATGACTGTTCGAGTTCAGCGGCCAGGTACACTTGACGCTTCTTGACATGAAGTACTGAAAATAGGTGTTTGCTCATCGAGCAAAACTAGGCGCAGAGATTTTCTTAGACGGCAGCACACACTGCATTTTGTAATAATATGTATAATGGAACCTTATTTTTCGTATGTGTAAATTTGTATCATCGTCGCGTCTATAAACTAGAGAAAACGAGTAGAGAAGTTACTTCATAGCACTACAACAATCGGAATTGATACCTTTAATTTCTCTTTTATCTGAAGAGCATTTTTTGAGAAATTGGACTGTAAGGAAACAATTAAGAATTATCAAACACCCATTATAATTAGACCCATATATACTACATATCTATTGCTCCGTATTTTTATCACTGTTTGAATATTATTTACTGACTTTCCAGGGTCCTGTGAAACTTTTGAACAAGAGAAGGTGGTTTGCCACTACCACGACTGCCTCAGAGGCACAATACCGAAACCAGATTACAGACTTCTAGAAGACAAAGACTATTTCGATACGGAAATGAACTCCACCTATGGAGAAAAAAAGAAGGATGAGGAAGAGGAAATCCAGGAGTCAAGTCTAAGTGATGATGAAAAGGAGAAGGCTATATTGAAACTCAGAAGGAAGAAAAAGAAAACACATGCTATGGTTATCAATCACCATATTTATTTTTAATCTTAATCAATCTTTTTGTAGATTAAATTCTGTTCTGCTTTTATAGTTTTTAAGTGCAAGTACTGTTTCATTTAATTTACATACTATTACATTAAATACACTGGTCATCATAAAAATCGGCCCACCTGTACTTTTGCCAGAATATTCATTTTTTAAATTGTGAATGTATCAAGTTGTTTTGGAATTCTATTTTCTTTGTTAAATTGTTTATTTTTAACATTTTAAACCGAAAATTATGTAAACATTTTTGAAAATTTGCTCATTATGAGGAAAAATGGAAAATCTTTAATTTTACCCTATTTTTAGGTTTATATTGAACAAGCTGTAATTTTACACCCTTTGCACTTAAGCCGATGAATCCTTGAAATCAATATTTGGTATTTCCTCCTCTTGCTTTAAGTGCAGCCTCCATTATCCTTTTTAAAGACCTTATCAAAACTGCAATGGCTCCTTGAGGTACTCGCTCCCATTCTTTTTTGATGGCGGTTTCCAGTTCTCCTACGGTGGTAGGGGCGGGATTTCGAGCTCTAACCTTTTGTTTTAGGGTGTCCCAAATGTGCTCTATTGGGTTGAGGTCAGGACTCCTTGCTGGCCACTGCATAACTTGTATACCGACCTCTTCCTGGTACTGAGTCACGATGCGCGCTACGTGTGGCCGTGCGTTGTCTTGCTTTAACTGGAAGTGTTCTCCGATATAACCCGCAAAGGGCATCACGTGATCTTTTAAGATCTCTGTTATGTAACGTGCAGCAGTTAGTGAACCCCTCCTGATGAATACCAGTTCCGTGCACGCTGTCAAAGAAATCCCAGCCCGAAACATTACAGAGCCTCCACCATAACTGACTGTTTCGCTCATGCATTGGGCATAACGCGTACCTGGCCGTCTCATAACGTTACGGTGCCCGTCTAGACCGTATAACGTCATTCGGTTTTCATTACTAAAAAGAACTGACGCCCATTGGTCCATAGTCCAGTTCAGGTGATTTCGTGCAAATTGTATTCTTGCTTGCCGATGAGCTGCGGTCAGTTGTGGTCCCGTTACTGGCTTGTGAGGTCTTAAATCTTGTTCACGGAGTCTCCTTCTCACTGTACTGTCACTTACAGCCACACCCCGCACTTCTTGTAAGCGTCGCTGAAGATCAACCCCAGAAAGGTGCCGATTTCTTAAAGCTGAGGTCACAATAAAGCGGTCATCTTGTTCAGAAGTGACCCTTTGTCTTCCAGATCCTGATCTTTTTCGATACTCTCCAGTCTCCAGAAACCTCTGGTAAACTCTTCTAACCGCAGATCGACTGAGATTCAATCTTCGCGCCACAACACGTTGACTGAAGCCTTGTTGCAGCAAGGCTACAACTTGGGCTGCCTCTGCCTCAGTAGTGTGCATAATTTCAGATAAAATCTTGAAAAACTATAGCCTTAGTGAATAAAGATATCGTTAATTATCGAGCGCACTGTTTAAATGTTCCGTTTCACAAAGGGAATTGGTTTCAAATGAATCTCGACGTAAACAATGAAATCGACACTAATCAGTGTAAGCGTTAAAAAGTTTGTTAAGTACCCTCAAGCAGGCCATAATTTATGGTAGACAGATGTCAAACATCATAACGAACCCTAGTAATAAAAAAAAAATTTCAAAACCACTCATCTCCGAAGTTATAAAAAAGAATAGTGAAGAAAGAGCGTGGGCCGATTTTTTTGATGACCAGTGTATGTTACAGATTTTCAATCATTTTAACTTTGTTTTTGATAACTTTTAGATTTTTAATTAATTTACATTACTTACACATATATACAAACATCATAGTAGATTTCTAATTAATCCAAACTCTACCACAACCATTAACTAATTACTTGTAAAGTTTACATGGAATTTTGAAATGCACTACAACAATTTTGTAAAAAAAATTTATTTAAACACAATTTACAAAACTTATTTGGAACTGAAAAGGTGCTACTTTGCTGTATAAAAAAAATGACACATTAAGTTCTTCTAAACACTTCTTTCAAGAACTTTTTCCAGAAATCAGTAGTATTAATAGTGGATTCACTTATTCTAATTTCTGTATATGGCAAGATCGCAACCCAGTAAACCCATTTTGGACCAGGGCTTCGGTACCAACGTGACTCCTACCACAAGGTTGCCTCTTACCACCTGCACATTAATGGCCTGTCCCACTGAATGAGATACAATGTTGCTGATATCTTTAAGGCCACTGAAGTTAGCGTTTGTGAGGGAGCCGAATTGGATGATTCGATCTTTTTTGCAGAGACCCTGGAAAAAGATAAGTTTTAGTTACGATATTTTAAATTTAGAGTCAATAATGTACTTGATTTGCAGTAAAAATGTTTTACTGAAATATAATAGTAGGCTGTGTGATATTTTATTTAATGCACAAGTACTAAAATGTGGCCTGACCACAGTGACCACTAGTTTATCAGGCATTTATCACTACATAGTATAAAACAAAGTTGCTTTCTCTATGTCCCTATGTATGCTTAAATCTTTAAAACTAAACAACGGATTTTGATGCGTTTTTTTTTATAGATAGAGTGATTCAAGAGGGTGGTTTATACCTATAATAAAACCGTGCAAAGCCGGGGCGGGTTGCTAGTATTTACTAAAGGAAACTCTTGTGATTTATTATTTTTCTTTTTTACTCTTAATTTAATTTATTTCCATTTAAAATTTACTTTACATGTTTTCGTTCCACTGCAGAATAATGAAGTTTTAACAATAAATTTAAAGTTCTTTCACTTACAGCAATATCAGCAGGAGATCCATTTTCCACTGAATTCACCACAGCAAACGGATTTAGAGGGACAGAATCAGCGTGATTTGGACTGATGTTGGTGGTGATGCTGGCTTTCCTACGAGCAATAGGGTCAACAGCAGCACATTCCGCATGGTGTTCATATAGGCCCTGCTCTATTTGTTTGAATAGGTTTCTTAGGTCATTCTGGAGACCTGGTAGTAAAGGGTTTTTAATTTAATTGCTGAGTAGTTTTAAAAGTCAAACAGTATCAACCTATATTGGTCCACAGCTGGACAAAGGCCTCCCCTATTGAGGATCATATCGCCCTGTCTTCCAACACCATCTTTTACTGATTTTCATTCTACATGGTTGGAGAGTCCTACACTATGTTTGCTGAGTTGCAGTCTCCTCTTAAAAATATTTTTACCCCAATGGTTGTCAGTTCATTGTAAGATATCATGTCTCAGAATTGGCTAGCCCATTGCCACTTCAGCTTGCTAATTCTTTGAGCTATATGTTGATAACTTTAGTTCTCTGTCCTATGTACATCATATCCTTCAGAGCTAAGCTTGGAGAATAGCTCTTTCCATAGCTCGTTGAGCGACTGGTGGACCAGCCCTACCATTAGTGTCCACGTCTCAGCTTCGTAGGTCATTATTACATATAGGATGCAGTGTGTATATAAAATGAGTGAATTACGAAGGATTTTTATTTTTTGTGAAGTTAGTCATGATGAGCATTGAGCACCTAAGTAAGCTAACTATTGGTTCAACTCATTGCTGGGTAGAGGCTCCAAGTGTGTGCCATCCTCAATCCTTACCGGCTCCAACGAAGCATAATGCGCCGCCGTCGAACTGCTTTGCTTCAGAGGATTCTTTTGCATATTATTGATAACCAATTAGTTACTGTTTTGCTGCCAGTAGGTCGATATACTTACAAATTATTTTGTGCCTCGTGTGACGTATTTGATACACGTCAATATCTTGTCTAGGGTAACCCTGGTTGTCCACAAGTGGTGTATTCATATCCACATTGTTAGTTTTCAAGATTTCACTTAGAGCTTGAAGCTCGTCTTCCAGTTTAAGTTTTTCTCTGAAGAGCTTCAAAACATGATCTCTCTTTGGACCGTCCATATTGGTTTGTTGCAATTTACAGCGAAGTCACGCAAATACATAGAAATATAGGGACTCAATTTATTTTCCCACTGAAAAGGTTGTTTTAGATGGAAATTGGGAAAATAATTTAAAGAATCGGACTGAAAAATCGATTTTGTTTGTTTTGTTTGAAAAAGTTCAAGTCACACTCGACTTCACACATTCATTCATTTGACATTTCGGTGTTGCCAGGTTACATTAAACTAAACCTACTACGTTAACGTTATTTTTTTTCATCAAATAATTAGTTTCTTTTTGTAGCTATGTAAGTAGCCTTTCATACGTAATTCATTAAGCCTATGTCCTAACCTATGAATGCTATCTCACACCTTAACTAGCTCGTGCCTTAAGTCAAACTTTTGGTGAACCTTGTACTATGCAACTTTTAAACATTTGCTATTCGTGGTTTAACTTTAAAAACTAGGTAATAAATATCTCCTTAGAGATGGAACGTTTATACTGTACTTGGTTTTGCTCGCAGGTTCGCACGCGTTTTTGAAAGAGAGGTAACGTTTTTTAATTTGATATTCAAACTCTTATAATTTCACCTCGATCAGTTTGGTAGTTTTGTCATGAATAGGTAACAAAGCAAACAATACCTACATACTTTAGTATTAATGTGATAAAAGAAAAAAACGAGTTAATTATGTTATTCTTTATTTTGAAATCAATTATGAGATTTATAAATGTCTCTGCTCTTCTGGTTTCATGAAGGTTCTTACAAAAAAAATATTACAAGCTTTTACAAGTTGATTTGCTTTGATTTTACGATTTTGCATTCAGCAAATATAACAATAGTTTAAATAAAAATGACCAGATTAATAGTTTAACTCTAATAATAAAGACTTAATTACAAAGTCAGAACTAAAATAATATTAACAAATAATGTGAGTCTTGGTTAACATTTTTAAACGAAGGAAGGTTACATTTTAAAGCGTTTATTTAAATATCAAAGTATTCTTAGAAATATTAAGTAATGTCTTTTTCGACAAAGTGTACTTTAGTTTAATTCACTTATAGATAAAAATGTTAGTTATGGAATTTAAGGTGAGCAATCTTTTTGGATAAATATGAAATAATACTCTATGATTCTGGCGAAAATCACAAGTATTATGAGTTATTTGGAAAGCCAAAAATATTTAACTTTTCCCATCACATAATTGTGCAAATATCAACGTATAAATAAATCATATACATACATGTACAATAAGGCAAATGACAATATTTTTACCATTGAACACAAAAGGACCTAAACAAGAAATATAACATGATTGTGCATTACAAAGAAAAATACTAATAAATAACTATTATCACCTTAATAATAACCGTCTGAGTTTTAGGAAGTCTATCGCCACAGGTAATCTGGCGTAATTACAAGCGCGAATATAACTACATAAAACCCACCAGTTATTGTTCAACTTGAACTCGTTTTAAAAATGGTCCCTAAATATACTAAACATAAGATCGAAATCACACTATCCTTTCTGTTTACGCACAGAGACTAATACGTATAACATACAAAACATACACTAACAATTATGGCAACGTTGACAATAAATAAGAGGAAAGGGAATATTCACATTGAGAAAAGTCACAAAACACTGACAGCACATAACAAATTAAATAATAAGTCCGAAGTGGGTACCTCGCACGAATAGTACAAAAAATAAGTATACAAGGCAACATGTGCAGACTTTAAGTTATTCTACTACAATCTATTGTTTACAAAAGCCACATTCGCAAATTCGTATTTTATAACAAGCTTGGCTTAATTCGCGAATCGGATATTTTTGTTAGTTTAATTAATAACTGCTTGCTACGCTTAATGCTACCCGCTCTCACAAGTTTTCATTACACGGATGTTTCAACGGCTTAAAAAATCAACAGCCTACAATGTGAGAGCGACTAGTATTGCATAATCCAGATCGTTATCACTCGATCGGTTATTATTAACATTTCGAGTGTTTTGTATTTTAATTCGTCTAAAGTCGGAATGGTTCTCGTTTCTCCGTAGTTCGTGATGTCGCCGGGGTTCCTCGTCGCGACGCTGGCGTCGTCGGAGCACCGTTCTCGGATGCATCCGAAGGTTTTCTCAACAGCCGAGAAACGGCCGTCTGCTGTCCAGGGCGTACGGGAGTCGTACTACCAGAGGGCGTTCTTTGCCTGTTATTAAATAAACATAATTAATTTTTCACTCATTTAATTATGTCCATGCAAAGCACTTCAACAAAATTTACCCCAAAAATTTGTCCGTACCGCCAATTGGTTTTTGACAAGTAAAATTCCTACCATCATTTCTACTGAATAAAATACGCATCACACGAAATAAAATAAAAATAATAAGCAACACTTAGTCATATTTTGTTATTACCTATTGAGATTACAGTTAGTATGGTGGTCCTTAAGTACGGGGATGCCGCTTCTTCTAGGGGTATGTCCGTCGGTGGAGGCAAATGATCCGCTCCTATGGTGGTGTTAGCGAGTACAGACAGACAGAAAATTAGTAATAAGACAGTAGAAAGTAGATATTAAGAATTTAGTTTTTGCATATGCATTGTTTCAAATCACTTGATTTTGAAATATTTACTTTGCTGGACTGTTGTTTTGCAGCATGCATATGCAAGAACAACATTTAAATATCATATTTAAAAAATTACATAAAGATACAAAATACATAGTCAAAATAACTTGGCTTAGCTTGTTTGTATTTTTATGTACTTTTGAAAACACACAAAAACATTAAGCCTGAAAGACTTAATATTGACAAGGAAATATTGTGATCAAAAGCTGTGAATGTGTGTTGTGATTATTAACAGTGTTGTGTTCAATTTATTCGTAAATTGTGAGATGGGGGTGTCGTGTAATATTTACAAGATTTTTTCTTAAATTATTGCAAGATGCAAAGCTTTTAGAACAACCTGCAAACTGCTTTTATTAGTGAATCAGGCGGTTTGTTCAATATCAATGATAGGAAAAAGTGAACAGGATGGGTGTGACAAGTTTTACGTCAGATGCGTGAAAGAAACGAAATGATGTACTCTGGGTAATAGGTAGGTAATGATGGGTCCAGCCAAGCGACCTAGCGAACGAGTGGAATTTGACGATCGGTACCACACGTTCACTCTCATTTGCTGTTGTATCCACCCACACTAAACAAATGCGTGTGAACCCCAACGAAGCCCGGCGACGGAGCACGGCCAAAAGCTAACGAAGACCCTCGCATGCTTTCGGCATGCCATCACTGGTTCGTTCGCGTTCGTTTGTTAGCCTTTGCTCGCTCTCGTTCACTTGGTAGACCCACCATTATGTAGTAAATGCCTTTGATGAGAGTAAATATCGATAACAACAAAAAACAAATGTTCAAAGAGCATCAATCAAAATAATCGGGCAAAAACGAAGCTAGCATTCTACAGGCTTGTACCCTTTGATGTCTCGCTGTGTCGGCTTAGACGCATCGCCGCTTGACTCGCTTATGTTACTCTCATATTCATTGTCACTCGTCATTCCCGAAATGCTGAAGAGGGAGGAATCATCTTCCGGACTCCTTTGTTCAGACTTCCTAAAGGGATCATGGGAAGTAGGACTGGGTTCTTGCGACACTTCTCTAGAGTGCGACGCTCGGGATGTTTTTAGTTGTCTTTCAACAGAGGGAGTTCTTTGGGAGCGAGAACCCACGTAAATGGGGATCTTTGTGGCACCCTGAGCTTGGAATGCTGGATGGTTATGGGATATGGATTTTGGAGGTTCGGCCATGGACGAAGGCTGGGAATGTGTTGAGCTGTTTTATTTCCGGTTTGGATAACGCATGCGGGAAGGAAAAAAACAATTTAATCAGCGTCGTAAATAGTACATAAATATCTTCATAATATTTGTTAGTTTTCCACACAGAAGCCATTTTATATTGTTGGAATAATATGCTGTACATGCTAGAGGATAGTATTTTTTTTGCCAGTTTTTGACACTTAGTGGCACCCGTCACCCGCTACAAATATATACTTATACATAAAAAAACAAAAGAACCCTTGTGTGCTTTTGATAGTGTGCGTATCCTAAATACTCAACGACACTACAATCCATGTAATCCCTCACAAGCAAGTGACGTGCTCCAAAACTGTATCTCAAGACAAAGGTCGTCATTTTGTTGCTCATTTATACCATAAGTAATGAAAATAGCAGTTTTTAATACCAAAATAAAAATAATTCAACCAAAGTAAAAAAAAATACAGTTTATTGCCATATTTTCCATATAGCGGGGCAAGGGAGACAGCGTCTATGGATAATTTGAGCTAAATGCAGCAGATTCTTACCAACAATTTGCAATTAGCTCAGATTTTTTAATTGTAAATAGAAGTTTGAATTTGCTACATATTATTCTGATTGAAAATTTCTTTGCTGACAAAGCATAATTTGCTTCTAGTTTCAATACTTGGTTAAAATAACGACCGCACATTCATCCGAAAACCATTGTTCAAACCCACAAACTTAATACCTCGCTAGAGCCGGTACAGGAGTCAGTGTGGGAATACTTGAGGTGCGGTACATGGCGCCTGGATACCTGTTTGTGCGCATATCATTTCAACCTTTTGTTTTATACATTTAACCTATTACAATCATAATACATCAAAATGAGATAAAGGACTTGTAACTCCATTGAAATGGCTATAGTCTATGGGGACATGATTTTTTTTCATGAACTCTTATAATACCTACTCATATTAATAAAAACTAATAATGGAGTCAGATAGATTTAACTGATAAAAAGGCATAAAATGTTAGTACTAAAAGGAAACTTTAAAGAAGATCATACAAAATACTGGATTGTGATTTTAAGTCTGTAAATTTTATTTTTTCTTTAAGTTTTTTCCCGACAATATTGACTTCTGAATTCGATGTATTTTGACTAATTAACTTCACACAATTATCGAGTTAAAAGAAAAGTTAATTCTATCTGCCTTCCTGAACATAAAGTCAATTTATCTGAAAGAAACTTACCTTCCACTAGCTGGAGTAAGTAGACCAGTAGGAGTACGAGGTCTTGAGCTTCCGTTAGGTGTGCTAAGGCCAAACTTGGAGGCAGTTGCCGCGGCCCGTGCCGTCGAAGTCTTCGTGTTTGTTACTTTGCGCATAGGAATGCGGGATGGCGTCCCCACATCGTCTGTTATAACATAGATGATTAATCATTTTAGATGATATACAAACTGTAAATAAATACAGCACAGCATCAATAGCCAGGGTGCGATCGTCAGCTAATTATTTATGTGGGATGTTTAAGTGAGTGTGTCCATAGGTTAGGTTAGGTTTAGGCTGACGCGTTTGACAAACACGTAACGTAACTAATTTACGTAGGTACGCAACGTAACTAAATAACAATAAAAATAATGTAACTAATTTATTACGTAGATAATCTGATCTCTTCAACGTTGCAATTTTTCTTGGAAAAGCCTAGACAACCCTTGTTTACACAACAAAAGAATAGGAGGTTAAGTTAATGATTATAATAAATGCTGGATTATGTAAAGTTATTATGTACCTGTGCTGTCCAAAGAGAGGTTAGATCCATGTCGTGATGGTGGTTTAGAGCCGGCTCTTGAACCAGCTCTCGATCCTGGTCTAGAACCACCCGGGGTCAGTGTTGACCTGTTGAATTAAAGAATAGGTTAGGTTAGCTTGTTTTACGCTTTACGATGGGTACCTGAATAAAAATTAAAACATGAAGAATGATTATTTTTTACACTTCATTTTTCGATAGTAGTCTTTTACACTCTGAATAGCAAAATCATAGGGGAGGCCTTTGTCCACGGCTGGACATAGGCCTCCCCCAATAAGCGCCAACTGACGATTATGATAACTACAACGAATTACGATGAAATATCAGCCACATACCTAGGTGCACTAGGCTTCCTGTATCTTGTTCCAAGTCCACTTGCTGCCTCGTTGTCACTGAGCGAGTCTGGAGTGCCCGCGCTGAGAGACGATCTTGAAGCGCGTCCTGCCACACCACCGGCCGACATCGGTACCGACCGAACCGTACGTTCCCTTACCTATATCAATAATTTATGTTTAATTACACTGTAAACTGATTTAGGTACATTTGAATAATTAATATTAGTATAATCACACGACTAATATTTACTACGAGCTTGGATCTAATTAAGCTCTGAATAGATATTATGATGTGCATGCTAAACTAACGGACTCTGCTTTTATTACGATCACAGTAATTCTAACTATGAAATACACAAATGGACAATGAACAATAAAACCCACGATAAAATTAATAGCGATAGGAGTGCACCAACCGCCACACTTTTTTAACCTATTAGCATTACCCAATGGTATCCTGGAGAAGGCTGGTATCCATGGTGATGGGTATAGTGGTGTTCGCCGGGGGTGGTAGAACCTTGAGATCTTGAGTGTCCGTATATAAACGCCTGCTTAGTTCCATGTGTCGATCCCACGTGTAGCGGATACGAACAGGGTAGCTCTTCTCGCTGCCTCAGAGCCTCAAATATAGGCCTCAGCGCCTCCATAACCTCCTCAGCTAAACGTACCAATACAAAACCAGGAAGCTCATTAGGGTGGGAAAGGAATACATCCATAACGAACAATATTTTGCTTTCATAGTGCCAATCGTTTTGCCGAAACGCGTTTGTTTAGACGAGTATCGCGATGTTACGATTAGTCCACACTTTAGTCGACGAACGCGGATTTGTTTTTGCGGTGTGCGGGAATTTTGGGATCTAGCAGGAAAGGTGAACGAAATACTTTACCATAAACTTCCATAGGCGCTGACGTGCCACCTCTCCAATGCAGTGAATCCAATGATACAAACAACACCAACACACTACAACGAGCCTGTGCTTAGCTTGAACACTAATGCAATACGACCAAATGCTACGAGCTCAACACATGCTGCACTCACGTCAATGCACCTTGCAAATGGATACATAGATCCATGTACAAATTGCAACTCAAAAAATATAAATAAGCGAAAGTTGAGCGAGTCCCACACCGCTTTGCTCCACCAAAAAACTACGGTGCAACTTATGATACTTGTGCGAATTAAAACTATAGTCTATCCTGTTGGGAATAATGCTAATTTAAAAAAAGAAAAGCTGTATGACTTACCTTTGTTATGGGTCCAGTAGATGGTGGTGTGTTCGTGTTAGAGCGGGGCGTACGCGGTCGGAACGCTGCCATGCTCTGTGACACTCCATCCGCCAATATGAATTGTTCTCGCAGTTCGATGTTGGTGCGTCCCTTGGCTGCATGCGGGCGGCGTCCAGTGCGCATCGCAAACGGAAGGAGAGGAAAGGAAGGGCAAAAAAACCATACGGTAAAAGGATAGACATAAAAATAACACCAAAGTGTTAAATGGAAATTGGGATAGCGTGCATGGTAGTGAGGGGAAAGAAAAAAACAACAAACAAATCAGAAAAATGTCAAACAAAAAATAACAACAAAAAATCAAAACAAGAATTAAAAATTTAGTGCAATTAGGAACGGGAACGATAAAATACGATTAGTTTATTCCTCACCATACTTTTATGCTGTAGTATAAATCAAGAGCAAGATTTTCCGTTACATTCCGTTTGTTTTGTTAAGTAATTGTATTCATGATACTATGTAAGATAACTAGGTAAGAACTTCGTTGAATTATACTCCTTCTAAATTTTGTTTGGTTATCTTATCTTATTAAAGAATGTGCAATGATGAGTATGTACTTAATTAAATGTACTTATTTATAGTGAAATCATTCCGCTTAAATTATCTTGCGCTTGGTTTACACATATCTGTTAACTACATCTACTAAATAAAATAAAAAGATGTACTTGTATTGATTATATGCAAATCAAAATATCCATATCATGCCTTATTAAAGCTATAAATTTAATGTTTGCATCACCTTTTAAATCTTAACAGAGTAATTAATTTATAAGAATGTAAACAAACTAAGTACATAGGTATTTCTACACATTTGATTAATAAAAAGCACACCAAAAGCATCAAATGTGTAAAAGCCCACAACAATAGCAAACAAATCTACAGTAAATCTATTATAGCAAACGTAAAAACTAAGCCACACCAAACTACTGAAACGCTTTGCCAAGGAACCAATGTGTTAAAAGAAAAAGCCAATTCAGTGAAAAATCTTAATAAAAGTGGTTCCAAGGCAAGCCGTATCGCTTACCGAGCGGGCAACAAGCCTCATGCTGTTCCGGCTTGTACGGATCAGGCAGCGGTAGCACTAATGATACTACTTTATGTAAAGGATATTCGAGGATCAAAATAAACATAAAAATAATAATTTTAAGAATTCATAAGGATCATGGGATTTGGAACGGGCAAAGCGAATACGAATTAGTAAATTAGTAGCAACATCAATATTTTATAGTGGACTTAACGATGCTTACTTTAGCTATTTACTGATAGTTGATGCTAGCGTAAGTTGGTAGCTTCACAATGGAGAGAAGTGAGTATGAAATATCATATCATAAGTGGAAGTACATTACTAGTGAACTGGTGGATTTGTGTAGGTTTGAAATTTATTTCTTTATTATGGTATTATCTTTCGTGTTGCAGATATAACGTTAATAAGAACATTTATATATTCTAGTTATTCGTGAACTTTCGATTTCGTTATTTTGGTAGATTTAATTTTGTATGTGCTGGCAACACGATTCGCTGCGCAGTCCGCGCATGTCAAAATATCGCGTCGAAAAATGGCCGCAAATGAAAACAAGAACAATGGAATCTACCACGGGTCGATTTTAATTTCGTATTGACTTAGTTTCTCAATGAGTTTTGCTTTTGATACATCTACAAAATGACTGGCACGATAATTGAAAACTTGAGCGGCCGGAAGTTGAGTGTATTAGTCACGTTCCTATTGTTGAGTCAGCTAACATGTTTTTTGATCGGTGGACTGGTCGCGCCCATGCCTGCGAACGCTCAAATTAAACTCGGAACTGTGTGCAAAGATACTTTGAAAGTGAAAAATGACACGACGAAATGGTTCTACAACGTGGGGAAGGGGGCCTGTGAAAAGGTCAACCTAGGCAGCGAATACCATGACCTCACCGAGACCGACATTGTTTTCACGTTCAAAATGCCTGGGGTTGGGCAGCTGGACTACTCGAGATGGCAACAAAACCTCATCGGCGTGCTTCAAGTGGACGTCACATACCATTCCCAGATGGAGGTACAGCCTAGGAGCACCATTACCATAGACGCGCGCATGGCGTATCAAAACAAAGGCGATGAAGAAGATCAATGGAAGTTGTACACTCAATCAGTGGAGAAGAGGCATTTGGATTGCGAAATTGACGTCAAAGCAGAGGGTTACCTCTATAAATGCGCAGCTATTCCGCTCTTTGAACTGGGCTCTTTGTTCCACGACTATTATTTGCTAAACATAAGACTCCCAGTTGACACCCCAGAGATGAATATCAACATCGGACATGTGCAAGACATGTGGCTGACTATCATCAACCAGAACGGAGGATTCACTAAAGTCTGGCTGTCCTTGAAAACTGTATTCTTCCCTTGCATCATCGGGATACTAGTTTGGTTCTGGAGACGCATACACATGCTGCAAAGAAAGCCAGTGCTACTGGAGAAAATGCTACTTGCATTAGGAATAACATTATGTCTTTTGAACATGCCCATTGAGTACCTGACTCTGCATTTCGATCTACCATTTATGCTGCTACTGGGAGATATAAGACAGGGAGTGTTTTATGCTACCCTGTTTTCATTCTGGCTTGTTTTTGCTGGAGAACACATGCTGATTCAGAATACAACAGCACAAAGTTCTCTTAAACAATACTGGAGACATCTGAGCGCTGTAGCTATCGGATGCATTTCTCTTTTCATCTTTGACATGTGCGAGAGAGGAGTTCAACTACGCAACCCATTTTACTCCATCTGGGTCACCGATATTGGAACAAACTTGGCCCTGACATTTATCATCCTGGCTGGGATATCTACCTGCATCTACTTCCTGTTTCTATGCTACATGGTTTATCAAGTCTTCATAAACATCTCTCACAAACGCCAGACTCTACCAACCATGTGCTCGGTCCGACGCTTGCATTATGAAGGGATAATCTACCGTTTCCAATTCCTCATGTTGGCGACCCTGCTATGTGCTGCATTGACTGTCATTGGATTTATATTGGGGCAAGTTGCTGAAGGGCAATGGAAATGGGATGATAATATTGAGATGGAATACACCTCGGCGTTTTTCACTGGAGTCTATGGAATGTGGAATATCTACATTTTTGCTCTACTGGTTCTGTATGCACCGAGCCACAAGCGCTGGCCAGTGGCTGAGAATACATCAGACACACAGAATCTAAGCGAGGAAATTGAATTCAGCCCGTTGCCGGAACGTTCCAATAGTGAGATTTCATCTCTTACTTCCTTCATTAGGAAGACAACTATCGATTGAATCTCTGTATTTTTAAATTTAAGTTATTTTTGCCTAAAAGCTCTTCGCCAACAAGTTACATGTCTTGGAAAGTCGGTGAATAGGAATATTAGACTGCATTTCTAGAATGTTTGTATTGTAGCTATTTATTTAACAAATCTTAGGCTATTTAGCTTTGACTGTGTACTTATTCCTTGTATGGTTATCTTTAGCCGTTTAGCGTAGGATTTCGACATTTTGTAGAACCTATAACCATTATCTTGAGACTTAATCTTTGTCTGACTCATTTTGAAACTGGTTTCGGCCGTCAGGTAGTTGTGCTTCCAAAAATAGATTAGATTCTTTTGGAATATTAAGTTTAACAATATTGTTTCTGTGATAGTTTTTAAGATTGCATTTTTAAATCAGTATTTCTAGGTTAATTTTGTATTGCCAGCATTACTTAACTAATCATAAGTTTTGTGTAGTGATTTGTACCGTAATAAATTGATTAAAATACGTGTTATTTTGTTATTTAACACACATTTTTTAAGTTTTAATATTTGTTAAGGTTAATCTGTTTTCCCATTAGGGTTATTAGGTTAAACACAATATAATTCCCGTAACGTTGGATTGACACTTTGAATACCATAAATACCTAAAAGGTACATTTGGTACTGATTTTTGGGAGCTTTTCAATATTGGCCCAAAAAAGAGTACCTACAAAAAATATTTCAAATTATAAGACTCATGCAATGCTTTTTGGTAACAAAAGGCAGAACATGAGTCAAGTATTTTATTATGAAGCAGAGCAACATTTAGAAAAGGTTAATTGAATTTTTTTGAACTTGCCATATAAAATATTTCGTTCTCGGCTTCATAAAGATTAAAAAATACTGCTTTGCTCATTTAATTGTTTAGGTAAGGAGGTATGTACCCATGACTCCAACCTAAGTTTGGGTAGGTACCTAAACTTAGCGTGGACTCAAGTGAGAGTCAATGAACTTTGAATAGTCAGACAAGTTTGCATAACAACGAACTTGTTGGTTTGGGATGTGTCGACTTGAATTTGCTGAGCAAGGCAATATTTCAAATTAAATATTGGATGAGACAGTTTGCAGTTAGGTATTTGTCGACAGTGGATAAGAGTTTTTCCTTTTACTTACGTATTTAGTAGGAATCTATTTCGTGTGTTTAGTAGGTATTGCAATCTATCTCATACAAAAATTATTGTTCTATTGAAATTTTCAATGAAATTAGTTTGACCAGACAGGATGGTCTATTTTCTCAAAGTAATCTATAGGTACCTATCAGAATAGGTATTAGCTGGTTTGGTGAACGATACCCGGAAGTTCCTATTTCTAAAACCTAAATGTCGAAGTACTATAAAACGGCATATTGTGCCCATTAAGTAAGTAGGGTAGGTAGGTAAGATTAAATGAAATAACAAAATAGGTAACTGGATAATTTTGGATACAACTTCTACCGCAAAAGAAACATTTTTTCCGAGCGGAAAGGAATAGAAACCGCAACCCGTGTCTCAAACCTTTATTCACTACGCCACAGAGGTTATCAAACCCATATTTTTTAGTCAGTCTGACTTTATCGCTTCAGGTAAAGATTCTTATTACCCCACTAGGAAGGATGAAACTCACGCGTAACGAACCGATTTTATGACCGTATACTAACATATGTCCTTAGATCTCGTTAATATCATACGCGTAATCTTCCATAAGTAAACATGGGAATCTACTAGCTGCGCCCCGCGGATTAACCCGCGTGAAAAAACGTTCGCAATCATAATATTAATAAGGATAAAGATTACGTTCATTTCATTCATATTACATTCATCAAAGAACACAAGTCTTTCCTACCCCCATAAAGAGCATCGTCCACCAAACCGTAGCCAGAAGTCCCCCCCCTTCAACCCCCACAGTACGTACCTCTGCAAGGGTCGTTCTTGACCAGGAACTCATCCAGAGCCACCCAGCCGCCGCCCACCCGCACCATCACGGTGGAGCGGAGGATTCGGACCAGGCGGAGCTTTTGGGAATCACCGAACTGTTGGGATACGATGACTTGGGTTACAGTACATAATCACCGAACTGTTGGGATACGATGACTTGGGATACAATGACTTGGGTTACAGTACATAATCACCGAACTGTTGGGATACAATGACTTGGGTTACAGTACATAATCACCGAACTGTTGGGATACAATGACTTGGGTTACAGTACATAATCACCGAACTGTTGGGATACAATGACTTGGGTTACAGTACATAATCCCCGAACTGTTGGAATACGATGACTTGGTTTAGGTAAATTTGGGATACGATGACTTGGGTTTAGACATGTGCGCCGACGTTGAAATATTCGGCGGCGGACGCCGGCCTGAAATCGGCGGCGGCGGCGTGATTTCGGCGTGATATCGGCGCGTCTAGTATTTGTTTAGAATGTGTTATTATTATTTCAAAAATGCTAACATGTTTTTAAATATTTGTTAAAAAATACTAGTTACAAGAAAAATTACTTACCTACTTAGAAATAAACACATCTTTGCATACAGTATAATTGTCATGCATAAATATAAGGTACTGTTAGGAAGTCCAAACTCTAGGATCTGATGACAAAAAGACGGGAAATCACCCAAATGACTTCGTCAGAGAGCTCAGACCTGAACAAGCGAATCGCGAAGATGGTACGGCGCGACCTTCGGAGCTCCAACACACGCCTCATTGAAGAGGTGATAGAGCGCAACCGAGGGTCCAAAATATTCACTCAGCAGCTTGGCAGGACGAAACTTAAAACGAACAACGTGAGGACCGTTTTGTCGAAGCCGGAGATCTCAACCCAGATAGAAAATTTGGATGGCCGTTTGTACACTGCACATGCCTCTTATTCCCGACGTGATGACCATGATTCCAGAGCCACCCTGACACGCCACTATAGCGAAGAACTGCCAGATTTCAATCAAGGTAAAATCGTGTAAGCTCTGAGGCAGCTTAAAAATGGAAAAGTCCCCGGTGAAGACGATATTACTTTAAGAGCTTCTGAAGGCAGGAGGAGCCCCTGTTATATAGGAGCTAGAGAACCTCTTTAATGCCGTCCTTCACAGTGGGAGAACTCCTACGGCGTGGAGCGGGAGTTTGGTGGTGCTTATTATTAAGAAGGACGATAAAACCCTTCTTAAAAACTATAGAACCATCTCACTCCAGAGCCCCGTCTATAAGCTGTTCTCGCGAGTAGTCACGAATCGTCTCGCCAGGAGACTACGAGTTTCAGCCACCGGAACAGGCCAGGTTCCGCGGAGGATATGGCATCATAGACCACATTCACACAGTGCGGCAGATTATACAGAAGTCCGAAGAGTATCATCAGCCCCTGTGTCTCGTTTTTGTGGACTATGAGAAGGCCTTTGACTCCGTCGAAACTTGGGCTGTTCTGGAATCCTTACAGCGATGCCAAATAAACTATCTTTATATCGAGGTGCTGAGATGTCTCTACGAAGCCGCCACTATGAGAGTCCAAGTACAGGGCCAGTAGTCTAAGCCCATCCAATTGAGCAGAGGAGTGAGACAAGGGGATGTCGTTTCCCCGCAACTGTTCACGAGCGCATTGGAAGATATGTTTAAGAAGCTGGACTAAACATAAACGGAAAAGTAAGGGCATAAACATAAACGACAATTACATCTCGCACAGTCGCATCTACGATTCGCTGATGACATAGTCTTAATGGCGGAGTCGCTAGTGGAGATCACCCACATGCTGAACGCCCTAGCCTCAGCCTCTCGACGCATCGGTCTTGGCATGAATTTGGAAAAAAACCAAAGTCATGACCAATGACCACATTGATCCGGGAACATTTCATTTTGATTTGAGCGTTAAAATTGTTTTCGAGTTTATTATCTTGGGCAGATTGTCCAGTTAGGTAAAAACAATTTTGAGTATGAGGCCAAGAGGAGGATCCAGCTGAGCAGCGTTTGGAAAACTACATCGAGTCTACGCATCATATCGTCGCAATCGTAGAAAAGAGGCGGATCTGATTTTTGGCTATTTTCGTTTTATTCTATAAATCGGCTAAGAATTACCTAGAAAATCTATCACTTTGATTTTTTTTTCAATATTTGTTTTATTTGCGAAGATATTCAGTAGAAAAAAGGCGGTTTTGAAACTTGGATCGCAGTAAAATGACGTATGAATTGATGCGCCACTTTAAGGCGCTGACTTCTGCCCCCGCCACCCTCCCTCGCGCGACGGATCGTACGTACCGGCAGTGTTCTATGCAGAGCTAGGGCAATTGGTAGAATAACAGCACTATTATTTCCTAAATTTGTTACTAAAGCTTAATTTTTAATTGACGATAAAATAACGTAGTTATGTCGTCAAAACAAATATTTATTTCGCTGAAAAGAAAAAAAAACTAGTGAAACTGCTAAAGAAACGGAAATATAAAATAATTTTATGTTTACTGTTAAGTGCGACCAGCATAAAAAATCGGAAGAGCCCGTAAGCACTGCACCAGGTATGAATTTACTGTATTTATTATTCACTTTTAGGTGCCTTGTATTAATTTATAGCTAACTTTTGAAGTAAACTATAGTTTTATTAGCCCATCCGCGGAACAATAGCGGTATGCCACTTCCAACGTTCTACTTGGGAGTTCGAATAAGTAATTTTTATGTACCCTGAAAATAGTTTTATTGTTATTGTGATCAAGTTTATAAGTTCATATAATGAAGATCCATCTTTTTTAATCGTTGCAATTTTTGGTGTCGTAAAATACAGTGCGGCATTTTTTCACGGACTCTAGATGGCAAATAGTTGGCGTTTGGTACAATCCGCCTTTTTATTACGGATAAGGGCCAGTCGTATTTACATAACCGTCTATATACTTGGGAGAGATTTTTAAAACCGTCGTTTTAATTACAATTTTTCCTTATTATTTTTGCAGTTGAGCTTGAAACTTTTTAAATTAAACTGTAATAAGTACATTTTCTTTTAATAGTTGGTACACTTTCTTATAAATTACCTATGAATTTATTAAAAAAAAATTTGCAGAGGAACGTTGTTCGTCACCCAAACCACCAGGAGCCGAATCAATTTAACCTGAGCAAAGTATGCATGAAGTGATGTTTCTTTTCAGAAAATAAATGACAATGACGATGATGTATTGGCGCGACTACAGAATTAGACTATCAAAACAAATCATATGCAGCAGCTCCCGTGATAAGCCATTTTGCCCCGAAAACTAAAATATTTGAAATTTTAACTTCCGTCGCATCACCTACAGCTGCTGAAAATCCCCGAATTATGCCGCTGAACACCAATGTCTGCCAAACAGGAACAGGTATTACCCCTGTGACGAGTTTATTAAAGATAATTTTATGCCTACCATTTTCTATTACTCGATTCACCGATGCCATTGACTACAATTTATAATGAATTAACTGACTGTTTTATTTTTTATACTCCAGAAGATTGAATTTAACTTACAATCCGTATGAAGGTAGAAAAGTTATTTAAGATTAGTGTTTAAAGAGACTCAGACTTTAAAGAGCTGCTGCAGAACAAAATTGGACATAAATCACGGTGAAACACTCGCATCGAATAAAATAGTAGAATGAAAAATTTATAAAAGAATGTGATAATGTTTGAGAAAATCGAGCCTATCAAAACACGGTACAAATACATTATAACCCACTTTTGATAGTTCCATGATAGTTGGGGAGGCTCATTGTGTGGAATGATACATGCGTCGATAAAAATGCACCTTCCCATCTTCCAAGGACATCCACGAGGGCTGGTGTAGCGGCAGATTTGGCTGAGGACCTCAATATGCAGGTCTCGACAGAACCTACGCATTTGTTGTCTTTGGAATCGATTCCCTAGGTCTGTGGGGTACCGAGGCTCTCCGGGTTTTTTAAATTATCTGAGCGTTTGATTGATGACGCGTGACCCGAGAGCTGGTAAATATCTGTCGTAGCGCATCAGCATTGCCATACAGCGTGGTATTGCAGCCAGTGTCTTGGGGACGCTTCAGACTGGACGAGAGATCGATTGAGTTACCATTAGACTGTTTGCAACCGTCTGCTGAATTTTTTCAATTGTACATACTATTTATAATGTTTTCTATTTATTGATTGTAATTGTCGTCGTTAAAGGTGATTTACTAATATTTGAACCCATGATTGTATGACTTTACTTTGAAACTGGAATAATACCTGCCATGTTTTTTTTAACAAAATAAACATTACTTGAATGGTTGCTGATTAAATGCCTACTACCTAATGTCCTACTTTGTTAAGAAAGGCTCTTAAAATAGTTCGATAAATAAGTAGGCAGGTGCCTATTTTGATACCAATTTTAACTTTCAAGACTGCCTTAAAGTTTTAGCATTTATGACATTTACATTCATTCATTTTATATTTCAGACATTCCTAATAAAACTGGCTGTAGGTAGAGTTGAAACCACTTTAGATGCTTTGTTGATAATTTAACACTATTAAAAAAAAAAATATCCGTGAGTACCTCCTGTTTTTATATTTGGGTGTAAAACACTTAAATATAATACTTTTAAAATATAAAAAAAAATATTGTCTTATTCCATGTCATCACATACGCCAAATTATTCGATTGCAATTCCCCAAAACAACGACGGATAATACACTGCGCCTTAATTATGGAATCATAGCTCCGTAGTAAAACGTTGCAATAATACATTCGTCACTTGAGTGTCCGCAGAGTAATGACGCATGTGACTTTTTACAAAAATTAGACATAATAAAGATTAAATACATAAATCATATTGTAAAAGATTATACAAAAAGCAATTGGTGAAAATTTTACGCTGATCGGACAAGCCGTTTCCAAAATATGACAAAAAATCCAATTTAAACTCTTTAAAATGCTCTCCTGTAAAGTTGGTAAAATGCACATCCGTCTCTTTGCTACGATTGCGACGATATGGATGTGTGTTTGAAAACGAAAGATTTCAATCAGTGCGTCCTACCCGTAAGACTAGTCCTAGACGTATGACCTACAGAGCTGAGTCGTGGACACTCACGGTAGAGCTGGTGCACCAGTTCAAAGTCGGTCGGCGAGCTATGAAAAGAGCTATGCTCGGAGTTTCTCTTGAGTGTAATAAATGTAATAATAATCAATAAAATTACGGATTTTCAAAGCGTCAAAAAAGGTAACGTTTCACGCCGAATTCACGCCGATCGGCTGATCGGCGGCGGCGGCGTGGAAAATTTGCCGGCGGCGGCGGCGGGTCGGCGCGGCGCACACGTCTACTTGGGTTACAGTTAGGTACGTAGAGAGCCATACTTGATACAAAAATTGGGATACAGTAAATCGGGGTAACTATGACAGCGCAAGTTTTTTTATTTTTCGAAAGTATTAGCCATCTTTGGTCGTAAATAAGACTGCACTTTATTAGTGGTAACACTAATGCACTTTATTAGAGTGACCACTACTAAAGTGCAGTCTAATTAATAGTACACATTATAAATTATAGAATTTTGATTTAATTTAAATTGTAAATTTTAATTTTAATTGTATATTTTAATTTAATTTAAATTGTATATTTTAATTTTAATTGTATATTTTAATTTAATTTTAATTGTATACTTTAATTTTTATAAATTATTATTACAAATTATACCTACATAACTATTTTAAATTGACATGTTACTAGGAGTAATTAATAAGCTGTATTTCTGTATAATGCAAATTATGAAAAAGTTGTAGGTACGATTCATTGTACATTATAAATAATTGAAGATATGCATATTTTTCTTGTCTCAAAGTTTCCCCCTCTACATGGGTAACATTAACACAAGTGAAACCAGAGTCATAGACATCTGTTTATAATAAAAATATTTAATGTTCTTTTCAATTGGTTAAAAAAGTTAAAGTATTGGTAGAAACATCTACCAATACTACTATTTTTCCTTTATTTACTATCATACAATACAATGTGCTAGTAGTAAATAAAGGGATAAAGTTACTAAAAACCTAATATGTACGTATACAATAAGAGATACTGCTATTGTAGGTACCTTTACTAATAAATAACCATTTACTAATATGTTACCCTGGTAGCGTAGGACCATTGTGGTGATCAACACATCTTCATAAGGCATTGCTTTGTCCAACACTGGGCATCCTGTGTCTGTAGATGATAACTTACCCGGTATTTTCCCTCGCCGACCTGCATCACCCTGAATTTCTGTCGGCAAGTACACAGCATGACCAGGCGTTTGACCTCGTCGTGGATCTTGTCGGCGTCTGTCGGCGGGCCGCGCCGTTCCACCTAGATAAGGGATTAATAAAATTATAATCAAAGCATGCAGCATCCGCATTGATCGATGATTTTATATGCTGATGTTTGAGTCGCGAGACAGACAGGGAGAGGAAGCTTAATAATAGGGTCCTTAAAACTATGTTTTTTTGGATTCAGTACACAAAGGGTGTTCTCTGTGTTAGCCTTTGTGTAATAGAGCCTCAAAAAAGGCATGATTTTTCGAGACTAGATCTCTAATGCAAGAACCACTTATATTAAGTTAGTGAAGTTAGGAACACTCAGTTTGCGAGTCCTACATAATAATAATTCCATATTTATAGTTCCTCTGTCTGCAACCCTAGTCACCGGCTGCTTGAGCCTAGCTTCGCGGCCGGTGATCCACCGTTTTGATATATTTTTTACTGTAGATTAGTTTTATATTTTTGTATTTTCTATAGAAAAAAATGTATTTTTTAACGAGTATTAAAATAAATAAAGTGAAATAATAATAATTCCGGACAGTCCACACGTGTGTGTGTCAAAAAACGGCATCAGCAACGACCCTGGTATTCTATTCACTTACCCAGTCAGGCCTGAGCGCAGCGATGAACTCTTCCCAGTCGATGAGGCCGCCTCCGTTCCTGTCGAACAGGTCAGCCACGGCGCCCATTTCCAGACGGGACGTCTCGAATTCTGGACACACAAAAAATGTTTAGACAAGATCCCACAGTAATGCTTTGACGAAGTAGAAGCCAAAGAGAATTTAAATACTACGTACAGTAAGGACAAAGTTTCTTGGCAGTTCTGAACATAGGCTCTGCGAACTTTTGCGCATGCACAGTTGCAAAGAAAACTGTTATTGCCATATAAATAAATATACGATCAGAAAATATCTAATACAGGGAGAAAATACTGATTAATAATAATAATGGCATTAAGCCATTATTATTATTCAGTGTTTGTTTTTTTTATCTTTAAATTGTATCGTATCTCAATATTTATCCTATTACTTTGTTTTATTATTTGAAAAAATGAACAAAAACACAACAGACACTTTTGTACGCAACTGTGGTCAAGACAGAGATAGCGTCACAAACACCAAACCAATGCTGACGTGTGACAGAGACAAAAACCTCGTACCGAATATTGCCGATAAAGATCGAAGTTAACAAAAGTCAAGATAAAAGAGATGTGCAATGTGCGTACTCGTGGGTGTTGTTTAATCGAATATTATTTAAATCGATTGAAATTAAGTGATAAAAAATGTTTATATTCGATTTTATAATGAGGTTTTAAATGTTCTTAAACAGTTTTTTTTTTTTAAAGTAGAAGCCGTTTGTTGACTTGACTTCTTCATTACGGCTCTGTGTCTGGCTCTGACTTGACACGATCCTCCCAAACAAAGATCCTAGTAGGGGTATTTTAATTCATTCGATTCGTATCCGTAACTGAAATGTCAAATTCGAATTCGATTTAATTTAGAACGCTATTTTGATTTCTTATCTAAACTAAGGAACTAAGGATCCAAATTCATATGGCAAAAGTTTTCGAATTCTCTTGTTTAAAATAGCGTTCATCGTCAAAAGTTTCCGATATCGAATCCGAAGGCTTTTCCGATGAATTAAAATACCCATGCTGACATATTATTCCGTAGGGCTGCCAGATCTTACAGAAAGGCGCTAAATCTGTCCGTTTAAATAGCGTAAGTCGTTGATGCGTCAAACCAGAGCCATTCTATAAGAAGTTGAAAAGCGCAAGTGCGTGTTCAGGTATTTATAAATTTTTCAATAACAGCCATTTTCAATATAATCAGTTGAACTACCTCTAAACTGTTTGCAGCAGTCTGCAGTTAGCTCTAATTGTTAGGTATGATACATAAATTCAATTCCAACTAGGTACAATATTCAAATTTCCATAATATCCTGTTGACTAAATGACTCTTGAAACATTTTTAGCTTTATGTAAATTTGTGTATGATGAATGAATGAATACACAACTACCGCTTCTGGTATTTAGTAGTATGGATGGATATAGTGGATGATAGTAAACTCACTGGTGTTGATAATTCCGTCCATGAACTCGTTCCGCGGAATGAGTCCGTTGTTGTCCTTGTCCATTTTGCGGAACAGGTCCGTCAGACGGGACTTCTTGTGGTTCATGAACTTCAGGAACTGTGGAGGGAATGCCAACGTTAGATAGAAGAGATTTTTAGCTATAAGCCCGCTCCCACTCAGAGATTACTTATACACTCGTAGATATGAACTCTTTTGTTACTTTCAGTCCATGTTTAAATAAAAATATTTTTTATATTCCCCCGTTTTTAACATACCGGGGCATGTGCGCCTCAATCTGTACTATTCGACCAGTAAAAGAGACTGGGGTATATAATATTTGATCTAGGCCATCTACCCCGTTAAACAACGTGGAAGGCACTACCTGGGTCGATGAAACAATTTTTCTCAACTGTCACGTTAACGGGGTGGATGGGTTCGACTCGTGAAGGTAGAGTTTTAAAGCTAAATCTTAAAATAAATTTATATAAAAGAAATATTATAATAATCAAGTAATTTTTCGTACCCTCTTTCTCCAGTCGTCCCAGCTGAAGTTGGACACCCTCTGGATCTCTTGTAAGTGAGCGAGACGGGCTTGCAGGTGTCTCTGTCTTTCCCACGCGAGCAGCCATACATTCCTCCATTTGTCCCATAGGGTCTTCACGCGTGGCGACCTAAACTCCGGTTCTGAACCCTTGCTGTATTGGAATAAAGGTGGATTTAGTTTGGGTTTTTTGCGGTACTAATTGGCTATTATTTTGATTTTGAAAATGGAATTGTTGAAACAAATCATTATAGAATTAAAAATGGAATAAAATCTTTGGAAATAGGGTTGCCATTGTGTCTGAATAGTAGCATATTTTCAAGTATTGATAATCAATACTTTTTCGTAACATAAACATAAGAAGCAAAAATATATTAAGGATTGCTTTGTAAATACAGGACTATGGTGGTGTACTACATATTTTGATATTACAATACAACATTATCAACATAAAAACAATAAAACTAAGAGCTGCGATGTCACACAACAAAAATCAAACTCAAACAACATACAAAAGCTTATGCGAATGCCACCAAACATTTTTAATGACAGCTCAAACATGTATTTTACCTGAGATTTTTTTTTTATTATTGATAACCATACTTTTATTTATTGCTGTTTAAGATTGGGAACCATGTTTGGGTTTTTTAACCCTTCTTGACTCTAGGTTGTCAGGATAGGATGATTTTTACCTTCCCTTAGGCAGGAACCTCGGTCCGTACTGCGGCAGGTTCCGGTCTGGCGTCTCTCGGCCCGGACTCACGCGACTAGAGCACACGCAACAATGAGAACAGAACACAGCTGTTATTTGCCAACCCAGGGTTAGAGGCAACCGTGTGGTTAGTGTCAACGTGGTGAACGTTAGTGGCAACCTTGTGAGGTAAGTGGCAACCTTTTGAGATTAGTGGCAACCTTGTGAGGTTAGTTGCAACCTTTTGAGGTTAGTGGCAACCGTGTGAGGAAAGTGGTAACCTTGTGAGGTAAGTGGCAATTCTGTGTGGTAGGTAATTGCCTGGTAGAACTCGTGGCGACAACCATCTGAAGTTAATATCAATCTTTGGAGGTTATTCGCAACCTTGTGAGGTTTGTGTCAATTTATGTAATTCAGTGAGTGATTAGATGATACTTTAAGAATGCAGTCAAAGAACGAGAAAAATAGTACGAGTCCTTTATTGAATTTCATAGGCAGGCTTGTGACTGCCATTGACCTCATCGTGGCAACCGTGTACGTGAGGTTAGAACCAATGATTGTGTATTTTGGTAGTTGCAAACGTGAACCGGGCAAACATGGAGCCATTACAATGGCAACCAAGTTTTGTAACTTTGGATTAAGTTGGGTTGACATTAATCCTTACCGTGATATTGTTAGTCGCAATCGTGTTGTAGGTAACCATAATGGCAACCATATTTGGAAGGTGATATTAGTTTTTTTTCGGAGTGCCAAAATTGTTAGATTTTTGTGCAAATAAAAGTCATTTTAAAACTTTAAGCCGGAAATATTTTGCATGCACCAGTATTACACAAAAAACTACTTTTACTCATGCATCATGCAATGTAGACGATAAATCGGATTTTTGGAAGGAACAGTTTTTTATCATTTTTTTAATCATATCCTTTAAATATTTTTTTTCTTTTTTATTGGCTGTCTCTATTTAATTATCGCAACGATGAAAACAATTTATTTTTTTCTTTTCAAATATCATAAGAACAATAAAGCAAAACCACTAAACTACAAAAGCTTTAAGCAACACTCTAACTAACAAACAAAAAAATAAACAAAATGGCGTCAAACCTTCCTCTCCTACTCCGATTGTGAATCCTCGACCTGGTGAAGCGTGAGTGAACGAGACATAAAGCAACATTTACACGTGTTAGAGCGAGATGAACGATGAATTTTGATCAGACAAGCTGAGAATAAATTATCTCATTTATTAACATTTAAAGCCAATTAAAAGTTAAATTAAAAATGGGACCCATCAATTGTGTTATTATAAATGTGAGACTGAATTTCCATAAAAAAGCAAAAAGAAAAGTAAAGAAGTAAAATTCAGTGAAACATTTAAATAAAAATATATTAAAACAGGCTTTTTTCATCATCAAATAAGTATTTCTTATCAAACATTTTATGAAAAAAACCTGCTGCAATAAAAATTAAAATAAATTAATCAATCTAAGATTAGAAATTTATTGAAATGATTTAAAGATATATCGACATTAAATTCCAGAATGTACAACAATCCATTACTTTATACTAGACTAATATCATCATCATCATCATCAGCCTATATTAGTCCACTGCTGGACATAGGCCTCCCCTAATGAGCGCCATAGCCTAATATACATAAGAGAATTTAACTAGATTATTAAATAGGTAGTAGTATTTTTATGAAGTAAGCACCAATATAATTCAACTGTTGTACATCCTTCCAAAACCCAGTTAGAATAACAAAAAAGACTAAAATTAAGACCCACCTGTATCGCCTAGATCCATAATAATCTGGCGACACCGATCTCTCCCTATGCAAGTCGAGCTGCGATCCGCGACTGATGTGGCAACACAAGCACCATGCATGACGTCACATGAACGAACGGACAAAACAAACATAAATGAGTGAGTGAATGAACTAAACTATTGCAAACAAATACAAAATGGCGGGACAGTGAAGCTCTCCAATTCCAATATTCATGCGTAACAATATTATTTAGTTTTTACAAAGACAATTACAATAATTCAATTAAAATAAAGAATAGAAATTAGTTAGTATTTACGATTTAAACAGTTGAGTTACCGCAGATTTTTGCAAACAATCTATAGATCAAAATAATTGGAATCGGGAGCTATCAATGTTCCTTCATATAAATGTATGGAATTATTAGAAAACTCAAAAAATAGAGTTAAAATTACAAGTGTTCAGCAAAATATAAAAACCCATTAAAAAGTAATTATAGGCACCAAGATTTAACACATAATATGTGTTTTTCTAATAATTTACTATTGTGGTGCCCAATATTAAAGCTAGGCTTATAAGTGTTAGGTACATACCCAGGTGTTCCTTTGACGGCGCTCTTGGCGGAAACCTTCCTTGGCGTGGTTTCACGACCTTGACTCTGACTCTTCACCTACAAATAACAATTATTTTAGTACAACGCCATCTATTGAAAACTAGAATTTTAGGATGTTGATGACAATTGTACCAACGCTTCGCCATAATTTAACCATAGATATTTCCGACGGGTCATTCTTTATAATTATAATACACTACAACTTTTAATTTCTTTGTAATCTTTTCAAACCCCCACTGCTTACCGGTCAGCCAACTTCTATCCCTACACCCTCACAATAAATCTCAAATTACCTGGTAAGCCTTGCAGACCCTATCGACCTCGGTCTGTCGCTTCTGCGTATGTTCCATCAGTTCATTGTGGTCTTCGATGAGGCCTTGGAGTAGGTCTATGGACTCTGGCAGAGGTTCCGCTTCCAATGCTGGGGAGAAATCATCGACTTAGTGTTATAGTCAGACCCTATGGCTCTGGCAGTACCCATTTCAATTTTTAAGAACAGTGACAAGAATTGTCATGACTGCGAGGGTATTTGTAAGAAAAAGGGATTTTATTTTCATAAATTTCGTGTCATTGTTTTTATAATCCGAGCTTCTTTAGTAAAAAAATATTGTAAAGTTGCTTCAAGAATCAGAAACAAAAGTCCTTCCATGTTTACTACACTTTGATGAGATTTCAACTAATCTATACGTCATGAACAGTTGACGAGTAAAACGTTGCTAATAAGACGGCAACAACAAACCACCAATAAAAAGCTAACCGAACGCTAGTTTTAACTCTGTCGTGCGATATCTGCGAGGTATTTGTCCCTAATGGCATTTCATTGATAAACATTTTCCAAAAGCATCTTTTGTTTTTTAGAGGAACTACGTAATAAATTACATACATTACTAATATTAGACCAATCCCTACCCTCGACGAGCCACACCGCTCAACAGTCCTTGGTAAAAACTCACCTATTTCTAGAATCAGCAAAGAACTCATTAATCATTGCGACCAGATTGATATTTTCTCAATAAAGTTACCTATTTTCCGCAAGTTCTTATTTGAGAACTTGTTAAACAATTCTACATAAGTCACTTCCCAATTATATCTTATTCATTTATGTACCTACTTAAACTTAACATAGACTTAATTTAAACTTAACTTAACATTACCTCAAACTTAACATTACCTTAAACTTAACTTAAAATGAATTTGTTGTTACTCTGTTAACCTACTATTTAGCATGCAGTGTCCACCTATAACTGGTTGTGCAATTAGCTTTAGCTATTAAGAATGTATATTATTTGTAAGAATGATTGTAACACCCACTGGTAGACCAAATAAATAAATAGATCATAAAACCTGAAAATCAGTTCAAGTTACTCAAGTAACTTCAATACATAGTATAAAACAAAGTCGCTTTCTCTGTCCTTATGTCCCTTTGAATGCTTAAATCTTTTAAAACTACACAACGGATTTTGATGCGGTTTTTTTTATAGATGTGATTTAAGAGGAAGGTTTATATACTTATAATAAAACCGTGCGAAGCCGGGGCGGGTCGCTAGTATTCTATATTATAATAATCTAGTTATTAGAACTAAAGTCCTTACATATGAGTGTGTTCTCCAGTCCGGTGAGCCATTGCAGCAGCTCTTCAAGCACCAAGTCCAGGTCTTTCAGGCTCTGCATGTGGGTTTCCAGCTTACTGCCGCGCTGCATGGCCCATTGCCATACCTGGGTAGAAAGGGTTTTGTTAATTCTTGTTTAAACATGACGAATTTAAAGTTTAGTGATTTGAATTAAGCTTGGAATCACTACATAGTATAAAACAAAGTCGCTTTCCCCGTCCCTATGTCCCTTTGGATGCTTAAATCTTTAAAACTACGCAACGGATTTTGATTGGTTTAATAGATAGTGATTCCAGAGGAAGGTTTATATGTATAATAAAACCGTGCGAAGTCGGGGCGGGTCGCTAGTTACATAAAATCTACTTTTCATCCTATAAATTAGTTTCCATGGGATAAAAATATCCTTAAAACGTTTCTATAGAAACAACGCAGAAGCAAGGGGCAGATACTAGTGTCCCATAAAAACCAATGAATACAAGAAATTAAAAAATAATTGGTTTCTTAGGTCATTGATTGAATCCATATTGCGAGAGCTCGATTTACACATGGGTTTTTTTTAAATACATGTAAATAACTGTTTCGTGTAACTTTTCATTACTCATATTCGGAAAGTAGGTCTGAACATGCCTGAAGAGCGGGTTGAAAGTGATACTTTTCCACTCTAGGGAGAATCGTTTTCAACTAACAGCTATAACGTTACTATGGAACCATGGTAGTGGTAGAATAAATGCTGAAGCTAAAAAAAAGTTCGCCTTAGCGACAATTCACTGAATTCAAAAAATACGAAAGACAAGGCAGTATGGCTTTATGGCTTTCGCCTGTCCTAGATGGACTATTAGATAAAAAAAAATAGCGGCAATTTGATTAATTTGTTTTCTCATGTTTTTTATTTATATTTCCTTGTATTCGTAATGAAAAGCACAGTGTTTACCTCGGGTGAAAGTAACTTATGTAGTCCCTCGACTATTGGCACCCTCGCTACACTCGGGCGCCAAACCCCGTCTCGGGACTAAATAAGTTACTTTCAACCCTTGGGTAACAATGTACTATTAAAGTAGATAACCAACCTGAACTGGCGTTACTTTGCTGAAAATTCTTATAACTGGTATCACAGAAGCGACTAAATGTCGCTTATTTTGAGTCGCGTTCATATTATATAACGTTTTAGACGCACAAAAAAATCAAATAACTAACAATTTCTTTTTATAAATCACTACACAGGAACGTTAGATATCTTATAAGGTGAGCAATAATATTATAAAAAGTTGCATTTATTATCTTCACTCTAAAGATAAGATAACAATCGATTAAATTTGTTTTTATATTTATCTTTTGTTGCGCTAGATCTTGTTTTTCAAGGTCTATTGATTATTATCGGCTTATAACATTTCCTTTCGTTATTTTCTTTAAACAATTAAAAAAATGTCAATAAAGCAAAAGACATGCGTATTTAAGATAAAATCATTTGCCAAATGATTGACAAATGATTTGATAAAGTAGTAACTGATTAGTAGTTTACCAAATCGTTCAAAATGGGGAAAAAAGAAACAAATTTGGCCTTAAACACCCAATTCTCTAGAGAGATAATATTTAGAATTAAATAAGTTGGAACAATTCGTTATGGAATTTATTCTCACGCTCTGCGCGCTAGAAGTAGATTTTCACTTTCTCTTCAAGCTTTGATTTTCTAAATATGTATTATGATGCGTAAAAGATGCAAGTTCGAGTTCAATTATTATTACGAATGAGAGACCAGTGGAATGATCATCAATCAATGAAACCTGTCATAAATACGAACTATTTGGAACTTCTGAAGCTTGCTGTTATAATACCAGTGCAGTAAATTATGCTAAACCAAAATTTCTTTTGTTTAGCAACATATTTGTTTACAAAAAATATATATGTTTTCGAATCGTGGTATAGGTTCCATTAATATTAAGAGCTATATTATATTCTATGTTTCTAACTATATAACCTCAAATAAATTGATCACTACATAGTATAAAACAAAGTCGCTTTTTCTGTCCCTATATCCCTTTGAATGCATCTTTAAAACTACGCAACGGATTTTGATGCGGTTTTTTTTAATATAGAGTGATTCAAGAGGAAAGTTTATACATATAATAACCGTGCGAAGCCGGGGCGGGTCGCAAGTTTATTATAAAGCTAGAACAGTGTTTTGTTTACAAGTAGACATACCTCATCCCATCTGCTCTGTATGATTGTGATCCAGTGCTTGATGACGGTGACGGCGTCGGGGTGCGCCTTGCTGAGGATAGAGTGGGCCAGCGCGACTGTCTCTTCCTGGAAGACGAGATGCCGGTTATACTGTGCAGTTTTTTATTGATTGGTGCAGTTTGTTATCGATTGGTGCAGTTTTTTGTTGAAAGGGGCTGTTTGATATCGAAAAGTGCAGTTTATTGCAGTTGTGCAGTTTATTGTTTACAAACGGGGCAGTTTGTTGTCGAACTGTGTAGTATGTTATTGATTGGTGCCGTTTGTTATAGATATGTGCAGTTTGTTGTCGAATAGTGCAGTAGTTATTGTTTACTTTCCGCTAGGGTTAACACTGCAATATTTATCAAATAGTAGAGTACCTACTATTACCTAAAAATGCAATAAATTACTAAATCGAATTATCTTGAAGTAATCAGTATTCACAGCGGCATAAAAAAAATGGATTTTCGGTTCTCGCATTTGACAGTCAGTCATTGGCAGAAAGTGCAGTATCGTTACCAAAAAGCGCAATTTCGTTACAAAACAGGGCAGTATCATTACCAAACAGTGCAGTACCGTTACCAAACAGTGCAGTATCGTTACCAAACAGTGCAGTATACAAACCTTATCGTGCAGTTTCTCGTTGAGCTCCCGGATGAATCTCTCGTGCTCTCTGATCTGCTGCTGCGTCTCCATATCTCCCTCGGGCAGTTGTCCCGAGAAGCGCAGCTTGGTTTCCGCGTCCGATAGCCATTCGAGGAGCATGTTCACTGAGCGGTGGAGCTTTTCGGCCTGGGGGTGAAAATTTTAATAGATAAAATAGATAAACACAAAGGAAGGAGGTCCCCAAGATACAGGTCTTACCTAGTTTGGGGACCAATTATGTATTAGTTTTAAGTTTTAAAGTTTTTATCAATAAACGTTATTATTATTAATTATTGCATGATGGAGAACTTGCCTGTTCGAATTATTCATCCAGCATCTACCTGCAGTGTTTTTTAATTTAATTTTTAAATGAAATGTGTTTATTTTCAAGAATACATGTTACAATCTGGTCGTAAAATTAAAATATGTCCAGTTAATTTCTATGCGTTCATGCAATGCAAATTTAAGTAAATCTTAGATAGATATTAATTTATTTATAATTTTAATTTATCGTTCATACATTTTCTTTCACAGATCCTCATCTCATCTGAACTGAGGATTTCTTCCAGACGACCATTATGATAAGACACGGTATGGCGCTCATTGGGGGAGGCCTATGTCCAGCAGTGGACTAATATAGGTTGATGCTAATGAAGACACTTCATGCTTAAATATTAACATACCTCTTTCAAAGCGCCTTCAAGCCTTGTGGCCTTCTTCTCAGTGAGAGTGATGACTGACTCCCAGGCTTGCTTGAGTTCGGTGCACTGCGAACGGATGCTGGCCGCGTCCTCGCGAGGGACCTGAAATAGGTAAATGTTTTAGTAGTGTGGCAAGATAGATAAATATCTTATAACGATAGACACATACACAATACATTGGGTTCTCTGAGTATCTGGCGCAGCGCATCAGCATTGTCATACAGCGTAATAATAGGTATTTTTACCCGGGTGAAGCCGCAGGGCGTTAATAAAAAGTTTGATATAAGCTTTTTATGAAAAAGTACCTCAAAATTGTGTATAAGTACTATGTAATAATGGTATATTTAGTCCCTTTTTTATGTAATGATATTATAGAGTTCTGTTAAGCTCATTAATATGACATTTATTCGAAGTTTTTATATTATTTCCTGTCTGTCGCCCATGCTAACACGCGCCAAAAGTCCTGTTATGCTGAGACAGGACCTATTCGTTAAAATAATAGCAAGCTTATGCATCAAAACAAAAGCGTGCTATTAATTTAAGTAATTTATAATGTTACTAGCGACCCGCCCGGCTTCGCACGGTTTCATTATACCTGTAAACCTTCCTGTTGAAACACTTTATCTATTAAAAAAACCGCTTCAAAATCGGTTGCGTAGTTTTAAAGATTTAAGCATACATAGGGATATAGGGACAGAGAAAGCGACTTTGTTTTATACTATGTAGTGATTAATCATTTCAAGCTGTACTTGTGTGAACTAATAAAGTTATTTTCTTTCTATCGTCATTTGAAGCTCACGTGATTCATAAGTAGAAATCAAAGATGTATAAGTGTATATCTTACCGTGGCTTCGAGTTCCTTTCCAGTCTTCATGACTGAAGACATCTGTTGTTCGCGAGAATGAAGGTCCTCCTCGAATTGCTGCAAAATAGACATTAGGTTATATAAGATTACAATTTAAAAAAATGTTTCAGGGAAAATTTCGTTTTTACATAATTTTTTTAATTTAAAAGTACATCTAGTGTTAATTTCCAAATTACGTTAATGTTAAAACTCGAATCACAAATTTGCAATTATCAAGATCGATCTTGATCTTGTTTGAAATTTATCAAAGTTCCTATATTTCATTCAAATTTGTCAATGTTATAAAATTTTGAAATATAAGTTTTATCACATAACAAATTCCGTATTTTATAATCCAAACCAACCTCACTAAATGTTTCACTTATCCAAAACCTAGCCTTATGATTATATAAATTCTACGCTTTTGGACGGAGTCAGGCTGGCTATGCTACGCATAATGGATCGAACAGAGTCCAAATGAAACAAGAGTACATCTAATAATACCAATCTAATAATAATAATAATAATTCCGGACAGCTCACACAGCATCCTCTAGCCCCAAACTAGGGCTTGTGTTATGTGATGTTATGTTATGCTTATGTTTTATCTAACCTTATGTTGTTCAATGAGTGCCATGACGGTGTCCAGATCGCCGTGTACGGGCGCGTCGGCTGAGAGAGCCTTCTGCTGTTTCTTGAGCCATTCCAGCAGCGCAGACATGGCGTCTTTGAACTGCCCCGAGTAGAGCAGAGCCTCTTCTAGTCGACGTTGTCTGTATCACAGATAGAATAAGATAGTTGTCTATAACACAAAAAGATTAAGACCGTTGTCTATAACACAAAAAGATTAAGACCGTTGTCTATAACACAAAAAGATAAGACTGTTGTCTATAATATAAAACAAGAAGACTGTTGTCTATAATATAAGTATCTCATTATAAGAAAACTATTTGTAAGTTTGTATGAGAATAAAGATCTTTAAACCTATAAAAATATTAAGACAGTTGTCTATAACACAAAAAGATTAAGACCGTTGTCTGTAACATAAAAAAATGAATGACACGACCTGACGAACCCTATGGTATCCCGTGGGAACTGATTTCTGGGATGAAAAGTTGCCAATGTGTTTTGTCAAGGCTAGAACAACATATTTTCCAAATTTCAGCCCGATTTGTTGAGTAGTTTTTGAGTGTAAGAGGAACAAACATCCATCCATACAAACTTTCGCATTTATAATATTACTAGCGACTCGCCCCGGCTTCGCACAGGTGTTTCTTATTATGATACATATAAACCTTCCTATTGAATCACTATCTATTAAAAAAACCGAATCAAAATTCGTTGTGTTGTTTTAAATATTAGCATACATAGGGACTCTGTCTGTCTGTAACAGACAGACAGCGGAAACAACTATGTTTTATAATGTTGTTTAATTTGTTTTTGTTTTACTATGTAGTTAATTACGTGAGGATAAAAAAGTACTTAAGTATATTTAAAAATCAAATAACTTTTTGGTTCTATAAATTACCTGTCTACAGCCTTAGAGCAGACTGTGGTCCATTTAGTCTTCATATCGTTGAGCATGGTCCTGAGAGTGGCTTCATCGGTCTTGGGAGCGCGTTCCTTCAGCGACTTGCCAGTCTTCATGGTTTGGTCGTAGAAAGGCTGCTTGGAGGCGAGCGCCTTTTGGAACTCGCGGTGTTTTGTTAAGCTGAGGGATAATAAATTTATTTATTAAATACATAGTACAATTACCAGTACAGGTACACCTAATGCGATAGCGTACTTGTCAAGTTCACCATAATTATTATACTACTTTTTTAAATAATAAATTAAATGAAACTCTTACTCACAATGAATTAATCTATAAGATATCGAATAAGATATTGTTAGGATTTATATCAAATATACAGGGTGTCAGTGTGAACACCGTTGTCCTTGAAACCAGAGGTTCAGCATCATGAGTAGAATCCAAAACGGATGAAAAAAAATGATTCTATTTTTTATTCATTTTTTAAAGAAAATTTTTATAAACACTAAACGTTTGCTCACAAACACGTGACACAAGTAATTCGACCAGGCGACACGTGACACGTGAGACGACCGCCGCCCCCGCCGCGCCCGCGCACCTTCTGTGCGAATATCCCGTCTTTTGAAGGGCACAAGTAATGAAGTTACGATCCAAGTAAGGCGCGGGTATAAGTACTTACGTAGGTAGGTACTTAAAGTATGTAGAGTGACTATGGCATTGTATACGATAGCGAAGACATAAAATATCAAAATCTTGCAAAACTAAAATAGGTGATAAGTTTTTCTCATCGGTTTTGGATTCTACTCATGATGCTGAACCTCTGGTTTCAAGGAGAACGCTGTTCACACTAACACCCTGTATTTACTATACTACTAGCGCCATCTACGATTTATTATGTGAGCTTACATCCTGTCATGATCAAATAAATTGTCTTTGAGAAATCACTACGCGTGTTTCATAAGATATTACTAACGGAGTTCAAAGATGGTAATTTTTTAAAAATTTTAACAGTATTATGAACTTTTGTGGTAAACATAATTTAAAAAAATTGTTTATTTCAGTTAAAAAAAGCCATGCTTTAAAATCATTCACTGGATTTTCACATTTAGATATTAAAATTTCTAAAATTACTTAAGAAGATGAATAATGTTATAAGTTACCGTTGTTTGATCTTCTCGGGGTCGTTGACCGTGGCTTCAGAGTTGAGTTCATCGAGCTGCTTCTCCGTGTCGTTGAGCCAGCTCATCAGGTTGTTCCTAACAATAAACGTACAGGTCAGTTTAAAGGAAATTTTATTTATTACTGAAAATTACTATGTCGATGAAGCTATATGTCGATGAAGCTATTTAAGCTTCATCGACTTTCTGTAACTCTATAGCAGTTATACGCCTTCTTGACACGTTTTTGTTTTATGAAATATTTAAATCTACGAATAAGAAGGTCAGTTGCTTCAGATGACAAAAAATATAAATAATATTCTAATAATCTCTTATATTATTTTCAAATTTATGTACCTACCTATAGTTTAAAATTTGACTTATCTGAGTGTTTATTTTTTAAGCCTAAACAAATAAAGATATTGATTTCTGATGGCAAATTAAAAATAAAGATATCGATTTCTAATGGCAGCTTATTTAGTATAGAAGCGCACACAATTGCCCATAAATGATTTTCACTTTCGTTATATAAATGATAGGATGTGTAACTTGTTCTTTCTTATTTCTATAGTGAAAAATCACACTTTTAACAAAAATTTACACCTTCTTCTGTGTGTATAGATAAAATTTTCATAAATGAATGGCGAATTCCATTGCTAATCTCTTTTATAATGTTTAAATAAGTACTTCCTGTTTTTTAAGCGATGCAATAAAAGTATTAATTCTGTTCTCTTATTGTGATTTTTATTTGAGTGTGGAGAATCTTTCTATCTAAATTACATGACCTATACAGGGTCTTCAGGAAGAAGAGAAGAAGTTATCATACCACATGTCTGCAAACTCCTTGGCCTCCTTGAAGCCATGGTCCAAGGCCCGGGTCCTCTCCGCCGCCTTGGAGACCACGCGCTCCCAGCGGTGCTGCACTGATACCAGCAGGTTCTTGATGAGGATGACGTCCTGCTTCTGGCTGAAGTACTTCAGGTGAGTCCCCTTCTTGTCCAGGTGGAGCATCGTCTCGCGGTGCGTTGAGATTTCTTTTTGGAAGGATTTGTGCTCTTCGATTTGGGCTGTAAAATAAATAAATAGTGACGGACAATCCACACAGCACCATCTAGCCTTAAAGCTACTCAAAGCTTGTGTTATGGGTACTAGATAACTGATATATTAAATACATTATATACATAGATAGATATTTTTTATTAAACATGAACACCCAGACCAACGGAACAAATTCCTGCAGATCATATACAAATTTTTGCCGTGTGGTGCCGGCTTAGAATAGCACTACCCCAACTCTTCCCGTGGGTGTCGTAAGAGGCGACTAAGGGATATACCGGGGGGTGGGCAGCAGCACCCCTCTAGAACAACCCCACCATCAAACTGCGATCCCCAACCCGCATGCCCAGCGTGGGGATTATGGGCATTACCCCTTAATGAAAAACACAGCCAAAAATCGGCCCCTAGTTCCCGGCCGCCTCGCTATTCCTGGCCATGGTAGCGGTCATGGTAACGGCGGGGCAGGGGGTGCTAAGAATCACCGGTATTCAGGCTACCACACGCTTTCTAAAATGACCCTGGCAACGTTTAACGGACGCACTCTGAGGCTTGACCATCATCTAGCGCAGTTGGAAGTGGAGTTAGAGAACATTAAATGGCATATTCTCGGGTTATGTGAAGTCCGTAGAGAGGGGGAGGACACCGTAACCCTAGACTCAGGCCATCTTCTCTACTTTCGTGAGGGTGATAAAACATCCCAGGGTGGAGTAGGTTTCCTCGTCAATAAGGCCCTCTCTAGCAACGTTCAAGAAATCTCCAGTGTGTCGACCAGGGTAGCGTACCTGATCCTTCGGCTTTCCAAGCGGTATAGCATGAAGGTAATTCAGGTCTACGCACCGACCTCGGCACACTCGGATGATGAAGTGGAGGATATGTACGAAGACATATCCAAAGCCTTACACAACACCACTAAGGCTCACTTCAACGTTGTTATGGGGGACTTTAACGGCAAGGTGGGAATCCAGACTGGCAATGAATCCCGAATAGGCCCGCATGGTTATGGAATCAGGAATCACAGGGGGCAAATGCTTGTCAACTTCCTTGAGAAAGAGGGACTGTTCTTAATGAACTCCTTCTTTAAGAAACAGCCTCAAAGGAAGTGGACGTGGCAAAGCCCCGACACTGTGACTAAAAATGAGATCGACTTCATCATGACGGATAGCAAGCACATATTCAGAGATGTCTCAGTGATCAACAGGTTCAATACCGGATCTGATCACCGAATGCTCCGAGGCACTCTGAATATCAACTTGAAGCTTGAAAGACACCGTCTGATGAAGTCCACGCTCCGACCAAATCCAATCCAAATCATGGCGGGCACCGAGAAGTTCGAGCAGCTACTCGGAGACAGATTTGTTGCCTTGGAACCCACTGATGACGCTGACGAGAGCCTACACAATCTGGTCGAAACGTTGAGGGATGAGGGCATTAAGTTCTGCAAAAAACAACGAACTGGCAAGAAGTCCAAACTCTCGGATGAGACTCTGGATCTGATGACAAGAAGACGGGAAACCACCCAAGTGTCTTCGGCAGAGAGGTCAGACCTGAACAAGCGAATTGCGAAGATGGTACGGCGCGACCTTCGGAGCTCCAACACACGCCTCATTGAAGAGGCGATAGAGCGAAACCGAGGGTCCAAAGTATTCACTCAGCAGCTTGGCAGGAGCCACCTAACGAAGATTAAAACGCGCGATGGGAGGACCGTACTGTCGAAACCGGAGATTTCAGCCGAGATAGAGGATTTTTATGGCCGTCTGTACACTGCACATGCCCCTCGTTCCCGACGAGATGACCTTGATTCTAGAGCCACCCTGACACGCCACTACACCGACGAACTGCCAGACATCAGTCAAGACGAAATCGTGTTAGCTTTGAGGCAGCTTAAAAATGGAAAAGCCCCCGGTGAGGACGGTATAACTTCAGAGCTTCTGAAGGCAGGAGGAGCCTCCGTTATACAGGAGCTACAACACCTCTTCAATACCGTCCTCCACAGTGGGAGAACTCCTAAGGCGTGGAGCGGGAGTTTGGTGGTGCTCTTTTTTAAGAAGGGTGATAAAACTCTCCTTAAAAATTACAGACCCATCACACTCCTGAGCCACATCTATAAGCTGTTCTCACGAGTGATCACGAATCGTCTCGCCAGGAGACTTGACGAGTTCCAGCCACCGGAACAGGCCGGGTTCCGCGGAGGATATGGCACCATAGACCACATACACACAGTGAGGCAGATTATACAGAAGTCCGAAGAGTATAATCAGCCCCTGTGTCTCGCTTTTGTGGACTATGAGAAAGCCTTTGACTCCGTCGAAACCTGGGCTGTTCTGGAATCCTTACAGCGATGCCAAGTAGACTATCGTTACATCGAAGTGCTGAGGTGTCTCTATGAAGCTGCCACTATGAGTGTCCAAGTACAGGACCAGCAGTCTAAACCTATCCAATTGCGCAGAGGAGTGAGACAGGGGGATGTCATATCCCCGAAACTGTTCACGAGCGCATTGGAAGATATGTTTAAGACGCTGGACTGGAAAGGTAAGGGCATTAACATAAACGGCGATTACATCTCACACCTGCGATTCGCTGATGACATAGTCGTAATGGCGGAGTCGCTAGAGGAGCTGACCCACATGCTGGACGGCCTAGCTTCAGCCTCGCGATGTATCGGTCTTGGCATGAATTTGGATAAAACCAAAGTCATGATCAATGGCCACATTGTTCCGGGACCGATCGTCGTAGATGGTCACCTTCTTGAAATTGTTTCCGAGTATACTTACCTTGGGCAGATTGTACAGCTAGGTAAAAACAATTTTGAGAAGGAGGCCAAGAGGAGGATCCAGCTAGGCTGGGCAGCATTTGGGAAACTACGTCAAGTCTTCTCTTCATCCATACCGCAATGTTTGAAAACGAAAGTTTTCAATCAGTGCGTCCTACCCGTAATGACCTACGGAGCTGAGACGTGGACACTCACGGTAGGGCTGGTCCATCAGTTCAAAGTCGCCCAGCGAGCTATGGAAAGAGCTATGCTCGGAGTCTCTCTGAAGGATAGAATTCGTAACGAATACATCCGACAGAGAACCAAAGTTATCGACATAGCTCAAAGAATTAGCAAGCTGAAGTGGCAATGGGCCGGCCATATCTCGCGAAGAACCGACAACCGTTGGGGTAAACGTGTTCTTGAGTGGAGACCGCGACTCGGTAAACGTAGCGTAGGACGCCCTCCGGCCAGGTGGGATGACGATCTGCGAAAGACTGCTGGCAGATGCTGGATGCGTCAAGCTGAAGACAGGGCGCTATGGCGCTCATTGGGGGAGGCCTATGTCCAGCAGTGGACTAATATAGGTTGTTGATGATGATGATGATATACAAATTTGTTACGAGGCGGGAATCGAACCCGCAACCTCTTGCGTCGCAGGCGGTCTCTCGCCCGCTGCGCCACTGAGATCGTCGAAATAAAGTACTCACCTTGATTTTTGTTCACTTCAATATTTTTAAGGTAAAGTCAAGGTATACATACTGAGCAAGGTTTCCATGACCCTCGAGACCGGCTTGGCGGAGGTCAAAGTCTTCTCGGCGCTGGTGAGCCAGTCCACGAACGCTTGAAGCGCGTCGTGGAACTCCGTCGCTTCCTTCAGGGCTATCTCTAGCTTTATCTTCTTGTCTGATGCTCTGTTGAAAAAAATGTAAGAGTTAGTTTAATTTATAGGATGCTGCAAATCTTAAGCTGCAATGAAGGGTATATTGGATCGAAGAAATAAATATTAAAGCATCAGCTTTTAAAAAGGACTAAGGATAGTTATAGCATTCTGAGCTAGGATGCGTAATAGTTTAGAACGCATCATTCCCCACAAGGGTATTCCATAAGACATAACTCTATGGCAGGTGATGATGTAGAAGAATTCACGTGATTCACAATGAATTCTGTTGATAAATTTCCTAAGTGGGCACAATTGAATTAAAAATGTAATTCCTTAGTTCTCTTAAACATTTTTCTTACCTAGCAGTAACATTATCCCATCGGCTCTTCAAGTTCTTCAGGTTATGGTGTAACTGCGACGTGGGGTTTGGTTTCTCCTGGCGCCTCAGATACTCCTGGCCTTGTTGGAGCACCGCTTCTACCTTGGGACGGTTGTTTTCTATCTCGTGGTACACCTCCTGTTGGGGGAAAGAGAAGGAGTGAGAATTTAAAATATTAACTGACGGAAGATGGAAGATTTTTTTTCACAACTGTAATTACTATCAAGGAATAGAAACCAATTAAAACATTGAAAAAATCATCATCAAAACCAGTTATCAATACCCGTCGTCGCGTCCCAAGACATTGGCTGCATTACCACGCTGTATGGCAATGCTGATGTGCTGCACCAGATACCATGACGAATTCAGCAGCTGTGCGATTACGCAAAAACCACTAAAAATAATCATACAAAATTTACATTTATAAGCCATTTTAATGAATATCGCTCGCGTGCATTCCTTTAGCAAATTACGAAGGCTATGGAAATGGCTGTCATAGGGAAAAGGTAATAGGACAACATTGACAATCAGGTCCTTACCATAAACCTCTCCAGCTGTTCCGTAGCAGTCTCAGGCAGACCGCCCACTGGTTTGGAAGCGGCTATGATGCTGTCCACTTCGGAAAGCCAGGAGAGAAGGTCGCCTATCTCTGCGTTGAAGCTGTAGAAGAAAATATGAAGTTATTTTAAATAAAAACTGGCCAAGTGCGAGTCAGATTCGCACACAAAAGATTGCGTAGCATTATCGACTACTTGCGTAAAACCTTTTTTTATATGATTTAACTAAATTTTTCGCATATTTGCAACTTTTCCTTTATCTGTGCTATAAGGACGTTGCCCTTTATTCCCAGGTCTTCACTTTCCCAGTTTTGCACTGTCCCAATTTTTCATTCGTACGAAATTTCAAGATTATGAGTTCACGGGAAGGACCCTGTAGGTTTTGATTTCCTAGAGAGTGTCGAAAATTTGCAGTACTAACCGCTGTATGCCATGGCTTAGAAGTTTGATTTTTTCTATTTTTTGTGAAACCGAAAATACATAACAAAGTTTCCAACATATGACATACCTTTGAGCTTCCTTGAGAGCCTGTTCCAGCTCAGACTGCTTGTCCCTTGCCTGTTGTTGCAGTTCGCGCCACTTTCTGTTCAGTGTTGCCAACTTCTCGGCAGTTTCTCCCGCTTCGTCGGTGCCTGGAGAAACAACGTGGGTATGCGGATTATAGACGAGTTTAGTGTTGCAAATGCGTTATCTTCAATAGGATCAAAGATTTCGCTTGAAGTCGGGGCGTAAGATTAAGGGGTTTCAAGTGCGTTCTAATTAATAGAATCAAAGATTTCGGTAGAAGTATTGTGAATAGGATAAGTTGATTTTTTTGTAGATAGTCAACATTATTAAGACGTATAGAAAATGTCGCTTGTGGATATTCGAGACGATTACACTAATGAAACTTGTTCAAAATTTAAAAGTTACCTTTGTAACACTACAATGGCGTCGCTTTCTTGCGTCGCGAAAAATAATTTCCACAATTTTAATCAATTGTCTTAATACAGGATGTGAAATCTTTCTTATGAATATTTAAGTGGACTGTATATAGACCCGTAAGGGCCAACTTAATAATAATTTGTTTCAGGCAACATTAAAATAGTGCAGATGGAAAAAAACAAATTCGAAAATATTTTGTAATTCGATTTCGTTCTCAAAACGACACATACGATACTTATATTATAAATTAGTTTTATTATTACAGTGAAGATAATCAGGGTGGTGTTGCTATTAGAAGAATCAAGCGTTGGGTATTTGAAGGGACACATATAAAGCCTAAAGCATTAGTGCTGTTGCACTTCATGGAAAGAATAGCTTGTTTTAACTGCAGAGGGTTATTGAAGGAGTATTAGAGACGATGATATCAAGTAACTACTTCAAGGAATATCACTTGGTACCTAGCGAATATTTATTTACGAACTTACTTTGTAGATTTTTCTAGATTTCTAGAAAACTTTTCGCCGTTGTTTTTAAATACTTCTTATGATAGGTTTAACAAACTGTACGTGTGAATTTTGGAAATTCCTTTGTTTAACAGAATTATATGATAAAATAAGTGGTGGCGCCACTTTAAGTCCTGTTTGCGCCTTAATTAATATCATGTTCTCAATAATTAGTTTACTTTCTGTTTTTTTGTTTCAAAATGTCACACAGAATACTTGTTTGTTATTCCGTTACGAAATGTCAGACAGAATACTTGTTTGTTTTTCCGTCATGAAATGTCAGACAGAATACTTGTTTGTTATTCCGTTACGAAATGTCAGACAGAATACTTGTTTGTTTTTCCGTCATGTAATGTCAGACATAATACTTTTTTGTTTTTCCGTTACGAAATGTCAGACATAATACTTGTTTGTTTTTCCGTCATGTAATGTCAGACATAATACTTGTTTGTTTTTCCGTCATGTAATGTCAGACAGAATACTTGTTTGTTATTCCGTCATGTAATGTCAGACATAATACTTGTTTGTTATTCCGTCATGTAATGTCAGACATAATACTAGTTTGTTTTTCCGTCATGTAATGTCAGACAGAATACTTGTTTGTTTTTCCGTTACGAAATGTCAGACAGAATACTTGTTTGTTTTTCCGTCATTTAATGTCAGACAGAATGCTTGTTTGTTATTCCGTTACGAAATGTCAGACAGAATACTTGTTTGTTTTTCCGTCATATAATGTCAGACAGAATACTTGTTTGTTTTTCCGTTACGAAATGTCAGACAGAATACTTGTTTGTTATTCCGTTACGAAATGTCAGACATAATACTTGTTTGTTTTTCCGTCATGTTATGTCAGACATAATACTTGTTTGTTTTTCCGTCATGTAATGTCAGACAGAATACTTGTTTGTTTTTCCGTTACGAAATGTCAGACAGAATACTTGTTTGTTTTTCCGTCATTTAATGTCAGACAGAATACTTGTTTGTTATTCCGTCATTTAATGTCAGACAGAATACTTGTTTGTTTTTCCGTCATGTAATGCCAGACATAATATTTGTTTGTTTTTCCGTCATGAATACTTGTTTGTTTTTCCGTTACGAAATGTCAGACAGAATACTTTTTTGTTATTCCGTTACGAAATGTCAGACAGAATACTTGTTTGTTTTTCCGTCATTTAATGTCAGACAGAATACTTGTTTGTTTTTCCGTTACGAAATGTCAGACATAATACTTTTTTGTTTTTCCGTCATGTAATGTCAGACAGAATACTTGTTTGTTTTTCCGTCATGTAATGTCAGACATAATATTTGTTTGTTATTCCGTTACGAAATGTCAGACAGAATACTTGTTTGTTTTTCCGTCATTTAATGTCAGACAGAATACTTGTTTGTTATTCCGTTATGAAATGTCAGACAGAATACTTGATTGTTTTCCGTCATGAAATATCACACAGAATACTTATTTGTTATTCCGTCATGAAATGTCAGACAGAATACTTTATTGTTTTTCCGTCATGAACTGTCACACAGAATACATGTCTTGTAGGTGTAATGGTTGGTTTGCAATAAATTGTGTTGTAGTTTTTTTTTTGTCATGAAATGTCACACAGAACACTTATTTGTTTTTGTCATGAAATGTCACACAGAATACTAGTTTCTTTCTCTGTCACGAAATGTCACACAGTATATTTTTCTAGGTGTAATGGTAGGTGATAAGCGTAAGCCGCGTGCACGTACCCGTACCCTGCGAGACGATCTGCGCGCCGGCGTCGTTGAGCGTGTCCACGCTCGACTGGTGCGCCGCGATGTCGTTGACGAGCACCTTTAGCTTGGCCAGCTCCACCTCAAGGATCTGAGGGTCTCCGGCCACCTGTACGAAACATAATATTACAGGTTTAAAATTTGTTGACTACATTTATATGTAGTTTTGTAATATTTCACAAAATATGTTTCTTTTTATTATAATATTTTTAAATGCGATTAATATCATTACCATTACATAACTAAATTATTTAAATATATTATTATTACTATTGACTAAATTTATAGATTTGTAAAATTATACGTATTTTTCTTTTTATTGTAAGTAAAATATACGGCGATAAATATCCTTACAATTTATACTGCTTGTAAGCATGTTTGTTGTTTACTCTTTCACGCAAAAACTACTGAACGGTTCGGGCTGAAATTTCAAATAGATAATTTTAATTCGTAATTCTAGCCCTGGAATTAAGGTTACTTTTTATCCCATAACTCAGTTCCCGTGGGATAGAAATAGCCTTGAAACATTTCTATAGAAACAACGGATACGAACCTCGGGCATATACTAGTCCTTAATATACGTGAAATTAAAGTCTACTTTTCAAATAATTCACTCACCGGCTTCAGTGTATCAAGCGTCTCGCTAGTATTCTTGATCCAAGTCAATGTATCTTCCAACGCGTGTTGCAACTGTCCCAGCCTCAACAAGGCGCGTTCCAACTGCTGCTGCCGTTCAACCATGCCGCGGAGCAGCGCGGACCAACGGTTGTTCACCTCTGTCAGGGGCTGTTTGATCGCAGACGCTTGTTCCGATGACGTGCGCTCAGTTAGCTCTTGTGCTTGTCTGTGGATGTATTAAGTTAATTAATAAATGGGGTCAATTGAAACAAATAGTGTGTAGATGCGGCGGTGGATGGAGATATCGATTCTTTTGAATATTGTTTCATAGCAATTTCGATTCTATTTAAATAAAATAAATATATTCACATACCATCATCTAGCAGTAAGCTAGTGTTATGGAAACTAAGAGACTTCATAGTATACAAGTATATTTAAAAATATTTTTTTCTTTTATATTTTTCTCCTATACACATAAGGTTGCTTAGGAGAAATCGGTGTCAGCGATAAGGCCGCCTTTTGTAGTCTGTATACTTTTATGAAGATATAATTACATACATTTAAATTAAATGTTACTTTTAAGAGTTAATCCAGAATAAATTAAGAAGCATATACAATAGAATCGATATCTGTAAGCAAGTTTAAAATAAAAACCCGCACACACAATACATTAACTTATACAGTCTACACAACAAACATAAAGCAGGCAACACTACGTATAAAACCGCTCTACATACACAAAAAAAGGTTAAACCATGTTTTAATTTGCTCTCTTGCTAAAACCTCTCTCTCAACTTTGAAAAATGATTATTAATTTGACTGTACCTTGGTAAACGTTTAATAACTGAGATAGGCACAACATTTCCCGCCATATAAATAAGTATTGGCTTTGACTTTCTGTAAAAAAGTACTAGCCAATCAGTAACCTCGTCCAATGAGCAGTTAGCCAATCCGGTGTCTTCCCGCCACCGGCCGCTACGTCAAATGTGCGCTGTAGCACCGACATCTTGTTTCTTCATTGGCGTTTAGTTTCCCGCCGAGTACAGACGTGCTACCAAATACGTAGCAAGCTTTTGAAGAAATGTTCCAGAAAATATTTCAAAGTGCATACATTTCGCAAAGAATTATTGCAAAGTACATATAATATTCTAAAGGTTTGGTGTTAAATTGCATAACTGCGTAAGTACATTTTTCTTTGTCTACACCACTAGATACCCACATTTTTTCAATAAAATGATAATTTGCGAAATAAGTTTCGTAATTTGTTTTTGGACTAATGAGTCCATTTTATTTATATTTTGTTGGAGAATCACGGGTCGCACACATATCGCATGGTTAGTACGAAAGCATACGCCTTTTACTACCTTGCACTAAGACCGTGACATTTTTCTTATTATATGTGCTCGCAAGCACGTGGTTATATTTGTTTTAATGACAAAAGCTGAGGCTTTTTACAACTACCTGGCATTCCATGTGCCAGTGACGCTAATAACAGCGGTAATTTTTCTTCTATTACTCCTAAGTAAGATTTTAACGGTATTTCCGTTCGATTTTTCCGTTCGATTCGTATGAATTTATTTTGAGGTTATATGTTGCTATGTGCTAAAATAATTATTTTTCTAGCAAGGATGTTAACACGATATAATATGCAAAATGCTGACCGATATCGTGAAAACGAGACTTGAAAGACAACTGGAGAAGGAGGTCAATATTGAAGGGTAATGGAAATAACATCGTGAGTACTTTAAAATGTCGTTGTTTTGTGTATTGTGGGCCACGCAGCCACGTGGGCAACGCGTACGATGGCCGTTTGGTTTTCACCTGCCCGTAATTTATACGCGAATATACAAAATATGAAATGTTGAGTTTATTTGCACTGTGCAAATAACACGTGGCCTACACCCAACGTCGGGTGGATTAATCTAATAGGTTGTCTAACCTATTCACAGCCTAACCATTGCACAGAGCAGGTGGTTTTGCAAGGGTACTGAGTGTTAATCTAGGTCGGCAAGAAAGTAACATTTTTTTTCAGGAGCGGGTAGATACATATTTCATTGCCTATTGTTTTTGTACCAAACAGAAGTGTTGAAAATGCAAATATAAACATGTGTCTCAAGTCCACGATTGACAAGATACATTTCAAGGATAAATACTGATAGGTTTTATGTTCCTATTTTCGAAATGAGCTAAGTTCCTTGATTTTTAAGCAAAACACCTCGTGCATTCTTGCAAGAATAAAAACCCCCGCAGGGTTGTTTTAACGCCCTCGCAGGGTTACAATGGCTGGCGCATTGTCATCTCCTTGCAAGTATATAATAAAACCCTCGCAGGGTTCATAACGCACCCTCGCAGGGCTGCGATAACATAAATAAAATTCGGGCGCACCGAATATTTTTCAGCTTTAGATTATCTTGGACAAGGAATAAAAACCCTCGCAGGGTTGTTTTAACGCCCTCGCAGGGCTACAATGGCTGGCGCATTGTCATCTCCTTGCAAGTATATAATAAAACCCTCGCAGGGTTCATAACGCACCCTCGCAGGGCTGCGATGACATAAATAAAAATTCGGGTGCACCGAATATTTTTCAGCTTTAGATTATCTTGGACAAGGAATAAAACCCTCGCAGGGTTGTTTTAACGCCCTCGCAGGGCTACAATGGCTGGCGCATTGTCACCTCCTTGCAAGTAAGTATATAATAAAACCCTCGCAGGGTTCATAACGCACCCTCGCAGGGCTGCGATGACATAAATAAAATTCGGGCGCACCGAATATTTTCAGCTTTAGATTATTTTGGACACGGAATAAAAACCCTCGCAGGGTTGTTTTAACGCCCTCGCAGGGCTACAATGGCTGCCGCATTGTCAACTCCTTGCAAATATATAATAAAACCCTCGCAGGGTTCATTACGCACCCTCGCAGGGCTGCGATGACAGATAAAATTCGGGCGAACCGAATATTTTTCAGCTTTAAATTGTCTTGGACGTGATATGCATTATTCTCGAATATTCAACGTAAGTATGTGTTCACATAAGCTTCAGAAAGGGTTGCTTGTTTGGATAAAGGAATTCATCGTGGTTGTGTACCTTCACCAGCGATGAATTTCAGGGTATCGCGTACCTACTCACAACAACTTCCAGGAAGGCTAACTATAAAAGCATCGTGGTGCACCTCCAACAGTGATGAAAATAAAAAGTCCAGGGTATCGCATACCTATTGACAAGAACTTCCGGGAAGGTTTAACTATTATTAAATAAAAGCATCAATCGTGGTGCACCTCCAACAGGCATCAAAATAAAAAGTGCAGGGTATCGCGTACCTATTGACAAATGTCTTACCAATATATATGATTCGTGTATTGCATACCTATCAACAAAAGATCTGGGAGGTTCGATACCTATATAGACTTATTGTTAGACATTAACATTCAGAAGGAGCCGTTTAGCTGAAGGAATAATAAAATCTTCTGATAAACCGTACTTGTGACAAAAGTCATATAAAGATATCGTAAGAAACTCTTTTTAGCCAACTCGGGCTGATAAGCAGGTTGATAAATTTATCGATGGGCTGATATTTTAATAGGCAAATTATAAATTGCGTATAGCAGCTGGTTTGAGGTGCCATTGTGGATGAAGTGCAAGCCTAAGCCTTCGAGCTCATTTACATTCAACATAGTCTAACCCAGAGTTACTATTTTTCACACTGTATGATTTGTGAACGGTAGCAGATATAAGAACCCTTTTGGATTCATGAGATCGCAGGAAAGACTCTAAGGTTAACATATAAGTTATTCAGTCTACCTACAAAACTTCTCATTGACGAGACAAGTTCTTTAAAATGATTAACAATTGTAGGGAACCACAAATAATTATGGAAATGAATTATAATATAAATGCTGCCCACCCGCATTAAGAATTTAGTGCCTATTATTAGAACTCCTCCATCACGAATTTGAATGTTGCGTGCGTGAGATAGTTGTTAGTATAAATAAGGAACTTCTACCAAAAACACAATATCTTGCACAAAGTTGCCTTCAGTATCAAGATACTGTCTGTCAGTGGATATGTCCACGCATATGTATGGGTCTAACTCACTCACTGGCCTGACCGTTTTAAAAGTACATTGTATAAAAGATTTTACTTGTCAGACAAAAAGGAGATTTGGTGAAAGTACTGGCGTTGCGTGCGGCACTAACTTAGAGATTTTACTATCTATAAGTGTCTAGCGTATGTCATATAGCTACCTGTATAGGCTCTGAATTGTACTCAATCCATGTCCGGATTTATGATTGTGGGAACGATAACGGTGTGAACGATAAGAAACATTCCCGTGTTTATTTACAACTACCCTCTTCATACTTTTTATAACCGGTGGCATTTCTTGGTTATCTGTATAAAGGTGTGTACGGTAATAAATGTTCACGCGTTTATTTACAACTACCCTCATCATACATTTTATCATAAGTGGCATTTCTGTTATCTGCTTTGTATGATAAATTGTTGAATGTATTCTCAACTGTATTAGACATCGCAAATACCAATACATTTTTAAAATTAAAATTTTAAACTGATGGAAACCTTGGAAAATCGTCATAGTCTTCTTTTTGAACGTCAGTAAAGGACAGGACATAAAGAACTGTTTATATTTTATAAAGTGTTACACTATTCTTTACAAGCAAGCGATCATTGTCAGCTTCTAAACTCTAGCACTCTGTGATCCTTAATGAGAGAATAAAGGTACATCCATATTATCGCTTCGTAAGCGATGACGTCAGAATTATCAGTAATTTGTCGTGAGATGTTTCAACATAACTACTAGTTAAGCGGAAAATGGTTCTTGTTTATTATTATATAAGCATTGTAGTACAACAGCCACTACTGCATCTCGAATGAAGAGCTTGTTTTCGAGGTACATTGACAATGGGTGACAATGGGTGACAATGTGGTATTCATGCACAATTCTAATACCTACAGTGTTACAAATAACGTTGGTTCTCGAAGTAAACTTGGTTTCACTGTCACAAGCTGCTTAGTAATCTAGGGTTTACTAGTTACCATTATTGGTCTTAATTTTATTGATGTCTCAATAGACCTCTCTATGTTAAGTACCTATATGCTCTCGGGTGAGAATTTGTAAATCTATTCGGTATGATTTTCGAATAACATTAGAAGGATATCCAGTGCGTATTTAAGAGCAAAACAAGTATAAGAAAAAAGATATAGATATACCTGTATTTTTAGCTATGTGTATCGGATCTAAGATTTCTTACGCTTCTACAGTGGAAATGTACACAAGTCTTATCGCAAAACTTGTAATCTAGTCCAAACATTGTGGGGAGGAAAAGCCAGTTATTCAAATGTATTATAAGAACTTCCCATAACTGGACATTTTAGATGGACATACAAAGCTTCACCATAAAGGTTCATAAAGTACCTACTCAGGTATTACAGCGCACTGCAATAAATTGAAATGTTAATGTAACTGTTTTCCCACATGCTTTAAATTGTTTAAAACGAGTACTATGTTCATAAAGCTGAGTTAAATACCTAGTACCTACTCATATTTTGGAGCAGATATTTTAGTTTTCAGTTGTGCAATGATTTATTGTCACCGAAGGTCGTACACAATGCAAAAGTTGCAAAAACTGTTTCTAAAAGAAGTTAAACTGCTGAAGTCTTATTATACAGTTAGGTATACTGATACAATACGAACATATTTAGCAAATTATTGTTATAAGTTTATCAGTCATCAGTATCCAATCACTCAGAATATAATTCATGCTGAGCTGGGCGGCCCTATTGCATGATACTGTGTGGGGTTTTGTTCAGAATTATTTACTTATTATACTAGGATCATTGGCATATTCTATCATCATCGTGATAGAGTGCGATAAATCTGTTTAAAAATGGTATCTCTATGATATTGATTTCAGAACCAGTCGAAACAAGACATAAATGTCTTTTAATTATTTAAGCCATCTGTTTATATGAGGTTATTTTAATTGTGTTTTGGACCATACGTATTGCAGTTTTGAATGTCACAATGACTAATTTGCATTCAAAGCGATGTGGCTTACGATTATAACATTATTTAAAAAATAGTAAGTTCACATTGGCGTTGAGTGTCTTCACCACCACCAGGCGATAACAAACACGTCTCAGTTATTAAACGTTTACCAAGGTACAGTCAAATTAATAGAAGCGTTTTACATAAAATAAAACGCATATTAATTTACTTACCTTGGTAAACGTTTACATTTTAAATTCTGCCTGGTGATATTCGACGCAATGAAGAAACAAGATGTCGGCGCTACAGCGCACATTTGACGTAGCGGCCGGTGGCGGGAAGACACCGGATTGGCTAACTGCTCATTGGACGAGGTTACTGATTGGCTAGTACTTTTTTACAGAAAGTCAAAGCCAATACTTATTTATATGGCGGGAAATGTTGTGCCTATCTCAGTTATTAAACGTTTACCAAGGTAAGTAAATTAATATGCGTTTTATTTTATGTAAAACGCTTCTATTTAAATCTAAAACCACAGTAATATAATTGCATGCTAGATCATAGCGAGTTCGAGGATATTGTATATATTTATACAGCCTTTATAACACGTTTGACGCAAATATCTTATCTTTATTTTGATTTTTGTGTTCTATCGTTGAAATAAAGCCAGAAATATAGAGAAAAAAGTAAGGAGGTATAAGCAAGAGGGTTATAAGCCGAGTTAAGTTGGCAACACTGAAAACTTTTATTTTCATTTCATTCCAGAAAACAACAGCTCATTCTGTGACTCACTCAACACTGACACAAGCCGAAAAATAGATACATATAACAATGACACAATCACTACAAAACAACTACAATACAAATAATACAGCACAAACAAATTATCTTTATCAATATGTCCTTGCCTCATCAAACTCCTGCGTCGATCCACGGATAGAGCATAGAACAATTGAAATTAGTATTAGGAATAAGGGAAATTAATTTCAAAGGTGTATCAGTACCAACTTGTGAAAATTACCAAGGAGACACAAAAACATGTAGAGTCCTTTTCATTAAAGAAGTACCCTAGACGCGGCGCTGTAGTAGTGCGACCGAATGAAGCCAGCAAGCATATGGCAATCTGTCAAATTTAGTTCCACCAGTTGCCGTGGGACTTTTTTCGTGAAACGGACTCTAAGTAGCAAATACAGGATTACCTATACATGTTGTTATAACGGTGGTAAAGTGGGGAAAAAACCAGTGCTTGATCGAAAAACAAATACAAATTTTAAGTCAATAAAATGTTACTCAATTTCTTAAAGTAAATTAAGTACTACTATTTCTCTTAATTCTTTAAGTAATAAACCTAAATACAAGACCATCACCAATTTAGGTAAGTACACCAAATAACTAATTTCCATTTATAAATGGGTAATTGACCGCATGCTATTCCCAAATTTAACAAAATTTCAAAAATGGTTATTACACTCAAACCCTTTTCAATACAAAACTTTGTAAAAATATTAAATATTTAAAATTGTAAGTTTTAAACACGATAAATACGCTATTCCCACTCCCCCACAAAAAATCAAAGTTAATATTTAAACTTTAGTAAGTAATTTGACTGATTTCTGACGTCTTTTAATTTGGAATTCTGTCGAATCAGGTCTAATATAAAGGATATAAAACATTTTGATTTCCAGACTATAAAAAAGGTAAAAAACAATCAGTATAGATCCAAATTTAAACAAAGGTTTAAAAATAAATCAGTACAGTTCCAAATTTAAACAAAGGTTTACAAACAAATCAGTATAGTTCCAAATTTAAACAAAGGTGTAAAAACCAATCAGTATAAATAAAAGCTCACCTGTTCAAAGCCTCAACCTTGACCATATGCGGGTCGACCTCCTGCTTGAATGTTGCCAGCTGCGAAATCTGCCTCTTGACGGCGTCGATGTCGGAGCCGAGAGCGCCCATGCGACAGAACTTGTCTTCAGCTTTGTCGAGGAACTCTTGCAGATTCTGTAGGTTGGATTTTAGATGTGGTGAAAATAAGTTAAGTATTTAAAAATTAATTCCCTTCCTTCGAATGTATGTTTTTTATACCAGAGCGGAGAAATATGTGAACTCAAATATAGCCTAGATTTTTTGTGATAATCGAGGAAGACGATCTATCAGGTTTAGAAACACCGCTTCAAACCAACTTTGGGAACAATCACCAGGGAATCCACTTGATTATTAAACACCAATAATTAAATGTGTCTTGATTTTCTTTCTGTTTTTAGGGTAACATCTGTCTTTTTTAAGGGTTTCGTATCCAAAGAGTAAAACGGGAGGGTATTACTAAGACTCCGCTGTCTGTCTATCACCAGGCTGCATCTCATGATGATAGTTAGATAGTTTTACCTCATAACCCCATTGGACTTTTGGGGGGAGCCCATCTCCTAGGCTTATTTTAGGCTGATAGAACAAACTGACCTGCAAAGTATCATGGAACTCCATGGCCTTCTCCATGGCATCGATGAGGTTCTCCTCGCGGCGCGCATACAGAGCGGTCACGTTGTCCCAGGCTGAGTCCAGGTCTTCCATGTGCTTCTTCACTTCTGGCTTGTCTGGTTCTCCGCAGAGGGACATCAGGGCGGAACCGGTCTTGCGGACTTTCTCCACCTGTTATGGGAGTAATATTAGTGTATGTTGTGAGATAAATAATGCTGATATATCAGGCAATAGATGTTCCAGATACTTTCTGCTGCATCCATAACCTAACAGCTGGTTCTAAAAGAATTAGGATGCAGCCAGTTGCTTCCAGATCTTTCCAGAAGGATCTAGCTAGAATCTACTTCAGGCTTAGTTTGATTGATCTTCTGTCTGATATCCCGCAAAGCATTTGCTGCTGCTGTAGTCTTTGGTTACGGTTGGGAATGCAGCGTGTTCTGTATCTGCTAGAACCTTCTAGAAGTCTCTAGAACGTACCTCAGGCTTGGTGTGATCGATCTCCTGTCTGATCTCCTGCAGAGCCAGTTGCTGCTGCTGTATGGCCCTTGGCTGAGCAGCAGGCGGCGGTTGGGAGTGCAACGTGTCTTGTAGATCAGCTAGGACTCCCATGACGGCCGCCAGCTGCTTCCAGAAGCGGTCAGCTGCCTCGAGAGCGCTTTCGAGGGAGCGGCCACGCTCGCCGCTCAGGCCTTGGACCTCGTCCCATAGTCTGGAAGAGAAAGGATGCGTAGAGTAACTCAATTGTGATTAAAACTTGTGATCTAGCATTAATACGCTATCGTATTTTGTCACTTATCATGAGATTTTGTGTTTTGTGGTTATTAATTAATACAGGCAAAAGACGGGACTGAAGAGTCTCATCAAGGCACAAACCCCGTCAAAAGAAAAGCTGGAACGTAGCTGTCAATTACTAAAAGTCCTGCTCCGCTTCTTCAAGGACTGGGTTGCCTTAAAACATTTTAAAAACGCGTGCGAAGCCGTCAACAGATGTTCACAATAAACTCCACATGCCAGATGTCAGTGCAGATCACAGTTCCTATAATAAGTATTAGAAGATAGCTGAAATACGGAGGGTAGATACTTTTCACTACACAGACGCCCGACAAGAAGAGATTTGTTTAAATATAAGATATAAGATTATGTAAAGAACCCAAGGAAGGAGGTCCCCAAGATACAGGTTTATCCTAGTTTGGGGACCAATGATGTATTAATTTTAAGTTCTAAAATTTTTATCAATAAACGTTATTATTATTATTATTATTATTATTAAATTCCACCCCGATGGGGGGTGAAAAGGGGTGTTGAAGTACTTTTGGTGTTTTTTAAAGGTGTTTGGACCCATAAAGGTCTTAACTCACTTGTTAAGTTTCTCCAGCTTGTTCTTAATGTCCCGGACGGCGGGGTCGCTCTTGTTGGCCTTGCTGATGACTTCAGAGGCCGCGCGCTGAACCGTGTTGTAGGCCTCTTGGCGCTTCTCCAGGTCTTCGATTAGAGCATCGTTCTCGTCGATTTGATCCCTGGGAAATACAAGTTTTTGATTTATATGCTGGCCAGATGAATAGATATACTAAATCTCTTTATAAAAAATATTTTTCATCATGGAAAATTCGTAGTTTCTGCAATTTTATATTTTACTATAGGAAATACAAATTTACTATCCAACATCTTAGCGAGTCTTTTGATAGATGTTGATAGAGGCTCTTCTTTATTATTATTATTCTTTTTATTTTCACTAATATTCATCGTTTATGTTGTGACTGATATAATGCTTTAGAAAAGACGTTTTCAAATCGTTTAGTGGAAGGCAAAGAGTAAAGTAATAATAAGGGAAGTAGAATGTATTTTGCAATAACCATAACATAACAAAATAGCATTGCAATTCAACGTGGCTATAGTCAGTTTTTGAGGTTATCTATGTAATTATATATACGTTTGTCTGAACACAGCCTAACCTTTTTTATTTTGTCGCAGAATATGAAGATCTATTTATTTACAAAATTTTAGGAAAACTTACAGCTTTAGTAAAAAAGGTAAAAATTTAAGAACATGCCTGGATAGACCAGAGCATATCCGCTGAAGGCTAATTAATAGTTTCCGCAGATAGATAAACTACTTAAATCACCTTAACAAAGTTGACGACTTAAACTTATCTGCGAAAGACTGCAGGCTAGATGCAGCAAGCTGAAGATAGCGCGCTTTGTCGCTCATTAGGGGAGGGCTATGTCCAGCAGTGGACTGATATAGGTTGATGATGACTTACTTTATCTTAGGCGGGTGAGCCGACACGGGCTCAGCGTGTTGTAATTGATCGGCGGTGCCGGAGAGTGCACGCAGCATGCCCTCCAGCTTGTCAGAGAACTGAGATGACTCTTGTAGTGCCTGGAGACAAATAATAACATAGTAAAACATTGGAACTATCATAGTTATACAACAAATAAGCACTCATTCAAAAAAAGACTGGTGGTTTAAAATGTATCTGCAAGCAAGTTTTTAGCTTTCATATGCGACGACATTTTGATGGGTAATAGTTTTGTTAGGATTATTATTCCTGTGTGTACTACTGTTTGTTCTCCGAATAAACCAAAATTAAATTAATAAATAAATAATTCACCATCGTTGTCTTCTATCGGTAGGTTTATTAGTCTGTGTGATTGCAGTGGAGGTCATAAAAACACAGCTGATTGCTTCCCTGGTGTAAGTTCCCTTATACGACTAGAGTAGACTAAGGCTGAGCTGAGTCTACTGTTCTGTATAATCTACTGTACCATCCAGTCTACTGTACTATCTAGTCTATTATACTATTAAGTCTACTGTACTGTCTAGTCTACTGTACTGTCTAACATACTGTACTGTCTAACATACTGTACTGTCTAGTCTATTATACTATTAAGTCTACTGTACTGTCTAGTCTACTGTACTGTCTAACATACTGTACTGTCTAGTCTACTGTACTGTCTAACATACTGTACTGTCTAGTCTATTATACTATTAAGTCTACAGTACTGTCTAGTCTACTGTACTGTCTAACATACTGTACTGTCTAACATACTGTACTGTCTAGTCTATTATACTATTAAGTCTACTGTACTATCTAGTCTACTATCCAATTAAGACTACTGTACTGTCCAGCCTACTGTACTATCCCATCTACTGTACTATCCAGTCTACTGACCTGTTCAAGATGTTGCTGCCTCGCCCTAAGCTCCGCTTTAAGGGCTGCATATCTCTCGCAGTCGTTGTACACGGTGTCCTGTACCCTGGCTGCATCATCAGGGCCCACCAGTTGGCAGAGAGCTTCCCCTGTCTTCACTAGCTTGTCCACCAGGGGCTTGTGACCGGCGATTGATTGTTGGAGTATCTGTGGGGAAGATTTTGATGATAAAACACTTACAATTAATACAATTATAGAGTTTCGTAGTAGATTGTGTACTTTTTACAGGCATGCGCAAATTTTTTTAAGATTTTGGTGGGCATTCTCCTTTATAAGCGAATTTCTGATTGTAAAAGTTTATTGCGACTATTAAAATATACTATTAAAATATTCATATTTGAGACTGCAATTTCGAGTGTCACTTAGTAATTTGTTATACACTGCTACTTATTTACAATGATTCTTAACGGCTAGGCAAAATACATGCTTAAATAAAACTAATAAAAATTCTATTGGCTCAAGTAGATACGATAAAAATTAAAATTGATCGATCAGAATTATATGAAGTAATGTTTCGGATGATAATGATGATGAATAAAAATATAATACGTGTTTTCATGTTTGTTTTTAAAGGGTTTTTAAAACTACTATTACTCAAAATGACCTAAGTATATACATAAAAAAGTGTTACCTCATTCTTGTCCTGTTGTTGTACGATTTGGTCGGGACGCAGCGCCGGCATGGCGAGCATCTGGATCTGTTTCTCCATGTCGTCCAGCCACCCTGACAAACTGACAGACAAACAAAATACTTTCAAATACACTTTATTAGTCTTGTAACGGCGAGCGGAGTAAGACCCGAAAATAATTCATTCAGAGAGCTAGAAATAGTATCGTAGGTTAGGACACAATTTAATAAATATTGTACTAAAGGGTTAGAAAAAGTATAACAATCTTTTTGTATCCTTGGTACATCGACTTCACTTCTTCATTTTATGACCATGCGTCTGGTTTGACACAAGTCTACCAGTAACAGTTTTTAAGGGAGTCTTGGTATATACCTGCAGGCCGTGACAAGCTTATTTGGCGTGTTCAATTTTAGACCACGTTTTAGCCCTTTCACAGTCTGTAATGTTGTTTTTGCGTCAAACCAGATGCAGAGCAATTGTTTAAAAAGTTAAAGAAGACTTCGAAAAAGGAGGAGGTTCTCTATTTGACTCTATTTTTTATAAATCATAGGCTACTATACTATTCATACATTTTCACGCTCAAGCCGTGGGGCGCAGCTAGTCCTTAATAATGTGTATTTTATTGAGTTTGAAAACAATGAACATGTTCTCATTTTTACTTCCAAGAATTTGAAGTCAGCCTAAATTTTTCATAACAAGTCAAATTATTAGGAACCGAAGGTGTTTCTTTTTTCTTTTCTTACCCATGATGAGTATCAGCGAAGTGCTCAGCCAACGGCAAGGCTTGCTCCAAGGCTGCCAACCGTTCAGCACTTAGAAGACCGACTTCCTCCATCATCTCCTTGAGCTCTGCGCTTCTGTCGCGGATGACGGCCGTCTCTTCAGAGGACTGGCATTCACGAAGAACCTGGAGAGACATTTATATTATGAAAATGATAAATGTGTTATTATTACTAACCTAATTATAATTTTCTTTTTTATTTATTTCACAACCCTAGGGGGTGTGCAATAAATTTCTGAAATTTGTACTTATGAAAGAATACACTGGTTCAGTTCTAGTTAGAAAAAGAAGTAGGAAAGTCTGTGTGAATGTTTGTTTTACATAAGTAATCCTTGTAACTACTTAAGTTATTAAAATAAAATTTGGTATATAGATAGTTTAGGACCTAGAATAGGACATAGGCTATTAAAATTTGGAAATTTTAACCTCTGAGGAGGTTCAATAGGGTTGTATTTATTTATTTATTTAATAGTCCCTAGGGAGGCCGCAATAAATTTCTGAAATTTTCACGAAAAAAAACTCTGGTTCGCGGGCGAAGCCGCGGGGCGCATCGTAAATAAATAAAGCGCAGCCATTCGAGGAGCTCCTCCATGTCGCCTACCACTTGCAGGAACGCTACAGTATAGTTACCTTCTTGGCCTGAGAGAGCAGGTCTCGAACCCGCACCCTCTGCGCCGCCACCTCGTCGTTGAGCGGGCGCTGTTCCTTGAGTTGCAGGCGCACCTCGCTGGCGACCGCGCTGGGCGGCGCGGCGGAGCGCAGGCTCCCGTCTATGGAGCGCAGCCATTCGAGGAGCTCCTCCATGTCGCCTACCACTTGTAGGAACGCTACAGTATAGTTACCTTCTTGGCCTGAGAGAGCAGGTCTCGAACCCGCACCCTCTGCGCCGCCACCTCGTCGTTGAGCGGGCGCTGTTCCTTGAGTTGCAGGCGCACCTCGCTGGCGACCGCGCTGGGCGGCGCGGCGGAGCGCAGGCTCCCGTCTATGGAGCGCAGCCATTCGAGGAGCTCCTCCATGTCGCCTACCACTTGTAGGAACGCTACAGTATAGTTACCTTCTTGGCCTGAGAGAGCAGGTCTCGAACCCGCACCCTCTGCGCCGCCACCTCGTCGTTGAGCGGGCGCTGTTCCTTGAGTTGCAGGCGCACCTCGCTGGCGACCGCGCTGGGCGGCGCGGCGGAGCGCAGGCTCCCGTCTATGGAGCGCAGCCATTCGAGGAGCTCCTCCATGTCGCCTACCACTTGTAGGAACGCTACAGTATAGTTACCTTCTTGGCCTGAGAGAGCAGGTCTCGAACCCGCACCCTCTGCGCCGCCACCTCGTCGTTGAGCGGGCGCTGTTCCTTGAGTTGCAGGCGCACCTCGCTGGCGACCGCGCTGGGCGGCGCGGCGGAGCGCAGGCTCCCGTCTATGGAGCGCAGCCATTCGAGGAGCTCCTCCATGTCGCCTACCACTTGTAGGAACGCTACAGTATAGTTACCTTCTTGGCCTGAGAGAGCAGGTCTCGAACCCGCACCCTCTGCGCCGCCACCTCGTCGTTGAGCGGGCGCTGTTCCTTGAGTTGCAGGCGCACCTCGCTGGCGACCGCGCTGGGCGGCGCGGCGGAGCGCAGGCTCCCGTCTATGGAGCGCAGCCATTCGAGGAGCTCCTCCATGTCGCCTACCACTTGTAGGAACGCTACAGTATAGTTACCTTCTTGGCCTGAGAGAGCAGGTCTCGAACCCGCACCCTCTGCGCCGCCACCTCGTCGTTGAGCGGGCGCTGTTCCTTGAGTTGCAGGCGCACCTCGCTGGCGACCGCGCTGGGCGGCGCGGCGGAGCGCAGGCTCCCGTCTATGGAGCGCAGCCATTCGAGGAGCTCCTCCATGTCGCCTACCACTTGTAGGAACGCTACAGTATAGTTACCTTCTTGGCCTGAGAGAGCAGGTCTCGAACCCGCACCCTCTGCGCCGCCACCTCGTCGTTGAGCGGGCGCTGTTCCTTGAGTTGCAGGCGCACCTCGCTGGCGACCGCGCTGGGCGGCGCGGCGGAGCGCAGGCTCCCGTCTATGGAGCGCAGCCATTCGAGGAGCTCCTCCATGTCGCCTACCACTTCTAGGGAACGCTGGAGTAAGAACAGTTTTATTTAGTACGCAATAGGGTTGATGGCGCTCATTAGGGGAGGCCTATGACCGACCATCCATATAGGTGATGATGTTTTGAAGATTTTTTAGACCGTCAGTTAGATTTTAGAAAAATATTGGACACGTGTTTTTTCTTTTATCAATCAAACAGAAAATGACCAAGATAAAGCGCATTAAAGTTGAGAAGTGGGGACTCGTAACGTCACGCCATGGGACATTTTATAGAAAGACGTGACTTCACGAGTCCCACTTCTCTTTATCTTGGTCATTTTCTGTTTGATTGATTTTTTGTCGAGGAAAAAAAAATGTGTTCACACTTGTGTAGTTCTCCCAAAAATCTGAAATAGTAAGTAAATAGATAAACTAGACTACACTGTGAAAAGTCACCAGTCGAATAGACAGAAGAAATTAAAACCGTAGTGGGTTCTAGCAAACACTGTATATTTTGTGGAAACTAGATAAACTTTTCGTCTCTTATCTTCATCGAAGTTACTTATTTAATTAAAGTTAATTTAAATTGTAGATACTTATTACCCAAATAATTGTAGAGCTCTCCCTCTGTTTCTATTTGGAGGAATTTGGCTCACTAACCCGGGGCATTTCGAACCAAAGTTGATATCATTACTACGTACTAAAGCAGAATATATGATAAGCAATAATGTACCTTCTTGCTAAGCAGCACACGTTCCGCTTTCCTCTGCACTTGCTCAGCGATGGTGTCGAAACGTCTGTTGTCGCGAGTCACAATGCCTTCGATGTGAGTGGCGCCGTCTCCAGGGGAAATCTACAAACATAAGATTGTAAATTAGGAATCAAATAAGCTCTATAACTTGGGCAGACTCAATATATTTACATTAAATGAAAATTATTTATTTCTTAATAATCCACAAAAATTATAACTAAGTCAAACATTTAGATTTAATAAAATGAAAATGATAAAAATTATAAAATTCGATAAAGGATTTCTATCGCTATTCAGTGCGGTAATGCTGCAAGCGTTATGGGCACCTTTGCAACGGGAATGGTTAATGACTTAATTATTAATTGTGTTTTTTTTAAATAGTAGAATAACTGACATATAAATTATAATCACTACATAGTATAACACAAAGTCGCTTTTTCTGTACCTATGTCATCATGTCCCTTGACTGCTTAAATCTTTAAAACTACGAAACGGATTTTGATGCGGTTTTTTTAAAAGATAGAGTAATTCAAGAGGAAGGTTTTTATGTATAATAACATCCATAAAATAGTGGAGAAATACTGTTATTTTTGAGATTTCTAATGTGTTGTCGTAAATAGTTAAATTTTTTCTGCTTACATTGCAAACGCAGACTAAACCCTAAGAGATTTATCAAAATAATGTACTAAGTATTGTACAAATTGAAAAGGTCTACAGAAAACTCCGCGATGGTATATGTCTATCTCTTATGGATATCCCACAATAACATTTATTTGTCAGTTACTTTTTACGACAAATAATGACTCATTTTCGAAGCGATTTTAACCAATACATTAATCATTCATCAATCATTAATCCTTATCCAGTTAAATACCATAAATAAATTGTTTATTTATTATAGATCTATATGGCCCTTTACAGCATATGATTTAAATGAATATTTTGGAAGATATTACAGATTAAAAAATTGCGGGTCGTAGCGTTTGCGGCGGTACCGGCCGGCCGCCGGCCGGGGCGGCCCGAAAGTTTGTTTCCCTAAATCTTTAAAACAACGCAACGGATTTTGATGCGGTTTTTTTAATAGATAGAGTGATTCAAGAGGAAGGTTTATGCGTATAATAAAACCGTGCGAAGCCGGGGCGGGTCGCTAGTATATGTATAATGTATGAATCATTGCACCCACACTAAACTTAAAATAACTGACTTGCTCTTGATTTTTCACAGAATTTTCATTACTTGTCAATTTAAGCTCTTTCCTGTAATGCAAATAATGCAATATGCTAACAATTTCTAAATATCGATACTGTAAAGATAATTTTGGAATATTGTGCAGTAAGTTGTTTATAATAATTCTACACCGAGAATGACTCGAATACCCGAGTACCTATGCAGCTATAACTGTGTGTGATAATATACTGTGACAATAATATGATGTACGACCTTTAAATAATGTAACTGGACCTGTCCGTGTTATTAAATAATTTTTCTCTAGTTGGTTGCCCTAAATAAATAAATTATAATAATAATAATAATAATTCCGGACAGTCCACACAGCATCATCTAGCCCCAAGCTAAGATTTATATTTTTAGATTCCTTTCCCTCATGTATGTTACCTGGCACAACTGAGGTCCGATCAAGTTGATGGAGTCCAGGACAGGTCTGAACTCTTGGATCTCAGCCTCGAGCCGGAGAATGTCTTCTTCACGGGGCTCCACGGATTGGAGAATGTTCTCCGCGCCCGCCATCCAGTCTGTTAGTCTGTGGATGAAGAATAGTGATAAAAATAAGGAATTTTGTGAAAATTAGAAAGGCTTTGACGTCAATTTGATTTGTGACCATCATAAAATGTATGCCCAAAAGTCTTGAGTTCAAACTGTTCACCCATAAGATAAAAACAAATGAAAATGGCTGCTTCGATTTTCTTCATAGATAGCTAAGCATTTCGAAAACAAATTGGTGTATATTGATCAAACAGAAATGAAGTGTGAACACTTGTTCATTCATTTGAGAGTTGCCGAACGATGCCAAAGATTTCCACCGTATTGCGTTCTATTTATATTTAATTATTTAAACAAATTACAAAAAACATTTACACCTTTTGTCCTGTAGCTGCAGCGCCTCGTCTCCGGAGATGTGCTTCATCAGCTCGAGACCTGACTCCGCGGTGCTGTCGGTACTGACAAGACATCTACTCACTTGGTGTGGCTGTTGTAGAAGTGCTGTAAGACCTGACTCCACGGTGCTGTCGGTACTAACAAGACATCTACTCACTTGGTGTGGCTGTTGTAGAAGTGCTGTAAGACCTGACTCCACGGTGCTGTCGGTACTGACAAGACATCTACTCACTTGGTGTGGCTGTTGTAGAAGTGCTGTAAGACCTGACTCCACGGTGCTGTCGGTACTGACAAGACATCTACTCACTTGGTGTGGCTGTTGTAGAAGTGCTGTAAGACCTGACTCCACGGTGCTGTCGGTACTGACAAGACATCTACTCACTTGGTGTGGCTGTTGTAGAAGTGCTGTAACAGAGGCAGGGTCTCGGAGGCGAGCCGCAACAGCTCGGCGCCGCGCGACGTCAGCTCGTTGTAGCGCCGCTGCAGCACGTCCAGCTTGTCCTTGAGCTGCAGCGCCTCGTCTCCGGAGATGTGCTTCATCAGCTCGAGACCTGACTCCACGGTGCTGTCGACGGCTTCTTGCTTTGCGGAGATCTCTTCCGTTTTCTCCTGTGAAGAGATAAACAGATAAACATTTTATTGGTAAATTACATTTACAGGTCATAAATTTATGGATATAAAATATCGTCACATTTCACTTATTTAAAAAGCATCAAACCAATTAGTAATGGTCGATGCGACGCGTGACCCGAGAGCTGGTGAATATCTGGCTCAGCGCATCAGCATTGCCATACAGCGTGGTAATGCAGCCAGTGTCTTGGGGACGCTTCCGACTGGTATTGACATGGATCAATTGAGCTACCTTTAGACTGTTTGCAACCGTCTGCAGTTAGCTCAATGGTTTCAATTGTAAATACTAGTTGTAATTTTTATATTCCTTTGCTTGTAATTTTCGTTGTTAATAAAAGTATTTAATTAGTAATTAAATTATATTAATATTAAAGTTGAAACAAAAAATTAATATATATTTGTATTATAATATTACATTAATTTGACTGTACCTTGGTAAACGTTTAATAACTGAGATAGGCCTAACATTTCCCGCCATATAAATAAGTATTGGCTTTGACTTTCTGTTAAAAAGTACTAGCCAATCAGTAACCTCGTCCAAAGAGGAGTTGGCCAATCCGGTGTCTTCCCGCCACCGGCCGCTATGTCAGATGTACGCTTGTGGCGCCGACATCTTTTTTCTTCATTGGCGTTTAGTTTCCCGCCGAGTACAGACGTGCTACCAAATACGCAGCACGCTTTTAAAGAAATATTCCAGAAAATATTTCAAAGTGCATACAAGGATTATTGCTAAGTGCACATAGTATTCTAAAGGTTTGGTGTAAAATTGCATTACTGCGTAAGTACATTTTTCTTTGTCTACACCACTACATACCCACATTTTTTCAATAAAATGGTAATTTGCGAAATAAGTTTCGTAATTTGTTTTTGGACTAATGAGTCCATTCTATTTATATTTTGTTGGAGACTCACGAGTCGCACACATGTCGCATGGTTAGTACGAAAGCATACGCCTTTTTTACCTTGCACTAAGACCGTGACATTTTTCTTATTATTTGTGCTCGAAAGCACGTGGTTATATTTGTTTTAATGACAAAAGCCGAAGCTTTTTACAACTACCTGGCATGTGCCAGTGGCATAATTTTTCTTCTATTACTCCTAAGTAAGATTTTAACGGTTTTTCCGTTCGATTCGTTAGAATTTATTTTGAGGTTATATGTTGCTATGTGCTAAAATACTTAATTTCTAGCAAGGATGTAAACACGATATCATATGCAAAATTCTGACCGATGTCGTGAAAACGAGACTTGAAAGACAACTGGAGAAGGAGGTCAATATTGGATGGTAATGGAAATAACATCGTGAGTACTTTAAAATATCGTTGTTTTGGTTATTCTGGGCCACGCAGCCACGTGGGCAACGCGTACGATGTACGATACTTTTGGTTGTCACCTGCCCGTAATTTATACGCGAATATACAAAATATGAAATGTTGAGTGTATCTGCACACTTGCGCAAATAACACGTGGCCTACACCCAATGTCGTCGGGTGGATTAATCTAATAGGTTGTCTAACCTATTTTCTGCCTAACCATTGCACAGCAGGTGGTTTTGCAAGGGCACGGAGTGTTAATCTAGGTTGGCAAGAAAGTAACTTTTTTTTCAGGAGCGGGTAGATAGGTACATATTTCATTGCCTATTGTTTTTGTACCAAACAGAAGTGTAGAAAATACAAATATAAACATGTGTCTCAAGTCCACGATTGACAAGATATATTTCAAGGATAAATACTGATATGTTCTATGTTCCTATTTTTCGATATGAGCTAAGTACCTTGATTTTTAAGCAAAACACCTCGCAAGAATAAAAACCCCCGCAGGGTTGTTTTAACGCCCTCGCAGGGCTACAATGGCTGGCGCATTGTCATCTCCTTGTAAGTATATAATAAAACCCTCGCAGGGTTCATAACGCACCCTCGCAGGGCTGCGATGACAAAAATAAAATTCGGGCGCACCGAATATTTTTCAGTTTTAGATTATCTTGGACAAAGAATAATACCCTCGCAGGGTTGTTTTAACGCCCTCGCAGGGCTACAACGGCTGGCGCATTGTCATCTTGCAAATATATCATAAAACCCTCGCAGGGTTCATAACGCACCCTCGCAGGGCTGCGATGACATAAATAAAATTCGGGTGCACCGAATATTTTTCAGCTTTAAATTATCTTGGACAAGGAATAAAAACCCTCGCAGGGTTGTTTAAACGCCCTCGCAGGGCTACAATGGCTGGCGCATTGTCATCTCCTTGCAAGTAAATATATAATAAAACCCTCGCAGGGTTCATAACGCACCCTCGCAGGGCTGCGATGACATAAATAAAATTCGGGCGCACCGAATATTTTTCAGCTTTAGATTATCTTGGACAAGGAATAAAAACCCTCGCAGGGTTGTTTTAACGCCCTCGCAGGGCTACAATGGCTGGCGCATTGTTATCTCCTTGCAAGTATATAATAAAACCCTCGTAGGGTTTATTACGCTCCCTCGCACGGCTGCGATGACATATAAAATTCGGGCGATCCGAATATTTTTCAGCTTTAAATTGTCTTGGACGTGATGAGCATTATTCTCGAATGAAGAGTTTTATTCAACATAAATATGTGTTTACATAAGCTTCAGAAAGGGTTGCTTGTTTGGATAAAGGAATTCATCGTGGTGGTGTACCTCCACCAGCGATGAATTCCAGGGTATCGCGTACCTACTCACAACAACTTCTAGGAAGGCTAACTATAAAAGCATCGTGGTGCACCTCCAACAGTGATGAAAATAAAAAGTCCAGGGTATCGCGTACCTATTGACTAGAACTTCCAGGAAGGTTAACAATTATTAAATAGAAGCATCAAAATAAAAAGTGCAGGGTATCGCGTACCTATTGACTAGAACTTCCAGGAAGGTTAACAATTATTAAATAGAAGCATCAAAATAAAAAGTGCAGGGTATCGCGTACCTATTGACAAATGTCTTACCAATATCTATGTATGTATATGATTCGTGTATTGCATACCTATCAACAAAAGATTTGGGAGGTTCGATACCTATATAGACGGAGTTTCTGTTCTTGTTAGACATTAACATTCAGAAGGAGCTGTTTAGCTGAAGGAATAATAAAATCTTCTGATAAACCGTACTTGTGACAAAAGTCATATAAGAATATCGTAAGAAACTCGGGCTGATAAGCGTGATGGGTTGATAAATTTATCGATTGGCTGATATTTTTATAGGCAAATTATAAATTGCGTATAGCAGCTGGTTGAGGTGTCATTGTGAATTAAGGGCAAGCCTAAGCCTTCGAGCTGAATTACATTCTACATAGTCTAACCCAGAGTTACTATTTTTTACACTGTATGATATGTGAACGGTAGCAGATATAAGAACCCTTTGGATTCATGAGATCGCAGGAAAGACTCTAAGGTTAACACACATATAAGTTATTCAGTCTACCTACAAAACTTCTCATTGACGAGACAAGTTCTTTAAAATGATTAACAATTGTAGGGTGGGTACCACGAATAATTATGGAAATGAATTATAAGATAAATGCTGCCCACCCGCACTAAAAATTTAGTGCCTATTATTAGAACCTTTCGTATCCCTCATTCCATCACGAATTTGAATGTTGCGTGCGTGAGATAGTTGTTAGTATAAATAAGGTAGCTTCTACCAAAAACACAATATCTTGCACAAAGTTGCCTTCAGTATCAAGATACTGTCTATCAGTGGATATGTCCACGCAAATGTATGGGTCTAGCTCACTCACTGGCCTGACCGTTTTAAGAGTACATTGTCTAAAAGACTTTACTTGTCAGACAAAAAGAAGGAGATTTGGTGAAAGTACTGGCGTTGCGGTACTAACTTAATATACCTACCTGTATAGGCTCTGAATTGTACTCAACCCATGTCCGGATTTATGATTGTGGGAACGATAAGGGTGTGAACGATAAGAAACATTCCCGTGTTTATTTACAACTACCCTCTTCATACTTTTTATAACCGGTGGCATTTCTTGGTTATCTGTATAAAGGTGTGTACGGTAATGAACGTTCACGCGTTTATTTACAACTACCCTCATCACACTTTTTATCATAAGTGGCATTTCTGTTATCTGCTTTGTATGATAAATTGTTGAATGTATTCTCAACTGTATTAGACATCACAAATACTAGTACATTTTTAGAATTAATATTTGAAACTGTCATCATCATCATTTATAGAAATGACCGTGAGCAATTGAGGGTTTGCGCACTACAGTAATAAAAACCTTGGAAAGTCGTCAGTCTTCTTTTTGAACGTCAGTAAAGGACAGCCACTGTCCTTGATGTAAAGAACTGTTTATATTTTATATAGTGTTACACTATTCTTTACAAGTAAGCGATCATTGTCAGCTTCTAAACTCTAGCACTCTGTGATAGATTAATAAGAATAAAAGTGCATCTATATTATCGCTTCTTAAGCGATGACGCCAGATTTTCAGTAATTGGTCGTGAGATGTTTCAACATAACTACTAGTTAAACGGAAAATGGTTCTTGTTTATTATTTTATAAACATTGTAGTACAACAGACACTACTGCATCTCAAATGAAGAGCTTGTTTTCGAGGTACATTAACAATGGGTGAGGTATTCATGCACAAGTATAATACCTACAGTGTTACAAATAACGTTGGTTCTCGAAGTAAACTTGGTTTCACTGTCACAAGCTGCTTAGTAATCTAGGGTTTGCTAGTTACCATTATTGGTATTAATTTTATTGATGTCTCAATAGACCTCTCTATATTAAGTACTTATATGCTCTCGGGTGACAATTTGTAAATCTATTCGGTATGATATTCGAATAACATTAGAAGGATACCCAGTGCGTATTTAAGAGCAAAACAAGTACCTTTAAGGGAAAAAAGAAATAGATATACCTGTATTTTTAGCTACGTGTATCGGATCTAAGATTTCTTACGCTTCTACAGTGGAAATGTACACAAGTCTTATCGCAAAACTTGTAATCTAGTCCAAACATTGTGGGGAGGAAAAACCAGTTATTCAAATGTTTTATAAGAACTTCCCATAACTGGACATTTTAGATGAACATACAAAGCTTCACTATAGTTATAACGGTTCATAAAGTACCTACTCAGGTATTACAGCGCACTGCAATAAATTGAAATTTTAATGTAACGGTTTTCCCACATGCTTTCAATTGGTTAAAACGAGTACTATGTCCAGAAAATTAATGAGTTAAATACCTAGTAACTACCTACTCACATTTTGGAGCAGATATTTTAGTTTTCAGTTGTGCAATGATTTATTGTCACCGAAGGTCGTACACATTGCAAAAGTTGCAAAAACTGTTTCTAAAAGAAGTTAAGCTGCTGAAGTATTATTATACAGTTAGGTATACTGATACAATACGAACATATTTAGCAATTTATTGTTATAAGTTTATCAGTCATCAGTACCCAATCACTCAGAACATATTCATGCTGAGCTGGGCGGCCCTATTGTATGATACTGTGTGGGGTTTTGTTCAGAATTATTTATTTATTATACTAGGACGATGGCACATTCTATCATCATCATGATAGAGTGCGATAAATTTGTTTAAAAATGTTAATTGTCTTTTGGACCATACGTATTGCAGTTTTGAATGTCACAATGACTAATTTGTATTCAAAGCGACGTGGCTTACGATTATAACATTATTTAAAAAATAGTAAGTTCACATTGGCGTTGAGTGTCTTCACCACCACCAGGCGATAACAAACACGTCTCAGTTATTAAACGTTTACCAAGGTACAGTCAAATTAATAGAAGCGTTTTACATAAAATAAAACGCATATTAATTTACTTACCTTGGTAAACGTTTACATTTTAAATTCTGCCTGGTGATATTCGACGCAATGAAGAAAAAAGATGTCGGCGCCACAAGCGTACATCTGACATAGCGGCCGGTGGCGGGAAGACACCGGATTGGCCAACTCCTCTTTGGACGAGGTTACTGATTGGCTAGTACTTTTTAACAGAAAGTCAAAGCCAATACTTATTTATATGGCGGGAAATGTTAGGCCTATCTCAGTTATTAAACGTTTACCAAGGTAAGTAAATTAATATGCGTTTTATTTTATGTAAAACGCTTCTATTATAACTTTTTGGTCGAGTTTGGTCGATATTGGTCGAGAGAGTTTAGTATTCGTGATTTAGTTAGTAATAGAAGGGTAGCTTAGTCAGTTTTGATGAACGATGTGGCGCGGCGGGCGAAGGTCCGCCTGCGATGTAGGAGGTTGCGGGTTCGATTCCTCCAAAATAAACTCGAGTTCGGTATGCTAGTCGTTAATTTTCTTTTTCTCCTCTTATGAATATGAATGAATATGTGATAAGTCTTCTTCTGGACAACAGAATCCTCCAAAATATCCATAAACTGATCTTGGAGCTATTAGAATCCACTCCATCATCAGAAACCCCCACAATACTCACCGCCAACTCATCCATCTGCCTCAGCAGCTTGTCCATGTGGACCGGCAGCACCTTCCTCCTCGCCAGGTACTGCTCCATGACGTCCATCCACGCCGAGAGGTCCTGGTATGTCAGCACCAGGTGGCGGAGACCCTTGCGGGAGTTGTCCAGGAGTTCTCCCGTTGAGAGACTGTGCTCTACTAGGGCTTGGTATCTGTGGAGGAATGGTATAGTTAGAAACAACGATTATATCCCTTAATCTTACTATTATAATAAATGGGAAAGTCTGTGTGAATGTTTGTAATCTCCGTAACTATTTAAGTTAATTAGATGAAATTTGAAAAATGGTGATAAAGTTTGTATGGAAAATATTTTTTCCTTCACTCAAAACTCGGTATAAATAAACTATGGAGTGAATAATTTTATTTTTACACATTAGCCCCTAGGGAACGCACAATAAATTTCTGAAATTTATACGAGAAAAATGCGCCTCGCGGCTTCTACCGCAAACCAGAGTTGGTTTGCGGTAGAAGCCGCGAGGCGCATCTAGTATTATGTAAACTGTAACAACAACATAACAACTGTCAACTCACCTGTCAGTGGCCGCCTGTAGCTTGTCAGCCAACGCGGTCGCCTCATCGTCTCCCACCAGAGGTATCAACATCGACGCCGTCTCCGTCAGCTGTTGGAACGCCGGCTGGTGAGCGATGATGTCGTCATGCAACGCCTTGTGTTCTCGAATCTTCTGTTGGATCTTCTCTTCGTCGGTTGGTACTAGTTGGAGAGACTTGACCTTGCGTTCGGCCGTGCCGAGCCATTCCACTAGAGGTTGGAGCTCTTCTTGGAATTGTTTCGCGACCTGGGGATATAAATAAATAAATAAAATATATAAAATAAATTTATTCAATATAACTTAGGGACTAAAGAAGTATAAAAAGTATACAATAATTATATCTATAGGTATAAAACAATACATGTGCCTAAACTAGGATAAAACTGTATCTCAGGCAATATTATATAGTGGAGTTGAAGGTTTGTTGTAGAAGTGGGGGATTTAGGGGGGAAATGAATGAATGTACACTTTACAGTACTAAAAAGTATCATAATATTAAAAACTTTTATCTAAATAAAAGTAACAGACGTTTTCATATGGAGCCCCCTTTTCATTTTCACCCCCTTAGGGGCAGAATTTCCAAAAATCCCTTTTTATTTGGCGTCTGTAGAGGTTGCTGTGTAGAGGTACGAGTACCTACCCTCCAAATTTCAGTGTTCTAGTTTCAGCGGTTTGGACTGGGCGTTATCTCCAATAAATATCTTTGTTCTTTTACAAATTTACATTGATTTCGGAGACCCTTATTACTTGTGGAATACAAGTTTATGAAAGGTTAGGACAATCAATGCATCCCTTCATAACCGTCCAGGGTTTCCTGCTCGAATACACTCTAATCCAGTCAACGTACCCTCATAGCCTGCTCCAGGTCCAGCATCCTCTGCTGCGCGCCCGCGGTGAGCGCGTCGAACCTCTGCATCAGCCCCTTCAGCTGCTTCTCGATGCCCTTGCGCTCCGCCGCCTCGCAGCCCGCCGCCACCTCGTTGCCCATCGCGAATAGAGACGACATCGAGTTCTGACGGTCCATCAGCATCTTTTTGAGGAACTGTTGGGACAAAATATGGATTTAGAAAGGTTATATAAAGGTTATTTATTTATTTATGGAAGGCCTACAGCTTATATATATATTTACAAAATAGGTAGAACAAAATAGAAATAAACAAACTTATAAATGGCCCTCACGGCTGAATGACTGGTTATAAAAATATATAAATTATTAGTTGTACTAAAATTTAAATTCACTTCATGAAAAAACTAACTAGAGTATTTCCATCTAGAGGTATTTTGTGAATGAATAAATAGAACTATGATAACTATATTCACCTTTTTTTTTACTTTATTTTATTTCGGGTCAATACGATTAGGGGGAAGTCCCTTAAGCCCGGACAGGTCCTAAAGCCGGACAGTATTTGTATCAGTGTTAAAAAGCATGACAATTTGTTGCTTTTGCCGCGGTTAGAAAGCAACTCCCAAGTGAAGAATAGGGGGCGTGTGCCAGTGGCCAGTGGTGACTCGTTCGTCGTGGAGCGTGGTGCAAATTTTGAGGGTAGTTAAAATTTTGTTCGAAGTCATTTTATGAGGTCTGCTAACAGTATTTAAAGTATGGAATGATGTTTTACAATTTGTTGCTATTGTACTTATCTGATGTTACCCATGCGTTTTTCGTGATTCATAACACACAACGCGCATGAGAATTTTTCTTGTATGTACTGAAGAGTCCCTAAGTTTGGACACTCTCAAAGTCCCCTAGTACCGGACGTTTGTACAGCAAGTGTGTTTTTTGTAGTTATTATTTTTGTATTTTGTTTTTCAGATTCAACATGGGTAAACTAAAACCAAGATGTGAGAATACCCCTAAACATGAGAAATTGAAGAAAGCCATCTATAAGGTGATGTTATAAAAAATAACACTGAGAAAGAGAAACCAAAGAAGGAAGACCAAAGTGTATTAGAAAATTATGATACGTTTTCTTTATTAGCAGTTTATTTGTTTGTATTTGTATATGTTGTGTAATAGATATTGTTAGAAATTTATTGAAGGGTTCACGTCTTATAATTGACAAAAAGTTGGGTGTCCGTCATTAGGGGTCCTTTTTGAAAACAGCTTTTTTCCTGTGTTGTACAATCTACTATATTTAAAGTAACATTTGAGACTGCTAATATATCTGTAATGATTAGGTATATAATTGAGAGCTTATTTAAGTGAATTAAACAAATAAGACTATTACAGGTTTTTTATTATTTTTGTTATTCCTTAAGTGTCCGGTTCTCGGGGACCTCCCCCTACGTATGTAACTATTACATCTTCAGTGTCAGCCATTACTCAAGCCTTCCAAAGAACGAGCTGGAAACTTCCAGGACATTCTAGAGCGATAATTACCTTCTGTTCCTGCAACTGCGCCTTCACCACCTTGTAATCAGCGGACGGTGGTTTCTGGTTGTTGACCATGTCTTCGGTATCGGCCAGCCATTTCTCGAGTCCAGCTAGTGCTTCGGCGAACTTGCCCGATTGCAGGAGCCCTACGTCCAAGCGACGCTCGCGTTCGTTCATCTTTTCTTTTAGAGCGTTCCATTTATCGTTCATTTTTTCTAGGTCTTTCTCTAGAACCTGTTATAGAAATTTAGGCTAGAAATCACATTTTTTTTTCATTATTTTTTTCCAAAAACAAACATTAAATCAATCATTCATCATTCCATATTTGTTTGTATTCGTAAGGGAATCTTTCTTTAAAAAGAATCCCTTACGAATAGAGTATAGTTATCCCGCGACCTTACCTGAGTGTTGACCCCTTGCAGTGCGGACCTCACCAGCCCCTGTCCGATCTTGTTGCAGTGCGCCACGTTCTGTCCCAGCGGCTCCAAGGTCTTCCTCTTGAGCTCCGCGAAGTCCTTCTGCTGGGATCTGATCTGTTCCACTTCCGAGGAGACGGGCTTCAGGTTGCGGACCTGGTCTCCCGCCTGGAGGTTGAACGATTGTTAACAAGTTGCTGATTCAGTTACCAACTTAATAATAAACATGTGGGAGCTTTGGACATTGGCGGTGTTTTTTTCATCCTGAATTGACCAAAGCATTATTTTATTAGTGTAATTATCATGGTGTCTTTTTATGGTTTCGGTCAGGTTCGGTTAGGTGAAATGCAAATGCATAATTATGTATTTGTCCTCTTTCGCTCTTAGAATCAAAACAACTCTACCGATGCTTTTTACTTTAAATTTAAAATAGCAATAAATTTCGTACGCTTGTAGAGATTAAACGAAAAATAAAGAAAAATCAGTAGGTACTTGCGCTGTCAAAATTGGAGAAGAAATGTTTTTATGAAACAATACTCTATAATAATTTAAATATAGATAATTATCTTGTTTTTGATTACCAATTTAAAATAATGAATGGTATTGGTTTGTACATTTTAAAACATTTTTATATTATTTCTAGGTTATGCCTTACGATAGTACTTAGATACAAAGTAAATTGGATAGTAAGTTGCTGAAAATAAGCTATGAAATAATACAAGTTAATATACCTCTTGCACGTCGTCCATGACCGAGTCATAAGCCTTGTAGAAGGCCTCCAGCTTGCTAAGAGTGTCATCCAGATCTTGTTCCTTGGAGCGCGCGCGTTCGTCCAACTTGCTTAGCTGTTTGCGTAGGCCTTCCAACTAAAAATTAAAAGAATAGAATATTAGGTGCTATTTTAATAATAATTTATAATGATGATATAGGTCCCGATAGTCGTTTCGGTTAGCGGCCTAATAGCGAAGAGTCTCGATAAACATCTCAAGAGACTCGCTAGGAAGTTGGATCAAGGGTCAGATCCAAAAAGCGGTTCTTTTGGTCACGTCACAAGAATGCATGTTACAAATAATTCAAAGTAGGAAATAAAGTGCTCACTTCGATTTTTTCACTTCAATCTTTTTAAGGCATAGTAAATAAAAATAAATAAATAAATCTTTAACTTCATAGGTTGCTAGTTTTCGAGTTGGAGCAAAACTCGAACCAAACATCCTCTAAATAATCTGATATTTTATAGTAGGCCTTATTACAGAGAATAGTTTTGACAATTTTTTTGATTTTTTTTTACTGATAATTTTTGCAACTCACTTGGAGTTTTGTTCTACAGCTGTCAAGCTTACCTGATCCCTTGTATTAGCGGTATCAGTATACCCGCTGTCCACCAAAGCCTCCGCGGCGCGTTCGGTGTCGCCCACCAAGTCGTCCGCCTTCTCAAGCCGCTTGTAGTACCGCGCGATGTCGTCCAGCTGTTGCTTGACAGTCTTGAGGTCTCGGCCGGGTGGCTTCATGCTATCTAGCTCTTTCTCTAAGTCGGTTAGGTCGTGGGATAGACTCTTGACTTTGTCCTGTGGGAGGGAGATAGGTTATAGTTGCTGGAGAAGGATAGAGAAACATCTTCTATTTTTATATTGAGGGTACTTTTAGAAAGTTTATGTTGTTGAACGATAAGACCGTAAATTGTAGCTTAAGTTAGTATAAATTGTGTATGTCAATTGTGTCTTAGTTTTAGATTTCTATAAAGTATTTTCTATCTATCTATCTTTCTATGTTAAATCCCGCTAAGAGCTACGCGGTATTTGATACCCGCCAGGAATATTCGCTATGTTATGCGTGGTATAACGCCGGGTGATAACGAGCAGTCAGTTTTAAGGAGGCCTATGTCCAGCCGTGGACTATATATAACCTACAAGTTGATGTTGATGATTTTCGATTCATGGTCTACCCGATCGCCAAATATTCTTTTGTGTCACCTCATGTTTTTCAGGGTCACTATGTCGTCCGCCGCTGTGTTTACATTCATTATGTATATCTGACCTGGAACTGCGTGAGCGCGGCGTTGGCCCCCGCGAGCCGGCCCTTGGCCTCCCCCGCGCGCGCCTCCAAGGCCTGCAGCCGGTCCCCCAGCGCCTCCGTCTGCTCCTCCAGCACGAGCCTCGCGCGGCTCGCGGCCTCCGGACCAGAGCACTCCTGAGCCAGGGTCACTATGTCGTCCGCTGCTGTGTTTAGGTTCTGGAAGAGGGGTTTTTATATAGTGTTTTCTATCAATAATAAATATATCTAAGTAAATAAATAAATAGGTAATTCTTTTTTTACGGGTTCTAACGGAAGACCTTGTCGCTTGGCGCTGTATTTTATTATAAGTATATAACACCCATGTAAAATTAAACTTTATCGTCATAGCTCTGCGCATAAGCGCACAAAATTAGTAATGGCAAAACAGTGCTTATGAATGCACCGTTTTGTTTGGTTACTTTTGGCATGCATACGCTGAATCTAGGGTATATTCGATCGAAAATGTCAAAAGCGAGCCGCTCCTGCCAGTGCCAATGCAGTCGTCCCTCTTATGTGCGAAACACACAGAAGCCGGAGGCGGGGCGGAGGCCAAGCCTCCGGCTTCTGTGGCGGTTTTTCCTATGGCACCGCGTCGCCACCGCCTACGGTGTGTGTGTGTAGGCTTTCATAGGATTCCATAGAATACAACTCGCACGCCTTCGCCTCCGCTCCGCCTCCGGCTTCTTCTTCTTCTTCCGGCTTCGTTCTTCTCGGGTATGGAGACCTTCAGGAAGTAAGTATTACCTGAAGCGGAGCCCTGAGCGCGTGTATCTGGTCGGTGAGCCGCGCCACGGCCTCGGCCGCGCGCGCGGGCGGCGCCGCCAGCGCTTCAGCGAGCCGCTCCTCGCAGCGCTGCAGCGGAGTCTCGACGCCTCGTGCCTTCTCCGAGAAGTCTCCGAGCTTGCGGGCCAGGCTCTCGAGGAACTCCACTTGTTGGAGGACTTCTGTTGAGAGAAAGGATTTGTTATTATGAAACACTAGCAACCCGCCCGGCTTCGCACGGTTTTATTATAAGTATATAAACCTTCCTCTTGAATCACTTTATCTATTAAAAAAAACCGCATCAAAATCCGTTGCGTAGTTTTAAAGATTTAAGCATTCAAAGGGAGGATATAGGGACATAGGGACAGAAAAAGCGACTTTGTTTTATACTATGTAGTAATGCAGGACAATCCACACAGCATCATCTATCCCCAAGCTAAGCAGAGCTTGTGTTATGAGTAGGTACTGAAAACAAACATTAGCAGATCGTAAACGTTTGTCAGAAGCCGGGAGTTCGGACCTTCGCCCGCCGCGCCACATCGATCATCAAAATTTGTAATGTTTTTACAAAAACCAGCAACCGACTACAAATTTAACGCATGATTAAATATTTCTCAATGTTTTGTAAGGGTAATAAAAAAAAAACTATTAATATTAAGTGTATCATCTACCAGTCATCTAGTACCCGTAACACAAGTTCTGCTTAGCTTAGGGCTAGATGATAATGTGTGGATTGTCCAGCATTTTCACTACCACTACATAGTATAAAACAAAGTAGCTTTTACTGTCCCTATTTCCCTTTGACTGCTTAGATTAAAACTACGCAACGGATTTTGATGCGGTTATTTAATAGATAGAGTGATTCAAGAGGAAGGTTTATACGTATAATAAAACCGTGCGAAGCCGTGGCGGGTCGCTAGTTTATTATATTTTATTCTTCATTTCATTTATTCAAAAACGTATGACTATAATTAATTAGACTACTTATAAATTGGCTTGCAGGTTCAAAAGTAATATGAATAGTAATAACGAACCGTTGTTAAGTCTGTCCCATCGTTCCTTCATGTTGTCGAGCACATCCTTGACCACTTCCTGGTCCACGTCACAGGCCGATATAAACGTCTCCCCCAGCATCTTGTTGTTCTCGTATTCACCAGATCTGAAATTTGGGGAGTTATTAGATATAAACACTTGACTATTCCACACAGACAGTGTTCAATAAAGGCATAGTTATAATGGAATTGTCCCTAAAATTTTTGACTTAGCTGTGACTTGAACCCAAAACATTCCCTAAGTAAGCCTAATCCGTTCAGTAGTTTTTGCGTTAAAGAGAAACAAACATGACTTGACTTGTTTTTCAACCTCTATCTTTGCGAACACAGTGTCGGAGAGCTAAGCGAGCCGGGTTTCATCCCTTTTTCATTCCACATTCTTACATCACCAGAAGACATGAATATAAAGTGCATTACCACCCTTGTGGATATTCCATCCACTCGAACTAAGCAGTTCTACTCCACCTTAATCATTCGAACCTCTTAGGAAAGGAATGCGCTGCCTGTGTCTATTTTCCCGGCCAACTAGAACCAGAGTCTCTTCAAGACGAGAGTGAATAGGTGTCTTCCAGGCTTTCTTGATACATCGTCTTACTATCAGATGAGATTGTGGTCAAACAAAAGTCTATTGTAGTATAAAAGTGATACAAACCTCTTCCAAATATCATTTCTGATCTGTTGGAGCAGCCTGACTTGCTTCTCGACCTCTTTCTTCGAGAACACGGTGTCAGGGAGCTGAGCGAGCCGCGTCTCCGCGTCTCCGAGCCACGGGATGAACGACTCTTGGGCCTTGTGGAACTTGCGGCAGTGTTCCTGTTGGAAAATAAAGTACATTTTAATTTAAATCGTCATATTTGATCTCTGTGGCAGAGTGGGCGAAGAACCGCTTGCCATGCAGAAGGTTGCTGGTTTAATTCCCGCCTCTCTAAAGATGATTGTACGAAAGGAATATCGGATTACTCAAAACCAATTAAATCATGATAAACATACCGTTTTATATACAGTTATAGAAGTTTTACAAATTATCTAGTAGTACTCCATAACACAAGCTCTGCATAGCTTGAGACTAGATAATGCTTTATGGATTGCCCAACATAATTCGAACCTATTTTGTTTGTTTTATGTACTGGATAGCTCTAGCTTATATATGCTTTGCGCGTTCCAGGACTAAATTCAGTTCAAATCCAAGGCATCGAAGCCTGAGGCTCGCTTCTAGTTTATTGATGTATAAATTTTTATTATGTATACTGATGTTTCTCTTTTCTCTTGTGTTTCCTGTCTTGACTTATGTACCCACCTACTCTTGTGTTTTTCTGTACCTTCCGTATTATACTTAATTATGTTTTTACCACCTTTGTGCCACCACACCAGGCCCTGTCTGAAAACCAGCGCCGCTACTAGCTATGGCCTGTAGCGGCATTATGCTGAGACAGGGTCCTTTTTGGCCCCTTATGTAAATAGCCTTACTTACTCTTCTTATTTTTGTGTTTCTTCTTCTTGTTTATTGTATGTGTTATTTATAAGTATTTAATATGTAAAAGGGCCAAATAAATGTATTTTCTTTCTTTCTTTCTTCTTATTCCCATTCTACCATCTTGTAACACTAGGGGTTAACACGCCTGTCCAGTCACAAAGCTAGCGTACCCGAAATCTGCTTGGTAACCAATATTTTGTGATAAAATATGTAAAGCTCAATAACTTATGATATTATTGTATTTTGATTTGACTTGTCTAAATGCTTATTTAGTAAGCCTAAAGAAAGAAAGTTATTGATTTTTGATTATTTTCTTCTACTACTGTTAAATTACCTTTCTTCGCGCAGTTCGACATAAACAAAACATTCCGGCTTCCGATCATTTGAACTCAAAAAAACAACACCAGCAAGAAGTTATCACTGAATTTATAACTTTATTTACTTTTATTTTAAAGTCTATTTAACCAAAATTTTGATTACAACATAATATAACTACGAAAATGTTTATATGTTAGGTAAACTACACATGTATTGAAGCGGTTAGAAGATAAACTGAAGGTCTTGTGATCTTTTAGCAAACTTGAAATTGAGATAAAATATTACAAAATACTACGCCTGTATCATCTTAAACTGTCTTATCTAATCAGTTGGATATTACTATTTACGGATAGAATAGTTGAGATAGGCCTGATATTCTACATAATTGCAGATTGAGAGGCCAATGTCAATGTATCTCATAGTTTTTATTGTGTTAAGAATCGGGGTTAGGACTAAATGCCCCGGGTTTCGCTGGACTGACGAAGTGGAAACACCTCTTAGCGAACTGGACGCTTCTGGCGAAAGAACCGAAATTCTCAGTTTTTTTATTATTTAACTAGTTCCGACCCGCGGTTTACCCTGTAAAATTTATGAACAGCCTATGTTTTAGTCCAGGCCTGCCTAGTACTTCGTCTACTGAAAATTTCAGACCAAGCTTTTGAATCACTACATAGTATAAAACAAAGTCGCTTTCTCTATCCCTATGTATGCTTAAACATTTAAAACTACGTAACTGATTTTGAAGCGTTTTTTTTTAAAGATAGTGTGATTCAAGAGCAAGGTTTACGTATAATAAAACCGTACGAAGCCGGGGCGTGTCGCTAGTTTATAATACAAGTGTGATGTATTATTAATATATAGATGCTGGATGCGGCGGGCTGAAGACAGGGCGCTATGGCGCTCATTAGGGGAGGCCTATGTCCAGCAGTGAACTAGTATAGGTTGATGATGATGATGTATTATGTAGGAAAAGGTAGCTTACCATAGCTGTCTGCAGTCTGTTCCATCGGTCAACGGTTTCCCGTTTCAGCTTGTCCCATTGAGCTTGGATCCTGTCGAGGTCCTTACGCAGGTTGGAGTGGGTTGGCTTCTTCACCATCTCACGACCTGGTGATTTATTTATTTTATTTTTATTTTTCGTTTATCGTGATGGAGAAGATACGTTACATAATGTTATGAAAGTGGAGAACATAATTATACTATTACTATTTTCGCGGCTGGATCCACCGTTTTGATATATTTTTTTACTGTAGATTAGTTTTACAATATCTTTTTATTTTCTTTAAAGTCCAAAAAAAAGTATTTTAAAATATTTTCAATCATTTTCATCAATATGAAATCAATTTCATCAATATGAAATTGTTGGCAAGATATAAATGGTAAAATAAATCTTACGGGAGGTCTATGGATGTCCATCAGTGGACTTACATATATAGGTCGATAATGATGATGAATTTTTTTACTAAGATGACCATAAGGGTGAAAAATTAAAAAAATATTTAAAAAAAGAAATATAAATCTTAATATACCTAGACACTCGACACTAGACATGTTAAAAAATATTTAAAAAAAAGAAATTCATATCATAATATACCTAGACGCTCGCTTGACCTAAGTTCAAAGTACCCTTAAGATTGCAGCCATCCCAGCGTGCGCGCTACGTTCTCTTCCAGGTTGTACCCTCACCTTTATCAATGAGCATGATGAGCTCGTGCTCCTTCTGCTCCAGCTGCCTGTAGAGAGGCTCGTGCTTCTCCACCTGCGCCCGCAGCCGCGCCGCGTCCGCCGACACGGCGGTGCGCGCGCCCAGCGTGCCCAGGGAAGATTGCAGCCATCCAAGTGTACGGGCTATGTTCTCTTCCAGGTTGTATCCTCACCTTTATCAATGAGCATGATGAGCTCGTGCTCCTTCTGCTCCAGCTGCCTGTAGAGAGGCTCGTGCTTCTCCACCTGCGCCCGCAGCCGCGCCGCGTCCGCCGACACGGCGGTGCGCGCGCCCAGCGTGCCCAGGGAAGATTGCAGCCATCCAAGTGTACGGGCTATGTTCTCTTCTAGGTTGCGACCGTCCCTGTTGTGGGAGAATAAATTAGATAACTTGTTACAATAAATAAGCAAATATGCAAATAGCACTGTACTGTAAAGGATTCATTTTTTATTTTATGTTTCAAATTTTGGGAAAAGAAATTGAAAACTGCTAGAAAATTAAAAAACAATGATTATGAATCTAAATACATAAAAATAATTAAACTGAAGGCTATTTATAAAGTTTCCACTTGTAGCACCGAGAGCGACCTACCGAGATCTTGTTATATTAAAACTAGCTGGTGCCCGCGACTTCGTCTGCGCATGATTAGTATTTCGAGTACTCGCGATTTTACTTGCGTAATTCCCTTTCCCGTGGGATTTTCGGGATAAAATAAAGCCTATGTGTTATTCCAGCTTATAATCTATCTCTGTGCCAAATTTCATCCAGATCCGTTAAGCAGTTTTTGCGTGAAAGAGTAACAAACATCCATCCATCTATCAATCTATCCATCCATCTATCCATGCATACTTACAAACTTTCGCGTTTATCAGTTCAATTCAGTTTGGTTCCCATGGGCTATACGGGTTTTCAAAAATTTCAGCAGCATCTGAACGACGCGTACACACGCGTCGTTCAGATGCTGTGAGAAATTTTCCGGGATAAAATGTATCCCATGTACAATCGTCCCGAGTTCCATTCGAATTCATTCACTTCCCTCGTGATGCGTGGTTAAACAATTTTTCTTTCACCCTCTCTCCCAGCGGAACCTTACCGAATTCCGGGATAAAAAGTATCCCATGTCCTTCCTTGTAGTATGAACTCAAATCGTCCCGAGTTTCATTCCAACTCATTCAGCAGTTTCGGCGTGATGCGCGGTAAAGGATTTTTACTTTCATACCCTCTCCCATGAGAACCTTACTGAATTCCGGGATAAAAAGTATCCTATGTCCTTCCTCGTAGTATGACCTATAATCATGCCGAGTTTCATTTCAATCCATCAAGTACTTTCGGCGTGATGCGCGTTTACGATACAGACAGACAGACATGAATGAAAAAAATTACAGTTTTGGCTTGAGTAACGATAATAGAGTGCCCTCCAAAAAAAATCTTCAAAATATCTTCAATGTACAGAATTGGACCTGTTACAGTTTTATTATAAGTATAGATATTGTATTGTACGTTTTAAAAAATAATTATTAAAAAAAGCTTATCCTTACTTATTTGTATATTATAAACGCTAAAGTTTGTATGGATGGATAGATGTTCGTTCCTTTTTCACGCAAAGTATTTTCATCAAACATTTGAAGAAAATACCTATTTTGGTACTCACTTGAAAACAGCCTCTATCTCCGCCTTCCTATGGTTCAGTTTTCTCTATAGGTTGTCATACTCTCATGCAAAATCAGTCATCTTGGATTTTATAGTACAAAATGGTAGCTGTCATGCCTAATTTTTTTCTACCCTAGCATATCTTCTAGAATACGATACTCACTTCAAAGCAGCCTCTATCTCCGCCTTCCTATGGTCCAGTTTCCTCTGCAGGTTGTCGTACTGGCGAGCCACGGCTGCCAGCTTGGACTGGATGTCCTGTCTCGAGGCGGGGTCTGACAGGACGGTGGATAGGGCTGCGCCCGCCGCCTCCAGGTCCGCTAGGAAGGGACGCTGGCCTTCCAGTTGGCGCTCTAGGTTCTGAGGGAGAAAAGGATGTTAGATTTTGTCACTTTTGGTTTTAATACAGTGAAAAATACAATGAAGGTCAAGGTAAATAAACATAAGGTCTGAGAATTGAATTGAATTTGATAATAATAATAATAATAGCTAATAATACTAATAATAGCTTGAAATGTTTTAAGAAGTTATTGGTTTCATGTATAAATTGTGAAATTGGTTGTTCTAATAAACAAAACTGAAATAGAACTTGTAGGTAATATAGAGCTATATAATAGCTAATAAAGAGGTAACTTGAACACGATATCTTTACGAAGCTTCAAAATAAGAACAAATGCAGCCCTATTACGACCGCTACAAGGTCCAAATCCCACATAAATCTTCATCAACTGATCCATAGCTTCGTTCTTCAAAGGGTAGTCGCTGACGATCTGTCAGGGTATCGGACACGAGACGTCCTAGACTCTATTTGTACGCAATAAGGTTCAAGTTACCTCAATCTTCCTCAGCTGGTCCTCGGGTTCGTTCTCCATAGCGACGTCGTCCAGTTTGTCGCTGATGGTTTGCAACGCGTCTCTGAGTCGAGACAGACCGGCGTCGAACTCGCGAGAGGAGTCAGCGGCGGCGCCTAGGCTGTCGGCGCGTTGTTCCAGTCTGTAAAAGAAATAGCGGTAATTTTAGTGTAAGAAGACTTTGGGCAGTTTCTTTTACGAGCGATAACGGTATAACAACTTTATCATTACCATTGGTGAATATTGACTTTTGGAAAAAGAATAAATTCTATGATACTTAAATACCTACTAATTATATTATACAATTCGAGCATTCTATTCTGTAATATATTAGTGCTACCCTCATTTTATGATTCTTAATTTTGATCACTATAATGACCAAATACTAGAATAACAATACATAGTGAGATATTTTTATCACACATTATTAATTTATAACAAAGTAAAGTTTTATAGAGAAAACATCTAGAACCTTCCAATGTAACAAGATTTTTCAAATAAAACCGTCTTAACCAGTGTTTGTAAAGAGGTTGTATATGCCCCCAATGAAACAAGAATTTTCAAATAAAACCTTCATGCAGTGTTTCTAAAGAGGTTGTAATACGTACTTGTTCAACAGATCGTTCCACCGGTCGACTAGATCAGTGACCTTCTGTTTGAGCTTGACCGCGTCGGGCGACTTGTCGTCCAACCGGTCCAGCACCGCGTGCCCCACCTCCTCGAGGTGCCCCAGCTGTGGCTGCTGGCTTCTGAACTCTTCCCGGAGGACTTGAACCTGAGTAAGGAAATGCCAAGTTGAAGACAGGGTACGGGTATGATATTATGAATGCGAAAGTTTGTATTTTGCGAGAAAGAGTAACAAACATACATACATCCATACGAAATATCGCGTTTATAATGTTAGTGTTATTAAATCCTATTATCGATGTGGAAGTGAGCGATTGGCCAAGTATTAACGTCATTAATTTAATAATATATGGAGTAAATTCCTTCTTGATAAGGTTTTATTTTATGTCTTATTCAAATCTACAAAAAGAGAACTCAGTAGCTTCATATAAAAGTTTATCATAGGAGCGCACGCAATTGCCCACAAATGATTTTCTCTACCTTTCGTACTTTACTATAACAACTCTCACAAGGATGTGTTATACAGACCTGTTGCACTTGCGTCTGCACCATCCTGGAGTCAGTGGAGATGGGCCCGAGCGCCGCCATCATGCGCTCCTTGGCTCCGAGCCACTGGGACAGGTTGCTGTGTGTGTCCAGGAAGTCTTTCATCTCTTCCATTAGACGGATCCTGGGTGAGTTAAGAATATAATAATGAGTACACCTCTTGAAATCTAATTTTTAAAATATTTCCTAAATTTTATATTACAAGGTTTTTCCCAACGAAAAGGGTTATGTTTGAAACCGTCTTCATTTAGCTCAACTGTATATTTGTAAATACTAGTTTCAATTTGTTTCTTTCCTTTAATTTAAATAAATGAATCATTTAAGAATTACTTATCCAACAGTTTCATATCGTTAAAGATAGCTTAAAATGTTTTTCTAGTATAGGTTTCTATTAAAGTGTGTTTTCACTAAATATGTCTCTATTAAATGTGTTTCTGTTAAATGTATTTCCACTAAATGTGTTTCCACTAAATGTGTTTCTATCACAGTAGTGATGCTCACTTGTCCTTGAAGGCGTCGTGCAGTCCCTTCCACCTGGCTGCCACCTCCTCCATCTCATCGTGCAGTCTGTCCGCTCCCAACACACTCTGCTTACGTTTGAGCAGCTCACGGACCTATAAAATATATTTATTTAGTTTGAATAAATTGACTTCTTTCAAATTTTATTTAAATAAATTTAATATCGCTCTCACTAATTATGAAATAAATAATCAAAACAGTATAAAATTATACTAATAATCTAATGGAATAACTAAACCTATTTTTAAAATTAACTAATAAAATAAATAAAAACATTAAACAGATAGATATTCATCACTATGCAACTTTGTTTCTACCTTTGCCATGATATTGAAAGACTTTGAAATCCTTATTTAAGTTACCAAATTTAAGTCTATCTAGAGAAAGGCCTTTTGCCAATCAGACCGAATTGGCCCAAACAGCCTGTAGGGTTCGTTTTCAAAGGAGGCTTCAAACTCGATAGTAAGTCGACCTTGTTTACGAAATAATCTGTCATTTTTGAATTTGAATAAAGTAGGAAAGAAAAATAGAAAAAGAATGACAAGAAAGAAAACATGAAAAACGGGACTTGACTGAAGAAACTGGAAGAAGTTGGTCGATTTGATTTTGTGGAAGGCTAACGATTTGAATACATTGAGATCGTCCTTGAATTTTATAATATCCCGGAGTACAGTTACCGATAATAAAGTGTACACGCAGTGATTTCTCTTCCAGGGGGTTAAAAACTCTGAGGCCACCTCAAGCGGTCCGCTAGAGATCAGCTATCCCTTTTAATGAACTGCGGAATTCTATTTGCCAGTGCCTCCTGATTCGGCGCGCAAGAAGTATCCACCGTAACGTACCTATAACTTAAATCTTTCCATCTTTCACATGTCGTGCATACTCCGGGAGCGGGGGTCAACGCTCCCATATCCGTGAGTGACGACGGCCGCTGACTGGGTCCTGGCGGAGAACGCTCCCTTAACCGCTTCGTGCCACAGCAGTCGGGCGGAGCGAAGACGGCAAGGTGAAGGGTTGCATGAAAACCGCACCGCATTGCGGCGACGCCGACGGAGAAGTAGTGACGGAGTGCGGTTCGAACATCCGCTTCGTGCCGCAGCAGTAACGGGCGGAGCGAAGACGGCGCGGTGAACGGATTGCATGAAAACCGCACCGCATTGCGGCGACACCGGCGGTGAAGCAGTGCTGAGACCATCCCTTTTCGTCTTCGAGGAGGCGGCCTAGAAGACGCAAACTTCCTCAAGCTAACGCGCTCAAGACTTATACATAAGGTCGTTTTGTTTTCCTTTATTCGCCTTAAGCTTAAGATTTTTTCCATTCCACACGTGCTCTAACAAAAAGAAAAGGGCGCTTGTTTTCTTTTCCTTCTCGTAGGTTTAGGCTCTTTCTAATTCTCACGTTTTTAAAAATACTAGTTAGGAAGTCTTTTTATTTTACCTCGATAGGCTTGAATAGGCATAGGCATTATTAGGGAGTTATAGGTAGATTGAAAATTCATTCTTTTACTTTACCTCGATAGGCTAGAGTAGGCAGAGGAGTTATTAGGGAGCTATAGCTAGATTGAAAATTAACATACAGGTAGCAGTATAGGTAATAGTATTGACTGATAATGTCAAGAGAGATTTACGTAGGCATCTTGGTATCTATACCATAGACATTAGGACTGCTCCAAAACGCTCTGTCTATAGGCTAGGGCTCAATTGATAGTTTCTCTCTTAAGGGCCGTTATACACGAGTTCCAAATAATATACCCAAATATACTAAGGGTTCTATATTTGTCTCTGGTAACTGATTACAATAGTCAGGTAGTGCCTTAAGGTCTGTTTCATACGAGGCTCACCTTTATTCTCTATGGGTTGCTCTATGACAGATTCAAAAGCTTAAGGGTACCTCTCTATTATAAGGGTCATCCAACGTATAGGGATACACTTAACTTCTTAGGGTTGCTCTACAACCGAGGATTAATTCTGTAATATCCTTATTCTCACTTTAGTTAGGATACTCTGTAATATCCTTAATTTCTCTATAGTTAGGATATTCTGTAATATATAAAACGTGGTTGTTTGTAATATACTCTTGTCACAATATACTCTCTCTTTCATTTCGTGACAGTTGGCGCCCATAGATAAAAAACAACCACGTTTTGTATCTAGTTCACCCCTAAATTCTAAAAAGAAACTCTGTTTCTCTAAAATTTTCGATAACCTTTTCGGCATTTATTTTTTTCGGCAATAGAGTCATAGTCAAATAATTAATACACAGACATTAACATTTTTTTTCTCCACAGTATCCCCGGACTTAAATGTAAGTCAATATGGCGATCAAATACAACTTATGGGGTAGATTCGCCGAAGGATGCTGTAAGTGCCCATTGTTTATTTGATTCCTAATAGGTGCAGTGTCCACATCGTGGAGCTGCACAAAATGTTCGGGGTTAAAGGTAGAATCTCCGGTTATCAATTATTTGAATGCGGAATAACCGGAACCTAAAATGAATGTTACAATGTGTGCTTTGGGTTCCCACCCGAGTAAATATGTTGGGGAACTCCGCAGATTCTCTTACGATGGGAAAACTTGTCCCAGAGTCTTTATTGAAAAACTGGAAAATTTCGCGATTTCCTGGTGCGTAGAAAGAAACGCACTAGTCAACCACGCGTTCGAAATATTTAAAGACAATGCGTTACACTGGTTCAGATTTATAAGAAGCCGGTACTCTAATCTGACTTGGGATTTATTGACGAAAAACTTGATAAAGGATTTTGGTGATCCAAATCACGATGCAAAACTTCTAGAAGCTATCCGTCTACGCACTCAGGGTAAAGAGGAATCCATCATTATCTATGTTTCTATAATGTTTGGAATGTTTAACAAATTAAACCAAAAGTTGTCTGAATTAGATAAATTAGCGATCGTCATTAGGAATATTCGACCATCATATTCACCTTATGTAGCAATCAATAAGGTGGACTCGATTGACTCGCTTATCGAAACGTGTCAAAATTTTGAATGTTACGCGGATAAAGATAAAAATTTTAAGGAACCGGTAGCCACTTCGTATCTAGGAGCTACCGAGTTTAACTATAATCAGTCTTCGAGCTCTAAACAAACTCTACAAAATCGGTCTCAGATTTCTACTAGTTCGTCAAATGTGGTCCAATTCTCTCAACCATCATCATTTCAACGAAAGAATTATGAGGCGCCTCGGTTTAGGCCTCAAACAAATACAAATCAAGGTTTTTATCAAAACTCAATTCTTGCCGAACCAGAGAAGTTTAACTCACATTTCTTTTGTGTGCGTTGCAGAACGAATGGTCATACCATTCGGTTTTGTACAGTTCCGAGAGATTTGGTTTGTTTTAAGTGTGGAGAAAAAGGGGTTAAGGTATCAGAATGCCCTAAATGTAACAAAAATGTAATAAATGACTTGAATAACTCGAATAACAGCATGAACAACTCTAATAATTTTGATCCGGTTGATTGGAACAACTGGCTTAAAACGGTGAAGAACTTCTTCAACTCTTATAGCTTGTCTTCGGTCTCTTTTGCTAACGAAAAGGATAATCATAGACCTTTTGTGGACATTTACTTCAATAAAGATTGTTTTTCTGGTTTATTGGATAGTGGTAGTTCTATTACCATTTTGGGTAATGATTCGTATAAAAATATTTTGAAGTTAGGGTATGAGCTATTCAAGTCTGACTCTCCGTCGATTCAAACTGCTAGTAGGCAGAAAATTAATTCAATTGGTCATTTTATGATCCCAATGACATTTAATAAACAAACGCACGTAATTAAAACGTTTGTCTTTCCTGATATCAATCCATCTCTCATCTTAGGTATTGACTTTTGGAAGAAATTTAATTTGATTCCTGATATACTTTTTCCATGTTGTAATACTATTGAAGAATCGCCTGTTCTCAAGGATTCTTCAAAGATTCTAGCTTATGAACAGTTAAATGATAAACATAAGCCAATTGCGGATAATTTAATTGAACAATTCAGAAATATTTCTTTTGAATTAAAAGGTGAGCTTGGTCGTACTAATTTAATATGTCATAATATTGATACTGGGGATGTAGCTCCGGTTAAGCAAAGATGTTACCGGTTGTCTCCTGTAAAACAAAAAGCTCTTATTGATGAGGTTGACAAAATGTTGAAATGGAAGGTCATAGAACGTTGTGAAAGTCCATGGTTATCTCCTGTTTTGATTACACCAAAGAAAAATGGTGAATGGCGTTTTTGCGTAGATAGTAGAAAACTTAATTCTGTTACACGTCGTGACGCTTATAGTTTACCTTTTATGAATGAAATACTAGATCAGCTTAGAAATGCTAAGTTCTTATCTAGTATTGATATTGCTAAAGCCTTTTGGGAAATCCCGTTAAATCCCTCGGATAGGAATAAAACGGCATTTTACGTGCCAGGTCGTGGGATGTTTAGATTTGTTGTAATGCCTTTTGGTTTGACTAATGCTCCAGCTACACAACAACGGTTGATGGACATGTTGTTTACTCCAGCTCCGGAGTTTGAAAACAAAGTTTTTTGTTATCTTGATGACATTATTGTAGTCAGTGAATCCTTCGATGAGCATATTTCGTTGCTTAATAAAGTTCTTGATAAAATATCGTATGCTAATTTAACTATAAATTTCGACAAAAGCCAATTTTTCAGAAAAGAGCTAAAATACCTCGGTTATATAGTTGACGTTAATGGTTTACGAGCTGATCCAGAAAAGATACAAGCTATTTTGAGTTATCCTGTTCCTTCGTGTGCAAAAGATGTTCGGAGATTTATTGGTTCTTGTAGTTGGTTTCGTAGATTTATACCTGATTTTAGTACGATAGCGTCGCCTCTCAATAGGTTAACGGTTACGGGAAAGAAGGCCCCAAAATTCTCTTGGAATGCGGCCGCGGATGAAGCTTTTACGAAATTGAAAACATTTTTATCAAGCACACCTATACTTGCTTGTCCGGACTTTAATCTTTCGTTTTCGGTACACTGTGATGCGTCTAATTTTGGTATTGGCGCAATGCTTACTCAGGAACATGAGGGTGTTGAAACTGTTATTGCTTACATGAGTAAGGCTTTAAATAAGCATGAGCAAAATTATTCAACGACCGAACGAGAAACTCTTGCTGTTATTACCGCGCTAGAACATTGGCGTTGTTATTTAGACAACGGCAATACTTTTACCGTTTACTCGGACCATGCAGCTCTTAAATGGTTTTTAAATTTAACTAATCCTTCTGGTCGATTGGCCCGTTGGGCAATTCGTTTATCAACTTTTAATTTTGTCATAAAATACAAAAAGGGTTCAACTAATGTGGTTCCTGATTTACTTTCTAGAGCTAATCAGTCAAATAATAAGATTGCTGCAATTCAGTCCGATCCCGTTCAAAATACTGCTAGTAGTTTCGATGATCTCTTACAAAGTTGCCAAGATGATCCTGTGGCACATCCGAATTATAAAGTTACAAATGGTAAACTTTATCGTAAACTCGATTCTAAAGACTTAATTAATGAGGATTTTGTTTGGAAAGAAATTCCACACCCTGATAGCAGAGAGGATTTAATAAAAGAATACCATGGGGTTTCGGGAATGCCTCATTTAGGAATATTCAAAACATACAAAAAGTTATCATTACTTTACTTTTGGTCAGGTATGTTTAAAGATATTGCAAAGTTTATTAACAAATGCGAAATTTGTTTAACTTATAAACATTCTAATCATGCACCTTATGGTCCAATGGGTAAACCTAAAATTTGTTCTAGACCTTTTCAATCTATCTCTCTGGACTTAATGGGTCCATTACCTATGACCCGTCAACGTAATCAATTTATCCTCGTGGTAAATTGTAGTTTTTCTAAGTATACTTTAATTTTCCCTTTGAAACGAGCAACGGCTAAAAATATTGTAGATATATTGGAGAATGAGGTCTTTTTGGTTCATGGTATTCCGCAGTCAATAATTATGGATAACGGAGTACAATTTCAAAGTCATGAATTCCACAATTTGTTGGATAAATATAATATTCCATTTAAATTTTTCACTCCTTACTATACTCCGCAAGTAAATCCGACTGAAAGGTATAATAAAACAATTGGCACTGCGCTCGCTTCGTTGGTTGGGGAGGATCATCGTTCATGGGATGTTCATTTACGAAAAATTCAATTTGTTATGAATAATTCAGTTAACGTAGTAACTGGGTTTACTCCGTCTTTTCTTGTTTTCGGTCACGAAGTCATAACTTGTGGTTCTGTTTATACAAAAACAGTAAATTTGGATGAAATTTGTTTTCTACCTAGGGATATTTACGCCAATAATATTGGTGAATTATCGGCGATTTTTGATAAAGTTCAAGCTGCCTTGTTCATAGCTCACACTAAAAATGCATCACGCTATGACACTAGACACCCTTTTAAAACATTTAATGTGGGCGATACTGTTTGGAGGAAAAATTTTGTTCAAAGCAATGCTGGAACATACTTTAGTTCCAAATTAGCTCCGAAATATGTAAAAAGTGTTATTATAAAGAAATTATCTCCACTCGTATTTGTCCTAGAGGACAGTAATGGTGTTAAAGGCAAATGGCATGTAAAGGACTTTAAGTCATAATCTTAATATTTTCTTTTGGCACTTATACTTTTCTAAAATCTGTAACTTTTATACTGCGATGTAAATTTAGCATTTCGTTTAAAAGTAATATCTCGCTATACGATTTTATATCTCTTAAAAGTTTTATATTTTTAATTGTCGGTTATTAATTTAACCATGTATCGATTTACTACTTTCAACAATTGTTGCCTTCGAATTGTCATGAAACGGTTATGGTAATCCATCCGTAGATTTAAAAAAAAATAACATACCGTCGTTGTCGGTAGGTCTATTAGAATATATAAAATACTTTAGCTCCATTTCCGACATCGGCTGGTGCTACAGTAGTTTATAACTTGGTTTTGGTACACATTAGGGTTAGAATGGATGTGGATGAATGTAAGTTAATAGAATATATATTCGTATCTTTACTATGGATGTGGATGTGTGAGGATTGAGTTTAGGCCTGTGTAATCACTAACTTGTTGAACTACTGCATATTTTGTCTTTCTTCTCACGATTTTTTCTCAACTCTCTTTGCGTAAATGTGAATTTTGCACCTTATAGTTAAGGGAATGCAATTACTAATGCATTGATTTTCTCTCTTAGCGCTATCTTTTCTCTCACTCACTCACTTTGCGTAAATGTTAATTTTGCACCTTATAGTTGAGGGAACGCAATGACTAACGCATTATTTTTTTCTCTTCACGCGATTTTTCTCCCACTTTCCCACTTTGCGGAAGTGTGAATTTTGTTACCCTATATTTAGCGGGTCTTAAATATTTTGGATTTTTTTTCCATTCTCTATGTCGTCATATTGTAATGGGTCATTACAATCTTCCCGATTATGTCTTCCGGTACGATGTTATGTTGTCATGATGATGTTGCCATTATTTTCCTTGCGTATTGATGTTTTCTTGTATACAATCAAGTATTACTTTGATTGTACCTTTGACACATTATACTGTGTCTGTATTCGATACATTTTCATATTGAAGTCGGTAATTACTATTTTGCTGTATTGACATCCTGTACGTTGTCTTATTGAAGAGCTTGTTTTAAACCGCTTTGTTTCACCGACTTTCGGACTGAGTATCCGTCGTTGGTTATTTAGTAGTCTTTTAAGACGCATTTAGTTTTAAATAATCTTAGTTGTGAAATAGTATGTTATATCGTTTTAGATCTGAATAATTCCAAAATTTTATTTATAATTTGTGTAAATAAAGGAAAAAAAAATGAAAATAATTTAGTTATTTTAATTTTTTTTTTGCTTTGGTTGGGGTGATAATGTAGGGTTCGTTTTCAAAGGAGGCTTCAAACTCGATAGTAAGTCGACCTTGTTTACGAAATAATCTGTCATTTTTGAATTTGAATAAAGTAGGAAAGAAAAATAGAAAAAGAATGACAAGAAAGAAAACATGAAAAACGGGACTTGACTGAAGAAACTGGAAGAAGTTGGTCGATTTGATTTTGTGGAAGGCTAACGATTTGAATACATTGAGATCGTCCTTGAATTTTATAATATCCCGGAGTACAGTTACCGATAATAAAGTGTACACGCAGTGATTTCTCTTCCAGGGGGTTAAAAACTCTGAGGCCACCTCAAGCGGTCCGCTAGAGATCAGCTATCCCTTTTAATGAACTGCGGAATTCTATTTGCCAGTGCCTCCTGATTCGGCGCGCAAGAAGTATCCACCGTAACGTACCTATAACTTAAATCTTTCCATTTTTCACATGTCGTGCATACTCCGGGAGCGGGGGTCAACGCTCCCATATCCGTGAGTGACGACGGCCGCTGACTGGGTCCTGGCGGAGAACGCTCCCTTAACCGCTTCGTGCCACAGCAGTCGGGCGGAGCGAAGACGGCAAGGTGAAGGGTTGCATGAAAACCGCACCGCATTGCGGCGACGCCGACGGAGAAGTAGTGACGGAGTGCGGTTCGAACATCCGCTTCGTGCCGCAGCAGTAACGGGCGGAGCGAAGACGGCGCGGTGAACGGATTGCATGAAAACCGCACCGCATTGCGGCGACACCGGCGGTGAAGCAGTGCTGAGACCATCCCTTTTCGTCTTCGAGGAGGCGGCCTAGAAGACGCAAACTTCCTCAAGCTAACGCGCTCAAGACTTATACATAAGGTCGTTTTGTTTTCCTTTATTCGCCTTAAGCTTAAGATTTTTTCCATTCCACACGTGCTCTAACAAAAAGAAAAGGGCGCTTGTTTTCTTTTCCTTCTCGTAGGTTTAGGCTCTTTCTAATTCTCACGTTTTTAAAAATACTAGTTAGGAAGTCTTTTTATTTTACCTCGATAGGCTTGAATAGGCATAGGCATTATTAGGGAGTTATAGGTAGATTGAAAATTCATTCTTTTACTTTACCTCGATAGGCTAGAGTAGGCAGAGGAGTTATTAGGGAGCTATAGCTAGATTGAAAATTAACATACAGGTAGCAGTATAGGTAATAGTATTGACTGATAATGTCAAGAGAGATTTACGTAGGCATCTTGGTATCTATACCATAGACATTAGGACTGCTCCAAAACGCTCTGTCTATAGGCTAGGGCTCAATTGATAGTTTCTCTCTTAAGGGCCGTTATACACGAGTTCCAAATAATATACCCAAATATACTAAGGGTTCTATATTTGTCTCTGGTAACTGATTACAATAGTCAGGTAGTGCCTTAAGGTCTGTTTCATACGAGGCTCACCTTTATTCTCTATGGGTTGCTCTATGACAGATTCAAAAGCTTAAGGGTACCTCTCTATTATAAGGGTCATCCAACGTATAGGGATACACTTAACTTCTTAGGGTTGCTCTACAACCGAGGATTAATTCTGTAATATCCTTATTCTCACTTTAGTTAGGATACTCTGTAATATCCTTAATTTCTCTATAGTTAGGATATTCTGTAATATATAAAACGTGGTTGTTTGTAATATACTCTTGTCACAATATACTCTCTCTTTCATTTCGTGACAAGCCACATCCCAGAAAATTTCTAAACCGAAAAGGGACAGATTCTAGGACAACTAATTTTAAACCATACCTGAGTCTTAGTAGAGTCGAGAATGCTCTGTTTCTCGTACATTTCTTCAAGCACAGCGCGCGCTTGCTTGATGGTCTTATCAGCTTCCTCTTTAGTAGGCACTGCGTCCTTGGGTAGCTGTCTCTGGATCTAGGAGAGAAAATTACAAGATAATCAAAACAGTTAAGCTTTATTACATTGAATTAGAGACGAGAATTAAACAAAAATTGACAATGAAATAAAGTTCGACAATGAAACCGGTGGTAGTGGTAACGTTCGTAGCAAAAGACGGATGAGGGTAGATCGATATATCTGCCAATACAAACTTACTCGCAGTGACCTCAATTCTTCCGTGATCATGGCGCATGAAATAATTCCGAAATATCGGAAAACTCAAAACAAATCAAGCCATATAACTTTTAAAACTATCATGGTTTTTAACACTAAAGTCATTGAATACGGGGTATTTACCATGATTTTACATGGTAAATATCTCGTGTTAAAAGACTTTAGTGAAAATTCAACAGTTCTAATAATCATTCTAAGTATCGGTCTATCAGACCAAACCTAAGAATTAACCTAAGAATTAGCCTAAAGAATTAAAGCTCACCTTGTCCAAGAAAGTATTGAGCGACTTCAAGCTGTCGTAGTGCCGTCTCACTTCCTCCCGCACCGCGTCCAGCTCAGACTGTCTGTCGGATAGCTTAGTTCCGATGAGACTGTATCGGTTGTTCACATCTGATAGCTGTTGTTGTACTGGTGATAGTTCTGGAAGAAAATTGTTGATAAATGATAGATATTTCACAGCCTAAGTGGGATGACGATCTGCGAAAGACTGCAGGCAGATGCTGGATGCTGCAAGCTGAAGACAGGGTGCTTCGGTGTTTTTTAGGGCAGTCCTATGTCCAGCTGTGGACTGATATAGGTTGATGATAAGAATAGCCTTTCAGGAACGAAAATTTGCACTAAACACAGGTTTTGGTCTCTTCGAATTCCGTATTATGCCGGTTTACAGTATTTTTTTTCTAAGTAACTTAAGAACAAAACTTACCTTCAAGATGGAATCCATCCTGGCTGGACCGTCTTGAAGAGAAGCCGCTGGAGGTGGAATGTGTAGAACCTGGACTCACCAGGCCGTGGCCTTTGGTAGGCGACGGAGAGCGACCGTCTAGTGTACGACCTACGATAACAAGTAAATCATTGAATCGATTGAAAGTTTGAAAAGTTGGTGCAGATAGAAGTTTGTTTCTTTTGTAAAGTTCCAAATTTACTTATATCAAAATAAAATGAGAATGGTGGTAATAAATTTAAGTATTTTGAGAATTTTTCAGATCTATCTACGTTGGTCAAATTCAGAAATACTAAAGATTTGTAGAATCTCTTAAAGTAACACATAAAGTTTTTATATAAATATAGATTTAGGATCTCTTAAAGAATTTATTGCCATAAATAGTGATTGATGGTCTATAGTTTACCATAAATAATTATTAATGGCATATGACAATTAGATACCTACTCTTTACAGGTAAAAAGAATTTGACCATATTAGCCCTTCTTGTTCAGGTTGTAATTAAAATTTGTTCAATTAGTGGGTCTGTTATTCAGCACAGAACACTCAGGCTAAGTATGCTACTTTGTACATCAAGTGTTCATTCATTCATTCAGTGGTTAGAATTTGGAAAAGGACATATTCTTTGTCGTCACTTACAATTTCTATAAAGGAAGTACAGTTGTAAGTGTATACTCACTAGGTGTTTGTCGTTTGGTGGGGCTGTAGATCTGTCTCTTTCTATGAGGACTGTCGGCTCGCTCGCCGCGGGTCAGGGATTCGTACACCGCTCCCGCTTCGTTCAACTGTTAGGGATACATTATGTTAATAATTTTTCCGATTTTCACATCGTTTCCGTTGGCGCTGTTGGAAAAGTGGATCCAAGGTCTTAAGCAAAGTGGATACAACGACTTACGAAAAGTGTATAGAACGTCTTACACGAAGTGGATCCAAACTCAAGTTTTTCACAAGTTTTGAACATACTACTAGAAGACCTAGATATTTATACATGGAGCTAGATTTCTCAATTATAACTACAAGTTAATAAAAACACAAATTTTCATCATCATAAGAAACTAAAGCGAAAAAATGGCCATAAAACCGATTCTTGGATTCACCATAAAAGCACACAGAAGCCGTGGCCAGGTCGGAGGCGAAGGCGTGCGAGTTGTATCCTATTGAATCATATGAAAGACTACACATACACCGGAAGCGGTGGCGGGGCGGTACCAATAGTATACACCCGCACGCCTTCGCCTCCGGCCCGGCCACGGCTTCTGTGTGGTGACTTTAAAAGATGTTGAAATCTCACTCCTAAAAGACAACAAAATTGTCTCTTACAATAACCAATAAGGCCGTCTGTTGTACTGTTTTATTATTTGATAAGATTTTGATATAAGTTAATTTATTTATTGTTTTAAATGTCAAAAATGTGCAATAAAGTGTTCATTCATTCATTAATTCTTACCTTCTCAATAGTATTTCCAAAGTCCCTGTACTCCTTGGCCAGTGGCCTCAGCTCGTCCTGCTGCTGCTTCAGAGCGTCCAGGTCCAGCGCCACAGGCTGCAGGCGACCCACGCGGCTCTCCATCGACTGCAGCCAGTCTAGCACCTGTAGGTACACTTTATGTTAATTGGGGTAGGGTTTAAAATGGCTTTGGACTGTAGCCAGTGTAGGATCATGTACCTAGGCTTTATGTCAATAGGGGTAAGGTGTAAAATGACATTGGACTGCAGCCAGTCTAGGACCTGCAAGTACACTTTATGTTAATAGGGGTAGGGTGTAAAATGACATTGGACTGGAGCCAGTCTAGGATTATGGAGGGTTTATGTCAATAGGAGTAAGGTACACCTTACACTAGCTAGCTCTAGTACAATGCATTTGTTTCTTTTTGTCAATAGGGGTAAGGTGTAAAATAGTATTGGACTGTAGCCAGTCTAGGATTATGGAGGCTTTATGTCAATAGGGGTAAGATGTAAAATGGCATTGGACTGTAGCCAGTGTAGGATTATAGAGGCTTTATGTCAATAGGGGTAAAGTATAAAATGCCTTTAAACTGGAGCACTGGCTCAAGGATTATGTAGGCTTTATGTCAATACGAGAAAGGTGTAAAATGGCATTGGACTGGAGCCAGTCTAGGACCTGCAAGTAGGCTTAATGTCTATAGGGGTAAGGTGTAAAATGACATTGGACTGGAGCCAGTTCAGGTAAGTTATTTAGGAAACAAACAGTTATAAAAATAAAAATATCACATTGTCCTGACCTGAATCTTCAAACTCTCATATTGGTTGAGCTGGTCAGCCCTCTGTTTGGACAGCTTCTGTTTCTCCTCGAGCGCCGTGTTGAAGTCCCTCCAGCTGTTCTCGAGAGCCTTCATCTTGTCTCTGATGACGTGGGTGTCAGTGACGTCCTTCTTGGATATCAGCTGCTTGCCGTTGCGGAGGCATTCTTCGAGCAGCGGCATTTGTTTGTCTCTGTAAGAAAGTTGTGGTCAAACGAAAGTCTATTGTTGTTAAAAAAGTTAAAAAATATTTTTCGTCATCTTCATCAAGCTATATTAGTCCACTGGACATAGGCCTCCCCTAATGAGAGCCATAGCACCCTGTCTGCTTGACGCATCCAGAATCTGCCAGCAGTCTTTCGCAGATCGTCATCCCACCTGGCCGGAGGGCGTTAATTTTTTTTTACAAAAGACGAAGTTAAGTACATTGGTTGGGTGGAAAATGATCTTCGCTGACATCAAGTCTTCGCTAAAATAGAGAAAAGATAAAAGAAGGGAGTCCACCGACAATAGTATGTAATTATTAATAAAACAAACATGAACTTATGTGTCTAAAATAGGTAATACATAAACATGTTAATTTTTCGATTCTTCCACAAGTGGACAAAAGATTGGAGCGAACAGAAAATCATCTTTATTTCATCAACTCTCCACTTTATATCGATTGTCCAGAATTTTAACACCTATGCATCGAGAGTCAACTTCTACTATGCCTCGACAACTAGTACCTTGTCCCTTGAAGTGCCTTGCCCCAAAAGACCCTTAATCCCCCTAAAATCTGTTCCCCTCACCTGTAATGATGCAGGTCTGACAGCCTGGTCGCGAGCTCATCGTTAGACACTCTCTGCAGATCCCTGTGGTCCGCCTGCTCAGCCAGCTGCGCGTACGCAGCCTCGAGCCGCGCCGCCTGGTTGGAGAACGTGGCCAGCTCTGATGACACCTCGTCGAGGAACTGGCTGCGCTTGATTGAGCGGTCGACGATTTTCTCGTATCTGTGAATGGTAGATTGAGGTTGTAGATATGTTTTTACAATTTATATTAGCTCGGAATATATGGCATGAACGTTATTGTTGGACAACGCTCTCTCTTATCCCTCTATGTTTTTTGACGATTATTAGCGATGGCACAAATAAAAATACCTTCACTATCAAAAAGACCCTGGTATTAGGATGAAAATTAAAGATGCAAAATTCGCAAAATGCAAATGCAGAACTTTTGTATACGTTTACAAAGGGCAAGTGAGTTGGTATATACCCTTTCCATTTATGTTCAAAGCTAATACAAGAAACAGGCAGTAAAAAAACAAGTCCATTGGAAACTGAACTCTTTACCTCCAGTTTTTAAAGTTCTTAGTTTAGTTAAGCATCCACTTTTGGACTCTACGTCCATTTACGTCTTTAACTTACTTGGAATAGATATCTTCAGCTCGTTGCTCCAACTTCTTAGCGATCCTCGCGTTAGAGGGAGTGAGAGCAGCGTCTCTAGCCGAAGAGAGTAGCTTGGCTAGAGTGGGACGGCGAGAGTCGAGCTCGCCATGCTGTATGCGGTGTTCCCGGATTTGCTCGTCGAGTCTCTCTCGGATTAGAGAGGCGGGTTTGTTCTGGTTCCTATGAAAAGGATGTTGGTTGAAGTTAGCGACGGATGGAAATTGGTTCTAGTGGATCGTTGGTTAGTTCCTATGAAAAGGATGTTGGTTGAAGTTAGCGACGGATGGAAATTGGTTCTTGTGGATCGTTGGTTAGTTCCTATGAAAAGGATGTTGGTTGAAGTTAGCGACGGATGGAAATTGGTTCTTGTGGATCGTTGGTTAAAATGAAATTCTGAAAGTTATGTTAAACTGTATGAATAGATGCGGATAGTATGTATTAAAAGGAATGAATAAAATTTTACCGCACGCTTTTGCGGTCTCTAAAAAATAATTGAAACGAGAAAAGTGATGAAAATTGGATCATTGCACCGTCAAGAGCTCTTTTTTCATCATTTGATGAAATGAAGGATGCTTTATCGATCTGCCTTCTCTGCTTATGAATGCGCTTTGCTTTATCTTATGTCTCTTCGTTCCACTGTCAAACGTTCCCAAATTCACTGATATTGACAGAACTTATACTGTCTAACATCCCGAAATTCACTGACATTGACAGAACTTAAGCTGGACAACATGTAGCTGTCAAACAACTGTCACTACTCACTTGCTATTAGCATCCGCCTGCGCCAGCCAAGCCGCCTGCGCCTCAGCCGCATCTTGCAAGCCCTGGCACTGCAGTAAGGCCGCCTCCAGCTCCCCGCACTTAGAGCCGACCGCTTCGGTCAGATCTCTGTAGTTGCTGGTGAGGTCAATGACCGGCACTTCAAGATGGCGGATCTCGGTTGGTGTGAGGTTGCCTTCCAAGGATTTTACTAGTTGGTCGCATGCCTGGAAGATATGGAAGGATGAGCACAGTTGAATAACTAGAGATGTTTGTTAAACCGACGGAAAACTTTATTTTTTAAAACACGTTCAAAAAACTATAACTTAGTCAGACCATTAGAAGATTTTAATATAAATTATCATTTTGATACATTTATTTTCATTATTAATTTAACAGTGCTGTTTGAAAAAAGATTTCAGCTTATTTAGCAAAAATAATATCAATTCTAGATTTTACTGGCTGACCGATCAGTGCAAATATTTTAAATGTCAATGAGATTAAATTTTTACATTAGGTACCCACTCCAGTTTACATAAAAACACTATAAATAATCTAGTAATCATCCAGCATCTGTAAAAAATCATGCTTAGCCTGGGGCTAATTGATTCTGTGGAGATTTTCAAGTATAATTTATTGGATATAATCTTCATACTCACATCCTTCGCATTGTCAATAAGGCGGCCTTGAGCCAGGATCTCGTTCTGCAGAGCCTTAGCCTTCGACAGCTGTGTTTCAACTGCCCTCGGCTCGCCGCCCACCGGCTCCGATAGCACAGAACGAACTTGTGGTTCAATCTGTAACAAAATGTTAAGGTTTAACTGATTGGTGGTTTTATTGAAGAATAACTCAATTCTCTATTTTTGGGTGAAGGATTTGGTTTTAATTAATAGTTCGCTTGTGATTTACAAACTGTAAGATGAATAAAGTGATATTTAAATGGAAAAAAATCGTTAATAAATATTCTTTTTTAAGTTCTGCTGGACAAATAGATTTCTCTTCCTTTTTTAAGTCGGTTAAAAAGGAAACCTATATTTTTCACCACGATAGTGTAAACTTCGAAATTGTACTGTAAAAGTCAACCAAGTGCAAGTACAAAACTTGTCTGAACCACCCAAGTCAATTCATCCAAGTGAAATTTTTAAGCACCCAAGAGTAATTTCTCAAGTTTTAACCCAATTAAATGAAATAAAAACTTAAGATAAGATAAGAAAAAATTTATTCTGTTACCACAAAAAAAACAATGTAGGTACTATCTAAAACGAAGAAACAATAAATACAACCACAACGGTTAAATTTCCCTTACCTCCTTCATCCACTTGCTAGCCCTATGCAGCGCGTCATTATATAGATTGCTGACGTCACTGGCCGCTCTGAGCCTGTCCTGCAGCCGCTGCGCGCGCGCACACAGGTCGGCGTGCTTGCGGCGCGCGGAGCCGGCCTCCCCGCGCACACGGCCCTCCGAGAGGGGCACGTGGGAGAGGCGCGAGGGGAGGGAGGTGCGGTACTCGTTCAGGATTGATAGGAATTCCTAGAGGAGGAAATAAGTTTCATTTTTGTATATTATTCTAAAGAGATTTATGTATACAAAAGAGAGCACTAGAGATGACAGCGAAGTTCCACTGATGACCTTTCTCGATATCAAATCTTATTTTGCTATTATCTTAAGAATGCGTGAAATGATGGCTGAATTGATAGCTCATTTGAAGTAGAAGGCAGACACGTTAGGAAGATGTTGTTGTATTTAGTAAGTTTTTGATTGAGAAGAACAAGAAATGTCTATCTATGTAATGTACCTATTGTGATAGGTATAGCAACCATTTACAATATAAAAAAATTAAATAAATTCTTAAGTCTTGGGTATTTGAAAAAGGCCTTCCGGATTCAGATGAATTTTACAACTAAAATTAATAAATACATTTTACTTTTTGTAATTTCTTACGTTGTACTCGTACCCCTAACAAGAATTATCTGAACAATATTTAAAACAATAGTAAGACCTAAAACCACAACAATAAGGTTGTATTTACCTTGCTCTCATCCACAAACTTCTGCGCCGACATAGTAATAAACCTCAGGTCCGCCTGATGCGCGATCACATCGGAGACAAACTCCCTCACGTCCTCGCTCTGGCCGGGGAGACTGTTCAGCTTGGAGAGAGAACTCTCTTTCTCCTCCAGGGTACGGTAAGCCGATTCCATCCATGTGTTGAAGGTGTTTAGTTCGTTTCTAGAAAAAGAAAACCACAATTACGACATAGTATAAAACAAAGCCGCTTTCTCTGTCCCTATGTCCCTTTGTGTGCTTAAATCTTTAAAACTACGCAACGGATTTTGAAGCGGTTTTTTTAGTAGATAGAGTGATTCAAGAGGCAGGTTTATACCTATTATAATAAAACAGGGAGGATCGCTAGTTGAAAATAAAAAAGGCCTATTTAATAAGTCCTATGAAAGTGTGAGGTAAAAAGTGGGAAGGTTCTTAAGTTCTTTTTAACCTCCAACTTAAACCTATGTATAATGAAAATTAAAAATACGTAAATCCTTTCTTGGCCTTACGTTTAATGAATAAGTTTGTTAATTTTAGTTTTTAAGCGCTGTAGTTTTTGTTGAAAAATAAATAAGATAAATGATCCGATCCGCATATATGAATGAACATATGATAAAAATTTCACATTCCAATTTTTTACCTTTCTCAGAAGGAAAATTAAATTACCCGGACCCATTTCAAATATTAGGGCGGGTTTAGATAGAAGCCGACAGTATAGCCCCTAGACAATTTACATCATTTTTTCACTAGGTTCCTAATGAGCGCCTAGGGTATAGCCACATGAAAATGTCGTCACATGGCTATCTGAGATTCTATTGAGATTCTTGTAAGATTGTTAGCCTATACTCACGTGAACTTCCCAAGTTCATCCCTAGCCGCGCACAGCCTCCGCAGCATCTTATCGCACTTGTCAGCACACTTGTCGCAGCGAGTCTTGAGCTGCCTGACCCCTCGCTCCAGTGCCGCCACCTCGTGAGGCGCCAGCACGTCGCCTCCAGAGACCAGGAGTTGTTTAGCCTGGTCCGCGCACGCTGACACTTGGCGCTGGTGGCTGTCCAGGTCGTCTTTGATGAGCTGGAAGAAGAGGTTATAGAAGCGGTTATAAAAGAAAAAAATAAAAGAAGGGGAAGTCCCACTTATTTGGCCCATTTAAAATAGACTCAACAAACGTAGTGTAGGACGCCCTCCGGCCAGGTGGGATGACGATCTGCGAAAGACTGCTGGCAGATGCTGGGTGTGTTAAGCATTAGGGGATGCCTATGTCCAGCAGCGGACTTATATAGGTTGATGATAATGTTGATTTAAAATAGATATATTTATAATATAAACAACTTCAAACAAAAATTACATAGGAGCCAAAAAGGTCCCTGTCTCAGCATTAGAAAGAGATGCTGTCAGTACAAAAAGCATTCACAAGAAATAAACGGTAGTGAACAAAAGTCTCACTCACAAATTATATGGGAACTTTTAAAAAAGAATATATGACAACCCACATCATTTTTAAACCTATGCCTCTGTTACTTCTACTTTGAACCTCTATACAAACACAATAAAGATAAAAAACTTACCTTCAGAATATTGATCTGGTTCCGCAGCTCATCCAGATCCTCCTTAACTCCCTCCTGATTTGCCAGCCTGTCTTCGACCACGGCGATCCATTCCAGCAGCTTGCTCAATGTCTCGTCACAAAGCCTGTATTTCTCTTCCACTGCTTGCTACATATGGGGAAATAACAGCATTAGTTTTGTTGGAGGGGCAATGAATGGGTTGCACTTTTGAACATCGCCCATGCTGGCCGGAAGACGAGATGGATTTTTGTTTTTAGAAGGTAGTTATTATTTACAGGTTTTGGGTAAGTGTATCTACAAGATTTGTTTTGTTTAAGAAGCTTTACTTAGAACATATTTGTATGTGTTTTTTATCTTGTAATTTTTGCAGAAAAATGTCTGTACGAGTATATCTGGCTAAGGTATAAAACTTTGATTTTCACTTTATTTTATGAAGAACTGTTGAATAAGCGGTTGCCTCTGGACTAGACAAAATTACAATTCATTGCATTAGCACTCAATAGTCAGAATATTTAGGTCCAAAACGTCTTCCGGCTAATCTCTCATGCCAATCTACAGATGATCATAAGTGCGAATTCACCCCATTCTTAAACACAGTGATACTAGACGAGCATTTACAACTATCTACAGTGCAGCCGTTCCAATAACGACCTTATAATTATTTACATAGTGCAGAACGAAGTACTCCAGATGCAACTGTACAATTGGCGACAACGTCAAGACAAAGTTTACCATTTTGCACCGTTTTCGTATGACGGGATAGTACAAAATAGTAAAGAAACGTGAGACGTGGATAACTCAACTTCATGCATAAGTGGAGGCATCGTTCCTGTAAAATAAGCACAGATAGATACTACGCAGACAAAAGCAGAGACGAACCAACGTAGAGAAACCAAAGAAGGCAATAACATACAGCATGAAGATGATGACACAACAACATTTGTTGCGTAAGACACAAAACATAAATCTAACATGCAGCAAGCGTAACATGCAGGCAATGATAACAAAAATATGTTGGTAATCCGTTTCCTTAAAGTAAAGTTTGTATTAGAGTTAATTGTTAGAGTAAAAGTCAAGAAAATACCTTGAATGGATATCTGAAAGAGTATTGTTGAATAGTATAATAACAACGTGATTTACACGTAAACTTCACGAATGTACATTTAAACATTAAAAGAGGCGCCTTTTCATCTAGAAACAGATGAAATGAAGCCTCTGTAAAGTAAGATGAAATTATACCTTCTCGTGTTCGTGTTTCTCAAGTTTTACCATTACTGAAAGTGTTTTTGTCGAGTATTCTCAACACCATGGCATATCGGTCATGCATCCCGAGTGTGAGCTTCAAGGAATGAGTATAACGAGTCTAGGAGTCGTTTCAATCGACCAGCAGTCATATAACACTGGTTTTAATGAGGAAGCAAACACTAAAGCCAGGGCTAAGGTCGACGGAGAAGCGTCTCAAGTCGACCATTTTGCGCAAAGTGATTATGATAGGTTAGACATTTGGCGAGACGGTGAAGTTTCTTTGTATCGTCGTTAATATGATCCCTCACAGGCAAGCATTCACGATTTAGCTCAAAAGGGTTCTTAGCATCGCAGGCAACGGCTGTAAATAAAAAACAACATACATCGAGCCTTAGTACATTGAGTGTAGGTACGCTTTTCAATTGACAGATTCCCCGATTAGTGTGTGTGGGGAAAATGGCAATTGTGTTGTAACCTAATCTTAAGCATCTAGACATTACAAAGGCAAATAAAATCTAGGTAGGTACTGTTTCGAATATTGTCTACGTCTTCGATCTAAAAAGTGTAAACTAATATTGTGACATTTTACTATGTGAATATAAACATGTGTTTGGCTACGATCTCCTCTAATACTTCTATGATTTCTAATTTCCTTAAAATGCTATTGAATGAATGATGGAAATGTGCCACAAATACAAATTGTGACTGCCTACTAAAACATGTACTTAATTGTAGACACTGAAAACTCAAGGGTGTCAATGCCATGCCAATGGTTTAAGCCAAACGCTTAGAGATCACCTTCTAAGAATGGAAACAGGAAACGTAAAGCAACACCTTTGCTTGATAGAAGCACAACATATAAAGCGTGAAAGAATTCAGACTTACCCTAGTTTCTGCTGGCAGTAAGTATCCCTTCTTTAAAGCCTTGACCAAATCAAGCTTGATGCCTTTTTTTGAATCAACAACGAGCCTGCCTTCTACTGGATCGACTAGCTTCTGCTCCATAGCTTGCACCAATGGCCAAATCTTTCCTGTCTCTGGTTCTTTTACGACAGTGCTTGATGCGTCTACGATTCTTTGATTTATCGCCTCGCCAAGATTAAGTCTCTTTCTATCGATCACGCTTGTGGTTATGAATGGATCGTTTAGAGCTCCGGTTGTGGGGTTGTAAATACCGAAGTTGAGAGTTTCTATCAAACTGAAGCTCTTTTTTGGGGTCATGAGGAGACCGCTTTCTATGGCAGCGGTCAACGAGTTCAGCTTAGATGTCTCTGTGTCTAAGATATTGCCTTTTTCCGCGTCCATAAGACCTTTACGGAACGCCTCGGGAAGCTTGACTAGCCTCTTCTTGAGATTATCTTTTACGAGCGCAGTGTCTGAATCAATGTAACCTAATATGGCTGCGTCCTTAATTGTAAGCACATCGTTGGATACAGGATCAGTGAAACGAGCGGTAGCCAAATTTAATTGACCATTTTCCACAGCTTGCTCAAACGTAAGAGGTTCACGAACGTAAACTATAAGACTGTTTTCAAAAACAAAGCAAAGCGTTTTTGTCCTATTCTGGGTATCGAAAGATGCCTTAGCATTTTTATCAATAATACCCTCGACTATACCTAATCTTAATGGAATGTATTTGTTCTTATGAGGATCTTTTATAACAGCTGTTTCAGGATCAATAAATTCGTATTTGATAGCTTCGTCCAACGTAAACTCTCTAAGGACGGGCTCTTTGGAAGCACTTGATTCTGGTATGTAACGTTTAGTAACTGTTTGAGATGTGATCGGTTGAATAACTGTAACTAGGAGTCCTTTGTCAAAAGCTATATCTAAACTGTGGGTCTTCTTTAGTTTAGTATCAAGAACCCTACCCTTAGTGACATCCACGTCACCTTGCTGTATTGCCTGCGGCAGAGGCTTGTATTTGTTAGTGAAGCTATCTTTCACGACGGTAGAATCAGGGTTCAAAAGGTTTGTTTCAATAGCTTTGTTTATATCAACGTATTCGTTTATACTTGGATCAACAATTTTACCGTTGTCTGCCCTAAATAGACCGTTCCTAATAATTTCTTCTAGGCTCAGATTTTTCTTAGTTGTTACTATAAGACCGCGATGTTTGGCATCGTAGAAGTTTATTTGATTTCCGTTTGGTAGATTATAGACATTATTTTCTTCATCAATGATACCGGTCTCTATAGCTTCAGTAAGTTTAATGTATTTACTCGTAGGAATGTGTTTGACTAGAGAAGTTTGGGGGTTGATTAATTCTTCTGCGATAGCGGTGTTAAGCGTTATTTTTCTTTCCGTAACTGGATGTACAAATACGAGTTCGGTGATATTGTACATGTCCATAGCTAGTGTTTCGTACAAAGTGAACCCTGCACTTTCAATATCTACGATCAGCCCTAAGCTCATAGCCTCCGAAAGAGGGATTAAGACGTCGGAACCAGGCTCTTGGAATTTACCACTTCTCCTGTCAACAATTTCGCTTCGGCAGCATTCCGCTAACGTCAAAGGTTTCTCAGATTTCTTATCAAAGTAGCAAAGATATTTGGGACTAATGATAGACTTTCTGATAGCCTCGTGCAAGGTTATTTTGCGGTTTGTAGCAGGGTCAATGATTTTGCCAGTACTGTCCTCGTATAGACCTTGATGTAACGCTCGCTGTAAGCTAATCGGCGCTTTACTATCTACAATCAGGCCGATCTCGAATGCTTTACGTAAAGTTATTTCTTCGTTGTCACTGTTGATGTTGCGGATTTTACCAGTTTGGTCGTCAATGACTCCGGTTTCTAAGGATTCTGGTATTGAGATCTTGTCCCACTTTCCAAGCCTATTGTCACGAATATGAACCGAGTTGGGATCAATCAAACTCATCTTGATTGCCTCAGCAAGAGTGTACTTTTTACCACTCTGCGGGTCCATAAAAAGGCCGGTGATTTCGTTATAAACTCCCTTTTCGAGAGCCTCCATGAGGGAAAGTGGTTTACGAACTTCTACTAGTATACCCCTTTCGAACGCTTCACGGAAATCTATCTTTTCTGGGCCAAGAACAATGGTTCCTGTTCTACCATCTACAATACCTTTATCTACCGCGAATTCGAATGGGATAACTTTGCCCGCAACGTGCACTAACGTCGATTGAGGATCGATCATTCGCTTCTTTATAGCCCTGTCTGTCTGAACTTTTTCTTTGCACTGAGGGTGCGAGAATTTTCCTGTTTTGGGATCGTAGAAACCTTTGAAAACTGCCTCAGGAAGACTGAGCTTCCTCTTAGCGGGCACAATAAGACCACGCTCTGATGCATCAGTAAGGGATATTTTATCACCGTGAACAGGGTCCCTAACTTTTCCTTCTTTCGAATCAATTATTCCTATCTTGATAGCATCGGCTAAGGTAATAATTTCTCCAGTGACTGAGTTTCTAACTGTCAAAGCTTTAGGATCGATGTTACCATCTTTGATAGCTTCTTCTAGTGTCATAGTGACACCCTTGATGGTCAAAAGACCAGTTTCTGGGTCATAGAAACCCTGAACTAAGCTTTCCTGTAATGTCCACGGTTTCTTATCACTAAGCAGGTAACCCTTATCGTTAGCGTCTTTGAGGTTGATTGCAGGAGAAGTCAATATACCCTTTTCTAAATCAATGAGCCCGGATTTTACTGCTTCATCGAAAGGAACGACGCCTTCTAAACTATCATCCTTAATCTTGACATGGGACGGATCTACCAACTTATCTTTAATGGCATCTTTGAGTGAAATAACATCACCTGTTTTCGGGTTTAGAATTTTGCCTGTTTCAGGGGAGTAATAACCTAACTCGATAATATCGAACAATGAGAACGTAACTGCTTTCGTAGCAATCAGTCCCTTTTTTAATGCTTCGTCTAATGGAATGTCTTTACCAGTCTTCTTATCTTTTATTTTTGCCGTTTCAGGATTGATTAATTTAGTATCAAGTGCATCCGCGAGCGGTACAAGTTTATTCGAAGCAGTATCCTTAATTTCTGATATGGTGGGGTGAACTATATTTCTATCTACAGCGTCTGAGATACTTATAAGCTGTTCAGTAACTTTGTCTTTTATTTTCCCAGTTTTAGGTTCGTATAGATCTTTGACGATTATAGCTTCAATAGAAATCGGTTTACGAATAATAGTGACAATACCACGTTGGATAGCTACGGATATTTCAATAGTCTCGCGGGTTTCTATAATAGTAATAACACCTTCATATATTTCGATAATTCCGCGGTCAACTGCTTCTCCTAAAGAAATAACCTCATCTGAGCGTGGTACTCTAATAAGAAGAGTTTCTTGATCAATAAGACCCTTTTCAACGGCCTCACCTATTGGAACTATCACACCGGTGTTAACATCTTTAATTTCACCTGTCTTTGGATTATATAATCCTTGTTCAAGCGCAGATTCGATAGTTACTTGCTCTGGTATAGAAACATCTTCAGGTTTCTCAACTATCCAACCTAATTGAATACACTCTAAGAAAGGAACTCGTTTTCCTGTCTTAGGGTGAACCATGTGACCGGTTGTTTTGTCAATAATGGGAATTGCGATGGCTTCGTCGAATGAGATGTAGTTGTCATGTTTTGATGTCAAGTCTTTAACCAATATTGATTCAGGGTTGAAGATCTGAAGACCGTACACGAGTTCTTCAAATGTGATTTTAACTCCAGTCTCAGGGTTCAAAAATATTTGTTTTTCAATATCGTAGACACCCATTTCGGATAATTCTTCTGGGGTGAGCCTGTGTGAGATAGCCACGAAAAAGGTTGGCTTTGATTCTCTAACGATAACGCAGTTCTTTGAAATTATATCTACGGGAGTAAACCTACTAAGTTGGTCTTGTTCGAGAGAATCTTGGACGGTTAGTGGAGATTCGATGCCGTTTATAACCATCCTGCATACTTTAGGTTCAATTTTGCCCTGCGCGATAGCGTCTATTATGGGAATGTTTTCGTATAGAGGTTTGATTGGTTCAGATTTTTCTTTGGTTACGTTTTGTTCTGTTATTTCATCAATCATACTCAACGGTTGTCTTTCAGCATCAATGAGCATAGCAGATACTAGTTTTCCGTCGTGTATTGTGGTTTTAGTCAAAGTAGATAATTCCATTGTTTTCTTTTCGACTGGCGTTGTCGCAGAAATAACTGGAGCATGCTCTGTTGTTTCAGTAATTTGTATGCTGTTTGGGCGTGGTGTTTTTGTGGAGGAGGTGACCACTTCTTCCGTGAAGGCAACTTCTTTGGGAGATTTAGTTACCGGTTTCGAATCGGCAAATGATTCGATATCAACAGGCTTCTTAACCAAGCTCTCAGAAGTTTGGACATGAATAGTCTCCTCCAATTTCTTGTATGTTTCTGGTTTGACGAAACCTTTCTCACAAGCTTGATCTAACGGTACTTTTTCGCCAGTCTTAGGATCAACTACCACTGCTTTTTTAACAACATCAATTACTTTTGATGCAGCCAATATCGGTGCACCAACAATAGCTAGAGCACCAAATTTAACTGCATCAGCAAAGTTCATCTTTTTACCTGACGGATCTTTCATATCTCCAGTTTTTTTGTTTACAACGCCTTTGGCAATAGCCTCTTTTAGTGTAATTTCTTTGCCTGTTTTAGGATCCTTTACTACAATACTTTCTGAAGGTACTATTCCTTCTTTTACTGCAGCCCATAAATTATCTGTTACCCCAGAGGTGGTGGAAATAACCACTGCTGTATTGGGATCATATATCACGCCTGGTGCTACTTCGACTGGTTTAGCGATTTCTACGTCTGCGGTCTTTTCTTTAGGCTGATCTGACAATTTATCTTTTGTGATTCGTCCTTCTTGCACGTCTTCGTGTGGATGCGTTTGTTTTCTGTCGACAACATCATCGTCAGGTGAATCAACTCGATATTCTTGTATGTCGATATTCTCCGATGTCTCGCCTGGACTGCTCACTACTTGATAAGACGAAGATTCGTTATGTGAAAACTCTGTGACTGTAGTGACTCTAGATGAAGTTGTGGTTATCACAGTACTACTGTGTTCAGTTACATACTCAGTAGGTTCCGATGAAGTAACAACTGTTTTGATAACAGTAGTTACTTCTGCATCATCAGGTGTAGTATCCCTGAATTCTTGGACAGACGGGACATCGGTTACGATTTTTTCAACCGTGTTGCTTGATTTATCTTTTGGCTTGCTTTTGTCTTTACGTGCAGGTACTTCTGGTTGTTTAGAAGTTGTAGGACTATCAGTATCAGTTTTCTGGGATTCTGAGATGGTTTTCATAGCTGATTGGTATGTGGGCAGTCCAGTTACATCGGAAGATTCTGATATGATAGTATCGTACTCAACTGTCTTTGATGTTGTTGTTTTGATTACAGTTAAGATTTCTTCACCTTCAGGTGTCATCTGTCGGTATTCTTCTACCACAGGTTTACTAAGCACTTCTTTTTCAACATTTATATTTTGCATTGGTTGAATATTTTCTGGCGATTGGTCAGAAGGAATTTTTCCGGTTTCAATAGGCCCCTTATCATGTTTCTTAGTAACAGTAACATCTTGTGCTGGTTTTGTCTTTTTTGAGACTTCATGCGATTGTTGCTGCGTAATTTTGTCTATACCAGTAGTTGTAATTGTACTTACAATAGGGATTTTTTTACTTTCGGAAGTAATAACAGGTTTGGGTTCTAAAACCACATGCTTACTTTGCCGATTTTCATCGACCTTCTCCTTTGTAACAGGTTTCTGATTCTCAGGTTGATCAGTAACTTGTGGAGTTTTAAAAACTGGTCTAGAATCAACGGTTTCTAGTTTAATCGCATCTTGTTTAGGTTGCATTATTTTACTACTAACAGCCTTCGCTCCGTGTACTACAGCCATACCAGCTAGCACGGGTGCTGCCACTACAGCAATCAAGCCCATTTTAGCAGCATGTTTGATGTCAATCGACTTGCCTGTTTTAGGTTCTTTCAGTTTACCAGTTTTCTTGTCAATCAAACCGGTGTCAAGCGCTTCTTTCAATGTTACTGGTTTACCTTCTGCTACGTTATAAATAATAGAGTCGGGATTAATAATTTTCTTTTCCAGAGCTTCTTTGAAGGTCAGTTTCTTGTTGGGTGATTTAGGATCTTTGAACTTTTGAGTTTTCTCGTCAAACAAAACTTCAAACGCCTCATTGAGGTCTAACATTTCAAGCTCGTTCTTGGTTGAAGTAGTGGATTTAACAGGTTCTGTTGGTACTTCGGTATTTAATACACCAGTGCTGACAGCCTCTGTTATACTTACAACTTCTCCTGTTTTAGGATGGGTAAATGTACCATTTTCTATGTTTATGTACCCCAGGTTAAGGGCATCCTCAAAGCTAAAGTTAGTATCATTGGTCAAGAACTGCTCCTTACTAGTTTGTTCGTCTCTTACTATGCCTTTAGCACGCGCTTCTTCTATTGAAATAATTTCTCCAGTCACAGTGTTTTGAACCTCGGTTGAACTTATTAGTACGTAATCAGCCAACAACTCAATCATCTTTGTGGTAATTGTGTGCTGTGACGAGAAGGTTTCAGTAATAGTCGTTACAACACCGCTAGCCTGCATATCATCAGTGATAGGCTTAACAGCCAACAATCCTTTTTCTAAAGCTTGTTCGATAGTAATTACTTCTTTAGATTTCGGATCGGTGTATGTCGCATGTTTCAGATTTACGATACCCTTGTCTAAAGCTTCTACCAATGATACGGTTTCTTCAGATTGAGGGTAAGGAATAGCCATAATTCTATCTTTTTCAATGGCCTCACCTATGGGTACAATTTCTCCTGTGAGTAAGTGTCTAATTTCTCCAGTATGGGGATTAATGAGATTCTTCTTTAAAGCAACATTGAGTGTCATTGCTGCTGGTGGTATATCATCAACGGGCTTTCTTTGTTCCGTTTCAGGGAATACGTGTACGTTTACAGCTGAAATAAGGGAAAGAGGACCTTCACTAGATTTTACTGTGTTCTTTTCACTATCAATAATGTTCTTCTCTATGGCCGTAGCAAGGGTGATTTTGTTACCAGGAGCAATGTTGATGGACGACAGTGGATCAATAATTTCGCAAATAATCGCTTCTCTCAGTGACAGAAGGTTACCGGTCTCGGGATGAATTATTTTCCCAGTGGCTGGGTCTAGCAAGCCTTGCTCTAGGACTTCAGGAATAGATAAGCTTCTAGCCAAAGGAATCAAAACTTCATCTTGTCCTTCACCATCTAAGATACCTCTCTTGAGAGCGTCTTTGATGGTTACAACATCACCGTGTACTGGGTCGACTATTTTACCTGTATTTTCTTTGACTAAACCTATTTCTATTGCCTTGTCAAGCGTGATCGGAACTTTGTTTTCGTCTTTGTAGACCCGCACAGCTTCAAGTATTTTAGCTGTTTGTTTGTCAATGAGACCTTTCTCAACAGCCTCAAGAGGTGTTACTACACGCTTCCTTAGCTTCTGAAGGACGATTGGTTTTGTTTCCAACAATTGTGTGTCTGGAGTGCTTTCTCTAGCAATGTTAATTTTGTATTTAGGTTTTTCAGACGGAGAAGTTTTATTTATCTGAACCACGTCAGAAGGAATCTTATGTTTTTGTGAAGTAAGTTCGAGTACTTTTCTGTTATCAATAGAGAGACTGTTTTGAATAGACTCTACGGTAATAAAACCTTCAGAAACCGCCGCACCAACTGAAATTGGCTTAGCGGTCGTTTGAGAAATAGATACCGTAGAAGTGCCTGATTTACTAACTCCTGGAAGAGTTTCGACAGTTTTAGACTGGTTATAAATGTTGTATGTCTCAGGGTCGACTAGTCCTCTCTTAAAAGCTTCGTCTATTGTCAACTTCTCACGAGTTTTTGGGTCTACAAACATGGTGATTGTTTCAGTAGATCTGTCAGGTGTATTCTCTCGGACAGAAAGCTCATACTTTTTGTATGAAACAGGGTCAATAAGACCTCTTTCGTAAGCTACTTCTATTGGTAGATTCTCACCTGTGTTGGGGTCAACTACCACCGTGACAGTTTTCGATGAAGATGGTGTTGTGGTTGTTACTTTAGAAACTGTTATTGTTCCTTGGCTTTGAGGAATTTCTTTGATTTGTTTGAATGTATCAGGGTCAACCAAACCCTTAGCGTAAGCTTCTTCAATAGGGATCTCTTTCCCAGTTTTCGGATCTGTGATATAGGTGATAGTTGTGGTGTTCGTTGGAGAGGACTTCGTTATAACTTGAGAGAATGTTACAGTGTCGCTCGAAATTTGACTCTCCCTGTAGATATCATTCTCTGGCGTCTTATCCCTAATAGAATCTTCATATTTTCTGTACGTTGCTTGATCAACTAAACCTCTTTCGTAAGCTACTTCCATTGGCAGTTTCTCACCAGTTTGGGGGTCAACTACCATCGTGCTTTTTACAAGCTGAATGACTTTGGAAGCGGCCACTAAAGGTGCACCTACTACAGCGACCAAACCTATTTTGGCTGCATCAACAAGAGTCACTTTTTTACCCGACTTGTCTTTGTAATCTCCTGTTCGTTTGTCTACAATTCCTTTGTCTAAGGCTTGTTTCAATGTAATAGGTTTGCCAGTTTTGGGGTCTATAACTGAGACTGTGTTAGATGGTACCACACCGCGGTCTACAGCTTCCAAAATGTTTTCAGATACACCAGTAGTAGTAGAAATAATTAACGCAGTGGCCGGGTCAAAGATGACGCCAGGCAATACTTGCACAGGTTCTAATGCTGATTGTTCGTCAGTAGCTGTTTCCAGTGGTGTGTCAAAAACTTCGGACACCTCCATCTTATCTGGCATTCCTGCTACAGAAGTAATAGTAATAACCTTCTGAGATGATGTGGTAGTCGACATTGTTATCAGAATAATGTACTGGTGTTCGATAGCTTCAGTCATTGTAAGCAATAATTTTCCATGCTTGTAACGACCTTGATTATCAATCGCACGCATTTCTAGAGCCTTATCTAGTGAAAATTCTTTCTTTGTTTTAGGATCTTTAACTTTAGCTGAATCTGGGTTGATAATGTTAAGTTTAACCGCCTCATCGAGATCCATAACCCTATCAGTACCGGGGATGGTGAATAAACCAACTGAAGGATCAAAAAGATTCTGCTGTATGGCGTCTTTGAGCGTCCAGCCACCACGCGGGAGCTCTATCGTGTTCTTTTTGATCGTTAACGAAGTGACAGAAGGTTCGGCCCCGACGGATTGTTTTGTCATTGTCCTTGTCTCCTGAACAGATCCTTCACGAGAAGGTATCGTTTCACGCAATGTGTAGTCAGGGCTCTTTACGGTTTCTGGACGGCTATCACGTTGAACTTTACTCTCGGGACTTAGAGGCAAGTCCTTGAAGAAAGATTTCTTTGTGATTTTCAGTTCTACGACTTGCCCGGGTATTAAATCTTTTTTGGAGATGCGGTCTGAAATATGAACTACCCTAGGTTCGTTTTGTTCAACTCCTAGCATTCCTTGATCTAATGCTTGCTGTATCGGCATGATCGTGCCGGTTGAGGGGTCCATGAACGTCTGTTTTTGCTCATCGATCAAACCTCGCTTTATGGCTTCTGCGAATGTGACAATAGTCTCAGATCTTTGTTGAGAGCTGGTGTTGGTCACTGTGACATAACGCTTGACAGTTTTCGTCACAGTTTGCAACGTCAGCGTTATATTTAAAAGGGAGTTAAGCAAAGCCGCCCCTTCCGGTGTAATCATGTTTATCTCTACAGCTTTGTTAAATGGAATTGGTTTTTTGGTAGTTCCGTCGAGTAAATGACCAGTTTTTGGGTCGAGAATATTTTTGAACACCGCATCTAAAACCGAAAGCTCTTTACCGTTTTCATAAATACCTATTTTACGATTAAACATTTCTAAAACTTCAGGTCTAACAATTGACACTTTTGTGCAGTCTTCTAAGAATACAAAGTCTCCGCTTTCTGATTTAAGGAACGTTTCCCCATTGGCATATTTGAGATATCCTTTACTAAGTGAAATATTGAATGAAACGAATTCCCCTGTTTGAGGATCCCTGAAACCGTCAATATCGAAAATAGATCTCTGAGATACTGATGTAATGAGACCTCTATCTACTGCTTCAGGAATAGTACAAATCTCTCCCGTTAAATTATCGCGGAATTTATTATCAAGAAGAATTATTTTAGCACCAATAGCTTCTGTCAATGTGAGAAGCTGTCCTGTTGTTGTATCTGTAATACATTTGACGTTATCGCTATCCAGAACACCTGCAGAAATCGATTCTAGAAGGTTTAATGGTGCGCTATTCGCTGGAGACAGTATTTTACTATCATTAGTCATAAGATTATGATCACAAACGTCTTTGAGAGTCATGGGTTTACGAATGTATCCCTTGGCAGCTGCCTCTTTGAAAGATAACTTTTCTTTAGTTACGTTATGGACGTATTTTGAAAGTTTCGTATTTATAATGTTCTTCTCTATGGCTTCAGCAAGCGTGACCTTGGTGTCTTTTTTATGATCAACGATCTCTCTAACGTTGGGGTTTATCAATTCATTGTTTATAGCTACATCTAGTTGGAATCTATCACCCGAATTCCTGTCCAGGATCCAACCGCTATTGTCAACTAGATCTTGACTAATCGCGTCCGATAGAGACAGAGCACTCGATTTGATTTTAATAATCTCTTTGTAGATGAGGTAGCCCCGTTCGTAAGCTTCAGAGATAGTAATGTAGCATCCGCTGGGTAGTCTGTACAGACCCCTTTGCAAATCAACTTGACCGCGAGTTAGAGCATCTGATATACTCATTCCTTGGCTCGGTCTCTCGCCCTCAACAGTTACCTTGATCCTCTTCTCCGCAGGATCTGATACTCCTTGTTCTGCATCATAAAGTTCACTTTGGATTGCTTCCAATAACGTGACTTCGTTTCCATCTTCTGTCATTCCACATGGTCCTGTCAGTCTTGCAGCTAGTTTCGGGTCAATGAGACCTTCCTTTGCCGCTTGTTCTATAGTCATGGTTTGTCTCGTTTCTGGGGATGATAGCAACCTCCCCGTTCGTACATCGAGTATTCTCATGCTAATAGCCTGACCCACAGTGAGAATCTCTCTTGTCTCAGGGTGGACTATACCTCTGGATTCTATGATATTCGGTCCTTCGTACATTCTGTGGACTCGTTTTAGTTTCCTTACGTCTGGTCTGTCATCTTCAGAGATAATTGTTTTTGTTGTGTAGTTTAACGGTTTGCCATTGGCTATTGATTTGGTCGGTGCTTGTCCGTCGAGCTCTGTGGCTTGTGAAGACCTGACGTATCTGTGTTGGGGGGTAAAATGTACATTTAAAAAACATAGACAACAAAATAAAATAACATTTCATATTCGGAACATGATGAACGAATGGATGAATGAAATAAATACTCACTTCTCAGAGGTATAGTGCGTAGTGTAGGTGGTCTCTGTCAAGTCCTGCATGTTGAACTCTTGGCGGAAGGACCGCGCGGACCGAGGAGCCATTGCCTCGACGAGACGCTGAAAAAGAGTTTGGATTTTGGAATAGTGTGCTTTAAGAATAGACTTACGGTCAGGAATTTTTAAATGCTTTTATTTTTAACTACGGTGTTGCAAGCTCTGAGCGTAAAAAGATTTTTGGACACATTTAAAACGGCCTCAGATGTTGCCGAGATTCGATATTTCAAAGTTGTGAGATTTTCCGGATACCTACTTTGAGTCGTTAAAATGATTTATCACCTATTAAATATAAGTTGTCATAATAAAATAAATATTTTTATAAATTGGTTTATGCAAAACAAGAAGAATTTTCTATGCTTTATCAACACCTCTATGAATATATTTTTTTTACATGATTTTAACTAAGTAAACCTAATTACAGCTGATCAATTTAATGATTTAAATACCTAAGTATTTCTATTTATTCCTTAGTTCCTAGATCGTTTTTCTATCTAGTCTGTTCAATGGCTTTGCATCATATTATACACAATACTTGATTATTAATTGATTACAATGATTACATAATATTAACTTAGGTGTAAAACACCGGCCCGTAATACATCAAAACTTATTCAATTTAGTCTAAAACGTGCTCTACATAACTGGATGTCGCATCGCGGTACGTTAATCAAATTTATTCTTACATTACTTATACAATATACAAGATATATACAAGAGCACAAGGCACCCATACGTCAATTTACCATAATATAGGTTACAATAACTAGTACAAGTCAAATAAAACAGACAGGGCCGGAAAACAATCAAGAAGCTACGGTATCAATTGAACATACAACTCGGATTTAGTACTATACATATAAATCTGTGAACTCGGAATTGCGTCAAACCAGCCAGACGCAGAGCCATTCTACTAAGTTGAAGTTGAACATAGGTACAACTAAAATAGTTAAGGTAGGAAGGTAAACGAAAATTTTATCTGAGGGGTAATAATTGTAAATTGTCAATTAAACATTCGGTATTACACTATGAATGTAAACGTGTATAATGAGTTCAAAAACTACTTTAATCGTAAGCATTTTACTTGTAAATAAAAACGTATAGCCTACCAAAGAGGTCATGATACTATGACGGGTATGCCGTAAAGCTTCCCCTAAAATTATCATCGTTGAATTTATTGCGATCACGTGCACAAAATATTGAACAAACGAAAAGTAAAATAACAAGCCGGTTTTTCTGTTCCCTTTTTAAAAATCAAATTAGAAAACTACGAAATACGAGTAACTTGGGTGAGAATAATTATTTGTAAGAGCAATTTGCATAAAAATAAAACTGCGTCATACTGCAGACAATGCATTTGTACGAATAACAGAAAAAAACTTTTATCTATATCTAGATATTTTGGGTTTAAAAAATAATACCAACCCGGCACTCGTACGCGAAGTCATATTCATACTCCTCCATTATAACACAATTTTTCAACACATTCACTTTAAAATGATTATTTTACACACACTTAACACTAACATGGTTCACACAATGTCCACATTTCTGTCTAATATCACTTATTGTACAATGTTACCTATTGAAAGAGATACATAAATAAAATAACTAAACTCTTTGGTAGATAAAATAAAAAAGAAACAATCGAAGAATTCAGTAAAATTACACATCTACGCATAGACGTGGCTGGCTGAAAACTGAATGAATGCCAAAAACCCGTAAACCGAAAAAAAATACTAGACTATTCTAAATTTAAATCATTTCGTAATGGCGCTTCTTATAGGGTTGCCATTGCCACCAAAGTCTAGCCGATGATTACGGAGTATTACAATGATTTGACGAACAGCTGTTTCGAGGTAGAGCTTTGAGGTTATGAAGAATGAGTTAGCTGGCGTATTCGATACTGAGAGGAGAGGAGGGTGGGTAACGATTGCGCGCGCACCCCCGGAGAGCATTGGCCGTTTAATCTTGACACTATGACACGATTCACGTAACAATACTTTGCCAAGGGAAGTATATTGCGGTAGGTACGTACATATTGCATTTACTTCTCTAATTTTCGAAGAAACTAAGGTTTGGAACGTTTAACATTTTACTATGTAGAGTAGGTTAGGTTTAGCATTATATTTGGTTGACTGAAATATAAATAAATATCAAAGAGATTATGGTTTTAAGTACCTATTGAATTAACCAATAGAGTTAGCTCAATCGTTTTTATTATAAATACTAGTTTGAATTGGACTCTTTTTTTATTGAATGTAATTTTCTTTGTTATTACTCGTAAAGACCAGGAGCCAAATCAATTAAACCTTTAGATCACCTGTTGTGGATAGTAATAATACAAGAAATAAATATGGTAGGCACGATGAGTATATTTATCTAATTCGTTACATTACGTACACTGAGATGGAAAATAGACAGGAACTATCTATGTACCTACATACACAAATGTTAGACGCTAAATGGATCACGAATTATTTTTTGAACATGACACTTCCGGTTTTTCACATCCGTATCCCAGTAATTTAATATTTACTAATGGTCCGTTTTGTACTAATGTTTCTTAAAATATTAATATTATGTCGGAAACGAATCCGCTTGTATTTATATTTCTAGTTACATTTGGCAAGCATCAAACAATTAACGCCCCATTATATGTTTTTTTTTATGAATATGTAGAACATTTTCTAATTTTAACTTTCATATTATAGGTATGTGGCATACATTTCACTTATCTATCGTAAAACTGATAGCCAACAATGCGTTAAATAGGCGAAAGAATAGAGAAAAGATGGAAATTCTTTCGTGATTTATGAGGGAAAGTATTTTTAATAACTTTTTACGCTTCAATTACAATGTAAAATGTGAACCCATTAAAGTGCCTTGGGATATTCCGATATATATTATACAGCAGCTAAAATGTAACGGGTTTGAGTACCTATTTTAAATGTCAACAAAAGATAATTTAAATGAATCTTGAGATGGATTATTAGGAAACACTACTGAATCCCAAAATGTTTAACGCATAATTGCCAAGATAAACAGAGTCAAAAGCCTTAGCAATTTCCATGAACTCTACGACTATAATAATAAAGTCTAAAAGTGACTGTTGTGCTCTTTTAGCGACAAGTGTTAGTCATAGACTCAAAGTTACATCATTCAGAGTTTTAGTCCATTGATCACGTACAAGGTCTGGCTCATGTCAAAATGTAACATTATCCTTATTATTGTTTCTTTTATTAAAATTCTGTGGTTTAAGGTTGCTTTTGCAGATTATTAAGATTAGTTACAAATGAAATAAAATACTCAAACTGGTTAAGGAGTAATAGTTTGAGTGACAACATTGAAATAGTAGAGTATTCAGTTATGATAGTCAATAGTCAAAGTGCTTTATTTCCTTAAGACCTTACAGGGCACTTGGACACTTGGATAGTCGATAAATTTAACGAATGAAGAATCAATCTTAAAACAAAGAGCTAACCAGTAAAAAATACAGCAAATTTATAAGTCCGTTGACCTGAATCGCATAATCCGAGCACTATTAACTGCTAAAAATAAAAATTTCAGCTATACTACAAATATTTTTACGCAACAACTTCGCCTGTCAAACTCGTTTGAGAACGAGAACCAATAAAATTTAAATTATGATATCAAAACCAAACTTTATAGAGTTATTTTAAATAATAAACAATCTGTTATTGACAGAATCCTGTGAGAAATTAAGTCATTTGTAAAAATATATGATCAATAATTGTTACCCAAATATGAATGAATTAATGACGTATTTAAAAGTAAAATAAGTAGGTACATACAATTAAAATCTTAGTAAAAAAATTGTCCGCCTTGTCTAATCGCGTTTTCACCTGGGCTACTATTCTATTCTAAGAATAAAGTTATTAACCTGAATAAGCAGAATATAACTGAAATAGGTAATCTAAGAAATTTGACGGATTAGAATGCCAGCAATGGCAATACATACTTCAACCAATGAAAAAAGATTCTAATAAAATTGGTTTTAGAACAAGATCTGAAAAGTTTCTAAATTTGAAAACTACAAAAAACTTACATCGTAGAGAAAGCAAAAGTAATCCATAATAACCGATGATAACGATAAAAGTTGCTTGCACACTGTTTTTATTTTACTGGTGCGATAAATACAAGTGAAGTTATCGGCATAGTTGATTGCACTCGCGCGAAGTTCGTATTTGATGTTGCAATTTTAAACTAGATTCAAAGTATATATCTAGAAGGTACGAGTGTAGGTATGTTTGAATGAAATATATTTTAGATCCATAAAATTTTTAAAGTAAATTTACCATTTTTTTTCATTACTAGCAGCACCTCGCAATTTCACCCGAGGTAATTCCCGATCCCGTGGGAATTCCGGGATAAAATATAGCCTGTGTTATTCCAGACTATAATCTATCTCTGTGCCAAATTTCATCCATATTTCGTATCCATATCCGTTTTTGCGTGAAAGAGTAATAAACATCCATCCATCCATACTTACAAAATCAATCGAGCTGATAACAAAATTAGTAATGTAAACTTGACCTAGACTACGCAAGATATAAATGACGCCTTAGACGGCTGAACCAGTCTTCATGAACATTATCAAGGAAATAGACAGACAGTATCCCATAGGTATGTTACTTTTATCCGAAGGAAAATACACGCGAAGCCACTAAAGCTAATCAATAGAACAAAACAGGTAAATGCGATGACAATAGCTAGTGAGGTACAAAAATAGGGAGCTGTGACGTTCCCTGGCAACACGTGGGGAACCATTCCACCTGCTGCCAAAAACAATGAATGCGATTCTATCAGCACTCACGACTTTATTCCATACTATTTCACGAAAGGATGTTGAACGCTGTGTTTATTGAAATATTTTTTTTTCTCGAATCTTTTTATTTACTTAACTTTTTTTTTAATTGTCAACACGTCTTGCCAACTCAAGAGCAAATGTTTCCAATATTTTATGATAATAATAAATATATAATACGGGAGCTCCCCCAAGCTCTAGCAGCTTAGGGTCTAATTGAAACTGCGTGAAATGTTAATAATGTTTATTAATAATTCTATTTTTTCTTGTATTTTGTCTGGTATTAAAAACTGAAACAGTTTACTAAAGCGGTTGGACTTTGTTTTGTAGGGTTATAGGTACCAGGTAATTGAATGTACTGAACCTAGATAAATTAATTGACATTTATCACTCTTTCCATAAGGCGCTTGTCTGTATGTCTGTAGTTAGTAGGTATTTATTCACGTCACCTTTATTATTCCAATGACCCAGTAAGGTTGCACGGCACTTGGCTCGAGGATATGAATAACGAATAAGGTACAGGGTTTATTGTTGTTTTTTGTAGCGATAAAAATAGCATGAATGTCTTGTGTTGAGACAGTTTTAACCAAAATAAGTAATCAGTATTTTATTTTATATCACTACATAGTATAAAATAAAGTCGCTTTCTCTGTCCCTATGTCATTATGTCCCTTTGAACGCTTAAATCTTTAAAACTACACAACGGATTTTGATGCGGTTTTTTTTAATAGATAGAGTGATTCAAGAGGAAGGTTTATACGTATAATAAAACCGTGCGAAGCCGGGGCGGGTCGCTAGTCTTTTATAAGCCATCGCTGGGTTTTTTTAGACTTAAATAAATTCCAAAACAATAGAAATTTAACATAAATTCCAAATCAACTTTATATTCGTCCACAGATGGACATATACCTCTCCTAATGAGCGCCATAGCGCTAATGTCTTAAGCTTCCCGCATCCAGCATCTGCCATGTCTTTTGCAAATCGTCATCCTGAATAGCCTTGAAACGTTTCCATAGAAACAACGCGGGCGAAGCCGGGGTAAGATAGTAATACTACATAAAGTATATTGTCAACATAAAGCAATTGAGTAGTAGACACATTGGTCTATTGTAATTGAATTTGCAACCGTCTTAAAGTAGAAGTCAGCTAGTGAGTATCTGGCTCAGCGCATCAGCAATGCCATACAGCGTGGTAATGCAGCCAGTGTCTTGGGGACGCGACGACTGGTATTGATATGGATCAGTTGACTACGTCTTAGACTGTTTGCAACCGTCTGCAGTTAGCTCGTTTAAATTGTATTTACTAGTTTAATATTGGTTCTATTCTAATTGATTGTAGTTTTCGTATTTAATAAAGATATTGGTGATAAATTCAATCAGAATGTTGTGTAAGGATAAAAAGAAATAAGATAAGCTTAATTCTGGCCTATGTTTAGTGAAATTTTTGCGTTCAGAAGCATTGTTCGTGAATCGGTCGGTACCATTCGGTTCGTGACTAAGCTTCCTACAGACCTAACAAGTAAACCTTAGGCCAAAGCGATAGAAACTTTATAAATATTTACGGAAACAGTTATCGCCTCAAGATGACATCATTCGGTAACACGACGCGGAAAATGTCTACGATTGTAATCGACATTGAAATACCTAACGACGTTGGAGCTCCATTTTTTATATTCATGATGAATTACGTTTTTTCATATATTTCACTTCCACCTTGACCTTAGGTATTATCAGTCTGTGATATTAGGAATGTTTATCTCTGGATAAAAAGATACCTATAGGTTTTTATGCAATATTTATTTCAGATATCGATGCAATAAAAAATTATCACACAGCTGATAAAGAACTTAACTGTTTACCTGTACCTATCTATCTATGTATTTATGTTATTAGGTACATGCATATTTGCCTCTTGGCCAATGAAACCGACAGAAAAACAAATTCACCCAGAAAAGTAGGTAATATCCATAAAATCTGAGATATTTATGTGCATGCCGAGCCAAAACAGTTATGTAAGAAGGTATTCGACATATTATTATTTGACATTTATCAAAAACATGAAAACACGCATGTATTTATCAAAATCATGTTTTTGGTGAAAGTAATTATTTTTCGCAAAACGCGGTTAAGGTCAATTTTAAATTGACTCGTACAATTATAAAGTAAATCGCATAGTTTAAAAGACGATTACGCGGGCCGCTACGTTATCTTTTGTATACAAAACTTTAGATTAAACCATTGTAAGCCGTAAAGACAGCAAATTTTAAAATAAATCATCGAATTAAAAAAAGAGAAAACAAAATCCACAGTGAACTTTTTGCAAAAATCACAAACAACCTTCTTTTCACACAAAATAAAAACAAAACTGGCACACAATATTCCGATTTTAAATTTCGTATTCGCGTTCGTTCGGTAGCGCGGCAAACGTCGCGTCGACCGGCCGCGGGAGTAAGCGCGCAACTGAAAACGGACGTATTTCGTCATCGGACCAAATTGCTATGTAATGTAGGTGATACGATGCATTTGCGTTCACAACGGAACTAATCCATTAGTTTTTAGTTTGGCATTTTCATGAAAATATTTTCTTTTTCAGCTTGTTTGGTCGAGTTTTTCAAGGTTGTCTGGTAGAGACAAGGTCGACTGGTAGAGATCGATCTTGATCGGTATATCATGAAATGCCATTTGTCTTATATTTTGTAATGGTTTTATTATGCTTGTTTTTTTAAACCAATCTAGTTTATAATAATTACGTATTAATTTTCACTAATAATCTAAAACTACAATAATTGTAGTTTTAGAAGTTTTTTATTATTTTGAGGTTTGCGTCTACTTATCTATTTGCGGCTTTAATGAAGATGCATATTTACATAGATTCAATTGGAATTGTAAATAAATAAGTAGGTATTTCAAAAGTTAAGTGCTACGCTGTTTATCTTGGTGAGTTTCAAGGGCATTAACATACTTCAAGCATGACACAATTTTATCAATGAACAAGTTACTATGTAAGTGGGTATTTTTGTTATTTATATCAAAAACACTTTTATTAAAGCGTAGAGATAGCATACGCACTTTTTAAATTGGTTGGTGCAGTATGACTGTAATAAGTGCAACTAAAAAAACTAAAAAATGTATCTCTGAAATTTATTTTAATAATTTAACTCAGAATTTAACAAAAATAACTTTCTTTTTATCTTTATGTTGTCTTTTAAGATAACTAAACATATGTAAGATTGTATACCTATACCTACCCACCTATTAAGTTTTAGTGTACTTACAGTTAGTACAACTGATGACCTGTATGTAACAGTAATTGTTATGGCTTCATAGGATTAGTTTCGACTTTGTTATTTATGGCAGCCCCATCGCATCAGTTATTAGTTCGGTAGTTCAGTCGCTATTTAAAAACGTAACATAAAAAGTAAAACGTAGAATGTGAGATATATTTGACATTGACCTTAAAGTGGCCTCGATCGAACCTAACCCTAGCGATTTAGAAGCTCGCGTGACCTAATCAGAATTTATATACCTACCACTTGACATGTCTGACTATACTTACATATACTGACTATGCGTCATTTTGGGAGTAGCAATAACATTTTTAGTTTGGCCCCCATTTTCACCATTCTTATAATTATTCTTACTTAAATGTTTTTGATTATTCTTTAGCCTTTGCGTAGTGTAGGTAGAAAATGATCCTGAGATGGTTCCGTAGAAATTTTATCCCGAGGGATTAGTATTTGTCTAAAGTGGGACTCTAAATAATCTTTTAATTCTAAATTCAGGTTCCATTTGCTTACATTCTGATATATGCTTTTTTTTTACACTAATCTATTTTATTTTTAATACAATAAATAAAATTCCTGGATAAATCTAGCTAAACAAAGCTTGTGCTATGGGTACTAGATGACTGATTTATATAATACATTTTTTAGATTTTTTTTTATTATTGGTACCTACAAAGAAATACCCAGAAAGTAACAAACATTTGTCCCAAAGCAGAACAAATGACACTAACACTGATTCTGACGAATGACTGAACATGAATCGATATGAACGATTTCCGTTATTACATAGACTTGACACTGCTATTGTATCTTGACACCTGCTCGTGTAACATAGCGATATCAAACAAGTTCATGTGAGTTACGTTGAGGTAAATTTAACCGAATTCAAAAAAAGCAGGTTCTCAATATATACGTTTTTGTGTTATTACCCCATTTTTTCCCAAGGTGAACAACATAGAAGAAAGATTTGAGGTAATGAATGAAAAAAAAGAGCGAAGTCGTTAGATCATTTTTGTTTTAGCTTAGAGCTTCTTATGTAGAATTGATCAAGATCTGACTAATACTTTTTGAGTTATCACACCACTATTATAAATGTGAAAGTTTTCATTCTATTATTATATGGTTTGCCATTCAATTGGGAGACCATGATAAATATTAAGCCCTTATGCATTGGGAAAACCCAATGCACAAGACCTACTTATATAAAAATATAGGTAGGTAGGCCTGGCGTAGGTAGGTAGGCCGCCTGGCCCGGTGCGTTCTTATTAGATCGTTTTCTTATTTTAATTATAAAAAAGATTGTATAAGTGATCCAGTGCTTTTGTAGCCTTGAAGCAATGACCATGTGCTTGATGTCGCGAATGACGTAATTAGGCACCATGTAACATCCTCACGCGACTATGCGGGCTTTGGTGAATTTTAAGTAGAAATTTTATGGGTTCTGTATGTTTTGGATGCTAAAAACCAATAAAACACTACCAAGTGTCCTGTGGGGTCTTAAGGAAATGAAGCACTTTGAATTTTGAATTTTGAACTAGAAAACTCACTTTAAAGAAGAGAAAAAATTGAAAAGCGATATTTTTAAAGTTTGCGCAGCAATGAACGACACTACCAATATATTTATATTTTTTGAGTTAGGACCTTTTTGTATAAGGACGTGCAAAAATAATGGTTTTTGAAAAATGTGTGAAAATGAGTACCTTCAAGTTTCAGTGTTTTTCTTTTGTTTTTGTTCGTCTTCAGGGGTATTGTTAAGTAAGTACGTAGAAGAATATCTTAAATAGTGATCTAAGAACCCAAGGATCATAAAGCTGTTTTTCTTGAAATCGTAAAGTTAGAGCGATGATGTCATAGTGATGAGCAATTAAAGAGAATATTTGTTGGAACGTTTTTTGTGATTGTAGAATTTTATTGCTAATCTACGAATTTCAAAAACACGACAAGAATGATAAATGACTTTAGTATTCTTCATTCCTAATGTAAATTCTATATGAACTTTTAATAGCTGAGTACTAAGCTGAATATTGTAAATTTTGAAGGTAAATTAGAAGCTTAACTATTGGAACATTTATATAGGTAAATCTGATACCGGAACTATCATCTCAACGCCAGGAAACAAATCACATGACGCCTCGTTTCTGTCAACGTCAATATCAAATGTAGTCGGCGTTAGCTAATGATGATTCTTAGAACTTTTTGCTCTACTCGACGTCTTATGATATTACATGTAAATGTAGCCTATTTATAGCAAGCTATTTATAGTAAATGCCTTTATATAGATAGTTTGAGAATAAGTGATAGAAGCCTGTCCTGAAAATCTAATGCTCTGGTACCAGTGTCCATGACAACCAATGAAAAAAGAAATCTCCTTCGATACCGAATGCTAAGGATCCACCTTCTTGGTTCCATAACTAGGTAGTAAGGAGTTGCCAGCTAACTGGACCCAATTCATTCATTAAGTTGTTGTTTGTGGTTTTTTTAAATGCCATTCGTTGTACATTTGGGCGAATCCCGTTTCCCGTATTTTCGTTTCAGAACGAAAAACAATAAAAACTCTTACACCATTACTTGACTTTTATTTTTCTCCTTCGCCAAACCAATTTTGTTCTATTACGGACGCCTTACAAACGAGGCCATTAACTTTACAATGGTACCTACCCATCTCATTTTATTTTAGTAATACCTACCAAACATAAGGAAAGAATGGTTAGCCATGCATTAAGAGTTTTTGTGGATAAGTACCCGAATCTAAAAGTCAATGACTGAGCACAATGCCTTTTTGCACATGTTGTGGTTTCTGATGCAACAATTGGCGCTCTTTTTGCCTGTCATTAGAATGTCAATGTCAGAAATGTCAATAAACGTTAAGCAAGTTTTTTTTATAATATATTGTGTTAATTTTGTGGGTATAAAGTAAAGCCATTACGGCCATACTGCCTTGACTCCTTGCCTAGACGATATTTTTTATTGTCTATAAAAAAATACTAATGTTAGCACGCTCACCTAGTGTCAAAACATGTGTATTTGTTTTTGAGGTAGAAAATGCATCGGCACTAAGTTCACTCTTTGGACTCCACTGTAGCGCTAGAGTGTTTTATATAAATAAATGTATGAATTAATGTGAAAAGCCATATTTCGATTGTTATTCCACTAGGTACCTATTTTTTGAAGGTCGTTCAATTTTTCGGAAGGTTACTTACAATGTCAATGACAAAGCCTAAAAGCCAGCAAAGTAGTATTTAATAATTCAAACTATTTGATAGATTTTTGTCTGGAGGTCGAAGTAAGTACCTGACTGTTTCACAAAACAACGCGAGTTTAAAAATAGGTAGTTGAAATATGAATTTAGAAAAATAAAACAAAGAAGATGGATCAAGTAAAACTAGTTGTGGCCTACCAATTTTATATCAAGTTCCATGGTCTATTAAACAAATACTATACCAAATATAGACAATCCACTACCTACGCGGTCCTTGCCCAAGACACCGTGGGTGTATAATGTTTACAAAATTCTCTTGCAATTTGAGTCTTTATATACCTACACGATAATAATTAGAGTGGGTAGGATCTCTTATTTACCGCGTAGGTACCATTTTGGGATTTATGCTGTCATTAGATTAAATGTTTCCCGATATATTCAAGTTAAAGTTTTCATCAGGAAGTGTAGCTACAAGGTTTTAAATTTACTTGTGCAGCTTAGGTATGCAGGCAAGAATCAAACAAGAGTTCTGTTTGCAAACTTTGTGTAACAGCTTTACGTATCGTTTGACAGATATGATTTGACATTGACATTTGTAGGTCATACTCGTAAACGGACTATCGTTTAGTTTAGGAAAAGTTTACGATATACAATTAATTCGAGAAGCTACTATGAAGTTGTTATGAATTGCTCGCATTAATTTTAATAGCGGTTTATAACTCAAAACTTTGCAATGTTTCATGGTCTTCTAGATCCATTTACGTACCTTTAGCAACAAATCGTCGCAGATCAATATAAGTAAATCCATTGAAAGCGACAGGGTGACCTTCGATGAGGTCTTTTCAAATGACATCACTAGCCTAGTGTGGGCTAAAGTGAGATAAAATGACATAAATATACATTACAAACTTCAACTTGAAGGAAAATGATATTTTAATACGTAATACGCTGATAAATTGCTTTTGAATGGTAGCTAAAGCTCGTTGTTATAGAAATGACGTATGTTATTATTGTTTAGTTACTTACTATCATATTATATTTTTGTATTGTACAAAACATAAACTTTTTAATGTTTGTTACAAAAACTAAACAGATATCTACTTTTAAAGCTTATTAGGTATTAAAGTTTTCGTGAAATTTAAAAGCTTAATTAAAACCAATTCCAGACATATCGTTAGCTCAAATTGGTGAGCTCGTGGAGGGTATTTCGATTGACCGCCATTTTCCTACAAAGGTCAAAATGGTAACCAGTATAGAGTACAACAAACTAAATTATGGACATCGTGTGAATCATTGCCGTGAAATTGAGGGTAATCAACGGTAATAATCATTTGTGGTAAACATAAATCTAGTAGCTAATTATAATGCCGTAAACAGCAAGGACTAATGACAGTTGCTCGGAGTTACCATGTAGGTAAGACAAATAATGCTGGATATTTCAAAACAAAAACGCATCATATAACTCCCAAAGTACGCAGAACTTGACTTATAAGCGCCGGATGACGATATCAGCTGTACAAAACGAAAACAATACGCTCATAGATTTATAAAATCATGACAGCTGTCACCTTGACAGTTCAAGCAACTGCCATTAGCCTCAAAATAAAAATAAAAACACTCACCAACGTCACGATATCCCCAGGATTAGCCGCGGCGATGCGTCTCAGCCTCTCATACAGCATATCCATCAGTCTTTGGTACTTCGCGTTCAGTTCGTCTAGCTCTCTCGCCACAGACTCGGAGCCGACCGGAATCCTCTCTGGGTCGACATGTTTGTTCTGTTTGCGCAGCCATTCCGCCATTTCGACGTCGGCCTGACGTTTTAGTTGCCGCATGTCGAGGGATGGGTGGACCTCCTCGCAAAGCCATTCGGCGTAGCGTTGACATCTCGACGAGTGGATCTAGTTGGTTAGGGTCGGAAGCAGGTTAGGTTTGTAGGTTAGTTTTTTTGGCAGAATGTTTCTACCGCTCAAACATGTTTAAACAACATAAATTATTTTTTACATAATTTAAAAAAGTTTTTTTAGAAATGGTAACGGTGGTTATGTAAACATTCTGCCAATAAAAAAGCTATAATTAGAAATTATTTTTATTAAAATACCTTTCGCTATACTTCTCGCACACATTATTGCGTATTTTTAAACATTCATAAATCTTCAACACGCTTAAATATGTTTAATAAAAATCTGAATTTAATGTTAAGATATTTTTTTATATAAAAATCTCTTTCACTCAATCATCATTTTTCATTCATGGCAACACTGTCCAGCTTTCAAGACATCCCAGATAGAATCATGCTGGAGAGAAAGCCTATACACGAAACAGGACGAAGCGTGCAACACCACAATTTTGTGCATTTTACAATTTCAATTGCATCTTTTTTCGTGCAGTTTATTTACAAAGCTTCCCATTTTTTTGTCAAGTGATATTTATTCGGTTTTTTATGTTCAAGATATTTCAAATATTTTACCAGAATAGTTGAATTTCACATTTATTGGCAACACTGATACACCAAATACATGCAAAGCTTGCCCTACATTTTTATCAAGTCTATATAAAACATTGCTTAGTCACAGTGCAAAAAATAACAGCATCACAATGCTGTTTATAATTTTTTTCAATCAACCACACATCACTCATTCATAGAGTTAGTGTTAGTATGCAAAACTAAATACGTTAATGTTATTATCAAGCTGGCAACACAAGCGTCAAAGTTTAGCTTAGAACACAAGCGTCAAAGATTAGCTTAGAGCACAGAGCCACCAAATCATCTGTTCAGAAATCTAGGGTAACTACTTAGTATCTCTGCTATCATGCTGCAGTTGATGACACTAGAATCTTGATAAAACCACCATCTCAACTTTTTGATAAGTGTTTCCTTTACAAGATGAAACTGTCTATGCCAAGATGGCTGTCCTAAACAGATGATGGTAGAGTAAGTGAGCAGTAGCGAAACTCCATGCAAGAAAGACAGAGACAACACAGATGAGCCAACTCCGCTATAAAAGAGACTTGAAGACCCAGACACGACTAGAAGCACAAAGACGGAAGAACGAAACGCTGGACTCTCATTTAGAACCTTTCAAAACTTCACAATACAATATAACATTTTATAAATTAAATTAAATAGAATTGACATTTTGAGACACAATCTACCCATATTTTTATGGTTTTCATCAAGTCATCAACAATGAGACAAATATTTTAAAAGAAAAATGGCGGCATTACACTCGGCCATTTTGTTTTGAACACGTCACCAAGATGGCGGCAGACGGTTTCTCAAAATGTCACAGTACAAATAAATGCAGTTAGTGATCGTACCTTTGCCTCGCGAATGAATCTGCCACCGTCAACGTTAACCTTTTCAATCTTCGGAGTCCTTTCCACCACACTGGTGAGTAGAGTCTGTGAAACCACGAGACACCCAAATATTATGTTATGTGCTTTTTTAATTCTTTTGGGACGAATATTGTCTGTGATATTGTAGTGAGGTAGTTTATTCAAAACATGGTTTAATTGTATTCATGCTGTGTAAATCTCTGTGGTGTAAAAATGAAATTTATTTATTTTTGATGTTAAGTTTACTTTGTATCAAAATGGTATTTGTTCGTAAAATGACAAAATCATGCAATAATGTTTTAATAAGAACGTTATGTATATATCTTTTCGGCGATCAACTATCTAGTACCCACCAAATATATGTAAAGTTTTGTTTTATTTCAGAATACAGTTGAACAAAATGAGATGGTGCCAGTTTTGTGAATTCATAAGAACTTTTCCCAAACCTTTTAATTTTCATGCTAAATAATTAAGTTAGTTAAATATGTATGATAAATACCATTGTACGAAACAGACGCGTTCAAAAAGACAAAGCCTAAACCAAAACTGTCGAAAAAAAGCCTTTTTCACTGAAAAAAACACATCGAATAACTAGATTCATATCGTAAAATAACAAAATCACGTTAAAACTCAGCCTAGTAGAATATAATACCTGTATCGGTTATAAGGTCCAATATCGCTTACCAACTTCTAAACTTGTCAAAGCAAATACGACTCTACAACTCACCCTAGTAGGCTCAAACTGCTCTTTAGGCCTAACTTCAATAGGCGGCGCTGCCTGCAGCTTGTTATAGGCATCATCGATCCACTCCGCTTCCTTCTCGAGGCCTGCGTTGTAGTTGCGCAGGAGTTGGTAGGCGGCTTCACAGCTGCGTAGTCTGTGGAAGGGAAAAAAATATGGTTTATCACTACATAGTATAAAACAAAGTCGCTTTTTCTGTCCCTATTTCCCTATATCCTTTTGACTGCTTAAATCTTAAAAACAACGGATATTGATGCGGTTTTTTTTAAATGAATAAAGTGATTCAAGAGGAAGGTTTATACGTATTATAAAACCGTGCGAAGCCGGGGCGGGTCGTTATTTATCTATTTAAACTATCGGGCTAAAATTATAAATAGACTTAGTTCTAAGCCTGGAATAAACAATAGGCTACTTTTCATAAATTTTCACGCGTGGTAATCGCGGGGCACAGCTAGTGCTTTATAATGTGTGAAATTTGAAGTTGTTATTGTAAGAATATCAAATTATAAGTATATTTAAAACGTACCTCTCAGATAACTGAGTACAGACGCTGTTCCACCTATTATTGAGCTGTGAAACCTCCTTATCCAGCCTCTCGAGGTCGATATGTTTCCCGGCTCGCGGCAGAGAGGAGTGGGGGAGCGATGCTCTGGAAGATTCCACCAGTCGGCGGCAGTTCTCAGCGTCATCGTTCATTTGGTCAACGGCGATTTGCTGTTTCGATACAGCTACTTGCATTCGGAGTAGATCTTCGTGCATCTGTGGGAAATTGGTGTTTTTAAATTTACTAGGCTACTCTACTGTAGGATAATAGGCGTTTTACGACTATAGAACGATTATCCGAATTACCAATTATCCGACTCGTTTAAACGTTATAAAAAAAAATCAATAATTTTTGTTTTGTGGGGCAGAATTCCACTAATTTCAATACAAAGGTCTCAATAGCGTCATACTATCGATATGGCTAAAATGAGTTTTTGCATTTGATATTCTACTATTTTTACGCTTGATGATAGGTTCATAAATTAGAATGACAAATTGGTATTCATAATTGTAATCGTCACAGCTATGAAAGAACCAAAAATAGGTTTGTGCTAGTAAAATACCCCAAAGAGTTTAACACTGACAGTTTGACACGATACTATTGTAATGGTGAAGCGATTTATTTAGTGGAATTCGGACCCTGATATATTTCAACTGTTACGATTGAAAGCTAGAACGAGATACTACATGTTGTTATTCTATGTGTGACAGTTAGTTTGTGTGTGTTAGTTAGTCTTTACTAGCGTCTTCGTTATCATTATTCATTATCATTATTGTATAAATTATTTATAACTTTATCTGTTAATATGTACTAAATATAATGTGAAATGACTTGTAAATAATTTTACCAATAAAATGACTATCTGACTATCTGACTATTTGCGTCTATGTCCGATTATCCGAATTTTCGATCATCCGAATCGATAACGGTCCAATCAGCGTTCTACTGTAATATTGTTTTTGGTAACTTTAAAGGTTAAAAGTTGCGTTTAAAAAGTTTAAAAGAATACTTACATCTTTGAGTAATTCGACATCGTTGGGCAGGTCATTGAACTGCGCGAGTTTGATCTCGAACTCCGAAATGGTCTGGTGATTCTCTTCCATGCTGTTCACGACTATCTCCACGAATTTCAACCTAAAATACAGAGTAATAAGTTGTAATTTGCATTCAAGTAATAACACCTACATTGGTTAATATACCTAAGCTTCGTAATGTTTATCAGTAGTAATTTTTAAGCAGTAACGATCTTTTAAAATAACCTATCTAAAGTATGATCATTAAAACTCAATTTACGTTGACAAAACGGAGCGGTGCTTAAATATTAGGATTCACCTGATAAGCTGTGACTTCTAACTTCAAACGACATAAATCAAAGTTGTCTAGAAGAGATCGCTCATAGCTTTAAGGCCATCCTTTGTATTTTCATTAATCTTAGTATTTCTTTCTACATAGTTTTTTTCCTTTCTTTATGTGGTAACATAAAGAGTTAGCTATTAATGTCTTGCGGAGGCTAAGACAGTTCGACCACTGCGCCAAAGTTTAGTGATCAGTGAATACATATTAACTGTGACGTAATAAAATTATACCTTTCAACAAACAGCTGACTCTTGGTATGCAAGTCGTTCCATTTGCCGATGACCTTGTCGAGGTTTTTCTTCATGGCGGGAGTCTTGAGGGCAATGCCTGGAAAATACATACATATTTACATCTTTATTCATGTGCAGTGCATGGTTGTATTGTATGCCAGGTAACAAGCCATTATGCCATGTCGTGCGCTTGTTGCTAAGCACGCTGTCACTGTCAGATCTGTCACAATGACAATCAGTGTTGCCGGGAGGACAATTTATTACTGGGTGGTGAGGTGATTTTCGGAAATTCGTATTCTAAGGTAGTCAAAATGGGTATTCCGCCCATTACCAAAATCCACGCGAAAGAAATCGCGATCGAGTCACCTAGTTGAGTATATTATCGATAGGATAACTTCGTTCTCCGCATGTATGTCAAGACAAGACCCTTTTATTCTGAAACGTGTGAAAGGTATCAAACTCATATTCACGTATGTAAAATACAGTTGGTATTATCAACAGGTTGCAAATCTGAAGCCCCTTGGAGCCTTGTGAGCTGCCATAAGTTTGAAAAGGTAGGTTGTCAAATTTGAGGCAAGTAATCTTTTCAAATTTGAGGCAACATATTAATCTTATAAAATTTTGGACAAGATTTCTTGTCAAATTTGAGGTAATATTTCTTGTCAAATTTAAGGCAAGATAACATGTGAAATTCAAGGCAAGATATCTTGTCAAAGCGTAAAGTTATCTTGTCAAATTAATGCAATTTGTCAAAGCAAATTTGAGGCAAGTTATCTTGTGAAATTTGAGGAAAGTTATGTTGTCAAATACCAGGCAAGATATTTAGTCAAATGGCAGCCTTCCCCATTCCCCAACTAACCTCTGAACGTCTCCTGCAGCTCGTCGACATCCCGGGCCAGCGCGGAGGCGTCTCCCTCCCAGTCCTTGTGCTGCAGCACCAGATGCTCCAGAGAGTCCAGGTCCCGAGGGATGGGCGCCGCTATGCGCTCGTGCAGCTGTCTCTCCACCACCTCCAGACGTTCCAGCAGGCGCGAGGACTGCTCGGAGAAGATGCGCGTCGCATTCTTTGATTCCTCTGGAAGATAATAGGACATCTTTAGTTATATAAATATAAATAATTCCGGACAGTCCATATAGCATCATCATGAGTCATATAGCCCCAAGCTTATTATCTGAATACTGGTGTTGAAATTTGGAAACTACAGGAAAGGAGCGTAATTTGTTTGAAGCAAATACAAAAACGAAAACATTCAATGAATGAACCATTCATGAAATTCTTATTCTCTTCTTGCTAGGCAAAGGAGGTTTAAAAAAATTAGTAAAGCTTAACATAGCGCCTTGTTATGGTATAATTTATTATTTTGATTACACGTGTTGCTTTTTCTTACTAGACTGAGCTTAAATCAAGGAAGGAAAATACATGATAAGAGCATAATTTGTTTGAAGAAAATACGAAAACCAAACCATTCAATGTCTTGGCTAGGCAAAGATAGTTAAAAAAAATTGCAAGCTTAACGTAGCGCCTTGTTAAGGTATCATTTATTATTTAGATTTTCGTCGGTTTTCCCACTAGGTTGAGTAAGTCTGACGAAGTTTAGACTGAGCTTGTTTCACAATCCAAAAGTAAGTTCCTGTTAATTTACTTGATGTATAACAGTATTTTCGTCGCCTGCTGTCAACTTTAATACGAAAGAGACAGCACCATAGATCAGTTAATTTACGGGAACTTACTTGATAATTAGGACGTAATTACTGTAAGTAGAAAGTCCTGTGTCCAAGAGCAAGATCCAATTTGAGTTGCGAATTCTAAAGCCTTTCCAGCTATATGCCGAGATTACTTAGTATTTTGGAACCTACCAGATGATTCATAATAAGTCCTTTCCACAGTCCTTTCTTTATACACCAAGATAATACACTTCAAAAACATTAGAACCCGTTGAATGTTAAACACATGAACCGTACGCCTGCTTTAAAACAACTGAAAAATTGGATCTAGACTCGTAGGTGTTTGGGCGTGCATTGTTAAAGAAAATTGCAATTGTTCATGCAGTGGGCTAATAATTGATTGTAGATGGTAATGCAGCCAATGTCTATTTGCATCCGTCTAAATGGTTTCAATTGTTTGTACAAGTTATATTTTTTCTATTATGATTTCGTTAACAAAAATTACAATCAAGAAATTCTTTATTTTCCTCTTAACTATCCCATTTAGACCCAGTCTCCTCTTTGTACCTACATATAATTTTTCGAAATGTACCTACATAACATTTTTTGGTCGAAAATCCTGCTGGGAGAGTACTTACTTCTACCTCTACTGAGTTATTATTAGGTACAATTGTTTTGATTGTCAAGAAATAGAAAAAATAAAACTAGTATAAACTGAAACAATTGAGTTAGCAGACGGTAAGTACCTAAGTCTAAGAATGTGGAGTGATGGTACTTACTCTACATTCTTCAGGTTTCCAAAACCTATTAAAATAAGTTCATATTTGGCATTTAACCAAGGTTACTCCCAAAATGTTATGACATCAGCTACACCCAGTTAATTGAGTAAAATAGGGGGCGTGATTGCTTTAAATTAATTTACGACTTTCTTGAGGTCGCTCTGGTAACCTTGACAACCCAGGTGACGAATGGGTGTCGCGACCACCTACCTACTCAAATGAGTAGGTCACCCTACACACTACACTACTGCTGCTGCATCGATAGAAATATTTGTCGAAATTATCGATAGGAAGACTTGTCGAAATTATCGATAGAAAGACCTGTCGAAATTATCGATAGAAAGACCTGTCGTTATCGATAGAAAGACCTGTCGAAATTATCGATAGAAAGACCTGTCGAAATGATCGTTAGGAAGACCTGTCGAAATTTTCGATAGAAAGACAGTATTTCAGGAATTTGCAAAAACCTATAAAATGGGTTCAAATGGGCGTTGACGTTATTGAGTTTTTTTAGTTAGTTTAGCCTTGGTGCACCTTGGTGGTATAAAAAAAAAAGCCAGTGGCCCAATTTGTTAGAAACTTACACAGATTATATAGTTTTATTATATTGAAGAACAGGAAATAAAATATAATCTACGCGAGCGAAGCCACGACCAGAAAGCTAGTTTAGTATATGTGCCATCGGCCCATACGCGATACAAGTGCATTATACGACACTTTCCGTTATCATTGTTTTTAGTCCGAATTATGTCAACTTCTTTAGTAAGGAAGAATTATGTCATTCTATAATGATCAGTATGACTTCGTAAGGAGTCATAAATCAGTAAATTAGAGTTATGGCATCAATCGCGTCCGTCCGTAGGTGTCGCACGCAAGGTCAATAGCATTACCGTTGGAAATAGGCCTAGCATGAGTAAGAAACGCTAACGAACCGACACTCAAGAATTTAGGAACCGATTTACGATAAGCGATGTCATGATAACCAAAAGAATGTACCACTTTTTAAATTTCTACCCAATGCGCAAAGCTGACTATGTATTCTACCGTGAAGGGAAGAATATAAACATCCAGTTTATATGAAGAAAAACGATTCTTCCACTACTAACCAAGAAAGCAGAAATGGAATCAAATAAAATGTAAATTTCAAAAACCTGTCTAAATATGGTAAAAACGGATAAGTTTAGACTGTAACTGTAATTTGGAATTTTAGACTTTTTTTAATTTTGGGCTACTCAAATTTTACGACCGCTAAGTTACACAAGTGACGAAAGAAAAAAAAGAAATTTTGGGCATAAAAACAAACACCTTAGGTACCTACATCATTAAAATTAAATCTATCTTAAGGGAGTAACCTTGGATAATACTTTACTAGGTCCTAAAAAACTGACGAAAATAAAAACAAAAAATAGAAACTGGACAAAACAAAAAGAAATATTTGCGGAGACGAAATAAATAATGAGATATAAATTGCCATATCCCATCATTTGATTTGTCAGCGAAATTCAAGGAACTTGGTGGGTGTAATAATGTTATCCTTTCTTATTTCTGCTAGGGCTGCCCATAAGAGTCCGTGAGAGATTGTGACATCACCAGCTAATGGCTTGACTACATTGTAAACAACACAATTTGAAATGATTCTGTTTGTGATTAAATCTAAATTGTCCTAAAGGTTTCGTTTCGTGTTTTATGTTTGGGTATGAAATGGGATGCTCATAGAAACTTTGACGGAAATAAAATTCATTAAATTGAAATGACATTAAATAAAAAACTGAGTAAAAAAATTATTTTTTACCTCCTCCTTTTCTAGAAAATATGCGCTTAATCGTCTTCATATCCTCGTTCGAAAGTAAACTTCATTCACAACACATAGAACACACTTTTGTATACACTTTAGTCTAAAGTATGAAAGTTTTCCTTTTATCTGAAGTGAATATCTGAATCCGTTTGATCTATATTTGTGAGGAAAATATTGATTTGAAAATACGAGCAGAGATTTTGATTGCCAATTTATAATCGGCTGCAATTTTTATAGTCGTTTTGAATACTATCGGAAAAAAGTTGTGGTCGATCAGTGGCACGTATCTATATGGAATCTATGTATTGTATGAAAAAATCAAACATCGTGTTTGGTATTGTTTGTTATTGATATCAGTTTTGGTTAAAATTTCACACATTAATGCCTTTGTTTACTACATTAAATATCTTGGATTCTAAGGAATACTAATATTTATTTATCGTGTCTATTTTGCATGCCGAATTCATTGGTTAATTACGTGAAGCTAACTTAAATTTCAAAATTTATACATTCATTCTTAGTACATGAATGGCTAGGTAGTAAGTATAAACATGCCCAGCAAAATTACTTCTAGTTTCGCTATAATTTACAATATCAATAGAATTACAAATGTTTAATTCATATAAAAGAAATTAACAGTAAATATAGTTAAATGAAAATTTTTTATGCAGAAATTGATTTTAAGCCGAATACTTATTTTTGAAGAAATGTATTATTATTTAAATATCTTTAATTTTTGTTTCATGTCAGTTTGTCCGTATCAAATTGGTTAACGGAATAAAATAATTTCTCTAATAAGAGAAGTAATAGTTTAAAAAAAACTACTTTTAATGCTTAAAGTGATTGTATATATAATCTTTATATGTAGAGAGAATCTCGGAATCTATTCTTTTCGACAATACTAGGTACAAAATAGCTACATTATGTCGTGAGACGTTGGGAATTACTCGTTATTTCAGGTACCACATCCTAGAATAAATAATAATTAAATTTACTAGATTCCGAATAAAACTAATTAAGCCCACAGTAGATAACATTTTCCAAAAAACCCCTGCTAAAATTCTCCACCCTCAATCGCTATTTTTATTCACTATTTCTACTTCACCGTAAAAGTTTTATTCAGCCGCTCGTATTTACGCGTAAAACGGGGCGTCTGCGCACGTACGGCCGGTTGACTAATTACGTCTCCCGTAGGACTGTCAGGTCCTTTGTTGCCCAGATGACTACTCACCAGATTCAGCAGTTTTGATACTTTTAACGCTTTTGGTAGTGATTTTGGAAATCCTATCTTTGCGCGTACAGTCGACTAATTTCTCCCGTAGGATTGTCAAGTCTTGTTGCCCAGATGATGTTGCAAAAAATTTAGTTGTTTTGACGAACTTGTGGTAAATGAATACTTGTGTATGGAAAATCACCGTATTCCACAATGTTATTTTTTTTCAAAGTTCCTTTTATGAGGTCAGGAGTAATATGTATTCTCAAATCTAAAGATGAGTATAATCTCAGATTTGAACCCGGTTGTCTTGAATCTAGAATGCAATAAGAATGAGTTAAAGAGTACACTCTTTTTCGTTGTATGTTATCTGTTTATACAAAAGCACATCTGTTTAGTTTTATGAGTTAAATTCGAGTTGTTTAATCAAGCCCGAGATCTTCTCCTGTTTTATCTATGCTGATTTGCAAATAGACACCAAATCTACAAAAAGCACCAAAACTTCATAATCCAACTACACAACAATGAACAAACAAATCATTCCACCTATTACCTTATCTCATTCAAGTATCAAAACGCATAGTTCAGTAATGTACAGTTGAGATAAAGCCGAGTGCCTAGGCATTTTAATGTCTTACAATATGACTGGACGTTGTTAATTTTATTTTATGCGTAAGTTTAGAATTTCGATGGACATAGATGACTCGCATACTTGTTTTGTTATTTTCAACATGCCTGAGATTTAATCTAGCTATTATATACTACATTTATGTATATGTAAAAACAAGTATACCTACATATATGTATTTATCTATCTATCTATCTATAATGTCAGTTTTTATCAAATTGTTGTAATTCTCTCTATAATTAGACTCATTATCTAGCTTAGTGTAGTTATAGGACGCCTGTTTGTTTTGGCTCTACTATTATGTGATTGACAGGTACATAGATAATATCATCGACATTATGCCTACCTTTTGTATTCTGTGTCTAATAAAGTATTATAATGAATAAGATTAATAACCAATGATCTTGGGTGAAAATATAATAGCAAAAAAGAGTTGCTAGTAACTTTTTAAATACCTGCATACTGAACGCATCACCCCTAATATCTCAAACTCCCTCTCTCACGTACCTTCAGCCCGCGCCCGTCGTTCGAACTCGTCGAACAGTCGGTTGACGTCGTCTATTTCTCTGCGAAGTCTCCTCAGCTGTGGGTCGGCTGGGTCGCCTTCTGCTAGAAGTTTCTCCGCATCTTCGTTCAGCGCGCGACGAATCGCTTGGCGCTGTTCTGCGCCCATTGCTACGAACTGAAGTTAATTTATGGTTAGAAGATTGTATTTTTTTAGTTTTTATATTTTCAGTCAGGGTTTATTTTATATTTATTTTATACACTCTCTGTATAATAAATGCCTAGGAATAAGCATGACGCGTGGTTATTGTACACACAAAATTAACCAATCAAATGGTTTATTGCGATGATTTACGCTTGCTCTTACTAAATATCATCCAAATTTAAGCAAAAGATCTTTTTGTACACAAATTCTGCACTATATTATTTATTTGAATGTAAGGTCATTTAGGAAAATGACGAAGAAAAGAGGTCTCAACTGTGAACCTTGCGATATACCGAATTCCAAAAGATGTCAAAAGCACAGTGCTTATCATATGGACTGTGCTTTTGCTTGAGTATACTGCACGTTTTCGTATAACAGCAAGTCTATAAATAACCTAAGACGTGTAATTAAGTTTTTACCTGTGGGAAGTCCCATCCTTTCACCACCTTGATGGTGGCAAAGATCATGTTCTGTCTCATGCGCAGCTGCTTTCTCTGCCATAGTTGGATCACCTGTACCAAAACAACACTTTTTATCAAAGGATCCCTGGAATTGTTCACATTTGGGCATCTACTCACTACTATAGTGGTGAAAATACCTAAACTCAATTGAATTCAATTACAATTAAGTCTTACAAATTATAATGTGCACTGTTTGTTTTTTTCTATTTAGTTTTATTTTATGTGTTATATTAGTACCTACCTACCTGTTTTCTTTTCTACTGTACCGACTTTCCATTTAACCTGTCCAAAACCGTGACTCTGTGGGAAAAAACCGCCGAAACCCGAGCATTTTTAGTCTCTGAGCTGCTGGCTCCCTGAGGAGCCGGTGGGAGTTCTACTTTTCTATGGTACAGGGGGTTTGATTTTCTTTCATTTTATACAATTTGATGTAGTATGGAATGGTAAGTATACGTAATTTTGAGGCAATTTATATTAGGTGGTTGATTATTGGATAAAAAGACTTTGTAACTTATAAATAAATAAATAGATAGAAAAAACAGCCAAATCGGTCGAGCCGTTCTGAAGTGATGTAATTTATTTGAAATAATACTAATTATGAAGAACATCAAGAACAAGAGAAACACTCGCTGTGATGTAGGTACTTTTTTATATTTTATCAAACACACTATGTATAATTAATTATATAAACACATCCAATTATAGAGAACAGATAGACCGATTTGGCTGTTTTTTCTTGTGTTCCTAAATGTCAGGTTAGAAGTAAAATGTACACAGTAATATTTTGTTTATTTTCAGTAGGTAATTCAATAACTTTATTTCCTTATGGTTAAAAATTAACACTTGAACAAATAAACACTAACAATATCAAAATAATATAAGAAGTTCTCGCTGCCTTCCAACTCACAGCACGAATCACGCGCAGGATATGTGATAATACTCGTATCTTCTATTGGCCTCGTACGGCGACGCAGAAGAATCACCCATCGATAACTAAAACAAAACATCACGTAGGTACATACTTTGTAATAATATAATCAATAAAACTTTAACATCGGCTCCCTGAGGAGCCGGCGGGTACAGACACTAAATTCAAAAAGTGAACATCCTATGTAGGATTTTTTCACCTAAGATGGCGGCGTTACCGAGTCCATAATTGAATTATCAGCAAAAATAACTTTCTACATCAAATGTTTGGTAAAACGAATTACACAGGTAGATTTATCATAAAATTTGCTATAAATGAAAGCCGCCATCGTATCAAAAGTCTTTCTTGTAAATACGTAAACATGTTTCAAAAATACTGTTGGCCAACCTTTGTTTTACTTACATATTTTATTGAATCTACACGAGTTTTTACTGATATTATATGGTATTTAGATAAGTAATCGTAGAATAAAGTGAAATAATAGCAGATACTTACGTTCTACAAACAACAACACGAAAAATCTTAAAAAATTGTCCACACGCACTCCGCCACTTCGCGCTCAAAAAACCGTCAGTTGGAAACTGAATTGGTACAATGACCTTAGAGTATTTTGTAGCCAACTTCATGGACTTCTCAAATACATTAAGTACAAACTATTATGAGCCCTGTATAAATAGAAAAAAGGCATAAAATCGACTGCGGAAGTGGTGGCGACTTGGAGAGCCGCCGGGATCGGGAGGTTTTTGGCGATGGCTCCCACGAGAGCCAGCGGTGTTTGACAGGTTAATTGAACTGTTCTCTCTTTTGTTTATTTCTCGTTAATTTTCCTGTGCCGTTTGTATATGTTTCAAATAAAAAGTTTATCTATTTATCTAAAAGTATTATTATACCAGTCATTTACAATGAAGCATGGTGCTTCGTTGTAAGAACCAAAATTCAGTCACAAAGTCCTGACGCTTTGACCTTGGTTTTTGACGATGCCTATACCTATTTACATCATAAAAAAATGGATTATCTTTATCAGTACACAAGGGGGTCATAGCTCACTCTGAGTGTTATCTATTTTTATTACTTCTATATTTAACTTTTAAAAGAGGTGTTATTCGTATTTTGTGACAAAAGAAACTTTTTAATCTTTTAATTTTTTCTATCTTATCGTTTTGAAATGTGAACACATTTTAATAAACTCAGGCTAGATATCTTAAAATATCACCCACTATGTATAAACCTACCTTCGACATAAAATAACATATCACCAACAACACTAAAATCACTACCAACAAAAAGAAATCAATTAACTTCATTTCACTTTCATTTAAATAACAAAATAACCTTTAGACCACTGCATAAGTCGACTACATACTTCTTAATGAGGATATAGGTCAAGTTTATTCATATAAAGTGTAGGTATTGTATTTAAATACTATCATTCGATTAGGTCACTTGTTTACTTTATTAACGACGTTGTAGGAACATTGATCTTATCGTAAATATACATACATACAAATACTTTATGTATTAAGTATATCATCTAGTACACATAGCACAAGCTTTGCTTAGTTTGGGGCTAGGCCAGGGGTCAGCAACCTTTTGAGTAGAAAGAGTTAAAATTAGAATTAACAAAAAAATGTTAGACAGAGCCAAGTAAACTTTTGCTATCGTCACCATCATCATCAGCCTACATTCGTCCACAGCTGGACATAGCCCCCCCTAATGAGCGCCATAGCGCCCTGTCTTCAGCTTGCCGCATCCAGCATCTGCCAGCAGTCTTTCGCAGATCATCATCCCACCTGGCCGGAGGGCGTCCTACACTACGTTTGCCAAGTCGCGGTCTCCACTCAAGAACACGTTTACCCTCGAATATGGTAAGTACTCACTCTGTCATAGGCCTTGCGCAGCGCGTCGGCCGCGTCGACGGCCTCCTGCGCGGGCGGCGGCAGCGCCAGCACGGCGGCCGGCAGCGCGGCCTCCGTGCCCGCGCCGCCGAGCCGCACGCGCCACCGCGACCGCCCGCTGTTGTCCAGCACGCTCACCGCCGACCCTTTCTCGATTGCCACCTGTCGAGGAAACGAATTAAAAATAACCTTTACTACAACCCGAGTCTCTTCAAGACGAGAGTGAATAGATGTCTTCTAGACTTTCGTGATAGATCTTATTATTAAGCTGCTCTGTTACGTATTTTGATGGTGTAAAGAAATAATCTATCTTCAGCCACGTCGTCACTTACTATCAATAATAAAACACAAATACAATACAAAATGTTTATTTCATTTTCAGAAAGTTACAGTATAATGTGCTCGGAACCTCCTTTTAAGGATATCTGTATTAGGAGATAATAGTAACGCACCATCAGGTCAGATTGTGGAAAACGAAGGTTATTATTTGATTAAAAAGGCATACAGCGTGGCGAGCAAAGCGAGCTGGTTAACTCAATTTCTCTTATTTCTCTTATTATATTTGTTTGTTATTAATATTTATATACAGGCTGTTTAGCCTCCCTGGCTGTTCAGCTCCTCGCGAGTCCTGCATGCCTTGGAGCAGGCGTTCCCTTGTCTCTACTATCAGTAGTAACTCACATTAGCGTGTTTGTACTGGCACACCGTCTCCGCCCGCATGGGCCGAGTGACGGGAGCGCGGCGTTGCTTCACCGGCCGCACGCTCCTCGCCTCCTCCACCAGCTTGGAGACCACTCCTCCCAGGCTGTTCAGCTCCTCGCGAGTCCTGCATGCCTTGGAGCAGGCGTTCCCTTGTCTCTACTATCAGTAGTAACTCACATTAGCGTGTTTGTACTGGCACACCGTCTCCGCCCGCATGGGCCGAGTGACGGGAGCGCGGCGTTGCTTCACCGGCCGCACGCTCCTCGCCTCCTCCACCAGCTTGGAGACCACTCCTCCCAGGCTGTTCAGCTCCTCGCGAGTCCTGCATGCCTTGGAGCAGGCGTTCCCTTGTCTCTACTATCAGTAGTAACTCACATTAGCGTGTTTGTACTGGCACACCGTCTCCGCCCGCATGGGCCGAGTGACGGGAGCGCGGCGTTGCTTCACCGGCCGCACGCTCCTCGCCTCCTCCACCAGCTTGGAGACCACTCCTCCCAGGCTGTTCAGCTCCTCGCGAGTCCTGCATGCCTTGGAGCAGGCGTTCCCTTGTCTCTACTATCAGTAGTAACTCACATTAGCGTGTTTGTACTGGCACACCGTCTCCGCCCGCATGGGCCGAGTGACGGGAGCGCGGCGTTGCTTCACCGGCCGCACGCTCCTCGCCTCCTCCACCAGCTTGGAGACCACTCCTCCCAGGCTGTTCAGCTCCTCGCGAGTCCTGCATGCCTTGGAGCAGGCGTTCCCTTGTCTCTACTATCAGTAGTAACTCACATTAGCGTGTTTGTACTGGCACACCGTCTCCGCCCGCATGGGCCGAGTGACGGGAGCGCGGCGTTGCTTCACCGGCCGCACGCTCCTCGCCTCCTCCACCAGCTTGGAGACCACTCCTCCCAGGCTGTTCAGCTCCTCGCGAGTCCTGCATGCCTTGGAGCAGGCGTTCCCTTGTCTCTACTATCAGTAGTAACTCACATTAGCGTGTTTGTACTGGCACACCGTCTCCGCCCGCATGGGCCGAGTGACGGGAGCGCGGCGTTGCTTCACCGGCCGCACGCTCCTCGCCTCCTCCACCAGCTTGGAGACCACTCCTCCCAGGCTGTTCAGCTCCTCGCGAGTCCTGCATGCCTTGGAGCAGGCGTTCCCTTGTCTCTACTATCAGTAGTAACTCACATTAGCGTGTTTGTACTGGCACACCGTCTCCGCCCGCATGGGCCTGGTGACGGGCGCGCGGCGTTGCTTCACCGGCCGCACGCTCCTCGCCTCCTCCACCAGCTTGGAGACCACTCCTCCCTGGCTGTTCAGCTCCTCGCGGAGGTCCTGCATGCCTTTGAGCAGGCGTTCCCCTTGGTCCAGCGTGAATTCCGATTGGGAGAATGTTGTGTTGAGGGATTCTTCGCGTCTGGGAAAGGGGAGAAATGGTTAGTTATAATAATTATCCCCTCCGTCCAGGGTCCAAATTCCACTAATTTCAAAACAAAGGTTCCAATAGTGCCATTCAATCAAAATGATGTAAATGACGTTTGTGCATTTGGTATTCTACTATTTGTTGCGGTTAAAGAGACTTTCATAATTAGAATATTAAATTGGTAGTTATAAACGTAATCGTCACAGCTATGAATGAACGTCAAAAAGTTTGTATTAGTAGAATACTAAAAAGAGTTTAACACTGACACGATACTATTTAAATAAGGAAGTGATTTATTTAGTGGAATTCGGGCCCAGGTGGGATAACGATCTGCGAAAGACTGCTGGCAGATGCTGTATTCAGCAAGCTGAAGCCTTCGTTTGCCGTCACATCGACCATAAAAGTGAACCTATTTTTGCTTGTTTGTTTTTTATGTGTCATGCATTGCTGACCGGCTATGACTTGGTTATAGTCCGTTTCATTAGTAAAGTCATAATTTGCCTGTACATACTGCGTATAACGCATAGCTTTGAGTCGGCCAACAGTAGATGCGCTAATCACTACATAGTATAAAACAAAGTCACTTTTTCAGTCCCTATTTCCCTATGTCCTTTTGACTGCTTAAATCTTTAAAACTAGGCAACGGATTTTGATGCGGTTTTTTTTAATGGATAGAGTGATTCAAGAGGAAGGTTTATTCGTATAATAAAACCGTGCGAAGCCGGGGCGGTTCGCTAGTAGTATATAAATTAAAGCATAAATAAAATTATTAAAATGAATCTTCAGTCAATCCATGTCATAAATTCAACTTAGAACAAGTCTTCTCTTGAGAAAAGAGTTAACAACTTACTTCTGTATCCACTTCTCGGCCTCCTTGACCTCCTCAAAGAAGTGGTGGTACTGCGTGGTGTGTTTGAGATGAGTCTCCAGGCACAGCGTCAGCTGGAGCACCCACGCCCATTGCGACTGCATCACCTGAGAATAATAATAATAAATAATGCTGGACAATCCACACGGCATCATCTAGCAAAGTCAAAGCGAATTGAACAAGGTATGGTTTTAGAAATTATTCATGTCATTATCAATCGGACTGCTATCTCCAAATTCAATCAGTAGTTGTTTCTGATTGAATGCTTTCATCCTTATCCTTGCTTCCTTGCAAATAATACACACGCGGAAGTTTGTATGGATGGATGTATGTTCCTCTTTCACGCAAAAAGTACCGAGCTGAAATTGAATAGACGTAGTTCTAGCCCCGGAATAATACATATACTACTTTTCATCCCATAAATCAGTTCCCATGGGATAGGCCTTGAGATGTTTTCATAGAAACAACGCGTGCGAAGCCGCGGGCAGATACTAGTAGAAAAGTAAAAGGTTTATGGAATCAAACTGTAAGTAAGCATCAATGGCGTATACAGCCGGTTCTATATCTGCCAATCAGAAATCAGAAATCAAATCAACTTCTAATTACCTGTAGATGTGCCTCAATAGTCTTCAGCGCGGGATGATGCTGAGCAATCAGCGCCTCTCCTCGATCAATCACGTTGCTAAACTGGAGCTCACGTTTCTCAAGCGAAGACATCAGTTGCTGTTGGGAAATGCACCAAAATAACAATAAAATATGGTTGATTTTTGAGTGTTCAAGTTGATGTACAGTTTTCTAGTCTTTTCAAGAAGTCAACGTTATAGTATTGCCGTCTTTTTCTTTCTAACGTAGTTTTATAAAGCTTGTTGTATTTCTCCTTTCTTGTGAGTTTTCTGGTACGTTAAATAGAATGTGTTCAGTGTTCTTTTTTTGAAAATATAAGTTTGACTTCTTCAAAACACCTTACATAGTAGGTACATAAAAAGCACATCTTAAATGAACAGGCAAATAATTAAAAATAAATAAATATTGGAACGAACCTCTTTGTCGTCTCCAAAGGAATGCTTGTAAAAATAAACCAATTTAAAACAACTCACAGGACTCAAACATTTAAAATAAATTTTTGACCGTTCCCATTCCTTTGCAGTCTTTTTCGTGCTTATTGGTGATTTTTTCGTTAATCCATAGTGCTTGAATGAGTGAAATGGCGATGGTTCATCTATTGCGTTTGTGGAATGGAATGGTGTGTTACACATTCAAAAAATGAAGCTCTTTACAACAATCAGTAAATCTGATGCATTTCGTAGACCAAATGTTTCTAAATTCGAATAACTCAAATCGTGTAAGAATTACAGTAATGGTTTTTTGCCGACTGACCATTCGTTGCTATAACTTTTGTTTTAATGAGTTACAAATGTCAAGGAAATTCCCCTCTGAAAGTAATGGACAATTATACTTGAACCCACTTCTAACGTCTTAACGTTCATTTATATAAAAAAAACACTCGTAATAAAATATAAACTTGACTATACCAAGTGTTCTGTATGTTTCTATGGTACAAATAAATAAACTAAACTAATTCATTCTAAACTGTTAACGTTCACAAAAATTAACACTGTAAACAATAAGATGATTTAAAATAACTAACCTCATAATAATGCTGTACTGCAGGCAGGTTGATGTGCGGATCAGCCCAGTCACGACTCAGCTCGATTTGTTCCTTCTCGTTCAACCAGTTCAGTTCCGCCGTGGCTGATTGTAGGAAATCTTGGAGGGCATCAAGGTCGGACATGCTGCATAGAGAAAACAATATTTTACATTCATAATCATAATCGTTTATTTACTAGAAATTATGTTCCAAATATCTTGTATTCATAAATAGTCCAATTATAATTTAAGAGTTGTCCGTAAAAGTGTAAAAAAACCAGTTTTTTTTTTAAATTTAATTAAAACCCATAATGCGCGTCACGGGAATTCATTCATAAATTAAGGCGCTACCCGAGGCACACTAGCGCCGCTACTTATTTGCCGTTTTTTATACCTACCATAAGCTAGTTCTATTTCAGAAATAGTTTTACTTTCTTTAAGAAGAGATATGAAAACAGAGTTTAAGCCACCAAGAGCAACTTTGCATCTCTTCCTATAACTGTAATATAAGCTGAATATCTTACCGTTTGGTGCTGGTAGAAAGCAGCTCAGCGTATAACTTCTGTAGCTGGCTCAGATGTTGGTTGTAAAGGTTCAACTCATCACCAGAGAAGTTCGCTCGGTGGTGTACGCATTGTTCAACCTGTAACAAAATATATATATAAAAAATGTCGTCTAAACCGCCATATTGGATTCTTGATATTCTTCAAGCTTCGTTTGCGACCTATATTGTAAATGAGCAGCGCAACACGTTTACAGCTGCGTGAAAATTGATAAAATGGCGAATTGATGAAATGGGGAATTTATGAATACTATTCTTTATTACAGACCTAGGACTACGTTTCTTCAAAATTTGAGCCTAATTCGTTCAGTAGTTTTGGTGTGAAGAGGTAACAAACATCCATACATCCAAACTTTCGCATTTATTAGTGTGATTCTAACTGTGACTTTTGTTTGTACGACGAATAAATAAGTAGGTATTAGTATTACATACACCCCAACACATATATTCCTATTTCGTATCGAGCAGTAGTCGAGCAAAAATATTTATCAACGGTCCTTTTAGTTTTTTAATTTAAAGATATTATAAATTTAGAAGCTAATTAACTAACTTGATATTTACTACAAGGTCTCGGTATTCACAGTCGAGACAGAGGAACAAATAAATCAAACGGACAGGAAACTATTATCGATATAGATTTACTGAGCCGGATGTCGGTCGTAATTTGGCAAAAGGATATTTAAACTATTGATAAGTTTAAGAGATCTGACAAGATATACAAGTATCTTCTTTGTTAGGACAGAGCGACAGAACTATAAATAATTTTGGTCATCTAGTCCTTTGTTATTTGAACTGTTGTAGAAAGAACTGCCTCTATTAACGTCCTTTATTAAATTATTATTGTTTATAATTTATTGAAGGATGTTTACAGTTTGTTTACATTTTAGAAAGAAAGGCAATAAGAGGCGTTACGGTTCTCTATTTATATCTACATCTAATGTCGGTGAAGTCATCTCAAGTGCCCTCTGATGGTTTGTCAACCAGTCCTGGGCTAGCAAGAAAAGCAAACTATATGGCGTGCTCGGACCATAAATTAGTTCATTTTATCTTTCTCTCTCTGACTGTTTTTTAACCTATTTGTATACAAAAGAGGTAGTAAAGAATAAAATTCTTGAAAATAATAATGGCAGCTCTCATGCTGTCTCGCTCAGATCGGATTGACAGTCACTTCATCTTCCATGCTATTATGTAAGTACGAAGCTTATAGCTATTAAAATTTACCTTAGAATGGAACTGGTCGATGGTTTTGTGCTCGCGGCCATGCTTGTCCAACTCATGTTGCACGGTTTGAAGGTCTGAACCGTAGTCGGATTCGTGCAGTTTTTTCTGGAAAAAACATGAAATATTATTAAATTAAGAAAGTTATTGTATGTATATAGGCGAATGGATGGATATTAAGGTTTTCGTTAAATAATAAAGATGTGTGCCGATTTTTTTTTTGTGTAAAGTAGATGAAATTTTTAATATCTTTCAGAGAGGTCTTGATTTGGCTAAATTTGATAAAAAAAAATTCTCAATAATTTACAAAAATTATACCTGCCTGATCTAAACATTTATAATAAAAACAAATAGATCAAGCAACAAAATCTTAACTTGGTGTTCCAAATGTTATTCAAAACTTAATGATAACTAACTAACAACAATCCATAGAAAATCCCCATAACCCCTAGTTACCTCCAAACTATACTTACAAGTTTCTCCTTGCACCATTTCGTAGCCTCGGCGAGCTGTTGGAACTTGGGGTCTGCATCATGTACCCTGGTCTCCAGGACCGTCCTGGTTTCCCTACGGACTGTGGTCTGCTGGACCGGCATGCGGACGGATGATAGACGCGGCAGGAGACGCCCGGTGAAAGACTGACGGGCGTTCAGCCAACGGTCGTGGATTTGTTGAACTCTGGAACGGAAATAAGATGTTATGATAGCAAATTCCTTGTTGTATATTGGCAACCTGGCGATCAATGTTCATGTTGAGCGACTTGGCTGAGTCATTGACAAGGTCTGTGTATGTTCTAAAATCTATCATTACAATGCGGTGACTTGACTTACATCATAACATAGGCTAAGACAATGAATCAGTTCTGTCGTACTTGACTGGCATAACCATAAGCATAATTCAACCTATAGGTAAGCAGAAATTGCTCGCTGCTTATCTGTTTTCTTTTAATAATTAACCTTAGTAAATAATCAAATGATCGTGAATAGAAATTTGTCTTATAAACCACCCATTATGCAATATGCTCGAGCGCCATCTTGCGCCAAAAGCTATAAAACTAGTTCATACTGGAAACTACATTTACCGTCTCAGCAAATCAGCAGCTTGCGGATATCTTCCTTCCCTCAACGCGTGCGCATCAGCGAACATCTCTTGTATAGTATGTTCTATGCTGCGCAGCTCCTGCTCTATTTGTTCGGCGGCCATCTTGGCTTCGGCCGGGTGTACACCGCGTTCGACGCGACGGATTTCGTTCTCGATGTGGCGTTCGACGTTATCGAGACCTCCTTCCGTTTGTTTTATGTCTCTGTAAGGTGAAAAGTTTGGTATTTTAATAAAGCGTGGTTGGCGCAGTCAGTAGGATTTCTTGTAAGGACATGAACACTTGTACAGATTTGGGGTTTAACACATTGAGAAGCAGAATTTTGACTTGACTTTGATTGTGACTATGTATCAACAAAATGATAACTTCATATAGGTATTTGAAATATGTTGATATATTGTCAACATTTACAAATCAGTAAATAATAATTTAGCACTAATATAGAAGAGAATAAGAAAACCACGTGCCAAGAAAACTCACATAAAGAAACGCTACGCCACTAACGAGACAGAACAAAATATTTGGTACAAACCCTATATCTTAACGAACCTGTGCAATTTCTCCGCCAGTCGCTGCAACCTCTCCAACCTCCTGATCTCATCGTTGAGATCCCGCTCCCGTTCCTGCTGAGCCATCATCAGCCGGCTCCAAGCCTGCTCCAGCGCCTCAGGGCGCAGCGTGGGCTCTATATCACACTCTCCCACCGTCTCGAAGTATTTCTCCAGCTCCCGGTACTGGTGGAAGAGTTTCTGCTTCTCTCGTTGGCGAAGGGGGATCTCTTCTGCGCGGAAGCGCGTGCTTTCGCTCAGCAGCTTCTTCATCTCGATCAAAGTTGATGGGAAAGCACGGTCCTGGAATGGAAAATTAAGGTGAATATTCTGTTTTCATTGGCGCAGCCTGACATGATAGAATTTTGTTCATAATAAAGCTAGCATAATAGGCCTAGTTGTCGAGGCACAGTATATCCTCGCCATATTTACAGTATACGAACGCAGCCCTAAGCTGGGACTACGTGTCGTAAAAAGGGTTCCTAAAATAATTGACTGGCGCAGCCTTACCATCTAAAATATTTTAACTCTAACCCACCTGCATAAGAACGTAGCCCTACGCTGGGACTACGTCTCATAAAAAGGGTTCAAATAAGTAACTGGCGCAGTCTTTGAATCCAACATATTATAAACTCTAACCCACCTGCATAAGAGCGCAGTTCTCGTGCAACCAGGCACGGTGTATCGCCGCGTTCTCGGTGTAGGAGGCAGCCCTACGCTGGGACTCCGCGTCGAACAGAGGGTGCACCGCCGGCGGCTCAGGGAACGTCTCGTACAGAGACGAGATGTATGTGATGAGGGACTTCTCATCGGGCTCGTGGGTGTCCACATCTGGAAAGAATGGGCTACTTTTAAAAAATTGTGTCACGTCAATGTCTCTTTTCTGTAAATAAACAAAATTTAATTTATATTTTCTTATTTATTGGTGTCAATTCTCTTGTTTTAGACCTAGCTAAAATTAGCTAATTTTAAGATTTAGAAACGTCAAATCCACGAATGCTATTCTGCGTTTTAAAAATTAGACTGACAGATTTAAAATTAGGATGACAGATGTAAAATAACTCAACTTAGCTAAAATTGCTAAAACCGTATTCTGTGCATCACATTTTTAGCTAAGATTAGACGTCTAACTTAATTTTAAGAGGCACCTAATTTGGTCATGATTAAAATTTACAAGCAGAATGCTCAAACCTTATACTACGAAAACCTAGAATTTAATGTAATTTGTGAATAAAAACATTCAGGGCAGGCACCGAAAACTTACATGCAACATTATAGAAAACATATTTATTTTGCTTACAGCAACACCAACTACTAAACTTAGAGAGCTTAGAATCTATGTTAGAGAGATTTTACGATTGTCAAACACGTTTTAAATTAGGTATTTTTAAGATTTGCAACAGAATACCATAAATTTTAAGTCAATCTAACTAAGAAATTTTAAGATTTTAGTTAGGATTCCTAAAACAACAGAATCGACACCATGTCTCATAAACCATTAGGTTAAGGCGGGCTAAGTAGCTAAAAATGCGGCAGAAAAACCAGGAGAGTTGACAAGGGCTACCTCATAGATGGCGCATGCCTACCGTTAATTAGTATATTAGTTTTTATAACATCGTGTTGCTGGTACCTGCGTAGGTAGGTAATAATGCTTTACTATGGGTAACTTTACCCTGTTTTGTACCTGATGTAACGACCTCCCCAAGTTCCTAGGTAATGCATAAGTAAATTGATAATATGTATGGTTATGCCTAGGTACCTATACTATATTTCATCATTATCATTATAAAATATAATATAATCGCGAAGAAACGACAACCGTTGGGGTAAACGTGTTCTTGAGTGGACACCGTGACGTAGCAAACGTAGTGTAGTACGCCCTCCGGCAAAATGGGATGACGATCTGCGAAAGACTGCTGGCAGATGCTGGATGCGTCAAGCTGAAGACAGGGCGCTATGGCGCTCATTAGGGGAGGCCTATGTCCAGCAGTGGACTAATATAGGCTGATGATGATGTATTAGTCCACAGCTGGACATAGGCTTCCTAATGAGCGCCATAGCGCCCTGTCTTCAGCTAGCCTAGCATTCAGCATCTATCAGCAGTGTTTCATATTATTATATCAGCCTATGCATTTTATAAATTCATTTCGAATATCACTTAGGGTCACACCACACGGGCGGTTCTCCCGTCGCGGGTATCCACTCGGCAAAGCTGCCGTAGACCATCAAACTACAAGGGATACGCGGGGATGATAAATCCGCGCAGAATGACGTATAGCGCGAAAGCGTCCATGTAGTAAGAACCAGTTATCAGCGGTGGTTGAAAGCTACATGTGGCGGTCGTATTGCTCCCGCCTAGCTGTGAACCGCGAAGGAAAATCATATCTTTCATATTTCATATTAAAATGTGATTAGTGCGGTCCAGAAGCGTATTCCCGCAGCGGGAGAACTTCCCGTGTGGTATGACCCTTAGAAATCCGCTGTCAGTTTAAAATGCTGAGATTTTGACAATTAGGGGAGAACAGGGCAACAGGAGCCTACTCCAGGAATGTTTTAATAAAAATTTGACAAACTTGTCAAAACTCTTCCTATTATTATTTTCAATTTCATATATTTGTATAGTATACCTATAGTTAAAATACGGGACTGGCATACAAAAGTCTCGAAATATGAAGAAAAAAAAATCTTTTCTTTTATTAAATGGTAATGGTTTTATTTTTATTGTATTATGTAAATAGTTTGTTTAATTTAGATTTATTACTTTTTAACTTATAAACTGTCAATTTATTTGGTAAGAGCGGTGTCCTCTAATACAAGCAAATATTGCTTAAAGGGGGACTCCAAAACATGTAAATGATTAATTTATAAGTTATCGAAATAAACATTTTTCATTTTCATTTTCATTTTTTTTCATGGTACTTAACTATAGATATGACTGACTGGTTAAAACTGTAAATTGTACCTTAATAAGGTACAATTTACAGTTTAACCAGTTAGTCGCTCCTTTTGCCTGTCAATTGCAATGAATGAGTGCCCATTTAATGCTAGAGCAAATATAATTAATTTTAGATCAAAAAATTGCAAAACTCTATCAGTAACATTTGTGTTACTGTTAGAGTTTTTCAAATCATAACATTTTACAATCAAAATTTATCAATTAATTTGGCAAACAAAACGGAGAAAATAAATATAAAAATATTGATGGAAAACAAAAGATTTTATAAACAAAATGTACAAAATATCTCTCGAATCTGGACTATCACTGCCAGTACACTTTTTCATCATCGGTACCACATCTCTACATGTTTCAGTATATAAAAAAATTGCACATAATTTATCTTTTTCAAAATATTAGCTAGGCTACCATCAATTCAATTTTACCTTATCACTCATTGCCCGACAGCTTTCATTAGCCTACGTTCCCCTATGCCCGTCATTCTTTAGCATAGAGCCTATGCTAAAGAATGACGTAGCTCGGTCACTAGAGTGGATTCGAGTTCAAATTCGAGATTTTACAGAATGAGTCTGCCTGCAGATATAGAGGTAGATAAAGATATAAAATAAGGAAATAAACAACTTTATTAACAACGAAAATTACAATCAAGGAATAGAAAAAAATACAACTAGTATACAACTAGTACATGTATACAATTGAAACCATTGAGCTAACTGCAGACGATTGCAAACAGTCTACAGAAAATCTAATTTGCTTTTTAGGTAAATTCAGGTAAAATAAAACATATTGCGAAATATTACGAATATGAGGTATAATTTATAATTCTCTATTTTTAATAATGAGTAAAAAATACTCAAAATTCAAATTCGATCAAAGCTAACTGTCTGCTGTAAAATAAAAATGCTAACTAACATACCTTATACCGCTAAGGTATGAATATATCCGAAATGCTACAAGATGATGGAATAGATAAAGTTTTGTTATAAAAGACCCGAAATTTCCCGAGAAATAATGTATAATAACCAGGTTTTGAAATCATCCAGAAATTTCGGGAAATCCCGGGAAATTGAGAACCTGGAATGCCCGGGCGCAAATCCTAATTTATAATTTACCATCATAATAATTTTTGTGCCATCTCTATTACGTTCCAGTTCCACTCTATGCAAAACGATATCATATCTCTGGATGCTAAATGAAATTTAGTTTTGATAATTTGTGTAGCGTAGTGGTATTCTATATTCAAAAATTCGATTTGCCTAAATCCTAGTTGTCAATCGAAATGAAACATAGTCAATCTGTCAGGGAACGCTAGCTAAGAGCCTGTCCAGATGGAGCGTTTTACTCGCGAGTGCTCTCGCGTTTAAACATTCGCGCTTTCTCCAGATACTAGAGCACTATACCTACATCCCGTCCAGATGCTGGTGCGCGACTCCTCGTCCAGTCAAAAAAAAAACAAATTACCGTACTTTTCATAGACGAAATTAAAAAAAAAGTAGCAGTATGGGAAAATTGAATCAATCAGAGATAATCCAATAGAACCATGAAACGTTACAATTAACTAATAACGGAAAAATTAGTAGAATTGGATGTATGTTAAATCTTTGTAGTGCTTTTTGCTTCCGACTTTTCCAGAACTATTTTATTTGGTTCCATGTTTATAACTGTCTCCGAGTCCCTCCCTAACGCACCGCGCATAGGAGCGCACGTAAAACGCCCCATCTGGACAGGCTCTAACCGAATATTCACGATAAATATTACGTATGGTTTGTCATTGATATCTGAGACGACATCAAGCACACGTCCGGCCTTGACAGAGGTCACGGCGGTACTGATGCATGGGCGGCGGGCTCAGCGCCTGCTGTTAATCGAATAAATTAATATTTAAATTTATTGAGAATCTTCATCAAAAGACTAAGCTAACCGGATTCTAGATAAAAATGTTACCTAACTTTAACAATAACTCCCCAGTTGATGTTTATCGTAGCTATCAAAATATTTTTATATTAAATTCTGAAACGTGCCATTTTGAAAACATTTATTAATTGAGAAAAGTTTCTGCTGTTATGTTTTCAGCTTAGCTGTTAATCTATGTACGAACGTGAAGTAATATATATTTATAAATTTGAAATGTAGCTTGCTCAGAAACATTACCTATTTCTACTTAAAAATGACCGATTGTCGACAGACAGGGCCTTAAGCTGGAATATAAAAATATAATGACGTTTATCAAGTCGATTGAATGGCTCCATTTTGTTTTGAATGATTCCTAGTACCTATGTACTACTTATAAATCTGTGTAAGATTCTAACCGGAGTACATCACACAATAAAAAAAATAAAAAGGATCGATATATTTTTCTTTTACAAAAAATAAGGTTCGTCAAAGAAGGTTTTCACTCGCTTCGCTTCATCTAATAGGATCAAGACCCCCAAACAACAGGTTGATTACAGGTTCTTTACGATCCATTGTTTGTAATTACGTTGATACAAGTATTACAATCGAGAATGACATCATAACAATCACACATCGTGGAAAATATGAATGAGTCTTTGATAGTCTTTGAACCCATATCTTGAAAGCTATTTTGAGTTGTAACTTCTTTAATTACCAGCATCAAAGCAAATAAAGCCATTGCTCAAACATTCTGGTACTTCAAATTGGTACTTAAGTAATTCACTGGCTAAGTTGGAAGACGATTCTTACGCCTGGTAAAACGGCAAATTTAGACGAATTTTATAGTTATTCATTCACTATATATTTTAAAACAAATGGATCAAATCGGTTGCGTAGTTTTAAAGATCTAAGAATACACAGACAGATAGACAGCGGGAAGCCAGTTTGTTTTATACTATGTAGTGATTGATACGCGAGTCTCGATCGCTCTTACAAACCTACTATATCCCTTTTTTAAATAAACGGTGCTTGCTAAGTCCTGGCGCTCAAGACTTAAGCCTTTTAGCCGGTTTGTAAATTAGACCCTGTTCACCTATATTGTTAAAGTACAGAGCCAGTCTCCACTGCAAAATAGGAGTGACATAACCTACATAACCCTGCGCAGAACACAATAAACTAACACCGACCTGACATAAGCCAAGGACCTAAAACAATCGCAGTGCATCATGCATTTAATTTGGCGTGAATAATGGTCTCCGCAGTCATTACCATTAACGACGTGATTGCGAAGATTGCTGTCGTTATGTGGAACTTTTATATGACCTTAGGCTACGATGCGTGCATAGTTAGGGCATACGTGGGTGGTGTAGGTGTAAAGGGCTTGATCTTGACTCATAAACCCTTTTTGAACATGTTTTTCTGGCTTATGAGTGTCAAGCCTCAGGCAAAACCGTAACTACCTCATCGATATGGCTGATAGTCTTACCCTCGGGGTCCAGAAGTCGAGTAACGCCATACTCCTTCTCGACCACGTGGAATGCAGTCTCCAGTCGCTCGCGGACATGCCTTGACCTGGAAAATACACAACCATTTTATAATTGCGACACTATAAACAAACATCCACTTGAGTGTGATAATACAGTACAAAAATACTATAATATACACCAGAAGAAACACATTACATAAGACAAATAACTGGTTGTACGAAGGGACACCTTATCGCTTAAAAGTGATCTCTTCCCGGCTACCGCTGGGTGGAAATAAATATGACAAGAAAAGCTATAGATATCTATGGATATGGGGAGGGTAGGTCACTCCTCAAAATCTGAGTGCAACCATTTAAAAAGAGTCCACAAAAGAGGCACCAAGATGTAACCTCAAAAGTGATTATTTAAGATTCTGTAGTACAGAAAGTTTATCTTTCTGTACCCGACCCTGATGCTGGGGTTCTTGGTAACACCACCAACATTCTGTAAATACCTGAACTAGCAAGAAAGCAGACCTTTCTAGAAGCTCCTTTGATTCTTGACAGCTACGTATCAATCAAGTGATCTTTTCTGTGAATTTTCTGGGCATAAGTGGAAACATTTTGATGTAAGTTTCCTTACCTGATGTTACGCCAGTCTATCAGATCAGGTCTGTTCCTGTGTATGAGCGCGTTGAAGGCCAGCCCGTCTCTCCAGGAGGAGGTGAAGTCTGCGACCCTGACGCCGGGGTACTTGGCGGTGGAGCGCCGCGCCCAGCTCAGCAGTGCCTCGCGGGCGGTCATGTTGGGTTCCTGGCCCACCACAATGTCGGATATCTGGAAGGAAGGGCGAGGTTGGATTTGGAAGAGATAACGGAGACAATATCGATTTGGCTGGGGTCTCTAATATACTTTGTTGTAACTTTACATAGAAAAATAGAGCTTAAAATACATTTTAATTAGAACTAGAAGTAAAAATTGGGTCACTGTGGAGTTTACGGGACGCAAAAAAAATAAGGATTTTTTTTTTGGTCAAGGTCATTGACCTTTGACCCCAAAGTTCAAGGACCTTGACAAAAGTGACCTTGAGGTCATTAACCTCAAGGTCACTGACTTTTTTTTGTGAAAACGTTGGTTTTTGATAGAATCGATGCCGAAAACTTAAATAAATAATTTTCGATCATAAGGTCAGTGACCTTTGAGGTCAAGGTCACTTACCTTTTCTGTAAAAACGTTGGTTTTAGCTGGAATCGATGATGGAAAATTAAATTAATCATTGTCGAACTCAAGGTCAGTGACCTACGAGGTCAAGGTCACTGATTTTTTTTTTAATTCTTTACCTCGGGGTATTTTTTCATCTTTTTTTGGTTCCATCACGATTCGCCATAGCTCCGGCGCTTCGGGAAGTGCAGCCTCTCCGCCATTGCGTAACAAGGGACAGGCACCACGGCTCACCTCCGCAGCTTCGGCTTTTTGGTCGCCTTCGGCGACCAGCCTCAGCCGCTGCGGCTCGCGCGGTGCCTGTCCCTTGTTACGGCTGGCGGAGGCTGCACTCCCTTCGCGCCTCCGGCTTATTAAATACACTCTAGGGGCGCCACGCACAAGACCACGTGGAGTCGGGGTACTCTGTGTCGGATCCGCCACTCAAGTTGAACCTAATCAACTCTTATCGGAATGAAAAAAAAAGTATTATTTGCTTTAACATCAAAATAACAAACTGCCGGTGCCACCCCCATTGCATTAGAGCGTAATTTTGTATACTGCCACAATCACCCCTAAAGTTTACAGAGTACAGAACGACATTATTTGACCTATAGCGCCGAGGTCATTGAACTTTGAGGTCAATCACCTGATCCAAAGTTGCATCTCTAATGACTCTCTTCACGATGCCATAAAAAAAAATATATGTTATATATACATGAAAAAAATCTTCGAAAATTTTCTAAGTCCAGCTCCCTTTAAAACAGAACGACATACTTTGACCTGTAACGGCGAGGTCATTGAACTTTGGGGTCAATGACATTAACCAAAGTTGGACCCCTAGTGACTCTCTTCACGATGCCATAAAAAAAAATATATGTTATATATACATGAAAAAAATCGTCGAAAATTTTCTAAGTCCTGCCGACTTTCTTTGACCTCTAGCGCCGAGGTCATTGAACTTTGGGGTCAATGACATTAACCAATGTTGGACCCCTAGTGACTCTCTTCACGATGCCATAAAAAAAAATATATGTTATATATACATGAAAAAAATCGTCGAAAATTTTCTAAGTCCTGCGTCCCGTAAACTCCACCCCGACCAAAAATTGTTAGAGTTAAGCTAATTGCAGGCTATTTCGACCAATTTAAATGTACCTCAATAACGTTAAAACGGTAAGAACTTCCAACAACAGTGAACAAATATGTACGTTTTACATATCATACGGAGCTGCAGGTTCCATTATGTGAAACTTAACAAAAAAAATTAACGTCTCAACACCACCAACAACATATAGGATTGTAGGGGACATTACAAAACATGTATAAAGTTAATCATAAAACTTTGGTTTACCAAACACAGAAATGTAAACTTAACGACACCAACACTAACTTTCATTTTGCGGAGTCGGATTTGATAATAATTCCTATAATAATACTTTACCAGTTTTTAAATAAACCGAAAAAGTCATGTTTTATTTAGGTTTTAAGCATTGAAGACTTCTTTTGAGAAAAGAACGTATCTATCGGCGAATTCCCATACTTCTTAATGAGGCTTTAATTCACAACTTTTCCTAACACATCACGTTCCTGACCTTTCAAAAAGCGATTTTGACACGACTGACATGGGAAGCGACTAATGATGACAATCTATACTTATAATAAAACTGTAACAGGTCCAAATCTGTACATTGAAGATATTTTGAAAATTTTTTTTGGAGGGCACTCTATTATCGATACTCAAGCCAAAACTGTAATTTTTTTCATTCATGTCTGTCTGTCTGTCTGTCTGTCTGTCTGTCTGTCTGTATCGTAAACGCGCATCACGCCGAAACTACTTGATGGATTGAAATGAAACTCGGCATGATTATAGATCATACTACGAGGAAGGACATAGGATACTTTTTATCCCAGAATTCAGTAAGGTTCCCCTGGGAGAGAGGGTGAAAGAAAAATTCTTTAACCACGCATCACGCCGAAACTACTGAATGAGTTGGAATGAAACTCGGGACGATTTGAGTTCATAGTACAAGGAAGGACATGGGATACTTTTTATCCCGGAATTCAGTAAGGTTCCCCTGGGAGAGAGGGTGAAAGAAAAATTCTTTAACCACGCATCACGACGGAATTGAATGAATTCGAATGGAACTCGGGACGATTGGACATGGGAGACATTTTATCCCGGAATTCAGTTTGGTTCCCCTGGGCTATACGGGTTTTCAAAAATTTCTCACATCATCTGAACGACGCGTGTGCAACGCGTCGTTCAGATGCTGTGAGAAATTTTTGAATACCCGTATAGCCCAGGGGAATCAAACTGAATTGAACTGATAAACGCGAAAGTTTTTAAGTATGAATGGATAGATGGATGGATGTTTGTTACTCTTTCACGCAAAAACTGCTGAACGGATCTGTATGAAATTTAGCACAGAGATAGATTATAAGCTGGAATAACACATAGGCTTATTTTACCCCGAAAATCTCACGGGAAAGGGAATTACGCAAGTAAAATCGCGAGTACTCCAAATACTAATCATGCGCAGACGAAGTCGCGGGCACCAGCTAGTAGATCATAAAACAGCTGATTAAATCGGACGTGAAAGCGAGATCCCTGGGAACATAGTTAAGTAGAAATTAAATGTGAATTAATTTATTTCACACATTGCTTTCAGATAAGCGGTGTACAGACGATAAAGATCGCGCAAGCGAAAATAGATGTAATGTTGTACGGGTTAAGATACATAATTTTCAAACAAGAATTTAAAGTAAGTACACATGTTTTTCGTGTTCTATTCGTGGCGACTTTTAAAGGAGGGCCATGTTCAGCAGTGGACGTATGTATGGGTTGATGACTATCCATATTTTAGGTTTACAGGAAGAAAATTGGTGTTACAATGACTTTGATCGTGAAACCCATCTGAAAGGGTAAAAGTGATGTAATTATGACAGTTCTAGTCCAATAAAACATAGGTACTATTCATAAATTGTTGTCTTTGTATGATATTTTTCAACAACGAAAAATACAATCAAGATATAGAAACAAATTAAAACGAGTGTATATATTATTAAAATAATTGAGATAAATTGTATAATTCTATTTGCTATTTCCTTATTTCATCTATTCATTGTACCTATGTAATTTACCTATCATAATTTTTTACCGAAAGATTCTATTTTTAAACTTAAAAGGAGGTCGAATATTATCCAACTTAACTATCTTTTTGATGAAAATGGAATTAATTTTAGAGGTTTTGCGAAATAAAAAAAAACTGTAACTAACTCCTTGGGTCAGACCTTCATGGAAACATAGAATTTAGAATCTACCAGAGTAGAAGCCCTATGCATTGATTTATGTGCAACACTCGGGTATTACAGGATATAAGCCTGGTCTATTTCCTCATTCGTCAGCTATTATAGACGTTGGAAGGCGGCCAGGACTTTCACTGAAATAGTCCATCGGTTTATAGCATTACAGGCCTTTGGCCTTTACACTCTACCTACATAATTATTGTATCTCGGACACTAGGTATTTAGTTATCATATTAGCAACGAAAATTGCAATCAAGGAATAGAAAAAATTAAAACTATGTAGTATATACCATTGAAACTATTGAGCTAACTGCAGACGGTTGCAAATAGTCTTAATGTAGCAATTGATCCATTTATCATATGATAACTTTATTAACAACGAAAATTACAAGCAAGGAATCGAAAAATTAAAACTAGTATTTACAATTGAAACCATTGAGCTAACTGCAGACGGTTGCAAACAGTCTAAAGGTAGCTCAATTGATCCATGTCAATACCAGTCGTCGCGTCCCCAAGACACTGGCTGCATTACCACGCTGTATGGCAATGCTGATGCGCTGAGCTAGATATTCACCAGCTCTCGGGTCACGCGTCGCATCATATTAAATTTATAACTACAGAAAAAATAATCAAATACATACGACAATAAGATATATCTTTACACGGACCGATATCAGGTAAATAAATAAATAATGCTGCTGGACTTTCCACACATCTAGCCCCAAGCTAAGTAGAGCTTGTGTTATGAATACTAGATAAATGATACACTATACAGTACATTACATTGATATGTAGTTATTTTTATTGTATATAGTAGAAAACACCCAGAACCCTGGAACAGAAACCATTTGCAAATCGCATAAACATTTGTACCAAGGCGAGGATCGAACCCGCAATCTCCTGCGTCACAGGCGGACCTTCGCCCGCCGCGCCACATCGGTCGTCAATAGAAGGTAAGAGCCATAATTTGAAATTCTTGACATATTCAAAAGTCATGTAAGTTCTAAACACAGTATTGACAACAAACGTTGATTGTGTAATCTACCATTTAGTGGTAGGCACCTTTCCTATGTTTAATTAAAGGCTTTAAAAAATAACAGACAAGTCCTCAAACTGGGCAATTATCTGCCAAATCCGATAGTGGCGACGTGGACCGTTAGTCGGTTGACATTATTTGCGGGACCGTTGAACTTTGCTGCCTGTAATCGATTCGCAACAGGCACTGTACAGAGCTAGGATTTTAACCGATTAACTAAGTAACCAACGGTTTTTAATTTTACCCGAGGAAAACGTATTTAAAAACTTCACATTATTTTTCGGATACCTACCTAATCACCCAAGAAATTTAGAAAACTTGAGATTACCTATGACAAACTTATTTTCTTTTAAATGAGATTTGTTTTTCGTTTTTTAAACGTTCGTTTACCGAGCAGGGACGACTCACTATGACATAGGAGATTCCACGCCCAAATCGTGTGACGTCACAATGTGTTCTAAATACGATTTTGTCCGATCCCACGCCTGTATCTTGACTTAGAAGTGTAAGTGTAACACGCTTGGATTGATCACAGTGAATCACAACCCAGGTCCTAAGTATGTTAAGCTGCTACATTTTTTAAGTCATCCGTATTTCCTAAATATATTTCTATTTCGTTCTGTCACTTTTAATTTATTCTGCTCTTTGTTTGATTCTAAGTTTATGCCACATCTGCTGATTTCCAAGCTCTATGGCTAGACGGGAGCATTGCCTCGTTGGCAACACTGTTTACACAGCTCATAAGCAAATTGGCTTTAACCATGCCATTTACAAATACTATTTATGCATGAATGAAGCTTAGGAAGTGCACTACATATACTGAGAGTACGATGGGTAATAAATTGCAATAATACCAGTTTGTAATAAAATCTATATTCATGTTTTCTATGTATAATAATAAAAACATTAATCTATAATCAGTCAGTAGGTACCTACGAAACGTAACAACCATCCAAACTTTCGCATTTTTAATATTAGTGTAATTATTGTCAGAGATATATATTGATTTTTGTTTTTGAACGTGGTATACGGTTTTATTATTATAAATAATGTTCACATGTCCCACTACAAACGCAAATATGTGAGTTTAGATTATAAAAAGTCATTTGGTCATAAAAATTTATATCATTCAGCCGCATTAAGATACAACAATAACTAAATAGTACCTAAATGCGTACCTACATATTAATTTACTAATACAAGAGCTAAGGAGTTTTCAACAAAAAATCTCCAACTACTAAGTAAAGGCACTACGTAGATGTGAAATTAACCTTTGTCAACCTCACGTAGTTTAGTTTCGCATGAGTTTCAATGTCCTTTGCTGGTCATTATGTAATCACCTTCGCAGTTCAAAGTAACCTGTAGAATACCTAATGTGTAACTTTATATCCGAAGTTCTTTTGTGACTTTTATCTTCACTACATAGTATAAAACAAAGTCGCTTTCTCTGTCCCTATGTCCGTGTGTATGCTTAAATCTTTAAAACTACGCACCGGATTTTGATGCAGTTTTTTTAAACAGATAGAATGATTCAAGAGGAAGTTTTATACGTATATTTACTACACAGACACCTGACTTATCAGGTGTCTGTGTAGTAAGGGATTTTGGGAAACTCCACCCGAAAGTGGGATAAAAAGATAGGCTTGTAATTTGTTTTTTGGTTTTTGTAACCAGTGTCCCGATTTACTTGAAACTTACAGGGACTTAAATATAAAATGAATGAACTCGAGTTTCAAGATGCTCCCCTTGGAGACTTTTTTTAAAAATATCTGAGCGTCTGGTCGATGCGACGCGTGACCCGAGAGCTGGTGATTATCAGCATTGTCATACAGCGTGGTAATACAGCCAGTGTCTTGGGGATGCGACGACTGGTATTGACATGGATCAATTGAGCTACCTCTAGACTGTTTGCAACCGTCGGCAGTTAGCTCAATGGTTTTAATTGTATATACTAGTTGTAATTTTTACTATTCCTTGATTCTAATTTTCGTTGTTAATAAAGTTTATTCCTTGATTGTACCTCTAGATTTCTGTAAAAACTACTGAAATTCGTTGCGTAGTTTTAAAGATCTACGCATATGTAGGTACATAGGGACAGACAAACAGCGGAAAGCGTTTTTGTTTTATACTATGTAGTGATGAAAAGTTTCGGTCGATGGACGGCTAGCAAATTACTAGAAAGAAAATACATTTATTTATTTGGCCCTTTTACATATTAAATACTTATAAATAACACATACAATAAACAAGAAGAAGAAACACAAAAATAAGAAGAGTAAGTAATGCTATTTACATAAGGGGCCAAAAAGGTCCCTGTCTCAGCATAATGCCGCTACAGGCCATAGCTAGTAGCGGCGCTGGTTTTCGGACAACTTACTATAATCACGCCCATATAAGAAAACCTATACATCAAACCATTTCATTACTAGATAACTTAAAAGGTATTCAAATTATTTATTGTTGTTGGATTAAAGGCTGGCTAGCCCTGACACGGCATGACATCATGGTTTCGATGCGTAGGCGCATAGACACTGTTTTCCCGTAAAACTATGCCAATCGCTTGCGTAAACCTTATTGTAACCCATGCACCTTCAAGAATATCAATTTATACTCTATTAAAACCTAAGCATAACTAAGTTTTACTATTTATTGCTGTGTGAATTGTTCAGAATAATTTATTTAATAATGGTTTTGAACGCGATTTCGCTCAAGTGGTAAAGTTGTAAAACAAAGCACTTTATGATTTCCTATTAAAGATTCACTATTAAGATTACTCCGTTATAAATGTTACTCCGTGAAATAATTTTCAAGACAAGACGTACAAATAATTTTTTAATTCCTCCACGTCCTAACTTAGCAACCATTCGACTTTATTTTTGGGTTGACTGTATTTTTGATTTAGTTAAAAGGAAGGAGTATCATATGCTCTTTTTCTTCTGGTAGAAACTATAGGCATCTATAAGTACTATATCCCCGTGGGAGATCAAATCTTAAAATCCGGATTTAACGCGGGTGTAACCGCGCTAAAAAGCTAGTTAAAATTAATACCTAGAAAACCTTTAACATTTAATGTAAAAGTTTATACTATAAAACTTAATTGAAGCAAAACTACGGACAAAAGTAGATTTTATATTAAAAAATCTAGACAATTCTAGCTAGAAACTTGTTCATCTATTTAGTCAATATAAAACCCGTTATTTATTTCCAAGATCATCTTAATAAGAAACGGGATTTATATTGACTTCCTTAATCCTATTTGGAATACTTATTTACGATGTTATTAATAAAATAATAAAACCCCGTTACTGTGGCTGATAATCCAAACAAAGACATTTAATAAACCGATATAAAACTTGTTTTTTGCATAAAGAGTAACCAAAATTTCTTCTGAAATGAACAATGAACATTCACTTTTCAGCGCCCGTAGAAAGAAGTATCCTCTAAGGAAATATCTTTCAATTGCCACTAGTTTATTTTAAACTAGCAGCGCCTCGCGGATTCACCCGTTAATTCCCAATTCCGTTGGAAATCCAGGATAAAATATAGCCTTAGCCTATGTTATTTCAGACTATATCTATCTCTGTGGCAAATTTCATCCATATCCGTAATGTAGTTTTTGCGTGAAAGAGTAACAAACATCAATCCATCCATACTTACAAACTTTCGCGTTTATAATATTAGGTAGCATGTAGGTTTTTTATATTTATTCAATCCATATACTAAAAGAATCATATTTATCGATATCTGAGTAGATTGTTTCCTTCTACCGACGACCGATGTGGCGCGGTGGGCGAAGGCCCGCCTGCGACGCAGGAGGTTGCGGGTTCGATTCCCGCCTCGGAACAAATTTGTGCACGATCTGCAGAAATTTGTTTCGTTGGTCTGGGTGTTTAATATGTATAATAAAAAATATCTATCTATGTAGTACATTGTATTAAGTATATCAGTCATCTAGTACCCATAACACAAGCTCTGCTTAGCTTGGGGCTAGATGATGCTGTGTGGACTGTCCAGAATTATTATTATTATTATTATTATTCTGTTGACTTGACTTTATTACGCAGAATGAGATATATAGGTATTCACTAGCATTAGACTCTACTGAAAACCGCTGGGTAGACACATCGGTGTACTCAGGACAACTCTGAGTGGAGGCCATATTTGGATCAGACTTTTCCACGCACATTATCATAAAAAATTATACACTCGTACTACCATTAGTGAGTAAAATAAAATTTCTTTGAGTACAGTAGTTTGTAAATATATTTGGCTTCTTTCTTTCGATCTCGGAGTCTTCAAATCCAGAGTGAATAAGTTCAGAGGGAAAGGCTACCTTAGGCCACATCTACATTTACGTAAGTGAGATAGTAGCCAAAGCTCGACCATCCAGAAATGATAAAAATACAAAAATAAATAATAAAAAAATATAAACCGTTTGATTAATAATTTTGTGACTTGAAAATAAATTTTAAATGGTCTAAGCAAGAGACTATTTTCAGAAGTTTATTCTGAAAATAGGTTGTGAAACAATAAAAAATAAACAGGTGTCCAATATAAATATACAGCATGGACTAAATAAGGATTAATTTAAATCTGTTAGTATAGGAAAGTCTGAAACTATAAGACATACGAAGATCTCTTCTTAGGAACCATGTCATCGATTTTAGTGACAGTGGTTTCTAAGAAGACACCTTCTTATGTCTTTAACTTTCAGACTTTACCATACTAACCGAATTTAATGTTCCAGCTGTATATCCTGTAAATACCTACTAACCGTCCATTTAATAAAGTTACTTGTTATCTGAAACAATCATCTTCACAGCCGGAAACATCATTCCAATAAGTCATCAAATCTAATAAAATATATAGTCATCATCGACTTATAGAACTTGCAAATTGATTCTTAAAACTAATATAAATAAAGCTCAATTTTCAATTTAATCTTCGGTAATTGAGGCGTCTGCGGTCTGACACCATAGTTACTATTCTATGGTTACTCCATTTTAAATATCTGTTTTGTTTTGAACTTTATGCCTTTGCAATAAGCATAAGATCAACCACATAAAACAGATTATGTAGGTATTTGTGAATTATGGGACCGGCGGCGTAATAAGTAGGTACATCACACTAAGTGGCTTTCCTAATAATATCCATTATTCTTTCTGTTAGTCACTTTCCCTTGTTCTGAACTTGCGCACTTGAGCACTATAATACGCCTGCGCAATTGTGCACTATTATACGCCTGTGCACTTGTGCACTATTATACGCCTGTGCACTTTTACACTAATATACGCCTGCGCACCTGTGCACTATCATACGCCTGCGCACTTGTGCACTATTATACGCCTGTGAACTTGTGCACTGTTATACGCCTGCGCACTTGGCTAGCTAGATACCATTGAAACTGACCGCGCCGTACCCAAACTCTGTACCACAAGGTTGCCTGGGAGGAATAGATCTCAGCGATAATGCCGCCTTTAGTACTATATTCATTATTCAAAATTTCAGCTTGTAATTGTTTATTTTTAAGTGCAATAAAGAGTTCATAAAATCATTCCAATTCAGCTTAGAAGAAATCTTACTTTCTCATCATTATAATACGGTAAATAATAATTAAAATCTCGATTCTAAAATAACAACAGTAAAAATATTACAAATACAATCATAACAATAAAATGTTACAGTTCAATAACCTCTAGATACTCGAGGTTCAATGCTGAACCGAAATAGATCGAATCAATCAAGTATAAGTTACCGCATCGAAATCTGTTCAATTTGTTGCACATCCAATATTAAGGGCACTTGTACAAACACTTGACTTTGAAATAATAAAGGCCTTCCTACACTATTATTCCAACTGGAGTTGCTATGCCACATGAGATTTTTTTTTGGAATAATGCGTTGCAATGCCTTTTCAATACATTAATTTAAAGTCCATTTAACGTCATTTGATTTTGAATTAAATTTTTAAGTAGAGATTCGCCGAGTTATTTCTATGGAAATGTTTCAAGGCTATTTCTATCCCAAGGGAACTGATTTATGGTGGGATAAAAAGTAGTCTATGTGTTATTCCAGGGCTAAAACTACGTCTTTTCAAAATTTCAGCCCGAGCCATTCAGTAAATATTGCGTGAAAGAGAAACAAACATCTATACATTCATACATCTAAACAAACTTTTGTGTCTTACAGCGTGGTAATGCAGCCAGTGTCTTGGGGACGCTCCCGACTGGTATTGACATGGATCAATTGAGCTACCTTTAGACTGTTTGCAACCGTCTACAGTTAGCTCAATGGTTTCAATTGTAAATACTAGTTGTAATTTTTCTATTCCTTGCTTGTAATTTTCGTTGTTAATAAACTTTTGAACTATCTGCTTCCAATTAATGAATCATTTAATGGAGGAAACTTAGCTGGTTTAAGAATTAAGAAGAATTAAGAAAGAGAAACAAACATCTATACATTCATCCATCTAAACAAACTTTTGAACAATCTGCTTCCAATTAATGAATCATTAAATGGAGGAAACATAGCTGGTTTAGGAATTATTTAATTGCCTTTGTTTCGATAATTATAACTCTATGTTTCCCAAATAAACAATAAAAAAAAACATTCACGTTTATAATATTAGTATATCTACATACGGTATGTTATTCTATTTCTGGAAGAGCCACAATAATTCTAAAGGCACTCAACAGAATCAATCCCGTGAAGTGGTTCCCATTCAAATTGCAGAGCGATGAAGCATCGATGCTGTTTCCTCGGTGATCTCAATACTCAAAACTTATGATCAAGTTGTTTTCTCACAACTTTAACTAAATAGCTTAGCTTAGGTATCTTAATCAACTTGATTGATGGAATGTCTTAGGTAACTTAATAGGAAAACTTGCTTGATGGAAAAGTTATCCCAAACGTCACTTGTGTAATTTGATGACAATTAATATATCATCAAAATAAAACAAGTGAAGTATACGCTATACAATGCGAGTCAAAGCTTCCCATGACTCGGTTAAAATTATAACTGACATCGTTCAAAAAGCTTATTGAACGAGTATCTAATAAAGCTAAATATAGGTACAATACGATAACTCTTTTGCACACCAAAAAATATAAACATAGGACAGGATAAAACAAATACAGATTAAGTTGTCCAATGGGCGGCCTTAAATCTATGAGCGATTTTTTCTAGGCAAATATATTATATAAGTACGTCCCGCCCCGGCTTCGCACGCTTTTATTATACGTATAAACCTTTCTCTCGAATCAAGGGACAAGGGACAGAGAAAGCGACTTTGTTTTAATTTATACTATGTAGTGATAAGGTTTTCCCAATTATGTAGAACCTACATCCAAAAATTTCAAACCTAACCTTTCCAACACAAGCTCTGCTTAGCTTGGGGCTAGATGATGTTGTGTGGACTGTCCTACATTATTTATTTACTAGCGACCCGCCCGGCTTCGCACAGTTTTTTCTTTATTTATTATGAAGGAGTTTAGTCAATAAGTTGCTTAGTTTTAAAGATTTAAGCATACATAGAATAGAATAGAATAGAATAATTTTTTATTTGTTTACAGATTTACACAATAAGTAGGTACACATTATAAAATTACATAATAAACTTAGAATAATGGGATGTGTAAAACTATAACAAAATGGCTCTGCCTCAGCATGAGTTGGTTGACTAGCAAGCTAGGAACCAACGCTGGTCTTCCGTCAGAGCCACAAGTTGACTTTACGGATCATCCACACAACAACGCTAAAATAAATAAAATAGACACATAAAAACTAACATAAAAACATAGGGACAGAGAAAGCGACTTTGTTTTATACTATGTAGTGATTTGCAATATTTCAGCCTACGGCATCATAGCACACACCAATAATTATCACAGACGTCTTTAAGTAATAAAGAATCTATATAATAGCTAACTTCAGGTTGAACTCTTCTCATAGCGAAGTTGCTCCACTTTGCATTGCAACAGAGAGTCGGAATACCAAAGTCGTGAAGCGCGTGACCACCTGATAAAACTACCACGACGCCGTCAGAGAAGCCCTAACGGTACAGACAGACAGATATTCTTTAAAGAGAAATTTGATATGTATAATATAGACAAGCTTCTGAGCCCGACTTAGTTTAGGTGGTGGAGAAATCGTAAGAAATGTAGGCATGATGTAGCCATAAGTTCGGGTTCTAAGCCTAGTGATGTCCCATCACATGGGACATTTCAAACTAAGCAACCTGTTACCCGTTGTCTGCAAATATTTAATTTGGAAGATGATTAGGGCACTTTTGTGTAATTTTAACAGTTTTAAACTACTGAAAACAATCCAAAACTCTGAGCGCTCGTGTCTATGACTTGACTTATTTAGGCTGTGTTCTCAATTCGCCTGGCGAAGAGCGAAGCGAAGATGCGTAGGATCATTGGTCCAATCGATCGGCGAGTGGAAAAGAATAAAAGGGGCGACAAGTATTAAGGGAAGAACATACGAAGGCATATCTTGTACGAGGAATAAAGGACAAGAATAAAACCCGTGCGAATAAGGTTAATGACCATCTTATCATCACAGACACATTAAATAATGCGAACTGCGAATCTCGACAAGCGTGATAGCACATCGAAGGAAACAATGCGGTGTTCCCATGGAGCTGCCATATCTATATCTTTAAAGCTCTACGTTAATTGACCGATTGTTTGAAGGGAAAATCTGCGAGGTGATGCGATTAAGGATTCTAGAGGGACGAATAGGCTGTGGTATTATCGAGGCGATAAAATGATGTTTTTAGGTACACAGCCGAGATGCAAGCCAGTTTATAGAGAAGCAAGCAAGTCCCTTGCTAAGAGATGAAACGACACAAACAAGGTTCGAATTTTACCACTCCACATTCATATTTAACTACTAAAAAAATTCTAGCACATAGCGAAATATTTATATGAAACATACTACTGAATTTAGCTGAAGAAAAATACAATTTTATCTTTCTTGCTTTCAAAACCATTTACATCAAACATGGGTGTTTTTAGAGGTTTGGTTTTAAACTGGCAACATTGCTTTTATAAACTGTCAGTTTGACAGCTGACAGTTGATTTATATTCGGTACGTTTTGCCATTTTACCATGAAATAAGGCCTAAATTGCTCGATAAAATTTTCGAAAATTGGACTACACACCAATGATGTCATAGTAGATGAGAAACATATTATAAAGCCCTATATAAGCACCATATATGTTCGAGAATACAGACACAACGACGAAGATGGAGGTACCTAATATAAAAACGAACAATTCAGAACGTGGGAAGTTGTAATTAATAGATCAATATATTTTCAAGTTTAGATTGTTCAAACGGAAGTAACCGTAAATGTTAACATTTATTCATTGCATGAATTTACTGTAATAAGAGTTATATAGGTTAATTTCCCCGATTACACAGGGTGAATTTTAAGACAGGACAGTAAGGGTACCTACTCTAACCGTTACAGATAGAGAAAACTTTCCTAGTAGACCATCTATAACATTTTGATAATCTGAACTGCATTCATAGATTTTGGAAATATATGGCTGGTCAGATTTGTCAGCTAGAAAATGGTATTTTTCACAGAACTTTTTTTGATGCTAATCGATCCTGATTCTTCTAAGGATCAAAAGTTTCTACTGGACCCACTGAGGTTTTGAGTAATAGAAAAGTCAGAGATCGCGAAAATTTTAACCTATTCTGACTGTTCCGTCTTAAAAACCCACCATGTAATAAATGTGCTTTTCTTGCCATAATCCAGCGTATTATTTAGTATCAATACAGCGTTTCCATCTTCTTTAATACATTACATCAAATCAAAAATATAATCAACAAAAACCAATAAGAGATTAGGTAAACCTAAAATGTACAGTTCTTTGATGTCATATTTGTTAATAGAATTCGTAAGACATGCAAATTTTATACATATCAAAGTGGTTAACGGAACGTAAAGCGTCGTGCGAGTTCTCTTTTATTTATATCCATTTTCTTCGTTTGGTAATGTTTAACGATCTTTGTTTTGTTTAGCAAACAACGAATAATTTTGTAAATTGTGATCAAAATGCGTAAAGTGCAAAAAGTTTCCATATTATGAAAACCTTCTTTAAAAGTGGTGTACTTTTGCTGTTTAGGTAGTAAGGTATTGGTATGGAATTCATATAAGGGTGAGTTGAGTATACCATTGTTTAAAGAGCTGTGGTTGATTTGCCTTAAGATTTATCTGAATTAACTTACAGATTTATTTATTGAACAGTTACACGGAACAAGTATTGAAGCAGATATTAACACTATTATTAAATTCCTGGTTTAAGAAAATATGTTAGCATAAATCTTCGCTTTTAGCGAACTCACTACATCTGAAATGAATGATACAAATTAGATCAATAAAATAAGATAATTATATATTAAATATTCCATTAAGTATCACAAATCAAGCCATTGAACTAAAAGCTGTTTACGACGTTATAAAAACCATAAAAGTGTTCAAACGATGACATCAACAGAAACCGTAATAACATAACTTGAAAATGAAGCAGTTCTTGTTGAAATACCCGTTTTACCAACAGTGAATTGCAATTCTGAGAACATGTGGACAATAAAAGATACGGTGGTGAACACGCGGAGGCAAAACTGCAGTCGTTTTGCCGTAAAAATAAAATCTGAGCTACTTTTGTACGCTGCAATATAAAGATAATTAAATAAGTAAGTTTTAAAACGTGTGGTCTAAATTAGGTATTTTTGCAATAAGTAGCTATCTTTTAGCAAAAAACGTATAAGTTATGGTGTTCCTAATTACCAACATAAGAAAGACTTTACTGATCGTCCTATTTTAAAAGTAAACCATAATTTTCATGAACTTCACGCCGCTTACAATTGCGGACCCGCATTTTTTGTCCCGCCTGACATAGACCCCGTCGAGTCTCCCGTGGAGCCCTGGGGGTCCACCTGGATCACTTTGGGAATTACTGGTTTAGATGATATTTCATATGCGAGGACAATTTTTTAAGATTAATATTCCTGTTTGTACAACTGTTTGTTCTCCGAAATAAACCAAAATAAATAAATTATGCTGTGTGAAGTTCAGCTATTAGCATTATTATCCCTTTAAAAATATATCTTGGTGAGACTTCAGGCAAACTCCGCAAGATGGCGACCGGAAACCGACAGGTGCGCAACTGCGCAGACACATGACAGCGGCGCTCGCGCAGCCGTGCGTGCCGTGAACTTGGTGCAGTATGGTTCAGTGAATACGTTACGTAAGGGAGCCTTATTAAATTAGTTAGATAATAGGTTAATTATAATTAGATTTATTTCTGTAGATCTTATTATATCGATCATTTCAATGACAAAACCGATAACCGCCACGAATTTTATGAAATTTGCTAGTAAATTTGAAACTAAACCACGCAACCGATATAATGACAGATTTTGATAGTATTGTCAACGATGCCAAAGTCACATTAACCACAAATTGCTTTTCTTATTAAATTTTCTAACAAAGTATAGCTAGAATAATAATGAAGATATTTTCGAGACCAGTCTTTGTACGAAAAGTTTAATAAAGAATGCTTGCTAATTCACAAAGAAATATTTTTTTAATGTATAGAAAACACCTACAACCCTGAACAAATATTTGCTACAAGACATAGACCGGAACTTACTAAGGTGTAGAATTCTTACAACAATTCTTTAAGATCGTAATTTGAGAGCGCAGCGAGCCGCATCTCCGATTTTCCACCAAGTCATGTAGGTATTGTAGGTGTGCGAATGCGGTTTCTTTGTTTATCATCAAACAAGATGTTCCCCGCGGTTTCACCCGCTATAAAATTGGGTAACTGTCTAATTGCATAGATGCCTTTGACTGTTGCCGCTATAACTAAAATTACTAAAAACTGAATAAAATAAATATATAAGGAAGCCTTAAACATTCATTTTTATCTGAACCATGAACTGATACATGATTTTTATGTTGTTTTCATAGAACGGTACGGTAGTACGGAGCCTCGCATTAGGCCGATTTTTTAGGACTCCGTTGAAAAGACTATTCTACCAATTTATCCTCAAGATATTATGTTTCGTGCACGAGTCCGACTCGTATTTGGCCGGTTTTTGTTTTAAATCCACTAAAATACAATTCTACCCATTTCTCCTCCACATTTTCTTTGTAACTATCAAGTACATTCACGTCAAGATTGAAAGTGATCGTATCATATGACGTCACAGGCCCTTTCTACGCGCAACTATCAGTGCGTAACTCACTTTCCATGCTGGGTCTGGTTGTAACCTGTTAGCAAAGAGGTTAGATCTTCTTTCAGGTCTTCTTACATAAGGAAAGACAAGAACGAAGATCTGGGGCTTTATTGTCTAACTCTACTGATAATTGAGGTCGATTCATTTTTGACATTTCATGCCTAGCCTGGACTTCGATTGTACCACTGGTTGACATTTGAAATTAACTGATAATCGATTTTAAGTTAGACAAGGCAGATGATCAGCTGATTCAGAAATCAGAAACCAATAACTTTATTTCTTTTAGCTTACGAAATAAGAACTTAGACAAGTCAAATTTAAAATTTTATAGATCCGCGTTTTTGGAAAATTATGTGAGCGTCTCGTCGATGCGACGCGTGACCCGAGAGCTGGTGAGTATCTGGCGCAGCGCATCAGCATTGCCATACAGCGTGGTAATGCAGCCAGTGTCTTGAGGACGCGACGACTGATAATACTGATATGGATCAGTTCAGCTACCTCTAAACTGTTTGCAACCGTCTGCAATAACTCAATTGTTTCAATTGTATATACTAGTTTTAATTCGTGTCTATTCGTTGATTGTAATTTTCATTGTTAATAAAATATAGATGGTAAGTAAATAGCACGACGTCCTAGATATCCTAGGTATAGTGCTCAAAATGATGAGTAATGCTAGAAATCTGCAACACGTTCCGGCAGCTTCTTGAATTCTTCGCGCATGCGCGTTACATTTCGCAACATCACACTATCACACTTGATAGGTAATCAAGATAGTTTATTTTAACTTATGGCATTTTTAAAGGACTTTAAAAAAGTTAAAATCGAAAAAAAGATTTTTATTGATAATGGTACGGAACCTTTTGTGCAAGAGTCCAACATGCACTTGGTAGGTTTTTAGTATCGCCTGTGCTGATAAATTCAGATGTTTTCTGAGTGATATTAAGGTCGGTTTTTTAACAATACCTTTCTTACCTTTAAGTAAACTGAATGAACCATGATGAAAATTGAATGAGATAGGCCGTAACAAAACAATTCAGTCCATTATGGCTTCATCTGCTAAAATAACGGTTATCACGAGTTCAATAGAATACACATTAGAACAATAGAACATCCCAAGGTTCGCAATCATAGCAACGATGCGTAAGTTCTTGATGTAGAAAGGGCATTGCAATTTACGTGGGAAATGAAAGAGACTATTACAGTCGTATGTAAAATATGGTATAACGTTCTGGGGTCTGAGGGCCTAGACAACGGAACCTTCGACTTCGATATGATAACGAACGATTTTACGACCATAAAAATACCTAGTCAAATGGCGATTTTGATATTTAAGCGATTTCGCTGAGATACTTTTCTTTCAATCGAGCTTCCAATCGAATATAAGGAAATTAAATTATTTGTTTTTTAATACAATACGAATAGCAATATATTGCTAAAAAAAAGACTGAAAAAATAGAAATATATATAAAGCAAATGATTAATGTGTTAAATTAAGGTTGTTAGGGAGAAATCACTTAAGCCTTTTGCACTGTCTATTTTTTATTTAGATGTTACATTATATTGTATATTACTTTCTAGTACAATAGTGTTCATTCATTAATTCAATTCTCACCTTTCAAATGAACATTCCAGAAGCAATCTCTGAATGTTAATGTATGTATGACCATGCAAAAACATGCACGATTCCCAGCACATAACTCAAATCTCACGGTCAATTTACTACATACATACACACATACAAACTAATGCACATGAAACGCCTTCCTTCCTTGCCGTAATTGGAGAAAATTAATTATCTAATGTTAAAATTGTATAGAATCATACAAAGATTACTACTTTGTAAACATGATTTGTAAATTTCTCTTTAGGTTGCGTGATTGGAAATGGCTTATCTTGATTCATTTGTTTTTCTTTGGCGTCCGACTTTTGTTGAAAGTTCGTTTAGTCAAAAAAACATACTTAGAGAAAATGAGTCAGTTCCATTTCAGGCCGAATTATTTTAAATGGCTTTGGCCAAATTTTGAATTCTAGATAACAATAAATATCCATTTTATTGTATATCAAGAAGAAAAGGTACTAAAATACAGGATAAGAGAATAAATGCATAATGAGCGGTCTTATCGCTGAACACGACCTCTTCCAGACAACCTAGGGAGGGATGGACTGTTCTTGTGTTTCTGAATATGGCGTATTCTGGCCTCAAATTGAGATAGGGTTTAATATGGGATTGGAAATCGTGAAGAAACCGACATTTAGTCACAAAACAACTCAAATCAGACAATAGTAAAGTTTATCTCAACACAAACGTGTTATAAACACAGATTATGCACAGATTTGACATTATCTCGACTCAGACAAATATAAATCGTACGTCTAAACAAATAGATGTTATAATAGAGGCACAAATCTAGAGTCTAGACTAGACGGATGGCACATGACATTAGAGAAAATATTTCAAGAGCTGAACTTTAGAAAGCTATTGTTGAACAAAAGTCTACCTACACTATACAATACCCGTTATCTGGGATCTAAATATTAAATGGAGATATAAATAATAGTGTAGAGCAGGTGAGAAAGAAACTATAAAAATTTAATAACTAGCTCTATTTTCACTAAAAGCTCTCTATATCTTATATTATCATTAACACCTTCAATGCCCATGACATACATGTCTAGGTAGACCACCGTCACAAAAAGCAACTTGCACCGGATTAAGGCTGAACAGTGAAAGGGATTTACTAAGATCTGTACAGACGTGAGAAAGACAGATAGTATTTCACATTTTAAGAATACGAACACAGTACAAAAATGCTTTTTTGTAACCAAATAAAAATAATACAATCACTATCAAGAAAGAAATTTAGTTGGGGGTGTGCAATTTATGATATAGGTACTTAAAATAAATATGTATTAACATATTTATTTTTAAATAAAACAATTACTAAATAAAAGAATATTATCGATAAGATAATTGATAGAAAAATAAAGACGGCCTCATACAAACCTCTTTCGGTATAATAATTATTTATATAGATTATCAATTTGGTTCGTAAAGTTAGTATCTACTCGTATTTCGATTTAAATCCTATGAAAATGACATCAATAAATCGTAACCTTGTACCAAGATAAACACTTTAACTCACAAGCAATTAGTTTATAAAATGCAAATTCAAGTTTGAAGCAATTCATCAGTTTGTCAGCACAGGGTCACAAATGGTCATTATTTGTGACCTTTCGGTTTTGCAGATAAAATAAATATTGGTGAAAGCAAAAGGTTAAAAAATTATATAAACTCTTGAGATATAAAAAATAAACCTAATTCAAATCACAGATGCATGCAAGATCAGGGGCCAAATTCCACTAATGACAAAACAAAGATCTCAATATTCAATCAAGTTGATTAAAATAACATTTTTGCATTTGGTATTCTACTATTTTTTACGTTTGAAGAAACTTTCATAATTAGAATGTCAAATTGGTAGTCATAAACGTAATCGTCACAGCTATGAATGAACCTCAAAAAGTTTGTGATAGTAGAATACCAAAAAGAGTTTAACGCTGACATTTTGACACGATACTATTTAAATGGTGAAGCAAATGGTGAAGCGATTTATTTATTCGGGCCCAGTGCGGTAACAAATTATATTTTGTTTTTTCGAGAAAAAAAACATTCGAAGTTCGAATCACATCTTCAAAATAGGTTCCTACATTTAAATAAAACTTCTTGATTTTTTTTTCTTTTTCTGACGTTAACTGTTTTTCATAACTCAAAAGTGATGAGATACAAAAGTACCCCGTTCCAAACCCTACCATATTTGGTTCAAAGCTAGCCTTATCTGCCTCTATAGTTTTATGCAAATATAAGCGAATTGCGCAGAGTGTATGACCCGTGCAGCCTTGGTGACGTCAGCGATATATACAGTCCTGTCATAGAGACGATAGAATAATATTGTGGTTCTTGAAGATTGTTATTTTTTGTTCAATAAGTACTTTAGTTTGAGCTCTGTTTTTATTTTACCTATACAGTATCGTATATTAACAAAACATGATAGCAAAATCCTTTTTAGTTCTACTTTACTACATAATAGGAAGTCAGTGGTCACTTTAGCCACCGACGCTCGATAATAAATAATAACAGAATCTTATAATTTATATAAAATTATTTCTGAAGTCTTCTAAGTATCTGACATAGATAGCGCATGAAACATATAAATCAGTTTCACTACATAGTATAAAACAAAGTCGCTTTCTCTGTCCCTATGTCCCTATGTATGCTTAAATCTTTAAAACTACGCAACGGATTTTGATGCGGTTTTATTAGATAGAGTGATTCAAGAGGAAGGTTTATACGTATAATAAAACCGTGCGAAGCCGGGGCGGGCAGGCGCTAGTATATTATAAGCAACACACAGATCCGAAATGAATATCAGTAGGTCAAGCAAAAATATTGGTAGTATGGGAACCAAGTACTTCTAACCAAAAGTAACGAAGACTTCAGTGAACTAAATAAAGTAAAATCTTCTTCGGTTCAAAGAGCAACTAAAGACTCTTTAATGTCAGGTCCAGATCGCCATTATGCTAAGATTAATGTTATTCGAAGGAGGTCAGTACAATGCCATATGTTACAGTCGACTCAACATTAATGTACAGATTACGATTCTGGGGACTCTAAGAAGATGCTCTCCGTTTTTGGATAAATTTCGAAAGTGTTTGTGTTTGAATTTGAATCATTTATAATGTTGATTTTTTTAAGGTTTTTAAGAAAAGGTATAAGCCTTTTCCTATCACTGCAAATAGATTGGCATATATGTAGATGTAAGATAACACAATATTATTAACAACAAACATTTAAATCAAGGAATAGAAACAAATAAAATTTAGTATAAAGTATTGAAACAATTGAGCTAACTGCAGACGGTTGCAAACAGTTTAGAGGTAGCTCAACTGATCCATATCAATACCAGTCGGAAGCGACCCCAAGACACTGGCTGCATTACCACGCTGATGACAGTGATGTGATAACACAATTGATGACAAGATTTGGAAAGGCCTATAATTGAAGATAATAATGCGTTTACATAGTCTTTACCAGTAGGTATGCCTAAGACATTGCTGCTATTTTATCTTAATGTAAATAGTACTACGTATCTACCTATCATTATGTACATGTATTTTTAGCTTTGACTATTAAACATTGTCATCACCCGTAAAATGTTAATGATGGAAGTTATAACTACTTATCTAAATTATTATACGAAATATTTCTGAAATATCTCATTATGATTTGTTACAGCTACCTATATACTTTTTGCAAAAGTCTGCAATATTTTATTGTAAATACAAGCCATAATTAAATTAATAAATAATTCCGGACAATCCACACAGCATTATCTAGTCCCAAGCTAAGCAGAGCTTATGTTATGGGTGGGTACTAGATGACCGATATACTTAATACAATACATTACATAGATAGGTAGATTTTTTGTTTGTTTCTATTATTCAGTTGTAACTCTTTTAATAAAGCTTTGTTAACTTGAGTTAGTTAATTAAGTATCGTTTTCAAAATAAATTAAAAACTTATTTAAAGAGAGCTACTGTAATGCTTCTTTCCTTTTCCCACTCCCATTAACATTAAATCACGAAAACCAACCAAAGAGAGACAGGTCTATAAATCTAGAAACGAGTCCGAACGACCCGAAACAACTAAATAACAGTCGTGATACCATTGCCAATTATTCAAGTGCCTGCAGTAATTACCCCGACAGTACTTGATACGGTTATTTTCACTATAGTACAGCGTCGGCTTGGCAGGTGATTAATTTAGTTTTTTTGGTTTGTAACGGAGAAGGCAGTCATTTAGGAGATACGCGACGTTGTGGTTGTTAATTTCTTAAAGATCCTATGGAATATTTCCAAGTAAGTATAGGAAATATTAAAGAATCTTCTCAGTGAAAGATCTACATATATCTACCTGCTTCTGGACATTAGAGTCAACTTCAAAAAATTTAAGCAATCGCTTAATAATAGTTATTTCGGATTTATTCACCATCTCATCTGGGATACTTCAAAATAATTTCGAAAAACCCTTTTACCTAACCTCTTTTATTTACCTTAACTTTCCTTGGAAGCGAGGACGACTCCATCTCCACATGCCTGTAATGCTCCGATCTATGCGTCTCCCTCCCTCCTACATCCTCAGCCGACGCCTTCTCTTCCCCCCTCGTCAGCGTCGTCACCTTCCTTACAATCCTGGTCGTAATCCTCCTCTGTCCCTGTTCATCCTTCTTCGAGATCTTCGTAGACTCTAGCGAAGAGCCTAGAACCTCGGTCGACAATCTTTTGTTCGTGTGAATCGCCTGCAATTCTGAGACTCCCCTGCCGCCAGCGGAGGTTGGCACCGCCAGAGCGGATTCTCCATCGTATTCAAAGTGCGTCTGATGTCCATCATGGACTATCCTTCCGTTGTATTCCTCTCTGTACGATCCTGAGCGAGATCTGTAGCTGGACCTTTCGACTCCTGGATAATTCCCGTCGAAGACTGTCTCGTGCCTCGTCAGACCGTCTCTCAAACTTCTAGGGACGGACGCGAGGTTTAGACTAGTCGTGATAGGGGAACCCACAGGAGACTGTGTGGGTTTTTTGAGGCTGGACTTGAGAGGTTTCGCGTCTTCTCCCTCTAACTTCCCTTGGACGAAGAGGCGTTTGCTGCCGCCTTCTTTCATAAACCGGTACATGGACATTTTGAGTCTGGTCGGCTAACGCATAGTACTGCAAATAGGTTGTTTAGTATTCGATACGCGTTGCGATAGCGTATAGGTGACAACGTATAGGTTTCCGTGAATATATTGGAATTGTTTTCTTGCGTAGGGGATATCTACGTTTCTCGGAAATCGATCAGTGTAGCAACAAAACCGAGTCAGAATAATAGTATACTTCAATGGAACCCATGAGAATACCAACTCAATTAAGTGAATATTGCGGCCAATGTGAATAAGGTTCCTATATAATCTGTGTTACCGGTATATATACTTAGGCGAGTGCTAAATCCAGCTTAAATCAAGCTCAACATATAATTCTTAAAAAGGAACGATTGCATGTTACCTACATACATATACAATCAATTTAAGAAACTCTACTCAAACAAACATTTGTCACCTTACTGCGAAACACTTTCCCTTGTTAGCATTCATTCAAGATCTATGTACCAGTGTTACCAGTACCAGTTCGAAACTAAAAGTTGTGTGGCAACAGAAGGCACGGTCCGTATTTGGACTGCATGGGCGTATAAGGACAAACCTTCCGGCGGATTGCTCAACTTGGACAGGACAGACGAGTTGAGTGGTATTTTCTATGACAATGACGGCCACACTGTGGACTTTAAAGTGGACTTCAATCAGCCGATATTTACATGCAACCTCTTTCGTAAGCTAAGAAGGTTGCATGGAATTGTAATCTTCCCTTTTTCTCTACTATTCTTTGAATTTAGAGCTTCAAAATAAAAAGCGCAGTGAAGTGACATTTCATGTCGAATTCGGTTACAGTTACTCTATAATTAATTACAAATAAATATGTACTTAAAAGTATTGCGTGGATCAACATGGTATTTAAAAGTCAACTAAGTAGGTAAAGTCACAATGCATCACCGAAACAAAATGTGGTTAAACTTGACCCGAATACCGGGTAAATATGACTTACATAACATACAAGCTGTTTTACACTTAGGTAAGTATGTGCTGAGTATATTGAATGAAGCTACCTGTTGTTTCATTGATCAGTCATTTGATATTGTTTTAAGACAAGTTCCAAATATTTGTCACGTGTTTGTTTTTTGTCTGTTTAAGTTTTTTGTTTGAACGGGGCGCCAATAATATTGGTTACAAGGGACTGACAACTCCAGTGTATTATTTGATTGAAAATAGACAAACAGGTTTTTTTGAAACGCGTCGCGTCAAAATCCGTAGGCGGTAGGAATTTCGACATGGCCCAATAACGTCGATGACATAATATGACATAAAAACCTGCACTTTTTTATAATTTGTTGTTTTAGTTAACCCATACATCATTTTAATGATAATCAATTGTACAACACATGTAGGTGGGATATAATTTTATGTATTTTTTGCGAGGGTGGTTTGGTATTCAATGGTGACACCCACGCGCTCGGACCTTGTGGTTCCATGTATGGGGATGACATTTAGAATGTAATTGTCGCTTTGGTTTTAATAGCTGCTTGATATTCATGGTGCAGTATAGAGGAAGTCGATTAATCAAATGAGCATCGACTTTAACTTGTTTGTTTGGAAGGTTAAAATAATAATAACTTTTAGACAAAGTTTACATTAATTACTATTCCATAATTTTAAAGTACGACGGAATCTGAACCCGCTACCTTCCCTATCTTCCTGCGCAATGAGTTGTTTATTCCCGTACCCAAGGTTCTGGGTTCAAGTCCCGTCGAGGTCGATACTTTTAAAGGGATATATTTTTTATTTTCTTAGAACGTTTTCTAAGTTTGAGGGATTACGCCCTATATTAAATAAAATCTTTAAGAATTTACATTTTTAAATAGGCCGGCGATTGATAATGTACTTGGCAAATTAGTACATTCGAGTATTTCTGAATGCTTTTTTTAAGAATCTTCTTTTCTCTTTCAAAAACTGTAATTGCTTTGCTATACAAAATGAAGTTTTTACGGTAATTGCAGTTTCTTATTTTTTCTTTCAAAAAAATTATTTCCAACATGCTTTGCAAAATGAAGTTTTTAAGGTAACTGCAGCGTAAAGTATGGATGCGTTTTAACTACATTTTAAACGCATTGTGATGGTGCAAAATAATAATTATATCGATAACGCATGAAGAAGAGTGTTTGTTTGAGTGTTGGGGCGATTAGGCCTGGTCTGAATTAGGCCTGTAGGCCTAAATGCTCAAAGGCATTTTATTCATTGGCCGGTTAGGCCCACAAATGGAATGTAGACCTAATCGCCGATGAGTTCTTTTTGAATGGGGCAATTAGGTCCAAAGATTTTTCTCTTTAAGTACAGTCAAATCCAAAAGTTTGTTCTCTTTAATTTCCATTTTATGGAACATTAAACATACCTATGTTATAATAAATTTAAAACTACTTAAATAGATCATATAATAATTATTAATAAATAAAATACAAGATGCTACAGACCCGGCTTGTATTCTTATCTCTGTATCTGTTGTGTAAGTCAAAGGTACCGCGCAGTGCAGTGTTATAATTATTAACACGTGCACTTCCAGGAATCCTTTTTTTTACTTTTTTTTTCCATTTTCCGATGACGGTTGGATTTATGTAATGGGAGAAAGCCCAAGTAGCGCGGAAGTAACCAAATTCAACGACTATTTTGTAAAAACATGGTTGGAACATGCTGTTCTTTCAAGCGCTTTGGTCAATTAGATAAAACCAATAATGCGGTCGAATCTTGGAATGCGAGAATTAAGAAATACATTCCAAGAAAACCAAACGTTGGTCAATTTCTTCAAGGAATAGATAAAGATTCCAAATACTTTGGTACCAAATTGAGAGAAACTCATATCCGCATTTCGAAAAGAAAATCAGAAACTGTTGAAAACAACAGACGAATTGAAGATATACTGCAAGAGTTGTTGCATGGTCAAACAAGTGTTGGTCATTGCCTACAAAAGTTAAGAGTTTAAATGTGTTAAAATTTATATTTGATTGATATGGCGATTGTTTTTATAAATAGTGTGATGAAACCTTAAATTTTTTGATATTTTTAAATACTAATGTGTATTTTTTATATTTACTTACAGACTGATTCAAGTGACTTTTTATGTTATAGTTGCCATCTGACTGATAAATAATCCTAATATTATAATTACTAGTTGTATTAAAACTTTTTAAATTGCAATTGATCTGTGATTATTTTGTAATAATTTTGCGTGTTGTTTTTTATTTTTAAACTTTTTTAATCAAAAGCTGTTTGTTTTTACTTAAAAAAAACTTAGTGTTAATTTTAATATATAATTTTATTAGATTAAGTTTACGAGTATTTTGGATTGTTATGTTGGTTGTTGTTTTTAGATACCTAGTATAAATAAGCTGTTAATCTATGATTCGATAATATTTAAATATGGAAATGTACGATTTGTATTGTATAGTTACCAAGAGGATGATTAGGGGTTTTACTGATTTTTAAGTTTATTGTAAAGTTTATTTATGAATGACTGATTATTACTCGTAGTACCTAGTTGGAGGAAAACCAAAGCAAAATTGCAATCTGTGATTACTATAACACTATAGCATTATTTTAACTGTAGTGTTTTTTTATTAAAAACATTTAACATAAACATGTCAATATTATGTGTTGATTTATACATGATATTTATAAATAAAACTTTTGTTTTAATATAATGCAATTTCATTTCACAAAATTTTGTATCCAACTGTACTTAAATATTTTAAAGTATTAGTATCGGGACTAATTGGCCCATAATAATAAAAGCATTGAGCGATTAGTCCTGCAGGACTAAATGCTCAATTCTAAATGCACTGTTCGGCGTTTAGGTCTATAGGCCTAATCCCTAGCAGGCCTAATCGCCCCAACACCCGTTTGTTTTTGTTTACACTGACCCTCGCTCATTCATCTGGAAAAGGGGGAACCATGTGAAACCAACTGGATATCCGTTCGCTTTATAAGTTCCTGTGCCTTACCGGATTACTGATTTGATAATATTTTTAAAAATTTACTTATACTTACTTGGAAAAAAATCAGTTCTTTTACAAAGTAAAGACTAATATTAAAGCAGCATTGTGATGAGAAAAAAAACAACAACTCGAATCATTGCTAATTTGTGTACAAACATGCCGATGTTTGGTGAGAGAAATGTCGGTGTAAAACTTCAATGTCAACTGTTTGTAGAATTTCATAAATCGAGCAAAATATACATTTTATTTTACTATGTTGGTCAAGATCAAGGCTGATCATAAACGTTGTCGATGTATGACATCACTCAATCATAACATCGAATCAGTTTCTCATGATCGCTTCCTAATGTGTAAATACCATAGATGGAGCCAGTTTTTGCAAACAATGCTCACTTGTTGCGCGTTAGGATTGTTGGGAAATGAATTTAGCGCCAATTAACAGTTTCAGAACAGCTAACGATTTCGTTGTTGCGCATATTTCCATTGTGCCTAACGCAGCTTGACTGAATCCGATTTCCGAAAGAGAATTCCAGCAAAAACAATTTCGGGAAAACCTCGTAAACCGTTACGTTGTCACCGGTAAAGCCGAAAACAATTACCGAATCCTTAACACAACACTAGTTCCAATTTCAAACACTACACTATTTCAACAACTGGTTAGTTTGTTAGTTGTTTTTATAAAGTTCGTTCGTTCGAAATATAAATTTGAAATGACGCGTCGCGCGCGCTCCGGCTGGCAGGTTGCAGGTGACTGGCGCGCGCAAACTCCAAGTTATTCTACCGTGTTCATTAGGGTCGTTGCAAACGAGCCACGACCTCTAGCCACTGACGATTACTATCTCGCTTTGCATAGGCTCGGGGCGTACAGACTAGAAACAACTGCCTAACAAAAGCTAGGTTTCTTTCAAGTGACAATGGTTTTTAAATACACGTGATGATTCCCAGATCCTTAGCTTGGTCTTAAAATGGAGTTAAACCTTAAGTGGAAACTGAATTTACCATAAAACATTTTTTGTACAGCCATGCATCATTGCTGGAATTTAATTTGAAAAGGACAGAATGTTGATACTAAAAAGCTTTCCGAAACACTATTTATCTCAAAAAGATCAGACCACATGAAAAGCTTTCAAAAAACAAATACCTACTCATCAAAATCGGAACTTAGTATTCCTAGAAAAAAGTTCCGGCATTAATATTGAAGGGCCGGGAATAATAATGCAGCTTTTGGACACTTTAAACAGTTTTATTTATGACAAACAATTACACATTTTTTAGCGTGTGCTACGACATCTTTTCTTTTTGTAAAAACTACCAAAGACTATATACTATGGATAGAGTACGCCTACGCGCCTAGACGAGCTCACCTTTCGTTATCCAACAAATATAATAATAAAGTCAAATAGAGAACCTCTTCCCTTTTAAATCCGTTGTAACGTGGCTCTACCTTTATTCAAGTCGCCCGTTTGCGCGCAAAGAAGCCCGTAACGCCGTGACGGTAAAAAGTTAAAAAAAAGTTATTTCATACGCGGGAGTATACACCGTGCTAATTGAAAAAATGTTGAGATCTTAGAGTAATTGCTAAGAGCTTGAGAAAGAATCTGCTCTACTTTTTATATGACTGTTAAAATTGTTACCCCTAACTAAACGATAATATTGTTAATAATGTCGATGTAGATCGATTTGAGAATTATGAATTAGGAAAGGATCTTGAAATAAATTAATTTGTAATAATACTTGTTACCTAAACTTTACCTTAGCCTTATTTCTTCTCTTCTAACACAAGTGGACTAAAAGATGAAGCGGAGAGAAAATCATATGACACATTATTCTTGTTTGATAATTATTTATAAGTAGTTTAAATTTGAAAACATAAATAAAAAAATTTAAATGTTATTAGTATGTTTTAACGGGTGTAATTGGCTTATGAGCTGTGAAATAATCTGCTCTACTTTTTGCCGAATCAGAAAAATGGCAACCCCGAAGCTAATACCTAAATCAGTTTTTTTTTATTAACAATAGAACTTCGTTTGACCACAGTCTCACCTGATGGTAAGTGACGACGTGGCCGAAGATTTATCACGAAAGTCTAGAAGACACCTATTCACTCTCGTCTTGAAGAGACTCGGGTTGTAGTTGGCCGGGAAAACTGAAGCAGGCAGTTTTAAAAATGATCCTGTTGAAATTAAGTAAGTAATAAATAAATTAATGTTGAACGATGTACACGTATCATCTAGCCCTAAGATAGATTTTTATACACAGAAAACACTCACAACATCTGATCAAATATTTGCAGATATAATAATATTTGAGAAATTTGTCTCTAAGTGGGAATCGAACTTGCAATCCGTAATTCTAGACAATCCACGCAGCATCAACTAGCTCCAAGCTAAACAGAGCTTACGGGTACTAGATAACTGATATATTTAACTCTATACATTGCACAGAAAGATTTTTCCTATACATATATAACACCCACAACCCCTAAACACATATTTGCAGATCGTTCAAACATTTGTCACAAAACGGGAATCGAACCCACGACCTCCTTCGCCGAAGGCCTACCTTTGCCCGCTGCGACACTGTGGCCTTCGTATTAAGCAGAAGAGAGAGGCCTATCATATCACCTGTATGATGCCTTTTCACTACATAGTATAAAACAAAGTCGCTTTCTCTGTCCCTATGTCCCTATGTATGCTTCATCATCATCATCATCAACCTATATTAGTCCACTGCTGGACATAGGCCTCCCCCAATGAGCGCCATAGCGCCCTGTCTTCAGCTTGACGCATCCAGCATCTGCCAGCAGTCTTTCGCAGATCGTCATCCCACCTGGCCGGAGGGCGTCCTACACTACGTTTACCGAGTCGCGGTCTCCACTCAAGAACACGTTTACCCCAACGGTTGTCGGTTCTTCGCGAGATATGGCCGGCCCATTGCCACTTCAGCTTGCTAATTCTTTGAGCTATGTCGATAACTTTGGTTCTCTGTCGGATGTATTCGTTACGAATTCTATCCTTCAGAGAGACTCCGAGCATAGCTCTTTCCATAGCTCGCTGGGCGACTTTGAACTGGTGGACCAGCCCTACCGTGAGTGTCCACGTCTCAGCTCCGTAGGTCATTACGGGTAGGACGCACTGATTGAAAACTTTCGTTTTCAAACATTGCGGTATGGATGAAGAGAAGACTTGACGTAGTTTCCCAAATGCTGCCCAGCCTAGCTGGATCCTCCTCTTGGCCTCCTTCTCAAAATTGTTTTTACCTAGCTGTACAATCTGCCCAAGGTAAGTATACTCGGAAACAATTTCAAGAAGGTGACCATCTACGACGATCGGTCCCGGAACAATGTGGCCATTGATCATGACTTTGGTTTTATCCAAATTCATGCCAAGACCGATACATCGCGAGGCTGAAGCTAGGCCGTCCAGCATGTGGATCAGCTCCTCTAGCGACTCCGCCATTACGACTATGTCATCAGCGAATCGCAGGTGTGAGATGTAATCGCCGTTTATGTTAATGCCCTTACCTTTCCAGTCCAGCGTCTTAAACATATCTTCCAATGCGCTCGTGAACAGTTTCGGGGATATGACATCCCCCTGTCTCACTCCTCTGCGCAATTGGATAGGTTTAGACTGCTGGTCCTGTACTTGGACACTCATAGTGGCAGCTTCATAGAGACACCTCAGCACTTCGAAGTAACGATAGTCTACTTGGCATCGCTGTAAGGATTCCAGAACAGCCCAGGTTTCGACGGAGTCAAAGGCTTTCTCATAGTCCACAAAAGCGAGACACAGGGGCTGATTATACTCTTCGGACTTCTGTATAATCTGCCTCACTGTGTGTATGTGGTCTATGGTGCCATATCCTCCGCGGAACCCGGCCTGTTCCGGTGGCTGGAACTCGTCAAGTCTCCTGGCGAGACGATTCGTGATCACTCGTGAGAACAGCTTATAGATGTGGCTCAGGAGTGTGATGGGTCTGTAATTTTTAAGGAGAGTTTTATCACCCTTCTTAAAAAAGAGCACCACCAAACTCCCGCTCCACGCCTTAGGAGTTCTCCCACTGTGGAGGACGGTATTGAAGAGGTGTTGTAGCTCCTGTATAACGGAGGCTCCTCCTGCCTTCAGAAGCTCTGAAGTTATACCGTCCTCACCGGGGGCTTTTCCATTTTTAAGCTGCCTCAAAGCTAACACGATTTCGTCTTGACTGATGTCTGGCAGTTCGTCGGTGATTTCTTTAAAACTACGCAACGGATTTTGATGCGGTTTTTTTAATAGATAGAGTGATTCAAGAGGAAGGTTTATACGTATATCAAAACCGTGCGAAGCCGGGGCGGGTCGCTAGTAGTACAATAAGTTATTCATTCATTCATTCAATTTCCCAATGGACTGGCGCCTAACCAAAGGTATTCGCTTCACGTACAAACAATGAGTATATAATATATACCTTTATGTATAATATCATTCCTTACTAATATTATAAACGCTAAAGTTTGTATTGATGTATGGATATTTGTTCCTCTTTCAGACAAAATCTACTGAACGGATTGTGCTGAAATTTAAACGTAGTTCTAGCCCAAGAATAACATAGGCTACTTTGCAGCCTATAAATCAGTTCCCATGGGATAGAAACGTTTCCATGGAAACAACGCGTGCGTAACCGCGGGCATAAACTAACATCTTACTTCTTACTATTATAAAAAATGGGAAAGTCTGTGTGAATGTTATAAGTAATCTCTGTAACTACTGAAGTTATTTTGATGAAATTTGGTGGACCTGGAATAGACATAGGCAATTTTTTTTTTATTAACTTCTGAGCGCTTTAAATAGGATGGTAAAGTTTGTATGGAAAATTATTATTCCTTGGTCCGATTTACTCAAAACTCAGTATAAATAAAGTATGAAATAAATAATTAAACACGTATTTTTTATTTTTACAAAATAACCCCTAGGGGTTGTGTAGTAAATTTCTCTAATTTGTATGAAAAAAACTCTGGTTCGCGGGCGAAGTTGCGGGGCGCATCTAGTACTATATTATTGGTACTTCACCTGTCAGTGCGTTTGTGACGTCACTATATAAGTATTCAGAAGCTGATGCGATGAGTTATCGTGAGTTCAAGGTAACCAGTTCAAGGCTAAGGTTAAATTGGCTTATTTCTTTGAAGAAAAATCTTAGTTCTGTTATTATTTATATTAGGTATTTATTTTTTTAGGGTGGATCTACCTAGTATCTACCTCAATTTATGGTTTTATTGAATGAAATACATGGTATATGCCATAATGGGCGTGCAATGTACGAAATGTACAATAAATAACTAATACAATGTTACAACTACTACAATGTTGACAAATATTTGTACCCTACCTATGTAGTAGGTAGGTACTTACCTAAGATATCCTTGTTTGTACTTATATTCTACTAGCGACCCGCCCCGGCTTCGCACAGTTTTATTATACGTATAAACCTTCCTCTTGAATCACTCTATCTATTAAAAAAAACTGCATCAAAATCCGTTGCGTAGTTTAGGGATATAGGGACATAAGGACATAGGGACAGAGAAAGCGACTTTGTTTTATACTATGTAGTGATGCATAAAACATTGATCGGTTTTATATTTCAAGATTTATACATTTTTGCGCCAAATCTCTAAGGGAAATCTTAATAAAACAGTACTTTGTTCATTGAAACCTTTAAAATGTGCCTTAATTTATAGCTATTTAGAGCACTCATATACCTAGAAAAAATATAAATTACGTTGGGTAAATTATATTAAAATATAATGTTCTTTATATAAAAAGTCAAGAAATAAATATTATGCAAACGAGAAACTGTCAGCTTTGACCTAGAAACCAGTACAATTCAACATTGGACCTTTTATCCGTGTGGGAGATACCGATACACCTGTCTGTCTGTTTGTCCTTTGAGCTAATAGACTTGCTAATACTCTTTTATTATGCTAAAACAACTGGTACTTCTATAACTCAATGCAAAATTATATCATTGATAGTGTATTGTCTATCAAGCAGATATTTTAGAAGCCAGTTCAATTCATAATATAATTGATTACATAGATAAGAATATTAAGAGTACATTCAAGCCTTAATTGTACATAATTATGTGATTATAGTAAAAGCCAAATATATTTATGTAGCTGTCGTGGTTACAAGTAACGCCATCTATCAAACGCGCTTGTAAAGCTAAAGGCAGCGCATTTTCATTTACGAACTTCCTGACTGCGTTTAGCGCCATCTAGCGTCGAGTAGTAAAAGCACAAGCATCTTGCGCTTCTATGTACATTGTTTAAATATTATTTTTAATATTTGTTATTTATTTCCTTACCATGAGAGTCTGCCAGAGGTTCGCATGTGCAAATAAAACATGTGAGATATATGGCAAAATAGTGCGTTGTGCAGAAAAGACAAATAGTAACACCACACTGCCATCACTGCAATCAATGTAATATTAATTTTCATCGGCATTATTTTACCAACATTTTGATCCTTGTATTAAGCTTTGTATGGTAAACGGTCAAAAAAAAAATTAAATTTTCAACCCAAAACTTGCTAAGTTATTGATATTAAAGTTCGACATGTATTTATTATCATGATCATAAGATTTTTGTAAGAATTAATAAAACATATAGAATCCGTCATAAAATTTTGGAGCTTTATACTGTAATAAAGCTTCGTAATTTTTTAATAAGTAGAAAAAATAAGTTTCTATTTATTATATTGTCATCCATCTACAGAACAGATTTATCTTCTAAAAAAACATCAGTTTATCATGAACAAAGCTATATGCTTATCATAAAATATTGATTTCATCATAAACTAGATTTATTAAGGTTACACCAGCCCTTGGATTTCGAAAGCATGACGCAAAGGACCTCAACGAGGGTAGGCGGGTGTAGGCGCGCGCCATCTGTTGAGCCGCCTACGCGACTCTGATGTCATTCAAACTCAATGTTGGAGGTTTCAGGGGAATGACAACTATGTCCGTGTTCCTGTGATTTTTACCATGGTTTGAATATTTTTCAAAGTCTCTCCGCCTTTTAAAATAACTTCTATTATCTGTTCGCCAACTAATAAGTGTGCCCTGTTTTCAGCTTACAGCATCATATACCTAGGATATAATTATTATGCACTCTTTTAGGGTGACAAATCTAAATCGAGCTGTGCTGTACTGCGCTGTGCTATGTTTGGTCAACTCGCTCGTCTAATATTTTAATGAGGATACAAACTAACCATGCTGTGCTGCGCTGTGTGAGGCTACGCTCTGTTTCTATTGACCAAACATAGTACAGCGCAGTACAGCGCAGCACAGCTCGATTTAGATTTGTCACCCTTATACTCTCTTAGTCCTAAATTATTTTGAATAAATTTATAATTTCTTTATTATTATCTACCTGCGTAGCCTAGTTGGATCCAAGAAACCTTATAATCTAACTAAGTACCTAATGTTGCAATGACTTATTAGACGAGAAAAGTGTAGGCAGGTGTTCTTACAAACTTTATAGTGTAAAAGCCTCTTAATCCTTTCCCACGCAAACAGACACGCGACTAATTGAAATATCTATGACGGTAAATAATTTGCAAAAGACTGCTGGCAGATGCTGGATGCAGTAAGCTACAGACAGGGCGCTATGCCACTCTTTAGGGAAAGCCTATGTCAGGTTTATGTAGGGGTTGGAAATCATTAATTTTACATTTTTAATATGTATTTGATTTACAAACTACATAAGCTAGAAGTGTGCAGGTTAAAGTCAATTTCAGAGCGATACTTTTTTAGAATTCTGTACCCAAATGGTAAAAACGGGACCCTATTACTTCGGTTTCTATCCGTCTGAAACCAGGCTGTATATAAAGAATCGCGATAGCTAGACAGTTGAAACTTTCACAAATTATGTGTTTCTGTTGTCGCTATAACAACAAATACAAAAAACGAAATATAAAAAAAATATTTAAGAGTCCCACTAAGACCATTTAAGAGTGTTACATATTTTTTTATATTTCACATACAAAAAACATGATATTAGATACGGAACTTCGTACGCGACTCCGAATCACACTTGGTCGGTTTTTTTTGTATGTTTTCATGTAAAATTGACAGTATTTTAAGCCCAAAGAAACTAGGCCAAAGGACATCTCAATGCAAATCCTTACAAGGAGCGATCAGGATGCACTGACTCATGGTGACGTCACTGATTGGAAAGTGAGCCATGTGACTCATGAGTCATGACCCCTTGACCATCTGGGATGAGGTAATGCACTGATTAAGAACTGTGGGAGATTTGTTATGAGGGAGCCTGGCTTTGAGGGTTCGATTGTGTTTATTTTACAACAGATTTCAACATATTTATTTTACAATTTTTATCTAACTTCATCACGAAGTAGGTAAGATGATAACATAAGGGAGGATGTTCTCAATTCGACAATTTTTATACGTGTGTTACGTCATAACTTTTTTGTTGATGAACCGATTTTGATACTATTTTTTTATTTGAAAGCTCTTTCTCGTGCTGTCCTATTTAAATTTGATTAATACCGATAGTTTTTGAGTTATACTAATAATGCGTGAAACTTGAAGTTGGTTGTTCGTTTTGTGAAAAAAATAAAATTATTCGTAAAATATCTACTTAAGTGTGGAATACGATGTCTCCTCCTGTTTTTACAACCGGGGTCAATTCAGGAAAAGAGACGCACACAACAAAAATCACTAAACTCACTGTTAAAAGAAACAAAACAATTATTATTGAGTAACAATGCCGCATACTAGAATTGTAAATAGTGAAACACACAAAACAATAATTAGTATTTTGTTAATACCTATTTGTTTTTATATATCACTTTCGTGGACACAAAATTTAAGTAAATAAAGCATTAGGAATGGAATCGAATAAAACGATAAAAATCAAATTCAGAAAACTCTTCAAGGTTCCGCTACTCGATCATAGATGGCGCTACAAGTGTTCTTTAACACGGCCTAGCAATAATATTTTAGTTTTATAGGCAAGACATCTATTTTTATGAAATATGTTTATTATACTAATTTAATAGTCGATCGGTAGAAAAATAAATTAATTCCATTTCATTCTTGATTATGTCTGTAAACTTTTTAATCCTTCTCTACACAGAGCTCTGTTACGATTTCCATTCAATTGAATTGGATTGATTATTATTGATTGAAATCGATTGATCAGACCAAGCCGATTGTTATTTTGTTAGCTCTATTGATCCAATACTTGTTTACTGAGAATTTTCAGGGTTTTCAATGGAGCTGAATGAAGCAATGTAGGTATAGGTAGGTACCTAAAATCTACCTGTTAGATAGCTCATATTGGAACTGGTCATAGGCATTTACGTATAGAAGTAGGAAAAACCCAAAGTTATTGTTCCGTCGCTAACCCGACTTAAACGCATAACTCCAAGCAAAGCAAAGATTATATTATGGGTACTAGATAACTAATATATGGGTACCTACCAAGTTAATAAATTATACTTCATAGATATATACTATACAAAGAAAACAGCCAGAACACCCTTAACAAAATCTGCACATCTTAAAAACTTTTGTCTTGAGACGAGAATTGAACCCGCACCTACGTCACAGGCGGATATAACCTAGCCACTAGATACTCGACTTACATGCAATCGATTTCATACAGCTTTTATGTCAATATCTTAGTCCAAACGTCCAATATGTCTGTCAGTAACTGAACCAGATATCAACTTCTTAACGAGATGCCGACAAAGGCCGGGTCATTGATCCCCGACCTGAGTAACTGTGCCTCCGTTCTCTTAAATACCTACCTTTCACACTGACTGGAATATGCAATCTTATTAACGTAAGATTGTCCGTGGCTTTCTTTGATAGTAAATGACAATGCTGGACAATCCACATACTATCATCTAGTCCCAAGCTAAGCAGAGCTTATTATAGCAGCGCCTCGCGGTTTCACCCGCTAAATCCCGTCCCCGTGGGAATTCCGGGATAAAATATAGTCTATGTGTTATTCCAGACTATAATCTATCTCTGTGCCATTTCCATCTAGATCCGTTCAGTAGTTTTCGCGTGAAAGAGTAACAAACATCTACCCATCTATCCATCCTTACAAAGTTACGCGTTCTAATATTAGTAGAATACATAATAATACGAGACAATCCATACACTATCATCTAGTCCCAAGCTAAACAGAGCTTTTGCTTGGTGTGGTACCTATCTATGTATATTAAGTTCTAGAATTCAGGATCAACATCATCATCAACCTATATTAGTTCACTGTTGGACATAGGCCTCTCCCAATGAGCGCCAACTTACTGTATCATTTAGGCCTTAGGGGTAATTATTATAAATATTTATGTACGGGTATTTATCGCGTTTATTTACCTATTTTTCCTGACGACGCGACGTTTCGACAGGTTTACACACTGCCGTGGTCACGGGATGACTGATAAATACCCGTACATAAATATTTATAATAATGTGCTTTGATCGCGTAAGTTTAAAAAACTTAGGGGTAATGCCCATAATCCCCACGCTGGGCGTATCGGGGATCGCAGTTTGGTGGTGGGATTGTTTTGGAGGATGCTGCTGCCCACCCCTGGTATATCCCTTAGTCGATTCCTTCTTACAACACCCACGGGAGTTGAGAATATTTTAGGCAAATATGTATTGTATACGAACAAACTAACTAAATAAATAGGCGGAACGTTCTGATATAATTATTCCTCACTACGCACCTTTCGAGTATATTATAGGTACATATTTTAATATTATTATGCCCAAATTAAGTTATTCAAAACTTGAAAGGCAATATCAAAAATACCTCGAAACAAGTTATAAACAAAATGGTTCTTAAATTACACAATCAAAACTTTACCGACGACATTATTGTAGAAACAACTTCATTATTTTACCCGAATAAGGATAAAAACGCATTATAAAATGATAACTGACATTGCACTCATAATATGCACAAGCAACCCGTTCCGGCTTTGCTCGGGTGGCAAAGTATTGTAAACGTAACAATTTAATGTGTTCAAAAATGACGACCGATGTGGCGCGGTGGGCGAAGGTCCGCCTGCGACGTAGGAGATTGCGGGTTCGATTCCCGCCTCGGAACATATTTGTGCACGATCTGCAGAAATTTGTTTCGTTGGTCTGGGTGTTTAATATGTATAATAAAAAATATCTATCTATGTAGTATATTGTATTAAGTATATCAGTCATCTAGTACACATAACACAAGCTCTGCTTAGCTTGGGGCTAGATAATGCTGTATGGACTGTCCGGAATTATTTATTTATTTATAAATAACGACTTAAAAAAAACTAAACATAACGACTTCACATTGACAATATCATCAATGTAATTGAAGTCAATAGGTAAATACGCATTTAATAAAAAATAATCAAAATCGGTACACTTTTTTTTATTTATATTTAATGTTTATGCGAGATAGAAGTTAAAATCTATCGAGCTTTATACAGACAGACAGACATGGCATAATTTAGTTATATCACAAAAAAATATTACTATAGTACTTACAATGTTGTAATAAATTGTAATACTTTGTAAGTACAATATAAATATATTTATAATACTTAATAACTTCATAGTAAATTATGTCGTAGGCGGATACTTGGCACACTTAATAAACCTGACTCTATATGGCGTGGCGCCGGAATACAGGGTGCTTATTTTTATATCGTCTTTTAATGAGGCTTTGACAATTAAGTTAAAAATTACCTATGATTAATAACCGGTTGTTCTTGAGTTGGTTTTAAAGCTTGATTGAATTTGATGAAGAGATTAATTTAATAAAAATAATAAATAAATAATGCTGGACAATCCACACAGCATCATTTGGCCCCAAGCTAAGCAGAGCTTGTGTTTTTGTGTACTAGATGACTGATATACTAATACAATACATTACATAGATATTTATTTTTAATTATAGATAGAAAACACCCAGAACCCCGGAACAAATATTTGCAAATCGTCAAACATCTGTCGCAAGACAGGAATCAAACCCGCAAGCTCGGACCTTCGCCCACCGCGTCACATCGGTCGTCACTAATATCTAATGCCCTTTATACTCGCCATGACATAGAAATCAAGTATTCAGTTTGCATCGCACTTACTACAACATTATTAGTACTAATGACATCAATGGCCTTAGCAATGAACGGTTATTAGTTTTACCGGTTTTCAGCGGTTTTAAGTTACTAAATACGGTTTAGGAGAGTACTTAATGGATGTTTAAGAAAACAGTCTACCTCAAATATACTTTATGATTTCATTCTAATTACGAGCATAAGGAAATTAAGTTTTTTTTTTGACGCCGTTAGTTTTTAAAAACTAAGTCACATTCACTTTAATAAAGCAATTTATAATTTAATTCATAGTCTCACTAGTAACGCTTTTTAAAAACTACTTTCCATTTCTTGAATTTTGAAAGTAAAGCTTATTCATTGCAGATTGCATAATTTTGCATTCAGATTACCTACTGTTATATATTTTAATCATAATATAATATTTATAAAAATGCGGGCAATCTGTTCTTTCTGGTTTAAATGTGTCAAAAAGCATTTTGTGTTATTTTGTTCTGTCACACACTAAATAAATAAATAAATAATTCCGGACAGTCGACACAGCATCATCTAGCCCCAAGCTAAGCAGAGCTTGTGTTATGGGTACTAGATGACTGATATACATAATACAATAACATTACATAGATAGATATTTTTTATTACACATTGACTCATTGGTGTTTATAAAAACCACTCTTATTATTTTTGCAACCACGCTTCCATTCCTTGAATATTGGCTAACCAGACACATTGTCATGTTGCCATCAACAAGTCAAGACAATCAAGTTGATGACTCAATGTCAAAAAACTGGAACGGATTGAAAGATTCAAGAAGTTGAATTTGATTTCCTATCATCCCACCCAAAGATGTTTTATGTAACGAACGTATAGATCTTAGATCCGACCACACCCACTGTGCTTGAAGTGGGATAGATGAGGAATAAAATTATATACTACCGACTCTGCAAAACTGTAAATCGTATCGCCATATTGTGTATTTATACATGTGAAAACCTTCAAATAGTCACTTATATATTGGTTCTATGTTCTCTTCGTCAAATGAATTACGAACCGAAAGAACGACAATAAAAAGTAAGAAATCCATTTGATTTTTTTGACTTGAATTGAAGTATGATACACCAACTTTTAAAGCATCTTACAACTAAACTAACCTGGAAGTGCAGGATAATGGTCCAGATGAGTCCCAGCGTGAGTTTGGGGTTGCCATCCACGATGTCCTCTGCGCGGATGTTGACGAGCTTTATCTTCTTGTACCGCAGAAAGTCCAGCGCCATCTGGACGTTTTGCAGCATGTGGAAGCGCATGCGACCTCTTTCGCGCGGCTGGAATGCGAAAAATGGTGTTGAAGAATCACAACATAGTATAAAACAAATTCGCTTTCTCTGTCCCTATGTCCCTTTGTATGCTTAAATCTTTAAAAATACACAACGAATTTTGATGCGGGTTTTTTAATAGATAGAGTGATTCAAGAGGAAGGTTTATACGTATAATAAAACCCTGTGAAGCCGGGGCGGGTCGCTTGTATGATATAATACAAAGAGGTGTTCGATTGACGATCTGTGACGATAGTATCGAGATAGTAACGTCCGTCTCCTTGCTATCGGTAACTAGTACCCCTAGTATTTGAATTCATTCGATTCGTTTCCGTAACGTAAACGTCAAATTCGGATTCGATTCCATTTCCGTCTGATCTTTAGAACGCTATTTTGATTTCATATCAAAACTAAGGAAGGATCCAAATTCAAATGGCAAAAAAAGCCCCTGCTGCCTTCAGATATTGAAATTTTAAATAGAAGGAAATGGCTAAAATAATCTTCATAACAAATTTAAACTAGTAGTAGTAGAATATGAAACAAATGAGCTAACTGCAGACGTTTGCAATAAGTCTAGAGGGTCTTCATAAATACAATAACTGTAACCGCCACAAAAATGGTTCCTGTGTTTTATTTAACATCATAATTCAGTTCGCTTTAACAGAACAATTGTTTTCTACTATATGAAGTACTAACCTATATTTAATCGGTAACGAAACATTACAATTTTTCTTGAACGTAAAAAACCCTGTAAAATGTGGTCTCAGTTTTTTTCCAACAAACATATACCCAAAAGTATGTTCCATTAGAGACCATTACAGAAAACTACCATCATGACCTATTTACAAGCAAACATGACCGAATAATGTGCCTACACTTGCCAGAAAGGTGCGGTGTACCACCACACCCCTGATTGAAATAGCGATTATCTAAGTTTGATAGATTACCGCCGATATCGAGGTCGGATTAATTGATAGGGGTTGAAAGATGGGTGTTGCATGCAAGGGTTAATAGAGGAAGTTTACGGAAAAACACCTTTAGTTTAACCCTCTATCTGCGTCTTGTCTACTGAGCTCCCCAGATCTACTCGCTCATATTTGGATTCCCTGTATAATGCTGTATTTTTTGGTAATCTTCGTTACTATGTGGTTAATTCAAATCAGACCTCAGAAAATGAATAACAATTTTTTAAGCTTATCGCATTAGACAAGTCCAATTTTAAAGCATAAATAATAATTAAGATAATATAAGAAATAAGGTGTTAATCGATTTTCTTTTCGCTTCAATATTTTGTCCAATCGTCGAAGAAGCGAAAAATGATCTCATAATCTTTATCACCTCAATGTATCCAAACGGTTGTAGCGATTTTTATTAATGATGTATCAAATACTTTTCAGATCTTCAGTTCTTAAATAATACAGGGTGTATTTTTGAGACGGGACAGTAGGTACCTTAGCCTTAAAGCTACAGAATGACGTTCCTAGGAACATACAATAAGGAACAAACATCCATAACTCTGAGATATTCTGAACTGCAGTCACCTATTTTGAAATAAAATTACAGCAAGCAAGAAAATCGTAATTTTACACAAAAACTTTTTGACGATCGAGTTGGAAAAGTTTACAACGTTTCTTTCTATCAACTCAGATTAGGAATTTTGCATTATAAAAATATAAAACTAATACAGATCAAGACCAGGAATAATTAATATTCCGCTTATAAACGTGTTAATAAACAACCAGTCCCACATTTTATGTTTTAATTAAAAACGAGTCCTCACGCGAGAATAACATAACGACGTAATTCACGACCATCTTGTATAGAAGTAAAGCACGTGAGCATAGTGAAATACCTCGTTTACGCTATATTAGCGTAAAAGTAGCCATTTTCTTTTTTACGGGAATTTTAATAACAAGCTGGGCCACGGCTTCACCGGCGTGAATTTATTTATTTATTTAATTCGGATTGCCATCAGCTTAACTAATTACAATAGAATTTAAAATAGATACAGAAAGCTAATAATAGGCATTCACTAATAAAATCATATTATACTATATATTTAAAATTGATTAAAGTCATGTTTTATTTTGATTTTTTTATGTTTTATTCCAGACTTACTCAAAATTTCAGCTCGAACAGTTCAATAGTTTTAAATGCTCAGTGCTCAATAGTAAAATTGGTGAATAGTAATGCCATACACCGATTCTGGTTTTCCCTAATATTTTGGAAAAATATCCAGAGCATAGGTACCTAAAACGACAACCAGTGTGAAGAATATTGAAACGAAAGAACCACCCTGAATTTAACCCCTTGTAGAGCATAGCGTCCGCAAGTGGACACATGAATATTACCATGTAAAAAGTTACGAAAAAATTCGAGTGTCTACTTTCGTTTGACAGACTCTACCTTGTTTATCTTTCAACTGTAGTTGTCTTTGTTAATAAAGAGCCTCAATGTTTGAGTTACAGATATTTATAATACTCACGAGGTGTTCGCCAGAAAGCACCTCCAGCAGCGAGATGAGGTTGAGTCCATCGCGCAGGTCCTCGAACAGGTCGTTCACGTGACGGTTCACCTGGAGAACACAATAACATTAATACAAGAAATACAATGAAGTCACCCTACAATACAATGAAGTCATCCTTCGGAGCCCTTGAACTCAAGTCTGTGATGAGGAGGAGGAACTTGAAATGGCTCTTAGAGAATTGCTTTTACTCTGTAGACGAGTTCTACGAACTACCCATTATTTGTATATATTTATAAATGAATGAATTACGCATATTATTGCACAATAATATAATATTGATAAAGTGATGTTTTTTGACTTGTAAGTTGGTGTTATAAATAAAAAAAAATGTATTGTATTGTATCGGAGAATGTGGCTTCCAAGTTCTTTGAATCTTCAATCATCAAAGGTTGTACAAACGCTACAGGATCTAGCTAAATAATAACAAACAAGCATAACTTAACAGACGCACTAAAATTTATAAGCTTCAATAAAAATCAAAGCTACTAACTAACTTGATCTAAAACATAATAAATGTAGTCACTCAAACGAAAACACCAAAATTGAAGAAATAATTAGGTACATATAGACCAGATAAACTCAATCAACGCAATCTAAAAGCTTAGCTAACACTCAGCAGTATTTAAACTTTAAAGCACAACAAAACTAAAACGTGACAGCACCTACTGTTTAACAATATTACTACTAAACTTCAACCAACAAAATATCTAAAAGCTTACCAAATCTAAATTCTATCAACGATCTAAAGCCCAATAACAACAAACTTAAAAATCTCAAACTCAACAATAACTAAGCGTCATATCAAAACTCAGCAAAATACCACAGACGCTTCAAAAACCTAGATATTTTTTGTAAACTACAAAACAAAAGAAATATTCAATATTTTACGACTATGGTAACATCTGAGAAAGCTGCAGAAGTTCGAAGCGATTCACGGTTTTGACAGATTTCATTCATCATTCCTTTGATCTGTCAACTGTTTTCTAGATCGAGATAGCAGCTTTTTCGCAGCGTTTGTGAAATTATGCGTTGTTCAAGCTTTTGTTTTGCTATTTTTTCAAACAATAATGTCTGTGTTTACAAAAAATATCTTAGATTCAACTAATAAACATCTAAAATTCAACAACATCTACAAGTTACAACTTACTTGTTGCGGCGGACAACATGGCTGGTTGTTGATGATTTCGCACACGTGCAGACGTGTGTACGTCTGTCCGGCGGCACAGGGCAGAAATAGGTTAACACATCGGAACACAAAGAACTGAAGTTAGAGTCCTTTTCACGAAAGAAGTCCCCTAGACGCGGTGCTGTAGTAGTACGACCGAATGAAGCCAGCAAGCATTTGGCAATCTGTCAATTTAGTTCCACCAGTTGCCGAGGGACTTTTTTTGTGAAAAGCACTCTAGTCTAGATATCCCCTATAATCTAAGGGTAGAAAATGTAGAAGATCTCTGAGTATAAGTTTATGGAATATTCTCTTGACAGAAATAGAAATAAATAAGTGTTACCAGGTATATTAATTAAGTAACCCAAAGAAATATTCTAATTAACACATTGTTACAATAATCTCGACGATGATTAATTCAGTCTACACTAATAACTAATGCAGATTGACAAAAATATTTTAGCTTTATAAACACATGTTTTATATTTTGCATTCAGGAAAATAATTAAAGACCCCGATAATTATAACATACAAGGTTATTACGATAATGAGCTAACTAATTCCAAATAAACTAAACGTGAAAATGTTGATGGCTAAACAAACACGAACAAATCAAAACATGCAAAGAAAAAAAACGAAGAAAAAACCACGGCAAAAACTATGATTGATCTCAAATTAAATGTAGCTATAAATAAAGAAACGTATGGTAAATTACGCAATTACATTGAAAAGGTCAATGATGCAGAAGATTTGATTTACGATGAAGTAAAAGTAAATGCTTTAACAACCTCTTTAGAGCTGGAGAAATGAATAAGCTAGAAATAATAAAGCGTTTCCCAAAAAAGAAAAACAACCCTATTGACTCAGTAGAGCAAGGAATAATTAGAACTAGCTACAGATGACGATGATGGCTCATTAGGATATTTTTACAGAGCTAATGTTGTATTAAAAAGCAGCTGCTGAGTTATTGGAATGACCGACTCACTCACAGATATATAGAAGTAGAGTCATTTTCGTGAGGTATTCGCTCATGTTCGAATGAGTATTTGCTCTGGGGCTCTTTATCAGCCTAATTTGATGTGCTTAAGCCTAGTCACTTTGCTCCCATGATAGATAGTTGAAATTTTTACACATAGTGTATTTATGTGGGCTCTTAAACTAAAAAACAGGTATAAGATATAGGGCTCTACCATATTACAGACATGAGTTTTTATAGATAATGGTGGAGAATCCTTCGTGAGTGACACGGGATTAACTTAATAACACGTTGCTGCTTAAACTTAAACACTAAGCGTTGGTAGAATTACATGATGAAGCAGATGAAAAAACAACAAAACAGCTGTGTATATACAGACCTTTAGGTATTTCCAGTGCTGCTCCGAATCCGAGAAAAGCGATGGAAAAACAAACAAGACCTTAGATAAATCGAATAAAATCTAATTTTACATAAAAACAATATTAAAATCCTTTGAATTTTGTGTTTTGGGAACCTGTTTTTCGACGACAATGATAATAAGTCAAAGCTTGGCAAAAACAGATAATAAATGTATCGAACGTGGGGCAAATATAAAATATTCGTGCGAATTTTAAAAATGACACATTTTCTCTTGATACATAAACAGAAGATATAAAATTCAATTAATAATTAAAATTAAAACGCAATTTTATAAAATAACTGCATATAGTAAAGCTGTCACAATTTGCGCTTTCGAAATCTGTTAAAGTGTATAAGAAATTGAGATACTAAAGCTTTTGGAATTATTTACTACTAGTATCTATCCTCGGCTTCGTACGCATTGTTTCTATCGAAACGTTTCATGGTTATTTCTAACCCTTAAGAACTGATTTATGGGAAGAAAATCTATATTTTAAGCGCTTCAAGGATAAAACTATCAAATAGGACCTGATTTATGATGAAAAGTAGCCTATATTTTATTCTAGAGCTAGCACTACGTCTATACAAAATTTCAGCTTGATCCGTTCAGTAGTTTTTGCGTGAAAGAATCACAAACATCGATATTTAATATTTATATTTAACATTCACGTTTATAATTTAAGGTTATTTTAAATAACATAACATAAAACACTAGTATATACAATTATAACAAACTCTTAAAAATCTAAGCCGTCCGTCACCAGAAGGCAAAGTACCCAGAATGCTGGCAGCATTGCCACGTTGAATGGCAATGCTAATTCGTTGACCAAAATAGAAGCCAGCATTCTTATCTCCTGTGGACTCTATGAGAAGTTTCGTAAGATCTTTAAAAATTATATGTGCCCCAGGACAAGGTTATTTAGATTATTAGTTGGTATGGATTTGCCAAGTACTTAAGTACTCGAAGCTAAGAGTACGTAATCATATCAGCTAAAACAGAGTAGCTTATATTAATCAAATTCAAGAAGCACTTCGTTATCTACCGGACAATAAACAAATGAAACTGCTAGCATCCAAATAGCTATCCATCATTTTAAGTGACTCATGCGCTTCTACTACAATAAAGAACTGACTGACGGTCTGTCAGTCTTATCATCATCATCATCAGCCCTTGTGACCCACTGGGCCACTGCTGTACTATGCATCATCCATTCATCCTTATCCTATAACTTCATAAATCATTAATTGCATGTTCTTCTTATTCGTTAGTTTTATTTTGTTTTGTTAGAAAGTTATGCTATTGTATGTTCTTCATTTATCTGTTAATTGTTTTATTATTATTGTTATTATTTTTACTATCTGTGCACTACCTACCCAATTCTTATATCTATGTTTCACTCACTATGAGGTTGCCTGGGAGAAATCGCTCTCAGCGATAAGGCCGCCTTTTGTACTATGTTTATTTTGTTTTTAATTAGATATAAGTAAGCTTTTTATATGTATTTTCTTTTTAGTACAATAAAGTGTTCATTCATTCATTCATTATGCAAGTTTAACTGAAGCATACAGCATACAGCGTGGTAATGCAGCCAGTGTCTTGGGGACGCTTCCGACTGGTATTGACATGGATCAATTGAGATACCTTTAGACTGTTTGCTACCGTCTGCAGTTAGCTCAATGGTTTCAATTGTAAATATGTACTAGTTGTAATTTTTCTATTCCTTGCTTGTAATTTTAGTTGTTAATAAAGATATTGAAGACTATATTATATTATTTTATTATTTTTGTCATATCAGTTATGCCACCGTCAATTTAGTAAATTAACCGATCATGTCCATCCAAAGGTTGCCTGGAAGAGATCGCTTTTAGCGATAAGGCCGCCGATTGTGCCACTTTAGATGTTATTAGTGTTTAAGCTTATATGTTACTACAAATTTTGATGGTGCAATAAAGAAGTTATCTATATCTATCTATTATTTATTTATATCATTATCATCTATATTAGTCCACTGCTGGACATAGGCCTCCCCTCTTATAAGCGACCACATGAGAAGCACCAGTTTTCAAATATTAAAAAACCTTCAAAAATGTTATAAGGTATGAAAAAAACAGTCGAATTTAGAGCCTCCTGTTTTTCTTGAAGTCAGTACAAAATAAATAACCTACCTGCATCTTTTCTATATTTTCGTATAGAAAGAATTGCAAGCAAAGTCGCTCGCACTCCCTAGTGATAGAAAACGAGCGATCACTCAAAGGCTGGGCCTGTGATCTTAATTAAGCTTATCGACTGATGATAATAATGATGGTAATGATCAATTACTATGTACGTACTTAATTACATACATACTATTTAATGTTCTGTGGAGGTAGCTAATGTTCTATGGTACTGGGTCAGTAATAGGGTCGATGGAAATGATACACTGTACAGTGTACAGTGTATCATTTCCATCAACCGTACAGTAATACGTACAGTGTACGTACAGTACACTATGAAGACCATTGTGCACTGGGCTTTTATCAATCTATACAATAATTAGCTGTGTGCTGTTGCCTCGCCCGCGTTGAAATTTATGTGTTTAATGGAGAACAATAAAATTACTAATTGCATAAACTTATGGGTTTTGTAAAAATAAAAAAAACGATGATTAATCATTTACTTTGTCGTTTATTATGGTATACTTAATGGAACTAAGGAATAATCACTTTCCATAGAAACTTTACCACCATTTTTAACTCCCTCGGAGATCACTTTTTTGGTTTTCTTCCAAAACAAATTCGGTTCCGCTTACGGCAAAAATATTTGGCAATGAATACGTGAAAGAAAACGCGTTGACATCTTTTGTACGGCAATTATTTTTTCGACACGGACACTAGCACAGTTGTGTGTAAGACTAAATATAATGTATGTATATTTTTATATCCTTAAAGCGGTATTCCACTACACGATATTCAGGGACCCTTACCCTAACTAAGAGAGGTGTAATAACATTTAGAGCGTAAGGGCCCATAATTAGGGCGACCGGACGGATCCGGCAAGCCTTGCTCCCTAATCGCCCTAACTACCGGGCCCTGAATATCGTGTAGAGGAATACCGATTTTACTTATGTTATAAACGCGAAAGTTTGTAGTTATGGATATATGTATATAGATTGTATGGATGTATGTTACTCTTTCACGCAAAAACTACTGAAGCGTCCGTCATTTGTCACAAAATAATTACGAACAAAAGAGATAAAACATTGCAATAAGTAGGTACCTAGTAGGTATATTGCAGTGAGCAATATAAAGGAGTGTGTTTGGAGTTATTACATAACAGAAAATTTAAAAATTAAGTAATGTTTTATAATGAATCATAAACAGATCTTAAAGTTTGTGAAATTACTTAATTTTACGAAATGCAACAATGCAACTTTCCTAATAAGGTCCTACTTCATATTTCTCCAACCAAAATGCAGAATTATGTGGGTAGATCAACATTTTTGAAAGTACCTTCAGAAATGAGCCTTATCGCCCAAAACTTTCAGTCAAAAGTGTGATTTATCATACCGCCCTTGGGCTCAATTTGGCTCGTGCGAGAGTTTGATCCGATTGTCGTTCGAAGCTAACCAAATATGGAAGGGGACATTTAAATTAAATATTGTTTTTGACACCCACTGTATGTTTAACTGCTTATGTTATTACGTCACTATATTCTAGAATTCCAAGCCGAGTCTTATTTGGTAAGAATAAGGTTATTGGACGGAGGAATTTTATGAGAAAGTTGTGGGCGATTTTTAAGCCAAATAGATCAATTTTACCAAAAACAACTTGTTTCTAAGCAGTATGCTATTTTGGGGTAAATCATAATTTATTAGTAGTGATTTACGATTGGCACTAAGTTTTAGAAGTTACAAAAATATCATGATCAAAGAAAATAATTACAAATTTTCTATTATTCTTAGGCTCTTACATCTACTTAGGTAGTTTGTCTTATTTTGTTATGATCATGTTAACTACATGACGTAGTGCATAAGGTTCCTACTATGACCTTAAGACATTAAGGTGTTATTTTTTTTTAAAGTTGGTATGATAAGTAAGTAAAAAACTGTAATGATGTCATCAGAATGACGGTTCAAGTAGGTAGGTACTAAACCAGTTAACCACAGACTCACTCACACTAAACGTTCTAAGCAAACTAAGCACAAATGACCTAACTAAACTGTACGTCATCTCATGAATACGTTGTTGACGTAATTTTGCGGGAAACTATGACGTCATTGATAACTCTGATAAATGATAATCGATGAATTTGAGATATTTGATTTATATGTAAGTTTATATAACTTCAAAAACTGAAATCAAAAATGAATAACTTTATTTCTCAGAAGGCTTACAAAATAAGCACAACATAAGAAATAAGAAATAAGGTTTCTCGATTTTCTCTTCGCTTAAATTTTTATTAGGTAGGTACATAGAAAACAACCAGAACACCCCGAACTGACTAATGAAATATTTGTCACGAGGTGGGAATCAAACCGTCACAGAGGTGGTTAATAAATAACAACTTTAGGCCTTTATACCTAATATTAATATGTAATACATTGTATTAATTATAACATACATATAACATAACACAAGCTCTGCTTAGCTTGGGGCTAGATGGTGCTGTGTGGATTGTCCAGCATTATTTATTTATTATTATACTTACTCGCTTAGTAAGCATTATCAACTTTTAGGCTAGTTATTTGGTATAATTTTTAAGTAAGCTCAAACAGAAGAGAACCTAGTGCTTAGTCAAACCTAACATACGATTTAAGGCATTATAATAACAAAGATACGTTACTATCTATCTATACCACCGTAACTCTTTTATACTCCCAATCATAGTATACAATATAACACCCATATAGTATACTTATACATACACTGCTACCTAACGTAGTCGAGTAATGAGTCAAATCAATCAGCGGGTCAAAGAATAGCGAGCCCCTGAGTCATTTTACTACAACATCCTTTGTTGAAACCTAATACTGAGTGCTTGCGTGTTCAAACAAATACTAAGATTGGTCTACACTGTTAGAGAAAAGTCCGTATACTCAAACTTTACTTCATCATCATCAGCCCATATTAGTCCACTGCTGGACATAGGCCTCCCCTAATGAGCGCCATAGCGCCCTGTCTTCAACTTGACGCATCCAGCATCTGCCAGCAAACTCTACTTAGAGTCGACTTAACTCTAGACTAGTCTAATTTTAGCCTCAAAGTTGGTAGTAGGAACTCAAAAATCCTTTAACATCAACAACTTTATTTCTTTAGGTTTAAAAAATAAACACTAAGATAAATCAAATTTCAAGATTTATAATGATTTTTAAAAAAAATAATAATAAGTAGTGTTAATAGATTTTCTTTTTAATTCATCTTTTCAATGTCTCTCTTGTCAACTAGACTAGATAGACCTATGTTTTCAATGAAATAAATACTAGTTTGAAACGTTTTATTTGGGTTCCTATGAAAAAATATACCTAATTTTTATTTTTATTATTTAGAATTTTACCCTTCTTTGGATTCTTTGTCATTGAAGGACAGTAGAAATAATCGAAAATAGGACTCTCAATTGGGAAAAGAATCCCGAAAACATTCAGCGTATTTTCTACTAAATAATTTCTTAATTTATCTTTCTACAACATAATTCCTTCGTATATTTAGGATAATATTATGTTTGATTTATGATATATGTTTCTTCAAAAGCTACAAGTGTGTAGCAAGCTTTATGCAAAGGTTCCTAGAACAATAGTAATTTATCCACAAGAGGAAGTTTCGAAAATAGAATTGCAGCTGCCGAGTTAGTTTGAAAACATAGGCGGAATGTAGAGGTGGAATGCGTGGCTTTGCGTAGCAATAAAATTTGACGTTTGACATTAGCGAACCAAAATTGTACGAAACAAAAAAAGGACATAAATGACGAGGCTAAAAAAAGTTAAAACTGCAGGATACATATACACTAAGATATATACATTTACAATAAGTACATGTGTGTAGTGTACCTACGTCAGTCCATAGCTGGACAAAGGCGTCCCCTAATGAGCGCCCTTGCCGCATCCAGCATTTACCTGCAGGCTTTCACAAAGACCTCTATAACTTTATATCGCTTAAGTCTAGTGAGTCAAGTCTCCAAGGAGGTCTCAACATCAAACTAGCTGTCTTGTTAACACCAAATATAATAAAAACTCTGACATCACCAACAAAGTATCCAGTGTCATCGATACAAAATGAAAGAACGTCTATCGTCTCGACTCTCGACCCAAAATGGCAGGCAATTTACAATAAACACTGGCCAAAAGAGAAGCTGACTCACAATAACTCTTTATTTATTAAAAGAGATCCTTTATGAGAAAGTGTTACGGGCATGTGCAAAAAGGGTAATGATTTTGATACGAGCGGCAGAAATACCACTTGAAATGCCGATCAGTGAATTGTTGTTTACGAAGGTTGATGCATCTTTTGTAATACTTAAAAAAATTGCTACTCTTCGACTTTTGTTTTTGGAGTTTTAATGGGATTTTGAATTTCGTATAAAAAATATCACCATCTACACTTAGGGCGTTCAAGAATTTTGGTATAACAGTTGCTTTTCTCATTTCGATTCAAACAAAACAATTTGCATCATTTTTTATCATATTCATCATTCTTCCCATTACTTATAATATCTTATTATATGATAAAAAAAATGATGTTAGAAATGATGTATAATATGCGTTAGCAGAATGCATTAAACTATAAACCTAAATTACTGCAATAAGCTTCCACAAGGACAGTTTTGTCTATGGCGCCTTCAATGCTCTAGCTTCACTAATAGATAAAATACTTCAACCTTATTTCAATAAATACTATACAATTTCTCTCTTAGTACTTTCGGCCAAGACATAAATGTGTAAGTACTTATTCACTTTATGAGCAAGAATTTAAGTATGAGAGAATTATTTTAACCAGCGCTGAAAAACTGATTGATGGCGCATGCGGATTTATTTTTATTACGTTGGTAAATGGATTCTTTGATTTAATTGGTTGGGTTATGGATGGTTTGCGGATGCGTTCTGTTTTTTTATGTTGGTACTTCGGTAGTGTGGGAATGCGTACCCATTTGCTTGAAGTAATGTACCAAATGAAGGGACGATGGGATTTAATATTACTGCAAAATGCAATGCACCTTTAGACAAACAAAATGTGGTTTAAATCTAAACAAACCCGCATGAAAATGGTTTCATTTATTTGTTTACAAAGTCTGACAAAGGAATGCATCGCATTTGTTTTGAAATTTGCATTTGGAATTTCGCGGAGCAACATCAATTTCGCGAGTTTGCATTCGCTTGACATAGGTATTCTAAATTCAAAGTTAAGCGTTTGTATATTGATTCTGTAATTTGTCGACGATCAAATAAACTTTCATATTAGTTGAAAAAAGAAAACTCAATATTTGAATCAAGAATGAAATCATACACTGCTATAATAAAAACCAAAAGAATTAGTAAAGTGCTTATTTTAGAACTCGGTTACGGTTTCAAATACCTACTTGATGGTTTTGGTTTTTAATGTATATTATACGTATAGAAGACCTTAAACCAAATGTCGAAATCATTAAATAAATACTTTATGATTCATTACAGTAAACTATAAAACGAGAGGTTAATTAAACTTGACCTAACTGCACCTGCCTTTAAAAGTGACAGCTTCTATGAAAGGAACAGGATGCACTAGCCCTAGCAAGTTGAAAGCTATTCTGAACCATATTGCAACGCATTACAGCACATAGGACAGACAGTGCATTTCCACCAAAAGAAACATAACATACCCTATTTGGTTAGCAATAAAGCATTGTTTATACCACGTCAACCACGTGTAGTTACATAAATATCACGGATCCTGAACTCTAACACTGTGTCTTAAGGTGCATGTTGTAACGTTTGACACGTGCAGCAATCATTATTCTATGCAAACCGTCTTTACGGCCTTACCACGACTATCCACGGAAAATTGACGTCTGCTGTCAAACGTAGACAATAATTATAGTTGCACGAGTCATACAAAATACCCAGCACACAGGTTTTATTTGAAAGAAAACGTCTAATCTCGAAAAGTAATAAACAATAGTAGACAAGTAAGTGACCTGTCAACCCCAAATGGTTTTTGACAGACACACTACATGCAATATTTTTCGACGCAAATTGTGACAGCTTAAACACCACTATACCAGTTATAATACCACCAGTATATATAAATATATAAGAAAAAAAATGAATTTACCTTTTTTAGGTGTTTGTTGACCCATTTTGTGAACGTCTTCTTCTGGATGGCATCCCGTTCATCTGAAATAGATAAATAAATTTTAAATTAGGTTTGCTACTTACGTAATTATTAAAGTGCATACGTAATTAGTTAGGTTCAATGACAAAAGAGCATTTTCTGTTGTTCTTTTTTGCATCAATGTAACAAATTATTCATATTACAAATACGAGCATAGCCAAAAATGTAGAGATTTTTTCAAAAGACAAAATAATGAAACAGATTGATCAGATCCAAAGACAAAAGCTCTAGAGATACGAGTAGCAAACATTTCAAATAAAGAATCATAAGTGCCTGCCTACTGCTAACTGCCTGGTTAAAAGAAAAAAACTTTCAAATTAAGAAGCATGGACCGTTAGAAACATCTGTTGGAGGTGAATGAACTTGATCGATTATTGTTTGGTCTATTTACGCGTCTATTTTGGACGCAAGTCGTTGCCAAAATATTTGCGCTGCGGAAGTAACGCACTTATAGATTTAAATTTAGATTTCCTTTGTTGCAAAGATACGCCATATATGGAACTATGATTAATTTTGCTGTAGTTTAGACTTAGAGCGAATCTAGAACGAATCACAAAAATGATGCAAGTTTAGGAATTTTGCTCCTTGCGCAGTATTTTAGATAGCATTTGGTCGTTTCGTATTTCGTGTATAATTATGATATCACTACATAGTATAAAACAAAGTCGCTTTTTCTGTCCCTATGTCCTTATGTCCCTTTGAATGCTTAAATCTTTAAAACTACGCAACGGATGTTGTTTTTTAATAGATAGAGAGATTCAAGAGGAAGGTTTATATTACTTATAATACAACCGTGCGAAGCCGGGGCGGGTCGCTAGTACCTAATAATATAACGAACAGGATCTGTCAAGTCGAGGCCAAGGTATATAAACCGCCAACCTGCGAAATATAGAACCCTTAACTTTTTTTTTTCTTAGCCTGCACTGTCCCACTGCTGAGCAAAGGCCTCCTTTCTTCCTTCCACACTTCTCTGTTTTGTGCCACTGTGGTCCATTCTTTTGAGTGTGCGTCTAATTCGTCTTTCCATCGACGCTTTGGTCTACCGCGAGGTTGTTTCTTGTCTTTGGGAATCCAATCTGTGATGCATTTCGCCCTAACCTTATCTAAATAAAACTAGCGACCCGCCCCGGCTTCGCACGTTTTTATTATAAGTATATAAACCTTCCTCTTGAATCACTTTATTTATTAAAAAAAAACACATCAAAATCCGTTGCGTAGTTTTAAAGATTTAAGCATTCAAAGGGACAAAGACATAGGGACAGAAAAAGCGACTTTGTTTTATATTACGTAGTGTTAAATAAAAAAGCAGGACCATTCACACAGCTTTATCCAGCCCGAAGCTAAGCAGAGCTTGTGTTATTTTATGGGTTACTAATAGATATAATGCACGCGGTTTCGCATGCATTATTTTTATGGAAACGTTTCAAGGATTTCTATCCCACGGGAACTGATTTAAGGAATGTGTCCGGGGCTAGAACTATGTCTATTAAAATTATCCGTATAATAGTCCGATCCGTCCAGAGTTTTTGCGTGAAAGAGGAGCAAACATTCATCCTTACAAACTTTCGCGTTTATTATATTAGTCAGGATATAATCAACGGTCAAGTCAACCACGGTATTCATTTGGGTTAGGGTACATCTCGTCCGAATGAAAACTTGTCCGAGGACGAGATGTCCTCTTCAGTTTTAGATTGGGGTACAACTCGTCCGAGTCCCAAAACTGCTGATTTTAGATTCGGACCAGTTGTACCCTAAACCAAAAGTGAAGTGGACAACTCGTCCGAGAGAAGATCCTCGTTGCTCTTCAGGGTTCCTTATGGAATTTTTATAATTTTACAAAAAAATTAAAACATATAACCAACGGCCTCCACTCTTTATCTGTACAATACTATTTATTCATTCCTTCAATCGAGAATAAAAATTACAATCGAGTAGGTAATTCAAATTGCTGAGCGAATCGATTCAAATAATGAGAGACGAATAGAATTGCTAGGTAAAATAAAAACAAGGAAAATTCATAGACGTTCTATTTTTAAATTAACTTAGACTAGACACGTTCCTCAACTAGTTACAAATAAACACTTTAATTATACTAGACCAAATGGAGGTAGACATCCACAAATCCACATGCCAGCGACAAGGACAGACTTATAAATTACCTGTAATCAGAGTGAGACAGATGTTATGTCTCAATTAAGACTTACTTTAGCTTATTAAGATGTCTTAGGTTTGAAGTACATAGATCAATGTAATGGTGTTTTAATATGGTCATAGCTTCCGGAATCTTAGGAATATTATGCGTAGAACTACATGAACGTCTGTGGCATCGAAAGTATTAACACAAGCGGTTTTAATACTGGATATAAAGTCAAGAAAGAATAAATAAAGTTCCATCTATGAAGTTATGCTTAAGGTATCAATACATTGACGATATTGCTTTGTTATTTTGGACAAATCGAAAGATTTTTACAGACATTTAACAGTCAAAGGACATATTATGCTTTTTCCACTAAACCCACGTAAACAAGGCACTGTAGAAACCTCTAGTTTGACTACTTTCAAACTTAATCTACGTTAACGAGGCACTGATGAAAAGTCAAGTTCGAATACTTCGCACCAGACTCACTTAAATGGGGTACTGTAGGAACATAAATTTCAACTACTTTCGCACTTAGCCCACGTAAACGAGGCACTGATCAAATATATAGTGCGACTACTTTCGAACTAAATCCACATTAACGAGGCACTGTAGAAACCTCAAGTTCGACTACTTCGCACTAAACCAACGTAAACGAAGCACTGATGAAAAACCAAGCTCGACGCAGCATGCCCAAGATTTGATGCTAATTCGTCCAGGAAGGTGTCAATCTGATGCGGGAGATAACGTCTTCTGCAGGTGTTAATCTTAAAATAACTAAATGTATCTCATGTTAACTTCAATAAAGGTGGAGTAAACGGGGCTTAAGAGCAACAGCAAAGTTTCTCGACTAGTCAGGTACTTGACGTGGTGTTGCAGTTTATTAGAGTTGGTCGTACAATTTGATAAGTTATTTAAATGAAATAGATTTTAATTCATCATCATCATCACCAGCCTATAATAGTCCACTGCTGGACATAGGCCTCTCCTAATGAGCGCCATATATGGCATCATTATGTGGGGGTTATTGCCCATAAGATTTTAATTGTTACTTAACTATCGTCTTGCAATCGGGGCTGACTTTAATGAGGCGTTATCAATACCCTATTTACCTTGGAACGCAATAAATGAAAGGGATCTTCCACTTCAACTTATTCAACTTCAAATTTCAAACTAAATACGCCATCTTTTCTGTCTGGTCCAACTACTTTTTGCCATTTCAAAACTCCACAATGTCAATTTAAAGTTGCCTGACAGAAATGCTTTAGTGATCAAACTATCTCATTCGGCTTGGTTTTTTGAATTTTTCTCATATAATTTGAGGTTATGTGAAAAAAGTGAAGATCTTTTTATTATCTACAACTTTGCAATTTGACTTTTTTCCATAGGACTTGTAGTTCTGCCGGAAATCGAGTTTAACTGTTTTTTACCCTAAAACACTCACCCCCTACCCCTTCCCGACCTCAGATCGCCCGTAAATTAATTTTCCTTAAATTTTTACTACATTCTCCTCATTTTCTAATGGGTTTCATCCTACTATTATTTTATTTATTTTTTCATCATTTTGAAAGGCTTCTACCCTGGTCTACAAACCAAAAAGAAAATTATAAATTTACTTCAGTAACGTACAAATAAACAGAAGATCCTGGATGAATCAAGCTGAAGGCGCTGTGAAGCTCATTAGGCGAGGCTTTGTGTTTATGATGATGATCATGAACCTACAGACTTCGTTCTGCACCAAGCCGTTTTGTTTTATATTGTTGTCTTGAAGCAAGTCCTTACTAATACTATAAATTCGAAAGTTTGTGTGGATGTATGGATGGATTTATGGATGGATGTTTGTTCCTCTTTTACGTAAAAACTACTGAACGATTCGGGATGAAATTTAGAATAGACGTAGTTCTAGCCCTGCAATAAAACATGGGCTATTCAAAAAATTTCACGTGTGTAAAGCCTCGGAGTTCAGCTAGTCACTACATAGTATAAACCAAAGTCGCTTTTTCTGTCCCTATGTCCCTTTGAATGCTTAAATCTTTAAAACTAAGCATCGGATTTTGACGCGGTTTTTTTTAATAGATAGAGTTATTCAAGAGGAAGGTTTATATGTATAATAAAACCGTGCGAAGCCGGGGCAGGTCGCTAGTTTAATATAATTTTCGCACAGTCATAACAGGCAAGTCAGCAAGTTCATGGCAGTTCTCTTCCCTGGCAGAAATGCTTCAGTAACGTACATACAGAAGACCCTGGATTCAAGTAGATGAAGGCGCTGTGGAGGTCATTAGGAGAGGCTATGGGTTTTGTTGATGATGAACATAGGTACAGACTTCGTCCTAAGTCCCATCAAGCCGTTTTGTTTTGTTTTACATTGTTGTCTTGAACTCTGTTTAAAGTACGTTTAAACTTTATTTTCGCACAGTCATAACAGGCAAGTCAGCAAGTTCAGGTTTTCTTCCCTGGGTGGTCCGGAGGTATGTAAATAGCAGGACGTGTTTACGAGGTGTGCGCAAGTGTGCGTAGTTGCGCGAGATATGCGCCTGCGCATCCCATTTGCGATACATGGTAAGTGCGAGAGCCGATTTGGTAGATAAGGAAGCGATTTATTTGGTGGGAAAATATGTAAAGATTAATCGTGGTGCCATTTTTATTAAAATCATACAATCTAAGGGGTTCGATTCCTTGGGACAAATATGTTTACAGTCTGCCCTGCTTTCTTACGAACTAACAAGACAGGAAGAAAGAATTTTGTATTCTTACCCATAAATAACTATAGGAAACTTACACTAAATAATTTACACATTAAAATAAAACAAAAGAAATAAATAATAAAATACAAGTCTAGCTAGGCTTTGTGTAGTATTTATTCGGCTGGAAAGCTGGTTTTCAGTTAGGGCCAGCTGCAAAAGACGCTACGCTAAAAGAAATGAGGTCGGAAAGATCAGACTGTTGATCACATTGTCAAAATAGTTAAATAGTAATAAAATAGTTAAATAGTAATAATATAGTTAATAGAATAGCTATTACTAGTATGCCCTGGATTCAAAGAGAGCACCGTCCAGTGTTGTGTTGATTGAATATAACTCGCTTCGTCGCATCGCAAGCAATCTGCATTCATAGAACATCCATTTGGTGTGAATGAGGCACATTAAATTAATTGTAGACCTTTAAACATCGTCAGCTAGCACATACTCTGAAGAGAACGGTTTAGTGTAGGTAGAGTATAACACACCAGGCCCTGTCTGAAAATCAGCGCCATTACTAGCTGCGGCTTGTAGCGGTATTATGCTGAGACAGGGTCCTTTTTGGCGCTTTATGTAGGTAAATAGATTGTTATTAAAATGGTCGAGCGTTTGGCCACTATCTCACGTAATTGAAGATGTGGCCAGATCGTACTCTGGCGGGAAAACAGACGCAGGAAGCTCAGATTCTTTTTGTTAACCATTAATAAAAAAATTGTTAATGCTTTGAGTGGCACGGGTCGGTTTTCAACAAGTTTAGGCAATTTGTAACTTTTAAGAGACATAAAACCAAATAATAAAATTGGCTAGAAGAAATTTGTGTTAACTAGATTTAAAAATATTTCAGCGCATCAGCATTGCCATACAGCGTGGTAATGCAGCCAATGTCATGGGGACGCACAGACTGGTATTGACATTATTTGGCATGGATCAGTTGAACTAACTTTATACTGTTGTCAACCGTCTGCAGTTATCTCAATTGTTTTAATTGTCTAGTTTTAATTTTTCAATTCTTTGATTTTGATACTTTAAATTTTCGTTGTTAATAAAGATTATTGTTGTTTTGTTTGTAATGATTATTATTGAAGAACTAGCGACCAGCCCTAGCTTTGCACGGGTGTATTATACCAATAAACCTTCCTCTTGAATCTATTAAAAAACCACTCCAAAATTCGTTGCATAGTTTAAAGATTTAGGCATACAAAGGGACAGACAGACAGTGGGAAGCGAAGCAACGTTGTTTATGAATAGGATTGCTAGTGCCATTTAAATTGATGAAATGTGTTGACTTGATTTAAAAATGTTTTGTTTTTAATAATGATTATTATTGAAGAAAGCGGGTCCTTCGTAGCTACACCAGAAGACTTGACATCAAGTATGTGGGTCTGACCTCAAAACAATTCCAGTAACATTACTCACCAACAATGCCATCTTGTGCAACTGCCATCTACCACTCTGTAGGCGTAGACAATGATGCATGGCAGAACTTATACGCGGTTCCACAATCTAAGATATTTAATGTCAACAAAGACATTTATAGAATAATTACGATGGATAGAATATACTAGTTCTACGATCATAGGTAGATCATCGCTCGACATTATCCATACATCACTCTACCTGCTATCTTTTGGACAGTGTGGACAAGAATAGCTTGTGGTAGACAGCAAAAAAGTAACAAATAATAATTGGTGAATGAAAAACTTACAAAAAATATAAAAATAACAAGGTGACAGACAGGAAGGTAAATCATCATCACTAAAAGTATTTATATTAATATATTAATAATAACACAGACATTGGAAAACGGACGTCAAACGAATGAAATAACCAATTAAATGTGTCAAAACCAATTGTTTCGAACTTCTGGAATTTATCCTGATAATACCAGTGATAAATATAATATGCTAGTTGCGACCAGCAGCGGCTTCACAAACGCGAAAATGATGAAAGGTGGAACAACACCATAACAACGTCCATTAAAAAAAAAGCTCGATCCGTTCAATAATGTTTGCGTGAAGAGGTAACAATAACAACCAAACATTTATCCATCTAAACTTCCGCATTTATAATATTAGTAACTATGTTACTTAAATTAATTATGATTAAATTATAATTAAATGTTTTTTTTTGTGTAATTTTTAATTTTTTATGTGACAAATATTCAGGCTGTGATTGTATTTTAGTGTTTTTTTTACATCATTGAATTAGGGGCCCCTGTAATGATAGTAACCAACTTATAAATAAATAAAATAAACAAATAAATCCACTAATATTTTCATAATTCTTATAACCGCTTTGTTCACAGGAAATATTTAGGATTCTAGGACTCAGTACAACATTATCTAGCACCTTGGAATGCAAATGCTGACCTAGTTCGAGCTTTATCTAGGCTGATTTGAGGTAAGGATAAGCAAAATACAGAAGTGTGTCAGAAATGTCGGAAATCTAACCCATTCCGACCATGATCTTATTACGTGTGAGCGATGGCGAATGCATCTTCCACGATATAAGTAAACTAGCGACCCGCCCCGGCTTCGCACGGTTTTATTATACGTATAAACCTTCCTCTTGAATCACTCTATCTATAAAAAAAACCGCATCAAAATTAGTTTTGTAGTTTTGAAGATTTAAGCGGTCAAAGGGACACAATGACATAGGGACAGAGAAAGCGACTTTATTTAGTGTAGTTTAGTATTTAGTTACTATGTAATGATAATGCTGGACAATCCAAAAATCATCATCTAGCCCCAAACTAAGAGCGAGAGCAGAGCTTGTGGTATGGTTACTAGATGACTGATATACTTAATAACATTACATCACTACATAGTATAAAACAAAGTCGCTTTTTCTGTCCCTATGTCCCTATATCCTTATGTCTCTTTGAATGCTTAAATCTTTAAAACTACGTAACGGATTTTGATGAGGTTTTTTTAATAGATAGAATGATTCAAGAGGAGGGTTTATACGTATAATAAAACCGTGCGAAGCCGGGGCAGATCGCTAGTTACATAATATATGGATGTTTTTTTTTTATATATAACTGCCAGAAACCCGAAACAAATATTTGAACATCATACTTCGGTCATCATCATTGTTGTAATGAAAAATCCTAAAAATAACTACTAGTTATCGATATTCAAAAATCGATGGCCAATCAATTATTATTCTTACAGGAAACCTTATCATAATAATTGATAAACATTATCAATGAAAATAATACAGTTTATATGCCACAGGAACTAGATATCGATACTATCAATCTTAAGCCATTGATATGTCTTATCTTTTTGATTCTATTGATTATCAATTGAGTTTACATTGACGTCATCCGATACAAAAATCTGTTGCACTTTTAAATGCATAGCATGTCAAAGATTACTATTCGTAGCATAATATAGGGAAAATATACAAAATTATACATACTAGGACTAACACATTGTTGCAATTTGATGCACAGGGCTTCTTTTTTCTTTCTTTCGTGTTCAATTGCATTTTTTCGATATCACTAGGTACATAGTATAAAACAAAGTCGCTTTCTCTGCTTTGAATGCTTAAATCTTTAAAACTACGCAACGGATTTTGATGTGGTTTTTTTATAGATAGAGTGATACAAGAGGAAGGTTTATACGTGATGTGTGTAATAAAACCGTGCGAAGCCGGGGCGGGTCGTTAGTTCACCTATAAAAAAATCTTAATCTTATTAACCATATAATATTATATCAATAAAAAGAAAGAATAAAACGAACACATACATAGGTACCCACTAACACATAGTTGCAATTTGATGAACAGGGCTTCTTTCGTATTTCAATTGCATTTTTTGATATACCTACGTTTATAAATAACTCTTAATCTTATTCATCATATTATATCAGTTAAAAAGGAACAGTAGTAGATAGTAACTGAAAACTTCTTATTTATCCCATTCACTGCCCAGCCTTGCGATGCGACTGCGAGCAGCTTTTCCAGGTGGCTCATGGGCATTAAAAGTGTTAACTTAATTTTTTTGTCTAAAAACACATAAAACCAGTTAAAAAAAACACATTTTCCGAGCGTTTCAGATGACATAAAATAGTTAAAATATCGCAAGAAATCGCGCGACCCGAGACGCGCTTCGAAATTGCGACTTTGTGGTGGACGCTCTGGACGCTTCAATAAAGATGGACCAAAATCTTCTTTAGCGTTTTATGATCCTTAGCAACCGTGTCCCGTGACTACACGGATATCTAATTGGACCGATTACAATTTAGCTGATTGCTCTAATAAATGAATTCGTTCCGATGGCCGTAGGTTCATTACTCTGGGATATCACCATTTACCACCAATATAATTTACCGGTGAACATTAAAAGTCACTTTACAGAGTTTTAACTTTTAAATTTTGGTTTATTTCGTTCAGTTCAAAGATCGTTACTCACTAGCAACTGCCCGCGGCTTCGTACGCGTTTTTTCTATGCAAAAAACTGAAGCCTATTTCTATCCCATGGGACAGTTCCACCTACTACTTCTTTTCAACCCATAGATCAGTATCTATGGGATGAGAAGAAGTAGCCTATGTGTAAACCCAGGTCTATAACTACGCCTGTTCCAAAATTCAACCCGAACCGTTGAGCCATAACCAATAGCCAAGAAGTTGAAGAAGAATTCAATACAGCGCGCTGAGATAATGGCGCCAATGCTAGAAAACCTTACTTATGATTAGGGTGCCTGTCCATTGGAGCGGAGCGAGCTGGCGGAGCGGAGAAACGAGGAAATATTAACCAATAGGATGGCAATAAAAGCGGAGCGGAGATTTCATGGCAATCCTATTGGTTAATATTTCCTCGTTTCTCCGCTCCGCCGCCTCTCTTCGCGTCAATGGACAGGCAGCCTTATGACGGAACGTAGGAACATATACTTCGGGTTTTTATTTAGACACTGAGTAAGTCTATATGTAACTTATTGACGTTTCAATTATCGAGCCTAATGCAAAAAGTAAACAGACACCTACTAGTCATTAGGTGATGAGCAAAACATGACTGTGCTGATGAAGTTGGTTAACATAAGTATAGTTAGTTTTCCTCAATAAATATAAACTTATCTTTTCATATATTAAATGCTGCATCACAATCGGAATTGTCCTAAACTCAGTGAACTGGCAACCCAAATAGAGTAGCTGAATGAACTTTATACCTTCGAATCAAAGCTATAACGTTCAGTTATCTAGGTAAACCAAAACCATAAAAACGTATTCTTATATTTATAAGTAAGCATAGTTTTGTCCGTGCTTAACATAATGTAGGTTTGTATCGTTTACTTATTTTGCTGAGATGACATGTACAGAAAGAAAACAGCCTCCGTGTCAATGTGAAAACGAGTGATAAAACGGATTATAGCCGACAGAGTTGAATTTCGGATTTAAAAACCAATTGCCAAGATAAATATGAAATAAATAATGACAAAACCGAAGCGGAATTGTTTTTAACAATTAAACTTAGACAATAAGTTTAGATCTATGTTTGTAAGGATAACAAATAACAGGCATCGGGCAGGACTTATACTTGTTAATTAGGTATAACATTTTGTTCAAATAAGTATAAGCCGGTTCATTAGAGAAACGAATCTAAAATGGCGACTTGTACTTGCGTTGACAGATAGTACAGATAGCATCCAAAATTTCAGATCAAAGAATTTTTCAAGTTATAAGTAATAAAACAAGACCGGGTCGTATTTATTTCAAACTAGCTGATGCCCGCGACTTCGTCCGCGTGGTTTTTTTATTCCTTGAATTATAATAATTTGTAGATCGAAATACCTTATAATGCTTCTTTGAAGACAACATTCGAAAACTCAACAGAATAACAATAACAAACAAGTAACAACGGAAAGATAACAGAAAATTATAACAACGAATTCGTAACAGTTCAGATCACCAGGCGCATCAAGACAGCGTGAAAGCAAATCAAGACTGTTTTTTTTCTGCATACTGTACGCGCGTGAGTGAGTATAGACGGCACTAGTGTGCAAGCGAGAGGCCATGATAAGTGCCGCCATTTAAGATTCGTTTCTTTATTGAATCGGCTTATACTTAGGTATAAATACCGCCACTTTATTAAAAGTCAATCATTAGTAACGTAAAAAATTCAAAAAGACCACACATCACACAAAATTAAACGCAAAACTTGTTAATTGGATTCACAACAGTCACCCAAACGAGTTTTTTGAATTTATGTAATTGATCAGCCATTTTATCGTTAAATTGATAAGAACTATATTTATAAAATAAATAAAAATAAATAAAAACTAAATTTAATTTTATGTAAAAAACTAAAATTAAAATTAAAAAAAAAACTAAAATTAAACTAAAATTAAATTATAAAAACTAAATTTAATTTTATGTTAGTCTCCGGAATTTGTCGTCTATTTAATACTTGAAATAAATGGCCATTCAATTTTAGATTGATTATTTTATTTATTCGGAATTTAATGTTATTGATAAAATTTAATCATTCAAATTAAAAGTTGTTCGTACGCTGATTAACTAATAATTGATCAAAACTCCTGTCAAATACTTCTTTCTCCTGTCGAATTGACGATGACAAGAGATTAGATCATTGATAAGATATATTGATAATTTAGAGTTGATCAGAGTACAAAAAGCCGGCTGTTGAATTAATCCTAAATTATTTTTAAAACAGACAAACACTTTTAATCATACTAAATAGGTCAGTTTATCGATAACTTCAAACAAAACGCATGACAGAAACCGAGATTATTTTCGCGGTATCCGGTTTGACAGTTATGCAGTGTTGCCAGAATAAAAGCACACACCATCACAAGTTAGTAAACAACAACACGAGAATCACATCCAAACAAACATCCATTCACCAACCTGCCTGTTGTATAAAGAACTCCCAACATGTTGTTCCTATAAAAAAGATTTGGTTTGAAATATCTCCAAATAACTTGCAATTTTGAGGATTCTAAATTAGTATGTAGGTTACTATTGTCAGAAAACAAACATTATTGTAAAACATCACGGTCACAAAGACAAAATAATAAGTAACTACAACTTTTCGAAATCTCTTGGGTCGAGGATATAAGTAAATTATTTTGACCCTTTAGGTGCTGATGATGTCTTTCAAGATCAACTGTGTTTAAGGACATGTTTTTCCTTATAAATACAAGTAACGAATGATTAGAGAACACCATTTATTTTCACGACAGAATAGAACTATTATCCATTACCTTTGAACTTCGTCAGGTTTTCTTCATAAACCTGATCGTGTGTCTCCGAAAGTTCTCCTCGATGACGTTTCGGCTGGTGTGGTCCATCATAGTAGTTCCCGTTCACACCCTCGGCCTCCTGGGGGTCAAACCCCAGCCTCTCCTTGTAGTATGCTTGGGTAGACATTATCACACACTTTTCATCACTGTCACACTACGGTTCTAGAGGTCACAACACTAGTGATTTATGGAGGGATCCGCCAAAACCCTTCCACAAAACCCGTGTATGGCAAGTTGTATTTAAACGATTCTCGGCCGATGCCGTCCACTGTTCTACAAAAGGAAAGTTGCAAACCCCCTTGACACACAGATATTGGTCTTGACACAATTTTTTTTCTTATTTATTGTCTTTAACGTAAATAATTTGTTAATATGGCAACATTAAGCGTTAGTTTGTAAATGGAATGTTTTATTTTTAATTTAAAAGTCGTTTTTCGTTTCACATTCACTCGGCGTTTAGGTTTTCACGTTGTTTCGTTGACATTTGTGTAAATAAACGTTGGAAACACTGCCTGTGGAACAAAGGACCGTTTTATATGAAGGAACAAATTGGTTTGCAAATATGACGCATTATTTGGACACAAAACACCTTTTTCATACAAACACTGAGATACTGATGAAATACTTTACGTAACTAATAATGACTTATGTATGACTTAGATGAGCTACACTCCTATTAGGATTACAGAGATATATCTTTCTCCTATATCTTGTGCGATAGCTTTCTTGTTTGTCAAAAACGCGAACAATTAACTAAGACTGTGTGAGACTATGGCCAAGCAGTACGAACTAAGAAAGCAATCAATGCGCCTCGAAAACTCGTCTTCCATAAACAACTTATAACAAAAAACGTATAAACCATAGACTTAAGATCTTAATGTATTTCATCTGTATGGGAAGTGTTGTAGAGAAAGGCTATTGTTTCGCTTCTCGCTGAGGACTTTGGTAACGACCTTGTTAAAAGTAACAAACCGTTTTGTCTATGCCACGACTACCGGACTGAGTCAGATGAGTTTGATATAATTTTTGGTTTTTCAGACAACCTAGTCTCAAGGCTTTTTATAATTACAGTTCGAACGGAAACTGACTATTTTGTATAATCAATTGTTCTTTTATGTGATTATTTTTGAAGTGCAATTCTGAAGAGATGAAAAATGCTTAGCATGTTTCTGGTGCTTCATTCTGTCAAACGCCAAAGTCAGTTATTGTTTAGCAAAATCAATAAATACATCTAGGTACTCTATTTTTTGTAGTAATGTTTTGTGAAAAACAAAAGAGGTGGTTCTCAAATCAGCTTTATCATATTTTGTTTTTGTTAGTCGATATCCTTTCGTCGATTTTGATAGTTATTTAGCATTTATACGAGAATGATCCCCACGTGGTTCTATAAAAATATTTCGTAGGGATTTATCTCGTAAAAATTTGGGGACGCTTAATATATAACGTTTTTTCTAGAAAATCCAGCATATAATGTATTTACAATTTATATAGACGGAAATCCGCGGCCAGAGGCTAGTATCGCTATAAAAATAATTTAGAATAAAATAAGGAACCAACCAACAAAACGTCTAAGCTTTTATTACACGAGTTTTTTCGCCAAATTAAAATGGTTTATGCTCATAAACTTAATCTACAGCATGATGTCACTATATTGATTAACTACACACAAACACGTCAATACTTTAACTTAACAGGACTTCACATAAGCCGATTATTGCTGGCAACACTGGCCTTGGCAGGCGTAGCCTTAATCTGACCGCTTCGCCGAAAAATAATTACTGTTTGTCATTTGCTGGCCTGGTTTCTACAAGATTTCCTTGGTTTCATTCTTCATTCATGTTTATTATTCATTGATAAAACAAGCTGTGTGCAGTCTTGTAATCAGCTTTAAATATAGAACAACAAAACAGAGAAACCTTATTGGAAACATTTTTTAAATAAATTTACCGACTAAGTACTAGATTTTTTTTCTGACTCTCTTGTATATAAAGTAATAATTTTTGCTTCAGCGAATATGTTATTCGCAAGATCGGATTAATGACGGAATAGTCCATCACAAGACCTTGTCATCAATTTCTTGGAAATTTGTCAGTTCTCGCCACATTTGAACTTAGAAAAAACAGAAACTTATTTGGCAATGTAGGATTTGAAATGTTATTTTGAAATCAAAATAACCTCGTAACTTACTAAAGGTGTCATCAATTTGAAAACTTGTTATTAAAACATAATTCCGATTTTTAGCAGTGTTAAAAAAATTGTCATATAACTTATAATCTTTTTTATCCTGTTAAATGACTTTAGATGTCGCATATACGTTAGCAATGTGACAAAGATCTATACAAACACACAAAAAATAGATGCTTTAGTTAGAATCCTTTTAGCACAAAAACCTAATATGTGCATAGATGAAATCTCGTAAGAAATATAGTTCTTTGGCGTATAGCGTTGGTTGGTAGGTATTCCAGCCTGAAATCTATTAATCAAAATACCACATCATATCAAATATTGTAATCAAGTCTGCTACTTTTTGCTATATTTTTTACCATTTAAACTCTGACAGTCATCATTAAGACAAAAGAGGCCGCTCCAATTACTAAGTAACATTATAGAGTAGGTAGACGTTTGCGACTTAGTCTTAGCAGATATTTTATGAAATTGTATCATTCAGTGTCCATGTCTGATACTAGGAAAGAAGAAATAAAATACTTTTGTAACCTGACATAACTTTAAAAAAAAATTATTGTTTTTATATTTGTGGCTATAGCGAAAAGCCCCAACAATCCAATAATCACTTTGCTGCGGTCTTAATATGTCAGATGGCAGGAAATACTCTAACCAACTTTGTGCCTATTATTCCATACTTTATCCACTGCCAAAAATATTCGCAAATCACACCCTAATATCTTCTTACTAAAGTCACCACAAGGACCAAACAGACAGACACACAGCAGTCGTACATATCTACATAACATTGCCGAAAACAGGTTTATACACAATACGGACAGTATTATAGTGTAGCAGACAAAAATCCAAGGTCTTGCGACCTTCGCGCTCGTGGGAAATAGGGGACAATGGATAACCGGAGTTTAGAGAATGACCAGACTGACCAGTGACCGGCAGCTGAGAGGTCTTGGTGAACGGGTGTGGATGAACTTACTCTGACTGCTTGCTTCGTCTATTGTTTGCTATGAACTGGACTTAACTAGTTTTGCACCAGACAAACCATACTATTGTGATCAAGGAAAGTACGAATGTAAACCTGAAGAAATAGTAGGCATTCCGGTATTATCCAATAATTAAATTAAAAGGGTATTATGTGACATCAAAACCACGTACACAACAGAAATAAACAAGCAACCTAAGTCATCACTATACCAGTCATAGGTATTAAGTAAGTTTGTAAGATACGAAGCGAGACCATCAGAAATTTGTTGAAACCAATGAAGAAAATATCGCAACAATTAGAAATAGATTAGGTTTCGTTTCGACATTTTGTAATTAGGTAATGTCATCTTTTACCTGTGATATGACACAGAATTCAAGTAGTACACACGCCATTGCAACATGCTTGAGTAACACAGGCTTTGTTTTTGTGTGGTTAACTGATAATGGTAATACTTTTACTATGTATTCTGTATCTTTATCTGAGATTAATTTGAAAAACAAAGAAACTTACTCAATCTTTTGAGTGCAAATATATATTCGCAGAACTAATCCCGTTTAAATAGTCAGTTGTCATTCGATTGAATTGAAATTGCATAAATGTATGTCAAGATTTAGTGACAGCTGTTCAACAATGCATTTGACATATCGGCTGATACAATAGAAGACAGTAGCTGTAAGTAGCTGGTAACCTCGAACAGATTCTTTATAGTATATAGAAAAAAATCTGCCGATATTGAATAGAACTACAGGCAATATTGAATAGGACTACTAGAACTACACGGAAGGGCAAATAATAATAAAGTTGAGTTATAAAAACGTCTTGCACAAATGAATTGATTCATTTTAGAGGTTAACAAGGGTAAAAGAAGAATTATATTTGCATCGCTGATATCATTTTCCAGTTGTTTCAATAAGCTGACAATTGAGTTGCAGTCGCAAAATTATTGCCACGAAACGAGGTGGCAATGACAAGTATGTCAGGGTTAAATTAAGATTTAAATTGTATAAGGTATGAGAAAAAGGTGTACAATGGTAATGATTTGCATCCTGGCTACATTAAAATCCGCTTCAAATATGTAACACTCGCAATTTAACAGCTGGCAATACTATCTTAAAACGGGTACGGGCTAATTTGTTTCAAACCAGACGTCATGATCAAAGCGTTGAAGTTGAACATCTTCTGTAAAATTATTGCGGTCGTTGACGAGAACAGTTGGACATGAACGTAGACAGGTAAGGGGAGAGGAAAACTAAAGCAAACTGGACTTTGTGAAAGATATAGTAAGAAAGATGTGAGAGACCGATATTGGCGGATATGAGAGAGAGAGAATGAACATGTAACCAACCTAACGTAGTATATAACTTTAAATTTTTTGACTAACTTAAAATGCCTGACGCTCAAATAAACAACTTTTAAATGATAGTTAGTTACTATTACAATATATGCGTAACAGTTAGTCGCTTAAACTCTAATCAATCAATAAATTAGGTTACCAGACAGCAGCGGCTGGACAAATTGAAAAATTGTGGTCGATTCAGTAAATACGACTGTTAATTTAGTTCAAGATCAACCTACAGGAGAATACGCTATGTTGAGAATAGAGAATGTCTTTACTTGAATCTTAAATTCGAGTAAGAGGGATTCCCTGTTATGTTGGGGCCACACTAGCGTTTAACGTCAATACCCATTATCGTGTTAATTATTGCAACAATTTTTACCGCATTAAAGTGGGTGGCTACACTTCAACGGTCAACGTGAATGCCCATTATTGGCGATAAAAACGGCGTTGAATTTACTTCAATTCAAGCAAGATGGACGTCGACAGAGCTCTATATTTCATGAGTGTAAATTTATATTATTTGACTTTATTGAATCATTACCGAATTAAGAGATTCTCGAATCAATCAGAATCTCGAGAAAAGTAAGAACTTTCTCGTTTCTCCACTCCGTCGCCATAGTAAACACGTCCGCTCCCCTTGCGCTCTCGACGCACACTGACAATACGTAGTGTGGCCACTTCATCGCATCAATTCTCGCGTTAATCTCTTTGATGTACCGCCACTTGAGCTATCGCCTAACGCCAAACGGCATTGTTAATGCCATTGTCAAATTATCGCGTTAAATTGTGGCTACACCTATGGTAAACGTCCATTATCGCGTTAATTAATGGCATTTCCCGTTAGTGTGGCCCCAACATTAGAAAAACTATAAATCTCAAAGAAACAAATGACAGACGGAGTCATTTTATTATAATACACCTTTGTATTTATGTTTAAACCAATTTCACTTGAAGGAAAAAATCATAACATTTTAGGATGTTGTCGCCATCTAAACGTCAAATGCATAATCTCCTCAACGAAATAATATTATATCCAAACTAGTTAAGTCTAATCAAGCATTAAAAGAAATACCTAACTAGAGTTTCCTTTGGCCCTTTGGTTCTTTTTTGGTTAATTTTAAATTACCTACATTACTTAAATAAAAGTAAGTTATATTCAAATAATATTCGTTATTTTGTTGGAAATCTAGGTATTGTTAAATCGATTTCCGCAAAATAATGCCTGGATCAATATTACCACAATATAAGGATAAAAACACTTCTTAATCAATTATTCAGCGCTTTAACATTCAATTTTTTTATCCTAAAAAATAGAAACAAATTAGAACTGGTATTTGCAATTGAAACAATTGAGCAAATATTCTGGAGGCTAGCCCAAATTTATCAATTCCAGTCGGAAGAGTCTCCAACACGCTAGAGCATTAAAATATCTAATCTAAAGCGTGTTAATATGTCACGAAATCGGTTCATCAAAGAATTATAACATAATGTTGACATAATAACTCTACTTGTAATGTGACATTTTCTTGATAAACTTATCATAAATGTCATTGTCAATAAGTTAATTGCATTATTACCCATTTACCCACTTCAATGAAAGTAAACACGACCTTAGTGACATCATCTTTGCTACGATTTACCTATTTTTTTTTTACAATTGATATTTAGTATTCTGCATTTACTTATATGTGATGCGTTTCCGTTTAGCTGGGGAGTATCTGCATCAGCATTGCCATACAGAGCGGCCATACAGCCAGCGTCTTGGGGACGCGACGACTGTTATTGATATGGATGGATCAGTTGAGCAACTTCTAGATTTTTGCAATATTCCGTGTTTTAATTGTTTCAATTGTAATTCAATTACTATTTGCATATTTTTTTGCTAATTCAATATAATGCCTGGTGGTAAATTTCATTCTGAGATCGGCGATAAATATATCTATAAATATATATAATAACAAACTTGATGATTTTTAAAAGGGCCTATGGTCAGAAGTGGGATCTGTTGCTGCTTGAATGCTGAGCTATATAGATAGATAGAAATACTTGTGCCGCTCCAACCTACTCAAAATTAGAGTAGGTCAGCAGTATTTAGGTAAACACATAAGCAGTAGGCAAGTAAACGTATACTCAAAAAGTTGCAAAAGAAACATAAAATCAGTAGACCGACTACTTGGAGTTGGTTTTGCGTAAACCTAATGGATATTTAACCAAATATTTAATTTGACAAAGAATTTAGATTTCATTTCATTTTAAACTCTATAAACCGATGACATAAGGTCAAGAAAACCATACTGTGTCAGTAGTCTACTCTTATACATGTTTATCGAGTAAACATATCGATTTCTAAGTGTGAAGTACCTGCCAAACTCTTAATATATACATATTCTTACTAGCGACCCGCCCCGGCTTCGCACGGTGTTATTATACGAATAAACCTTTCTTTTGAATCACAAAAACCGCATTAAAATCCGTTGCGTAGTTTTATAGATTTAAGCATACAAAGGGACATAGGGATATAGGGACAGAGAAAGCGACTTTGTTTTATATTATGTAGTGAAGATTTATAGAAGGTACAAATAACAGGCCCTTAATAACGTGGACAGACGAATTGGCAAATGCGTCCCGTTAAAGTTGTTTTTGATTGGAATAACAAGGACTTTTATTGTACCTAATTGCCCCAAGCAACGTATACTTTCCAAATCCAATAAACTAATTTGTGGAAAACGGCTGATTTTAACTGATTTCGTACACAGATAACTAGTTTCATGACAATCGGCAATAAAATAAACCACAAAACTGAATTAAGACATTAAAAAAACATGATCGTTTAAAAATAAAATGATACATAGTCGAATTTTGTTATTTTTTTTAAAAATTCCGATTTCCGCCTTTACACCTCTGAACAACACTCACAAAAACCAAAAAGAGAATATACAGTACACAGTTTTCTATTATGATTTGACACCGACAGTTGCTGTTATTAATTCAAACTTATTCTAATAAAAAAAATTATATATCGACTGCAAACTGCGTTCCTTAATCGCAAATTACTCTTCCGCGTAGTCGCATAGGGTGGAAATATGCAAGCCTATTAATTCTAGCCTTGAGAGAACCTAGGTTAAACCGAGATTGCGCCGAGACAAAATAGCGGACACTGCATTCCATGCCATAGCTGTGTGCATTAGAAATATCTATGCGCTGGCGAATAGTATGATAATTTCTATATCCAAACTGCGAATTGCAATGAATGTAGGAAACAAGCTAGGTATATAATATAATAGATGATTTTTATTAAAGCTCATAATACAATAGGCGTTACCAAAAGATGCAGTACCAGAAAATGATCAAATAATCTTTGTTTTTTTTTAATAAAAGTCTGAGTAGTATTAAATACACGACGAATATTGTTGATTTTTACCAAAATTTTTACGTACAAATATCAAACCTGTCAAAAATGTCAGTGTCATCTTTTTTGTCATAAGAGTGAGAATATTTTTTGCCAACCCTAAATCTCGAAGAGCATTCTTTTTCCCAATTTGTAAATTGTGACTTTTGTGTGGTGTGAAGCGCCCTATAAATAAATGGTCTTGGATCTCGTGCGAACAAAATTTGAATAGATCAAGACAAATTCATTGCGTGATACAGCATTCGTGTACTATGACCAACGACCGGGAGACCGTTATGTTATGTGACTTCGCCGTGAAATCTCTTGAGATTAAAGTTCTAAATTGGAATGCGTACTTATTACAAAAAGGTTTAATGAGGAAAAAAAATTACAGAATAATATTTCACAGTTCAGGATTGTCGGACTGATCTTTCGAATTTCTATAAAAATACAGCTATTCAATTCCGATCTACCTACATACTAGTAAATACTATTTTTTGCCACTCATTCATTAATTTTATTTTTTGATCATATGAGTTATTTCCAAATCCATTACATATTGATATTTTGTTTATTCCAAAGACACGAACAATGTTTTACAGTTTTTAACATTAAGTCAACTTTTTCATATACCTACATATAAAATTAACACTCATAAGTTTATGGTGATTTTTATCTGCTTCCTTATTCATGAAATAAGTCGAACTTATTTCAAGAAACCTATATTCAACTGTAGACTGCGTAGTAAGTGCAGAAGCAAGGAGGAAGCATATATCTTAGTATCTCTAGACATTTATACTATGGCCTATCTCTATCTATCAGCAAATGAGGAATCTCGTTGACCACTGTACCAGCAACAAAGCCAAGAGCTCTGGGCTCGACATGGCATCCCAGCACCGGTTCTAACGGGATCGCGACAGAGGTGGAAACAAGATTCCTCTTGGATATGGCAATTTTAGCTTTGTCGAAAAATTTCAGCTTTGTAATTAAGTGCTGAACTTTTTGATAAAAAAGTTATAAGATCAGAAATGTATTAGACGAGTCAAATTTAAAACTACACTGGACTTCAAAACTAGGTACTTATACCACTCTTAAAATTTTATCATAATAAGAAATAAGGTGAAAATTGATTTTTACTTCACATAATTTTTTTCCTAATGATAAATAATCAAAACAATGACACATAATATCAGAAATGTAAACCAGCCTGTCTACCAAAGCTTAAACACTTACATTGGATCAAAAGAAAATTGTAATAAGTATTTTTTTATATAACTTAACTCGAATTGCGAAACTATATGGATGTGGACCAAAGAGTTTTTATTATGTAGCTCCGCTACTATGTTTGACGCCATTTTTCTTTTCTGACTGTCACTGTCAAATTAACTTGGCGCGCAAAATTGCTGACAACGTCCCCGTTACTAAAAATCTCTCATTAAAATCAGTAAATTACAAACAATTTAGCATAACAGCTTTTTTTTTTCATAGTTCTCTGTGTATTCCTCGCACCTTTCACCTCTTCGATAACCATTGCTGTTCTAATAGCCGCAGGGTATGAAAGTACAGTACAGAACGAGGCATCGTTGCTTTGTTTACAATTACAGCGTTTAGCCTAGTATTTTCATGTCGTTAGCCTCACTGACTTCGCGAATTATGCGAGTCAAGGTTTTCCAAGAGTTCTCTTCTCATCACACTAAATTTTTAAAAGCTAAAGTTTCGATGGATGGACGTTTGTTTGTAACTTCTTCAGTAAAAGTGCTCAACAAATCGGTCTGAAATTTTGTATACTTAGATTTATTTACTATTATGGATAGAAATAATGCGTACGAAGCTCGGGCGGAGACCAGTTTGTAAATAAATGACTACTAATGTTCAATATTATGTATTTTTATCTGTATTGTTATTTGAATGTCTTTGAGAGCGAATTCCTGACTAAAACTTCGTATGTTATCGGGTATTTCCTTGAACTAGGTAGTGTGTTCTGCCTTTGCAATACCTATAGTTCATTGTTAATTGTTATATGAAATTTCATAGAAATCAGCCAAATTACATCACCAAATTAATTAATTTATTCTAACAAAAATAGTTATGGAGGTGAGAAGTCTACAAAGAATTGTATGTAATTATTAACTATGTTCAATTTTAATTAAGTAATTAACTACCTTTTAAATTGCGGATAAGTCCCGCAATTTAATCCGCAATTTTAGTCCGTAAGATATATTAAGTTACATTGTATTGGCTAATTTATTATGTCTTAGCAGATGTAAAATAATAGAACAATATTTTGAGACTTTTCAAGTACCGTACCGACATGCAAAACACGTCACACACAAGCGTAAAATTGTTAATTTATTCTATTGTATTTCTGCTACGGTTGTTGTGTCCTAACGACTAGATCCCATTTTTTTATATTATATTCATATTCGTATTTAATTCGGAAAGGTTTGTCTTTTCTCTATTTATGAAGTTAAGACTTATGTATCTCATTGTTTTTATTTGATTGTTCAAATCGCATACCGACATGGATGTTTGTCAAACATAGTATGACTTAAACAACATTCCTTTAGGATTGAAGGTAAGGATATTGGAAATAAAAATTATATAAATATGTTATATCGTCATATCGCGTCCATATTACTTACGTCAAATCTACGGTCTAATCTAATTTTATCAGTGGCTCTCGGCATCAAAATATTGCGCTATTTTGATATATTCATAGAAATTGTATGCTTTGTTATTTCTTTGATCACTTTGTATTTTTATAACTTAGATGACAGTTCACATACGTTCTCGGGATAACCAAGTTTGACAGCTGTCAGAAATGTCGGTTATGAAACAGATGGGCCGTTTGAAATTATGAAAAGTGCTAAAATTAAAAATAATCCTTCTAAATAGCTGACTAATTTTTTATTATTCAAAATACCTTTACGAATGTCTCACACGGTATGGTATGACGATATCAGTGACTCAGACTTTTAAAAAAGTGATAGGATGGTATGGTATTCGTCAACGACTTTCAGTAAAAGAAACTTAACATAAGTTATATAAAATGTAAGTAAGAGTTTGTCGAACACTTATTGATGTTGTAAGTACCTACGAGTAATATTTATAGAGCAAATTGTCATAAATATGGAAAATCCAGATTGTTTTAACTCCACAATATTATACTCATAAAGACGATAAATGCTGTATAGTTATTTTCAGAGACGATTATAATAATAAAACACCTACCACAGAATCAATTGTTTTCCGTACAATAACAATGACGGCATTAAACCACCTTATAATCGACGTATATGTAGATATACAACTTGAGAATTGTGAACTTTGAAATTGAGGTGTAGTATCGTAAAGGCAAAACTTCCGCCAATAGTGGAGTAAAACTTTAAATGGTTGTTTTCAAGTTTTGGTAACGCAAGTCGAGGGACGAAGAAGTATTTTACACAAAGTTCGTGGCATAGACAAACACCTCAACACGCGCCTTGAAGACACATTAGCACGATCAATGCTAGTTCCGATAATTATTTTGCAATTTACATCACCGGTAAACATTACGCTGACACGAATAACATCTCAATACATTCCTCGTGACGTTTTTTACCAAAATCCTCAGCGGTCCATTGAATAATCAGTGAAAAAAACGTGAAAACACACACGTACACTAGTTGACACGTATTTATTTATTGCCCGGTGAATTTCGTGAATTCAAGATGGCGACGGCGAGAGTACCGTGACGCCGAGTATCGTCGGCCAACTGAGTGAAGCTCACGCGGCGAACTGTCAAACTGGCTTGGCGTATCTGTGTGCGTGAGTCACACCTGTGTGCCGTGAGTGAGTGTCGGCGAACGGAGGCTTGAATTGAATGGATAAAGCCTAGTATAGGCAATGGTGGCCGACCCATGCATTACTTCTGAAGTTGTGACTCAGAATACGTAGGTCGGTAAAAATACGCAATTATCGCGGCTCTTTGATATAAATTTGGCAGTTAGGGCCGTCATATGTCAAGGTTGACAGTTCTTTCACTGACGCAGACGATTTAACCCACATTTTGGTACAACTCATTTCGGATTGCAACATTGGCGACATTCTTGTTTTCCCGTTGACTAATCTCGCGAGGGGAAATTTTGGCTTTGACAACACATTCTTTTGTTTAGAACTACAACTGATCAATCGAGTTGTTCTCTTTTCGCCACTTAAAGGTGCATTTTCTCTTGTTTTTGATTAATAATCAAAATGCAGTCGACGACGGTGAAAAGGTGTGAGTGGTTCACAAAGGTAATTCTGAATTGACCAGTTAGCACTAAATCGACCCAGTAACAAGAAATATGATCGATTAATTAAGCTGCCAATTAAAAGAATTAAGATTGACATACATAATCGAATCTGACAATGATAAGTAACGATACATTTCAAAGTGATCTAGACTAGCAATGCTATAATGCATGTGCGTAGGCATAATAAATTACATTCTTCGAATGAATAGATAGGACTAGTATCCGATGTTGTTAAGATAATCATACTGGGTCATTGTTTTGAAGGCTATTTCAAATAGTCTGCAATGCAAGGTATGACTTAGAATTTTTTTAATGTTTCGTTTAGTGAGTTTGACGTAAACATAAGAATAAATAGGTGGTGGCACCAGTGTGAATCAGAGAGTAGTTTTGTTTTGAACTGAACAATTCTAAGTGTTCCCATAATTAAGATTCATCCGCCGTGGCTTCTTTTTTTCATCAAATTGTGTTCTTCGTATTTTAGTAATAGTATAGACCTAGCCAGGTAGGTAACTAAAGACCTCCCCTAATGAGCGCTATATAAATTAGTTAATGATGATGAGTACAAACAAGTGTGCTTATGAAAAAAAAACTGTCAAGACTGATTTGTAAAAATGCTTACTAAAATTATCAGATTATCTAGCTAGAGGATATAAAAGCTTGGAACGAGTTTTGCTAAAACTCGAAAACTAACAACCTAACAAAGTAAAGGTTTCTTGTTCGGTTCTGAACCAACTTCTTAAAAATATAGAGGTGAAGAAAAATCTAAGTGAGCACTTTATTTCCTGGTTTTACTTATATAGAAAATGATCTTTCTAACGTCTCCAAAAGTCCTGTAATGTCTAAAGGAAATAAAACACTTTGACTTTGATCGGATTCGGTACATATGATTGAAAAAAACTTATATATGGAGAAGGCACAACAATGTTGACGAATTCAAACCGATACGCGAGTAAACAATGCATTCATAAAGACTAAAGACATGCCAAGATAATCTGCACATGACAACATAAGAGAAGATAAAAACAAGGACCAAAAGAATCCGACATTGCGAAGTCCTTGGCAAATTTTACCTGAGACTACTCAACAGGTTAATAAAACAACCAAAATGTTGCTACGAATTATCGCAAAAGGTATAGTATAAATAGAAACCGTATTATCAGAAATTGTGTTTGTAGTGTAAATTGTAATGAAGGTGCAAATGAAATGAAGATGGTGTAATGTTTATTATTTGTTTTATACAAATTAATACTTACTTGCTTGTAATTACTTGTAAGATATATTAGGGACTGCTTATTTCTTTAGCTTAGGTCACCTTTAAAGCTCTCATAATGTGTTGGGAAGTTGTGAACCTGAAATGTAATGTTTATTACTTGTTTTGAAGGATTATTACTTACCTGCTTGTAAGTACTTGTAAGATATGTTAGGAACAGCTTATCTCTTTAGCTTAGGCCACTTTTAAAGCTCTCATAATGTGTAGAGGAGAAGTTCTGAACCTTAGTTTAACTCGTCTTATTCTACCTAGCTACCTAAATTTGGGAATTTAACCACGTATTCATAACAAAAACTTACGTGTAACAGAGGATCCTGCTCTAGTATACTCTTTGAACACTATTTTAGGGCTTCGCCTTAGATATTTATGCCGTAAATATCAGAACTTCGGCATTTTTACCTAAAAATACATTTTCACCTCACTTGTTAGAGCAGATTTTTCTGATCTAAATCCTTATTTTATTTTATTAGTAATGTAGCTGCTTCACATAGAAATTCATGTTTGTTATGACAGTCTTGTCATTTTTTATACGTTTGACATGTCAAATTTTCTTCATATTTGTAAAACTAGCCATAGTTTGCATAGATTTTAGTTCAAACCTCTTGTTAAAATCTTAGCTGAGCCTGGCCGTTATGACTACTTTTAAATTTCCGACTATTCGACGAGATTTCATATAAATAGCAGAACATCGCTACAGTCGGGGAGTTGAATTCGAAAAGTCAACGAAGTAACATCAAGTATTGTAAAACCTTCTGCTCTACCTGGAAGCCTGAAGACTGGTCTACCTCAATCCCTGGAAGCCCGAAGCTTGGTGAAGAACATCTCCACCTTGGAATCCTGGGCCTGGAGAAGACATCCCTAAAAGCCGATCCCGAGGCTGCTTCGACGACTTCGTGTCTGACTTCCTGGAGGTCGGCGACCCTGGCTGGCCACTCTACCGCCGTCAGAGGCTAGCCTGTCCTCTATCAGATACTGAAGCTTCCATCTCGGGCTACGGGGATTGTCCCTTTGTCCCTCTGCGGGAGACTCTACTCAGTGACTCCTCTTCTTACATCTTCCGTTGCTCCAGGTCTCACGACACCAGTACCACTTCACGGCTTTCCAGACTCCGGGTCCTAGCGGTCGGCGGTCACCACCTCAACCGTCGCTATTCAAGGCTGAGGCGAGACTTAGCGGCTGCGTTCTCTCGCTACATCTACACGTCTCTCAAGCTGCCAGTTAAGGACTTTAACCTTGTGCACTAGATTTCGCGACCGGAAAGACTTTGTTTTTGTATAATTTTTAACGTCAATACACTTGTTGAAAACTCGAAGCCTTTTTCTTCCCAAACCATAGGCCTAAATTCTCTCAAAATTATTAACTGCAACGTTCAGCCCTTTCATAGATAGCCGGGTGGGCTGTAACGTGACAATGGAAGACATTCTGAATTTAAATTTCAAATGAACATTAAAATGTCGATTACAGATAGCTCAACTATCAATGATCCCCCCATTGATAGTTGAGCTATCTGTAGGCTTTTGCAAATTTATTTAGAGATAGCTAACTAAATGTAATCCCTAATAATTAACCTTATAACTAACGAACCCATTTAAATGAAATAATTGGTATATAGTCTAGAGGATGTTTTGTAATTTTGAAGCTAGAAGCTTGAAACAATTTTATTTGGCTTTTGATTATATAAATACAAAGGGTATTTGAATCGGTAAAAAAATGTTACTCTTAAGGCGTTAAAATAAAAATAGGGAAAGAAAGTTTGTATGGAAATATGTAATGTTTATGTGACTGCCCCAAGTCACTATTCCACGCGGACGAAGTCGCGGGCACAGTTAGTTTAATATAATCCAATCGGAAGCGTCCCGCTGCTGTACTGATGCGCTGCGCCTGCGCCAGATACTCATCAATCAAACCTCGGGTCACGAGTTTCTTCGAACAGACGACGACGCGACGCTCTGATACAATTTTGTAAACCCGGAGAGCCTTCACATTAATGCCATTTTGAACATAAGATTAAAGTTATTACTTACTGTGTTATACTCGTTAACTTTTACAACTTTGCAATCTGAGATCAATATTTTTATTAAATAGCTCCGTACAACAACATTTTTTACGCGTTTATCTGTGAAACAATAGCTTTGATCAGTTTGATTGCGGCGCTTCTAGCGCATTGCGAATTGCGAGGAACTAATTTTCGTAGTTAGACAGCGGTAGAATAGTTTCATGTCCGTAGTCTACTAGAATCTTTGTTTGATACGAAATAGTTTTAGTTTTCGAATGGTTTTGACAGATGTCAAAATCAGCTATTTTCACGGAATATTGTATTTGTCTCATTCTTTCTTTCTTTGTACGTGATCGGTACGTGTGAGCGAGAGTGAGAAGAAAGTCTATCGATCTTTCGAAACTTTTATAGAAAACAAAACTTTTGACGTTTTTTGTTTTGATAACACTACAAAGTTCTGAAAGTCAAGAAACCTTCTTATTGACCTCACTTCAAACAACAATTAGATATTGTTGCAGTTTTCAGGGACCAACGGATGCGAATCAGCCATTTCCTTCCGTTAATTTTAGCAATTAATAAATACTTAGCCTTGTAATATAGTCTACTAGTCCGACTTTGTCGTGGAATAGTGTTTGGGCAGTCACATAAACTTTACATATTTCCATGCAAACTTTCATCACCTTTTATAATTTAACCTCCTTAAAGGTAAAACTTTGAATTTCATATTTATTTGTATCTAACTGGTAACATCCTAAAAAAATAAGTTTCAAGCTTCTAGCTTCAAAAACGAAGAAACTTCTATACGAACTTTCAGACCCTATACCCACTTTCTTAGGTTTCAGACTATTTCTGTACCAAATTAAATTTGAATCAGTTCAGTGCCTAGTTTAGGCTTGAAAGCGTAAAAAACACACAGACAGACTTACTTTCGCATTTACACTATTAGTAGCTATTATTCCTCCACGAATCATCACTAACTACATAGTATAAAACAAAGTCGCTTTCTCTGTCCCTATATTCCTTTGAACGCTTAAATCTTTAAAACTACGCAACGGATTTTAATAGGTTTATACGTATAATAAAACCGTGCGAAGCCGGGGCGGGTCGCTAGTATCAATATAAGTAATTTACCTTGAGAGAGTATTTCTAGAAGACGATCACACTTGCATGTTCATAGAATAACTTTCGCTATGTCCATTCAAGATGATCTTTTCGAATCAACAGATATAATCTAGCTGCATACCGCATGCCCATTGGAGTGTGAATTTGACAATACTCCACAAAACAGGTGGTTTACATGCCTCACTGATCTAATTGTCTTAGTTTATGAGCTATTTATGCTAAGTAATAATAGATTTATCATCTAGCTAGTCTTTATAATGGGGTGGCAGATTTATACCTGACTACTATAATGTATTTAAAAGAAGGCGACTTTTTGTCTATGGAGCAGTGGCAGGAATAAGAAAGCCAAAAGGTAGGTTTTAAATAGCCTAGATAATTTTCCATAGAAACAAAGTGTTCGAAGCCGTGGGCATACACTAGTCTTACTATAGGTTTACTAACACCATCCCTTTCTATTATATTAACATACGGATAACGGGGCTGATTACACTTTTAGAATTAAGATTAATTAAGATTTCCTGAAGTTAATTATTTAAGTGTAATTAATTATTTGTTATCCCTAAGAGATAAAAAGAAAATAGCAGCACAACACTTGCTCGGAATGAGCGCGGCAGGCAGCATTGCTGTGCAGCACTGCTGCGTGCAGCCGGAATCATACTTGTAAACTCAATTGCTTGCTTTAACTGCTTGCAAAATATGAAAGTCACACCTCTGAAATTTGAATTGAATCAAATTCCTACCTATTTCAAACTTGTGTTTGGGATTCTACAAATTGTGGTCAATTGTTTAACATCATACCTTTGAAAACTCACACTGACAACTGCTGTGCTTGCCCTACAGTTGATAATCTAGACCCAATCGTCATCATGATATCATCAACATAATAATCCTTGAATATGCGAATCCACGTCTTTACCTGTAACAACAAATGTTTTAATATTATGACCCTGTTTTATAATTAGGAACACAAATAGAAATCGTTTTCCTTATGTACAATACCTAAAGGTTGACATTAAATTCGCAACATTGTTATTGCCCTACTTAAACTGGAGCATTGATTAGGTATAGGTTTATTCTAAGAACTTATTTCTTAGAATAATCTTGCTTCTAAGGATTTATTGGAATCCATGTTGTAAATAGATCTTACATTTATTTAAGAGAATCCAACACGACCCATTATGGCAGTTACAAAACAAATCTTCATTTTTAATATCCTACTAATATTCTAAATGCGAAAGTTTGTAAGTATAGTGGATGGATGGATGGATGTTTGTTACTCTTTCACAAAAAAACTAATGAATGGATCTGGATGAAATTTGACACAGAGATAAATTATAGTCTGGAATAACACATAGGCTATATTTTATCCCGGAATTCCCATGGGAACGGGAACGCGCGGCTAAAACCACGAGGCGCTGCTAGTAATAAATAAAAAATATGGAAAAAGCCTGGGCGTCGACCCGCTTTCTTTGAAACGAAGGTTCGCAAACGAACGAATTTAAAACGAAGTTTCGGTGATGAACCTACTCTCTTTCATTTTCGGATACGCACACAAAGTTCGGATTCATAGACAATTTTCGTGAATGAAATTGAACGAATGATATGTGTAGGGTAAGCAGGGGCTATGCCGGTCATGGGGTTATGGCGGTCACTCAAAAAACTAACAAAATACAGTTCATAGAAATACGGTGCGCGGGCTGAAGGGAGGGGGGCGAGACGTAAAAGCAGGCAGCGATAAGTTTGGTCAGCCCGCTCGCTGCCCGTGAGAGAGAGGTGCGTATGTTTGTTTCTGGCCGCCCGGATCTAATTTTCGGCTGAGTGCGTTTGTCGGCAAGTACAGATTTATTTTACTCATTTAAAGTTGCTATTCATTATCTTTGCGCTCAAACATTAAATTAAACAATATAGTAAACATTTCTTAATAATTGTATCTCTGTTTTGTTAAAATTCAGCTTGATTGCAAAACCGTCTTTTGAGGTTATACCGGTCAAGTCAAGGCAAAGAAAATTGGTAAAACCAAAGGAGCTGAGAAAACTAAGCCTCAAGAAAAAGCTGTAAGAAATATGACAAGAAAGTCTTACAAACGCAAAGTTTTGCAAGAAAATCATCCTAACCTTTGCAACGACGATAGTTATGATGATATGGATGTAGGTAATGACGATGAAAGAAAAAAAAATGCAATATTTGCAAAGAATTCGGACAAAACGATGAGATGTGGTATCGATGCACCACATACGGCCAATGGTCTCATGTAGTGTGTTCTGGATTCTGCTAAAGGATACATCTGTGATTTATGTACCTAAGATTAGATATCACATATTTTCATAGAAACATTTAATTCAGATTAGTCATTTATGCTCAAATATCATTGTAGTCTTTTAATAAGTTAAAGTAAAGTTGATCTCATCATTATAATTAATCAAAATGGTTCTCCATTGTCATATATAAGCAAATAATTTTGATCGCCATTACCCCTTTGCATGACCGGCATTACCCATGCTCAGGGAGAATGACGGTCAAACCTATATTTTTTTGTACGAGTCCCTACCAATTTTGTGTGATAAATAGATAAGTGGTTTTAATGCATGTTGATTACTGGATAGTTTAACCAATGTTCCTTTGAAATGATGATGTTCTCTAAAATAAAACCTTTGTAAAAAAAAGTTATTGCAAATTTTCCTTAAGTGATCGCCATTCTCCCTGCTTCCCCTAGGTCTTTTAACATGCCAATTACGGATTTTTCTTTAATAAACAAAATGTTTCGCTTTGTTTTTAAATTTTACATCTATTCTGTAGTTTTATAACTATTTTCTGTTGTATCTAAGCAAAACATATAATTAAACAACTAGAATTTGACCAATTACTACTTTTGACGTAATTTACCCAAGACACTATAAAGAACTCGTTATAATGCGACAAATATGGTTTCTTTTACGCTCCAAACGTTCATCACGAAGAGCAGGTACAATTAAAAGTAATCTTTCATTCAGTTCAGTCAATTTTCTTTATCAAATCAGAAAAACGAAAATCAAAAGGTACCACTTTTGGTTTCGTCGATTTGAGGTTAAAACTCCGAACAAAGATCCGTCAAAATCAAATGTTCGTTTCGAACTTTCGTGAAACAGAGTAGGTTTAGAAAATTTAAATGTCAAACAATTTTCGGTCGATCGAAGTTTCGTAAAAAAATGAAACCGGAGTAGGAATTACGCGAACTTTCGATCGAAGGTTCGTTTTTCGTTGAAAAAAGTAGACCCCCTGGTTTTGATTCTGGTAAATTATGATTCTTCTTTAGTTGCTAAATTAGCGCCATCCTAATATAAATAGGACTTCTTGTTTGAATTATGAGAGATAGGGAATAGATAGAGTGCACAAGTCTCAAATCTAAAGATCAAATTCTTGCAGATCGGACCAACATTAAAACGCCCTGCGGCTAGATTCGAACCTGCAACCTTCTACGTCTTCGTCGCGGCGGTATTCCGCCCTCTACGCAAAGGTCACCCAACTAATTAGCCTATCGAGGCGATACATAATTTTTTGCAACGTTCCTTTTAATCCTGTTTTTTACTGTAAAAACTTTGCTAAACTAAGTGTAAAAAACATTTCAGTTTGTTTAAAAATATTGTCGTCTGTGGCACAGCGCGCGAAGCTCCGCCTGCGACGCAACAGGTAGCAGGTTCAGTTTCCGCTTCGAGACAAGTATTTTTCACGGGTGTTACAAGTGTATTTTATGCGTAACTAGCATCTGCCGCGGCTTCGCACGCGTTGTTTCTTTGGAAACGACTCAAGGCTTTTTCTATCCCGTGGGAACTGATTTATCGGGTGAAAAGTAGCCTGTGTTATTCCAGGGCTAGAACTACATGTATTCCAAATTTCAGCCCGAAACTTTCTTTTATTTTTGTGTGAAAGAGGTAACAATCATCCATCCATACATCCGTACTAACTTTCGCGAATAGTAATCTAAATAGATAAATACCTTATGTAATTTATCTCGATTATTTATTATTATTTAGTATCCATAACTAGCACAACTACTATCCAAGACTAACAACAGAATGGTACCCACTAGATGGTAAGAGAAACAGAGGTAGACAGAATAAGAGATGGGAAGATGATCTCAGGAAAATAGCAGGTCCAACATGGAGCCGCATAGCCAGGAATAGAACGGAGTGGCAATCTTTAGAGGAGGCCTTTGTCGGAGGACAAGTTGTGTAAAATAAATACCGTTTGCCGGTAACGGTTACATATTTAATAGTAGTTAGGTAATTAAGTAAAATAAGTTTCATCATCATCATCATCATCATCATCAACCTATATTAGTCCACTGCTGGACATAGGCCTCCCCCAATGAGCGCCATAGCGCCCTGTCTTCAGCTTGACGCATCCAGCATCTGCCAGCAGTCTTTCGCAGATCGTCATCCCACCTGGCCGGAGGGCGTCCTACGCTACGTTTACCGAGTCGCGGTCTCCACTCAAGAACACGTTTACCCCAACGGTTGTCAGTTCTTCGCGAGATATGGCCGGCCCATTGCCACTTCAGCTTGCTAATTCTTTGAGCTATGTCGATAACTTTGGTTCTCTGTCGGATGTATTCGTTACGAATTCTATCCTTCAGAGAGACTCCGAGCATAGCTCTTTCCATAGCTCGCTGGGCGACTTTGAACTGGTGGACCAGCCCTACCGTGAGTGTCCACGTCTCAGCTCCGTAGGTCATTACGGGTAGGACGCACTGATTGAAAACTTTCGTTTTCAAACATTGCGGTATGGATGAAGAGAAGACTTGACGTAGTTTCCCAAATGCTGCCCAGCCTAGCTGGATCCTCCTCTTGGCCTCCTTCTCAAAATTGTTTTTACCTAGCTGTACAATCTGCCCAAGGTAAGTATACTCGGAAACAATTTCAAGAAGGTGACCATCTACGACGATCGGTCCCGGAACAATGTGGCCATTGATCATGACTTTGGTTTTATCCAAATTCATGCCAAGACCGATACATCGCGAGGCTGAAGCTAGGCCGTCCAGCATGTGGGTCAGCTCCTCTAGCGACTCCGCCATTACGACTATGTCATCAGCGAATCGCAGGTGTGAGATGTAATCGCCGTTTATGTTAATGCCCTTACCTTTCCAGTCCAGCGTCTTAAACATATCTTCCAATGCGCTCGTGAACAGTTTCGGGGATATGACATCCCCCTGTCTCACTCCTCTGCGCAATTGGATAGGTTTAGACTAGGGCATGTAAACCGGTTATTCGGTTAATCGAAAAACCGGTTAACCGACTGATTTTACCTCGGTTTTTAACCGGGTTTTTTGGTCAGGAAAACCGGTTTTTTCGGTTATTATTTGTTTCTTCAAACTCAAGAATTTGTCCCTCATCTGTATTAAAATTGGGTCATAAAGAAAACTATTTAGTGTTATTATGCAGTGTATGCATATAATATTACGATCCATCTAACTATTTTATAACATTTTAAGATTGTCATATTTATATCCCACCAGATAGAGATTATTGTAGAAAAATATTTTCATCTAGAAGCAGGAGAAAGGATTTAAAATGTTTTAAAGACATAAAGGAACGGTATTAACGATTGATAAGAAATATAGTCGATTGACAGATTGATTTAAATAAATGAACTCTAGCGTTCATTTATTTTAATCAATCTCTAGCTAACGGAGTTAGAAAGAAGGGCTAGAACTGTAGGGCTTGCAATCGACCATGACAAAACTGAATACATCCACATGAAGTGCTACAAAAACACCCGTGTTAAACGTAAAGACTTAGATGCGGGACATGTGGTGTATAAGGGTGTTGCAAGCTTCAAATATCTGGGATGCACTATAATAGATACAGGTTCTAGGGAAGATGAAATCAACATTCGCATCCAGAACACCTTGCGTGCAGTGCAGCGCTTCATAAAGTGTTGACGTCCAGACTTCTGAGTCGAAGCACCAAAATCCGAATATATAAAACTGTTATACGTCCTATTCTGATCTACGGGTGCGAAGCCTGGACCTTGACGCTGAAAGAAGACAACAAACTCCTCGTGGCTGAGTGTAAGGTGCTGCGTAAGATCTTTGGTCCGACCAGACGAACAGATGGAACATGGCGAATCCGGAATAACCAGGAGCTGGAGGATCTTTATGCCAAACCCAACATCATAGGCGAGTTTAAGAGCGCTCGTCTCCGCTGGCTATAATGGAAGATGATCGGGCTGTCAAGAAGGCGTATACGGGAATAGCTTCGAGGCGTAGGCCAGTCGGCCGCCCTAGGTATCGCTGGATTGTCGAAGTGGAAGCCGATCTCCGCGAACTCGACGCTTATAGCTGGCGAGAGACAGCTCAGAACCGAGATGCCTGGAGAAGTCTTGTATCGGAGGCCAAGGTCCACTTTGGGTCGCTGAGCCACAGGATTAAGTAAGTAATCTCTAGCTTAAGCTATGTTTAAGTAAATTAACATAATGTTCTAAATGACTATTATTAATAACTTAAGGTGTGATGTTGTATTTTTTATTAAATGTAATTGGGTTAATAGCCGTTTTAATAAATAAATAATAATGTTGAATGAATGGACTGAGATGTTATGTTAGAGATTTGTTGGTACAGTAATAATCTTAATATACCGCTCGCCATCGGCAGAGATATCAGGTTTATGAGGAATTTCCTCTTGCGTACACTCAGGTTGTGGAATGATCTCACTGCTGAGTTTTTCTCCCAGGACTACGACATGGGGATCTTCAAAAAGAATAAGAATTTATTTATATCATACACACACACATTACGATACTCTAATAAAGGAAATACAATATACTTACTTCTAAAGGGTTAACAACTTAAAAATAAAACCATTATCTTATCAACACGCAGGTTGTGTCCTAAGGGTGAAAAAAACGATGAAAAAAAGAGTCTTTAAAGACATTTACAAGGGTAGGCAACGCGCGTGTAAAGTCTCTGATATGCAGGCGTCCATAGGCTGCGGTAACCTTTTTCCATCAGACGGGTCGCATGCTGTTTGCTACCTTGGTGGTATAAAAAAATACTGTAGGTGGTACATTTCTGTTACTATCGACAACATTATATGTTTTAATTATAACAAATGTGATTTAAGTCAAATTAATGACTCCTTAGATAAATATAAGTACATTTTAATACAGATTTTATTGTTTTAATTCGTCTTGTAGAAAATAACCGAAATCACCGAAAAAACCGGTTTTCACCGGTTTTGAAATCATAAAAACCGAATTAACCGGTTTTTAAAAAAGCCCGGTTTTTACATGCCCTAGTTTAGACTGCTGGTCCTGTACTTGGACACTCATAGTGGCAGCTTCATAGAGACACCTCAGCACTTCGATGTAACGATAGTCTACTTGGCATCGCTGTAAGGATTCCAGAACAGCCCAGGTTTCAACAGAGTCAAAGGCTTTCTCATAGTCCACAAAAGCGAGACACAGGGGCTGATTATACTCTTCGGACTTCTGTATAATCTGCCTCACTGTGTGTATGTGGTCTATGGTGCCATATCCTCCGCGGAACCCGGCCTGTTCTGGTGGCTGGAACTCGTCAAGTCTCCTGGCGAGACGATTCGTGATCACTCGTGAGAACAGCTTATAGATGTGGCTCAGGAGTGTGATGGGTCTGTAATTTTTAAGGAGAGTTTTATCACCCTTCTTAAAAAAGAGCACCACCAAACTCCCGCTCCACGCCTTAGGAGTTCTCCCACTGTGGAGGACGGTATTGAAGAGGTGTTGTAGCTCCTGTATAACGGAGGCTCCTCCTGCCTTCAGAAGCTCTGAAGTTATACCGTCCTCACCGGGGGCTTTTCCATTTTTAAGCTGCCTCAAAGCTAACACGATTTCGTCTTGACTGATGTCTGGCAGTTCGTCGGTGTAGTGGCGTGTCAGGGTGGCTCTAGAATCAAGGTCGTCTCGTCGGGAACGAGGGGCATGTGCAGTATACAGACGGCCATAAAAATCCTCTATCTCGGCTGAAATCTCCGGTTTCGACAGTACGGTCCTCCCATCGTGCGTTTTAAGCTTCGTTAGGTGGCTCCTGCCAAGCTGCTGAGTGAATACTTTGGACCCTCGGTTTCGCTCTATCGCCTCTTCAATGAGGCGTGTGTTGGGGCTCCGAAGGTCGCGCCGTACCATCTTCGCAATTTGCTTGTTCAGGTCTGACCTCTCTGCCGAAGACACTTGGGTGGTTTCCCGTCTTCTTGTCATCAGATCCAGAGTCTCATCCGAGAGTTTGGACTTCTTGCCAGTTCGCTGTTTTTTGCAGAACTTGATGCCCTCATCCCTCAACGTTTTGACCAGATTGTGTAGGCTCTCGTCAGCGTCATCAGTGGGTTCCAAGGCAACAAATCTTTCTCCGAGTAGCTGCTCGAACTTCTCGGTGCCCGCCATGATTTGGATTGGATTTGGTCGGAGCGTGGACTTCATCAGACGGTGTCTTTCAAGCTTCAAGTTGATATTCAGAGTGCCTCGTAGCATTCGGTGATCAGATCCGGTATTGAACCTGTTGATCACTGAGACATCTCTGAATATGTGCTTGCTATCCGTCATGATGAAGTCGATCTCATTTTTAGTCACAGTGTCGGGGCTTTGCCACGTCCACTTCCTTTGAGGCTGTTTCTTAAAGAAGGAGTTCATTAAGAACAGTCCCTCTTTCTCAAGGAAGTTGACAAGCATTTGCCCCCTGTGATTCCTGATTCCATAACCATGCGGGCCTATTCGGGATTCATTGCCAGTCTGGATTCCCACCTTGCCGTTAAAGTCCCCCATAACAACGTTGAAGTGAGCCTTAGTGGTGTTGTGTAAGGCTTTGGATATGTCTTCGTACATATCCTCCACTTCATCGTCCGAGTGTGCCGAGGTCGGTGCGTAGACCTGAATTACCTTCATGCTATACCGCTTGGAAAGCCGAAGGATCAGGTACGCTACCCTGGTCGACACACTGGAGATTTCTTGAACGTTGCTAGGGCCTTATTGACGAGGAAACCCACTCCACCCTGGGATGTTTTATCACCCTCACGAAAGTAGAGAAGATGGCCTGAGTCTAGGGTTACGGTGTCCTCCCCCTCTCTACGGACTTCACATAACCCGAGAACATGCCATTTAATGTTCTCTAACTCCACTTCCAACTGCGCTAAATGATGGTCAAGCCTCAGAGTGCGTCCGTTAAACGTTGCCAGGGTCATTCCAGTAAGCGTGTGGTAGCCTAAATACCGGTGATTCTTAGCACCCCCTGCCCCGCCGTTACCATGACCGCTACCATGGCCAGGAATAGCGAGGCGGCCGGGTACTGGGGGCCATTTTTTGGCGTTTCCTATCATTTCGGGGGTAATGCCCATAATCCCCACGCTGGGCATGCGGGTTGGGGATCGCAGTCTGATGATGAGGTTGTTCTAGAGGGGTGCTGCTGCCCACCCCCCGGTATATCCCTTAGTCGCCTCTTACGACACCCACGGGAAGAGTTGGGGTAATGCTATTCTAAGCCGGCACCACAACGCAAATAAGT